>OY796681.1:51784830-52517612 GCA_963680715.1 Tetragnatha montana | reverse complement strand
AGGATGTTGAAACACAAGGATTACTATACTTTGAGAAACAATTGTTATTTGATAATTTATCTTTCAACAAAAATGTTTAAAAAATTCCGAGTTGTACACTTGACTTAAGTGTTGTTAAGCAAGAATTACTTTCCCCTTCCAATGCTATAATAAAAATTAATTTTTAAAAAACAAACAAAAACTAAATTAACACAGTATGGTAGCAAAGCTTTAAGAAATTTCAAACTTAACATTGTTTTTAACATAGTTGCTAATTTTTACTAAGTAACTAGATGATTCAATCCAACCTTAATTTAACTATTACACAACTTTAACAAACTCTAACGAACATTATAATTAATACCTGAGATAGATGCCCAAATCATGTTACAAAACACAAGCTCCAGATTTTTTAAAAAAAATTTCAAAATCAAAACAGAAGTTATTAATGAAATTACTTCCATTTCTTTTTACACATTGCATATATTTAAACAAACTGTGTGAAATATTCATTAAGAATTTCAACAACACAAACAATTTGAAATAATTTCCAAAGCACAAATCAAGCTTAAATCAACTCAAGACATCAAACTTATGTTTATGCTCACAAAACAACAAGTTGGTCACAAAAGTGTCGAACATAGTGTTTTAACAGTTGCACACTAAATGCCAAAAAAAAATCCCCGTTTCAACAAGTCCTATACAGCCAACACGTTATAAAACTTCTCATCAATCAAGCATGGAAGAAATCTGTACATAGTAGAGTGTTTTATATCACTGGTCATTTTTTTTAAACGACACAAACCTGGCCTCATTTGCTGAACATCTTTGCAAAGTCACTGTTGCTGAGTGGCCTCGGACCATCGGATGTGTCCATGGGCTCCGATTTGCTTCCGTTCTGCAAAGAGCCATTGGAACTCGCGGGCTTCCTTCCAACTGTCGGCTTTGCCACAGAGCGGGGAACGAGAGACAGCTGAGTTCGACCGCGGCCTCGCCTGCAAAAGAGTGGAATTAGCAAAATGAATACGAGTGAGGTGAGGATATTTTCTCGGGAGAGTATAAAATAATCTTGTTAAATTCTCTTAAAGCCAAAGTTAAAAATGTATATTAATTATGAAAATAGATGTAAATTATGAACTACAAAGGCTTTAACAGAAGCATTCATTGCTATTGAATGATCTGCAGCAAAAATACACTTGAGCATTAATAAAAGCAAAACTAAATATATGCCTGTGAGTAAGAAATTAAAATTAATAAATAAGAATTAGCAATTGGAGAACCCTATCCAAGAAGAGAACAGAAAGGGGGATTATTAGGAAGGCCTTGGCCCACAAAGGGCTGTGGAGTCAATGAAGAAGATATAAATTATGACTTTTCAAAAACTGTTTAGAAGTAGTTTTCTAAGAATAAGGTATTCTAGGGAAAATATAAAAGTTTGAACACTAGGAGCCAAAAGTAAAGTTTCTAAGTACATAACGGACCTCTTATCCGTAAAGCTCGGGACCGGCATCATCTCGGATTTCCGAATTTTACGGATTTTTGAACATTTTCCCGAAAACCGGGGTAAAACCGGTTTTCCAGCCTCAAAACACCGCATAAACAGAATTGCGTGTGTATCGTTACGAAAATACGCAGATCTGCGGAGCCGCGCAAGAGTGAAAAGAAAAACGATCTCCCAATCTCGCGCGCGCGCGGCTCCGGCATGCATAAAAACCGATCCTACTCGAGACTTTTCGCAAAACCCGCCAAAGTAGTCTTATTTGGCGATTTTTCGCTAATTTGAAGAGAAAGATCGTAGAATTTGTAAAAATTGTGATAAGAGGGTTAATTTAACTGTTGAAAATTTATATTTTCTTAATCTTTTTTTCTATTTGAAATTTAATTACTTTTTAGATTATTTATTACCAAATATTGGTGAAATATTTTTTAATTGATGGAATGATTATATATAACAATATTTAGAAGAAAAAAAGAGGCTTTGTATTAAAGAAAATGTTTACAAATGTGAAAATTTTAAAAATGTAAACCTTTTTTGATAGTTAATTATAGTTCTTTAAATAAAAAAACTAAAAACTGCATAATGCATTTCATAACTACAGGAAATTTTAAAACACGGAATCATACTTCAGAAACTTAATTTACATTAAAAAGAAGATGTTTAACAGCATTTTATACTTTTTTTCTTGAAAGGGTGATAGTATAAGAACAAAAACTTAAAAATGACGATAAGGACCGCAAACTCATCATGCATATATGTATTTAAATTATCGAGGGTTTTAAAAAACTATTATTACTCTATAATAATACATTGCTTCCTATTATCTACTATTATCAAAAATAAAAACTATTATTTAAAAACTTAGCATCAAACTTTCATTAAAATATTAAAAGCTCTACAAAAAATATTAAAAATGAAAGCTTATTTTAAATTAAAGTAATAAAAGATTACAATAAATGAACAGTTCGTAAGAAATTACAATAGGATTATAAGAAATAAAGATATCAGGGTTTTTCGCGCGATGACTAGAATGAATGTAAAAATATAAAACTTTACAAAAAAAATATACTTCAGCTGCGTCTTTCTCACTTATATTTACACCAAATTTTAGTTTAAAAAAGTATCTTTTAGAAAAAAAGTATCTTTATCTTCAGACAAAATGCTGTGAGAAAAGTTTGCAGGCAAAACTGCCTTTATATAATTATAGTCAATATTCATTTAGAAATCGAAACTCGAAACTTCCACACGAAACGCATATGCAAACTCAGCGAAAGGGAAATCCCCGCCAAAGCAATGCAACCCAACTGATCACGTGATCCATTGGCGGATTTTTGCTTAGGGTCTCGAGTAGGATCGGTTTTTATGCCTCCGGCATCATCCCCCTCCCTCCCTAACATTTCCCCTTCTTAAAAGCCGAGGAGAAATAAACAATCCTTCCGATCGTCTGCTCCCTCGTAGTTAACACATTCACATCGCTGAAAACTAAATTTTAATCGTATTGCAACGGGAACAAAACGAAACTGAAACTAATACGCTCTCTCGAAAATCAGCTCTACTGCATGAAAACGATGCATTCAGCACCGGCTTTCCCTCTTTCAATCGCAATATTCCTAGAACACAACCCGTAGAAAAATGCATCCGATTGGTCCCTTTCAAATTGCTCTCCTCCCTCCCACTGATATGAAACAATACTCCGTCCGCATTCTGAAAATCGGTCTCGGCGCTCCTTCTGCTCTACAAAGGGCGGGAGTGGATCGCGGAAACGGGAGGGGGAGCGGACACGAAGTACATCGGGACGACTCTGAATCCCTTCGGATTCGGATCTTTAAAAAAGAAAACTGATTTCGGAAAACCTTACGGATTTTTGAACATTACGGATTTTCGGGACACGGATAAGAGGTCCGTTAGTAGTACAAAATTTGAAATACTCCACCACACACAGTGTTACTACTGTTCTGGGACCTCCAGATATTGAGCCCTGAGGAGGAGGACATGTTTGTGTGACACAATGTGACAATGAGGAGAAGCTTAAACATTGTGGCATCACACTTTATAAACTGATTTTTTCACAGCTGTTATAATCCTTAAAAAGGGCATTTTTACCACTTATATTTTTAATTTAAAAGTTATAAAGTAGTTACTAATTTCCAATAAGTGAAAACCATGAAGTATAGTTTGAAAAGTTGGGGTTTAATTTTAAAGTTTCAAAGTGTGATATCTCAATGGGAGGAGAGAGAGAGCTACTGAATTGAAACAATTAATTGGATTTCTTTATTGATGATGTTACAAATTATATAAATCTTAAAATCAGTACCTAAACTATAGCATACAAATCAGAATAACCAAATATAATAATTATTTTTCTGATACATTAAAACCTCAGAGTGACCATCCCAATCCCTATACAACCACCTTTTCTAACGACCACTTTTCTAAGGCACCAATTTTTTCCCTTATTCTCTTAATGTCAAAATACCCCAATACAAGGACCAGTAAACTCCCAAACCCCTCCCAGTGACCAGTTCTCACAATCTACAAAAGATTTTTCCAGCTGTTTTAAAGGTGAGAATGGAAACATACAGTATTCCCTTCAATTGACTTTCAAAAAATTCATTCCACCATTGAAAGGCCCACCATTGGGTGGCATTGAAAGGTTTGAAAAGGTTGGTGCAATGTTTTATGACTAAAACAGTCTGTATAGAAAACTTCAGAAGATTTTATTGCCCAGCCCTGCACCCACCCTTCTCTTTTCCTTGCCACATGATTTTATTGCTCAAAACAAGAACTGGCAACGAGGGACAGTACTTGAGACAGATTTACAAGTTAGTTTTTATTGGACGGTTAACTATATTTGATGTGTATCCCACAGGCTAGAAAAAGTGAGCTGAGTTGCTGTACTTTGGTTTAATTGGTAGGCATTTACTGAAAGCCTTAAAAATGTATCAAATGAGGGTCTTTCTAACTCTAGGCAGAGTGTGTCAAAAAAAGTAAAACAGACAAATATTTTTCCTTATGTTAATAAAATGTAACATTTTATTCTATATTTTGTACACATAATGTATGGGAATCAAATGGTGTTTTAGAGCTTTGTTTACCTATAATAGTTTGGGTTCAATTCCGTTAGAGTCCCCCGCTAAATATCGCCCGGTTCATTTAGACCACAAAAAGTAGAAATACTCGTAAATAATTTCAACTCCTGAATTAAAATGTTTAATTAGATCAATAACTATTCAGTTTATTAATAAAAGTCAGAAAAATTTATTGATATTTGGATATATTTTGCTATTTGGATATTGGCAATATTAAGCGGGGACTCTAACGGAATTGTACCATAGTTTGAAATATGTTTTGATTTAGTTGTTAAGAAATCCCCTTCTGAATTAAGTTCACCCCTTCTGAGCGACCACCCATCTTAACTACCTATTTTTCTCAGAACAGAAGGTGGACGCTCCCGAGAGGCTTTACTGTAATAGTGATTATAAATTAGAAGTAAGTCACTTAACAAACACAAATTCACTTTTTCGCTCTCGCGCCTAAATGGATTAATTTAAGACTGTTGTTGCTTATTCCCAATTGTCTAGTCGATGCTAGACCAAGAGTTTGTAAAAAGTCATACAAGAAAAGAGGAGTAGTCAGTAAGTCTTCCCCCACAAGTCCCATGCATTCTAGAAGATGTGCAGGGGAGGCCTGAGCTGATGCACACTTAGTGCAAATCTGAAAGGTCTTTTCATCATTGATAATAATTAATTGGTAATAATTTTATTTAAGACTACAAAACTTTTGTCAGCTACCCAAGATGTAAAGATCTATCTATTGGCACCCCAAAAATGTTTTTATTCACAGTTCTTTTTTTAAAACTAGAAGTATCCCATTCATAACCCTCTCCCCTAACTAGAAGCTAAAATCATTGGAGTTAAGTTGTTTCATAAGACTTAACCCTTTCGGGACGGCTGGGGCATATGTGTGCCGGCAGCGAGATGCTCCTACGGGCCGGCTGGCGCACGGGTGAGCCACCACTTAAAGAGGCCGAGAGGACGGGCGGCACACATATGATACACGATAAAAACTTTAGATTAATATTTTTAATTCCCATTAGATGACGCTGTATGTCTGTTGCAGAGAAATTATTCGAAAGAGAACATCTTGACCTCCATGCCCATAAAATATTTTGTATTTTTGATAATTTGTTTCGGGAGAAATATCGAGATTTATTTATGATGCATTGAGAAGATGAGTAATGGGAATTTAGAGTGTTTTCTTTCAATTTCTTAGCTAATAAAAACTTATGGATGTGTTCTACGAGCCTCAAAATACGTTTTTATTATTTTTTATAGGAAATAGATGTATTGATGGTTTAATTACTATTTATTTCTTTTCGATTTCGCTTGCTTTAGCATGGACTTATTTATTGCTTAAACAGAAAAAAAACATGTTTGAGTGTGTAGTTCAAATGGAGATAGAGGTAGATAAATTATTTAATATTTATCTCAGAATTATTAATGTTTAAACGATTTCCAAGCGGTTATATTAGCAGCACGCGTTCCGCGTTTCCAGTAAAAAAGTATTAAAGTGGGCTCCATTCCATAAATGTGTAATATCTTTTCGAATAAGTTTCCTAGGATGAAATCTTTTCATTTTGGGACATTTTTCCCAGAAAAGTTATTTGTTTTATGAAATATTTCTTGAAAATGGAGTGATAATGTAAAAATTTGTTTAGCATGGACTTCAAAGGTGTTCCTTACATCATATGCCAAAAATTAGATACTTTGAACCACAATTTTAATTTCTGTGATTTTTTTTCCGAAGTTCGACTTAAACGCGCAAAGTGCCCGTCCCCAGGGGAAGTTCTTTCTACTCGTGCGTCGTCCCGTGAGAGCAGTTCGCTGGCTGTTATGCCCGTCGCGAAAGGGTTAAAGAGCAAGTAAACTCAGGCTATAAATCAAAATAATACTCACGGGCCCTTAGCCGCTCCAGCACCACCTCCTAGTGACTCACTTCTCAACGGAGTGAGAAATTCGTTCTTGGGCTTCCTGGGGGGAGGATTGCTGATGGCAACACTTATCACATTTTCCATGACCAGCATGCCATCCATTTTAACCACAGCATTTGATGCACAAGCCTGAAAGTAATTGATCATGTTAATATGTTTATGTATTAAACAATGGATTTAGATAGTTTATCAGACCTCTATAAAAAGCATAAACAATGAGGGAAAAAAAGAAATTCATAATAGAATGTTTTCTTAATGTAATATTTGAGGGGTTTTTCCCAAATTAAATATAAATTTTAAGAGATCACATTTTCAAACTTATTCAAAGATGGTGAAATGAATAAGACTCTTTTAAAGCTTTATGGGGCAAAAGGGTTAAGAATCTTTTTAAAATAAAACAAATATGAAAAAGGAAATTCATAATATGTTTCTTAATATAATATTTGAGGTGTTTTTTCCCCAAATTACACATTTTAAGAGAACAATCCTTTTTAAACTTATTTAAAAATGGCAAAATGAATTACTATTTTAATACTTTATGGGGCAAAGGATTAAAAATCTTTTTAAAATTTTGCACTCATGTAGTTATAACACATAAATTTTAAAAGATTTTTTCATAAAAATGCAATGCAATTCACATCATAGTGATTAGCATCTTTTTGAGTTAATATAAATCTTAAATGTGAAATAAAAAACAATATTTGATAAATATCTGTTCATGACAATCACAAAAAAAGACAAATTTCATTTCACATTTACTTACTTGATCAACATACTCCACATATGCCAGACCTTTAGAGTGACCATTTCTGTAGGTGACTAATCGAACCTCTTTCAAAGCACCATGCTGTAAAACATAATAAATTAAAACAAAGAAAGTTTTAAGAAAGAATTTAATTGAAATTTCGGACAGTCTAGGTTTCAAAGGGTTAAGAAAATTATTAGCTGTTGTAGAATATTTCCATTGACTGAAATTTTAAATGTTTTTATATCCAAGAGAAATAAAAGAAAGGTTATAATCAAATAAATATCAAATATATATTTCCTTTAAATTCATCATTCAATTAGTTTTTATAGGGTTTTAGGGTCTAATCCCAAATTTATGCCAATTAACCCTTTCAGTCCTGACCATACCAAATTTCCCCTAGAATTTAATAGGAAACTCATGCAGCTTTGGACTGAAAGGGCTAAGTCAGATGGTTGTAATAGACTAGAAAATATTCACAAACCTCTTTAAACATATTTTCAATGTCTTCTTTAGTGGTAGAAAATGGTAAACCTTTCACAAAAAGTTTATTCTTCTCTAAGCCAGTGGCAAACTAGAAATAAAAAGGAATCAATATTTTGAATAACTGCAAGAGGTTCAAAATCAATTGAAATACAGGAAACAAATATCAATATATTATATGAAATTGAAACATTTTCTTTGATCTACAATTAAATAATTAACATACATTAATAATTTAATAAACATTATTTACATAATAAAGTGAAAAGAATAAAAGTTGAAAGTTAGTTGTGAAGAAAGAAACATCAGTCACTTTGAATAAAACATCTGACATAATACAATTCAATTTGTTTCAAATATCAAACAAACAGGATTACAAATCACATTTGATTTGATAATCAGATAAAATTATATCATAGCTGCCAACATTGGGGGAATGAAGATTTGGGATACTTTTGCAAGAAAAGATTTCAAGACTAAAAAATATTAATGTAGGGATTTTGGTAGAGAACTTCAGGTTAAATGGGGATTTTTATTATCTAATGTGGTTTCCAACTGGTGGTCTGCAGACCATTGATGGTCCCTGAGAGTCTTAGAAGTGGTCTGTGAAGAGGTCCGGTAGCACACAAAAAAATTCCAATAAATAGAAAAGAAAAATTAACTTTTTGAGCAAAAAAATATTGAACTGTATCTGTGCCGATATATAGGGATAAAAGTCGCCACTAAATTGTGAACAAAACGTTCTGATACAATAAATATTTGGAGTGAAATCAAGAAATCTGCTAGGGAAAAAAACGAAAGTTTTTCTGGATTCCGAAGATTGAAATAGAATATCCCAACAAAAATTACTACCTATCATGAGATAAAATTAATTTTTTCTTAAAATAGTTATAATCAGAGTATCATATGAATTTGCATGTGTAGTTATGGAATTCTAAGTTAAAAAGAGGTAAGTAAAAAAGAGGTCCCATAGGTTCCAACTTTATGCTATTTGGTTCGAGAACTTTTACAAATTTGAGAACCACTGATCTAGACTTAAAACAATTCACTTGATTTCAAATACCAAATAAATAGAAGTACAAATCACATTTGACTGGATAATCAAAAAGTTATATTGATGAAAACATATCTTACTTTAAATTTAGGCTGTGGTACAGGATTATTTTTCCTATCTTCACAAGGAGATATTAACATAGGTCTACCTTCCAGTTGTGCTCTGTCTTTAGCAAGAGCCTGTTTTGCATGGTCCTGAAAAGAGATGAAATAAATAACATTTAGTATTGAACCTGATCTGAATTAAGAAGTGAGTAGGTATCAGTATTACTAAGAGTTGAAAAATGTAAAATTAGTTCACTTTAACATGATTAAACTAACTGAAAATAGTGGCATTTAAATAAGACGGGAAAATAAACAAGTTAGCAATAATGAATATAAACTTGTCACAGAACATAATGATTAAATTTAATATCTATCTGTATTTAAGGAATGTTTTTTTAAATAATACTTGTATTTTTTCATTTGATAAAATGCAAGGAGTATCAGTCAGGGGTGCAGATATGTCTGATCTAGGAATGGGGTAAATTTTAGCTATTTGGGAAATTCTGTGGAAAATATTATGCAATTGATTTCAATTTTAACAGTAAATTACAAAAATTCCACAAACATAAAATTGTTCCCAACAATAAAAAATTGAATCACTAAGTAGATTTTATTCAAGAAACAAAATAAAGATCTACAAAACATTAAAATTTGTGGAGAGTCTACACTAAAGACTGGAAGATTGCATTTGAAGAGGTATAAAAACATTGTATTTTATGTAAACTTGAAGAGTTTCATAGCTGGTGTCACTAATAAAATCAACTTAATATTAGTCTCTAAAAATTTAAATAACGAAGCAACCGAAGTCATTAATTCCACACCACACACACTATATAACGTTTGTAACAACTTTAATTGGAAAAAAGGCCCATCTAACTGGACATTTATGTTGTTTTTCACAAACATTGTATTTGTTAGTTAAAATTGCATATTCAAAAATAAATATTAGACATAAGAATTACATTAAAACCATTATAAATTAACTTATTCTACCTACCTACACATGCTACAAAATCAGTCTTCAGGATTTAAAAAATGTGACTATTGCGAAATTTTCTATTGTACTAAACACAGAATTCATGTTAGTTGAAGAAGATGAGACATTTGCTGACTATTTAGCCACTTAATCTTCTTCTTCCCATACAGTTTTTAAGGTGATTTCTAGGCTATTCTAGTAATGTATGTGTGTACATAATGTAAAATTTTAAATGAAATTTTCATTTCAATTGGGGGAAATGTTGGAAATACAAACATTTTCTGCACCCTTTGGATCAAAGACAAAACTTAAACTTTAGTTTTGATACCTCCAAATCTAAACCTCTTAAAAATGCCTTAATGCAACAACACATGACAACAAAAAGTTAAAATAAACAGAAAAAAATTAATGTTACCTCATATTTATAGACAACATAACAGAAACCTTTGGATTTTCCTTTGTAGTTTTTAACCAGCCTAACTTCTTCAACTTCCCCAAACTATAAAAAGAAGTTTCATGACATCAAAAATACAAGTTAGAAAAAAAATCTAATCTAAATTTTAAAAAAAATAAACACTTACTTCAGAAAAGAATTGCTTAATTCTATTCTCATCTACATCAAATGAGAGGTTGCTAACAAAAACGGTGCGATCATCCTTGGAGGAATCGTGCTTAACAGAAGCTCCATGAGATTCTGAAGTTTCAACTGAAATGAAAAATACATTATTCTAATTAAAAGCATGATCTATCTTTAAATGGTAAACTAATCTATCATATTTGAAAAGAAATTTACCAGACAAATTAAGTAACATTTTAGTTCCATTATAATCCAGATTATGAATTCTTTTGCTTTAAAAACTTTGATTACATCAACAGGACAGAATAACAAAAAGGATTGATTGTAAATAAGAGCAACAACCTCAAAAATTCAGCAGTTAAAAATAGTTTAAGAACAAGTAAAAGTTTTTTTTTTTAATTTAGAAGCATTTCCTAAAAGAATTAATACAATTTGGAACACCCTTAACTTGGACATAAAGATTCAGGTTGTTCATTTTGCAATTGTTTGTTCAGGTTTGTGTTGAGGTACCAGGGGTTCATCTAGAAAGAAAATGTTTTCAAAAACGGACCCTTCACTAAAGTCCAAAGATCAAAAGTGGTCTGAAATTTTTTTTTCAGAATGTGTTTCTATCATTTTGGGATCTTTCCAAAAGTTATGAACTCTGTGGTTGTATTACGAGCCCTACATTTTCACAAAATTCCAATTGAATTGATTTTTCACAAAATTCCTAAAACAGGGCCCTGGCAGAAAAACCTGGATGAACCCCTGAGTACAGAAATAAGAGTCAAAAAGTGTCCCCTCTGAGCTCTTATGATTAAAAATACAAATCAAACACATATATCTGAATGTCAATACCTTTCCTCTTTTTAGAGTCAGCCGAAGACTCTTCGTCCAGCTTTCTCTTTTTCGAGGGAGAATCCTTCTGATCATCTGGTTTGCCGGGAGGGGAGGTGTGCAGCTTTTCAGGGAGAGGGGGGATTTTGAAACCCTCAGAATCCATCTGAACGGGAGCTTTGGGGGAGGTCTTGTTACCACTTTCATGCTAGGAAAAACACAACACAAACGTTTGTAGGTTTTAAATCAAAACATGGAGTAAACATTCAACACCAAAGGTCATGTGAGTGCATTATAATAAGCTTATGACATTAATTTCATAAGCATGGCTTATTAATACCTCATATTTGTAATTAAATTTAATTTTCCTTTTTTTTAATTAGTTGTAGTTATACCTCCAAATAATAATAACTTATAATCACACACACAATAAAATAATATAAATAAATAATAATATATATAAATAACTTGGGTTTATTTGTTTGGGAACTTAGTTTTTATTTGTTGTAATTGGAAATAAACTTATAATCTTAATCTTTGAGGCCAGATACTATGAATAGTCTACAACTGGATGATATTACTTAAGAGACCCTTATTATTTGATATTAGTAAAGAACAATCTAATTAATACTTTGGGGATAGCTTTCAAAATTATTTTTAAGAGACTGAGGACTTTTAACATGCAATTAAGTTTTATCATGATTTTTTCTTAAAAAGGTTGTATTTTTTCCAACTTCTTTTTGTTGCTAAATCAGTTAAATTTGAAAATGGATACTTGGATTCAGATTGCTGATTTCATTCAAAAAATCAGATGAATCAATGACAGACCCCAAAGTGTTAAAATTGGCTATGGGTCATGATGAATGTAAACTCACAACATGCAATGCTCTTATTGCAAATTAAGCGATAAATAGCACAAGTCTTTTTATAATAATGAAACTATTTAAAATTCAAGAGAATCAAATTCACTAAACATCAAAATTACCTTCATTTTGCGTTTTGATGCTCGATTACTTTTCTCTTCAGCTAAGTTATTAGCTTGTGCTAGCATCTAAAAGGAAAAATCACTGAATTTATTGAAGGATATTCCTTTGATAATATGGAATTAGCATAGAATATAAAGTTAACAACACATTAGAAAAATTATACAAACTGTATATAGTGTACTCCCAATATTTAAAAAACTTTTATTTTTGGAATAAATGTTTTCAATTGTAAATAATTCCTTACCAAGTGTATTGTCTTTTAGGGTCAACTTTAATTTGCCAGTTTTGTTAAAAACAAATAATTTTTTGTAAACCTTTTAGCCAAATATGAGTATGAGTACTTACAAAAAAGCAGTGTCCCACCAAGTTTTTTTAAGAAATGAAAATTATTTATAACATTTACCAAAAGAAAAAAGCTTTGTGCTTTCTTAAAATTCTAAACAATCTCTTTTTGTAATTTAGTATGAATGCTTTATTTTGGTTTATTCTCTGTTAACCAATCTTCAGCTCTTCAGGTTTAATGCTTTGACCAATGTTTTCAAATAATAACCAATTCCTTTAACTTGAAGATATTGAAATTACATTGTAACTCCACACACATTAGAAACTTAAGAGAAAAAGGTAACATAATCTTTACCTTCAAACGCTTTTCATTAACAATCTTCATCTGTACATCTACTTTGGCGAGGCTTTTTTCAAAAGTTTCTAATGTACCTGTAAGTAAAATTGGTAAGCATAAATTTCCTTTAAAATATTTTCATGGACAAAATAGAACAGACCAGAGATCTCCAAAGTTTTTTTAGCTTGAGAACCCTCTTTACTACTTCACCAAGTCTCAAACTGGATAACTTCATAAATTGTCAATTCAAATTCCAAAAATGATTCTAATTTCTTTACATTTTTTTCAATGGGTCACAATCATTTCTTTTTCTTTGTCTTTACCTCTTTTTAGATGAAATTTATTTGATTGGGTTATAAGGCAAGTCAAATCTAGAGACCCTATATATAGAGAGACTGGACAACGGCTCACCGGTATAATCGGCATTTCCGCCATTTTAGTTACAACTTTCCTATAGTTTAACATTACGAAATGTTGAAAATCGTGGAAAATGCTGTTAAAAGTTTTGAAAAATAAGAGTTAAAATGTAAACAAATAAGTTATTAAAAATTTATTTGTTTACTTTCTTTCAAAAATATTGCCAAATAAATTCAAAAAACTAAATATTTTATTGTTAAAACTGGTTGGCGGCTTTATTGGCATCCACCGTTGTCTACCAAGACTAGTTAACCATCTATTTGGATACGAAATTAAAAACAAAGTAATACAAATAGATAGGAGAGTTGAGACTAGTTTCCTGGCTACTAGTCCATAAAAATTTTGTTTCATACATTTCTCCTCGAAAAGAGCGATAGCGTGCCAAATGTTACCTGTGGCAACCAAACAATCACTTTGATTTTTTAAAATGCATTTTCTAAGATAAAAATAATTACTAACAAAATAAAGAACATCAATTCGTGTTCGGAATGAATTGCTGAAATTTTTTATACAGTTTTCGCTTTGATTTTTGTGCAATAAAAAGAGTTTTAGGCGGATGAATTAGCATTCCAGTCTATGGAGATCCACGCAGTTTGTAACTAAAATGGCGGCGAATCGTTCATTGTCCAGTCTCTTTATATAAAGGGTCTCTAGTCAAATCCTGAGTTGCTAGTCGGCTACATTTAAAAAAATTGAAATTTCACATTGTGTTTTACACTAGCAGTAGTCATGTCTCCAAGTATTAACAAGTTGGGGTTTGGCAGAATTCAATAAAATTAACCAATTAAAATAAACTACATTGGGTCACACACCATACAAATCATGTCTACTACTACTACCCAGACTTGGAAAAAGCAAGAACTTTCCGCGCACAAAATTGTCTTTGATTACTTTCTGCAGATAAATTATGTGTCCCCTGGCCTTTAAATTTTGACTTGAAACATAAGGAAGGCCAGTAACTTAGTTCACCAAATTACTGAGATAATGCTTCTTAAACAACAACTGTTGAAAAAAAGTCCTCTTATTCATCAAAAACATAAATTGTTTAGCAAGATTTTTTGCAAAATTCTTTAGACTCTCTGCGCTTAGTTTATATTATCTAAGTCTACCACTGCCCTATATAAGGTGCCTGTGGGTCATTATTTGGAGATCACCTAAGATAGACACACAGTGAAAAGTTTGAAACCTAAAAACAATACAAACTTTACCTTCCTGGCGCTCATAAGTAACAAGCAGGTCAACAAAAGTCTCCTGCCATTCACTGACACTAGATATAGCTTGAAATAGCACTCTTCGATAGTGGGCAGCATCTCCATAAAGCCTGCAATGATAAAACAACAAATCTATACGACTTCATAACATAAGGAAATGGTTCTTGAAGCCAAAAAAGTAATATGTAACTGGGCAATTCTATGAAAATGTCAACCTGAACATCAAAATTTAAAAAGTTAAGAAATGTTAAAAGTAATGATAAAATTATATGTAAACAAAAATTGTCTCAACAGAATATAACCTATAATTTTCTACTTTAATTGCTAACCTCTTGAGTTAACTCTTTTATAAAACTTTAGTACACTATTTTGAATTTTTGCATTGGGAGATTCAGAAATGTCAGTCTGTCAAACCAGACTGTCAGTCAGTTACCATATTGTTGTAATTACTATCGTTCTCTATTGTAGCAACATTTTTGAACTCAAATGCCATATTCTAAAAGGTTATGTATTGTTCTTTATCACCTTTGTAACTTAATTGAAAATTCCAATAAATTTCAGAGGAATCTTGTATTGACTGTGTTACACTTTTCATAGAGGTTACATAAATGTCAGTAAGTTACCATGTGTTTAAATATTTTTCAAAAATAAATAAAAATATTTTTTGAAAATTTAATTATGCCATTATATGTATATAGCTAACAAGAAAGCAATAAGCTGGGAGGAAAATATTTTTTAAAAAATTTATTTTGTGGAAGGGTTTTTTTTTTTTAATAGCAGGTAATTTGAACTAAGTTCATTAACCCATGTCATGCCGATATCAGTACTTTCTTCACTTCACGTTCAAAATACTTATTATTTTCCTTTGTGAATGTCAGTCAGATACCTGTGGAATTGACCAAATATAGCTTAAAATTTTGAGAAAAGCAAAGTGACTATCTTTGTTTTATGGCATTTTGTTTTTTTTTTTCACAGCCAAATTTAAAAGCTTGTAAACAGTCATGGGAAAAGGCTTCAAACCTACCTTTCAAAAAAAGCAAAATCCAACCAAACTTGTGTTCCTTCTCTATGACCATGATTAATTATTTCCTTCCAGAGTTTTCTAGAGCCTTCCAAATCTTTTTTATACTTTGCCTGGAAAGAGAGTGTCCATTTATTTTCAAAACAATCACTTTCATCAATGAAACACTAAATGCAATAATTGGAATTGACTTCGTTGAAAAGCCAAATATCTTTAATTTTTAATTATGTTTTAATGCTTGTACTTTTCTCCATTTTTCATTGACATTGACTTAACTCAGTAGATTTGATGTTGAGTTTAATGTAATTAATCAAAACAATTAAAATTGTATAATGCATGAAATTATGTATTTAAACTTATAATACATAAATTAATAAAAATAGCACCTTTAAAATGCATGGATACACATTTTAAAAGCCCTTTTTAAGTATTGAAATCTTATTTTACTACATCTAAAGAATGTGGGCATATGATAAAAAAAAGCATAGAAGAATGTAAATACAAAAGTTTTCAAACTATTTTTTTTTCTTCAAAACTTACAGTGAAATATATGAAATACTTCATAATAGCATATTCAGGCTCACTTCCATAGAAATCTAAAAAATAACATATTTTTAGCATTCAGCATATAAAATTATTTGAAATCTGCATAAAGTAGGATGAAATGAGTGATAATATCTTAAAAACTTAAGACATGCTTATAATTATCATCTTGTTTGTTGATTTAAATGAATTTTTCAGTTTTCACTCACAATCATGTTAAGTTAGATATTTTTTTTCTAAAACAATTTTCAAGTGAATCTTTCTGAAAAGGGCTTTTTAAATCTGTTACTTATGCTAATAATTTGCATACCTCTTAATATGTTCAGGTAACTAATTCTTCCTATTAATCTGTGTCAGGTAATTTTATATACCTTGTGTTTCAAAAAGCATTTATACAGTATAGATGAGAAAAAAATTTTTGGAAAAAAAAAAAAAAAAAAGAGTTTTCGACATAACAAGGAAGGCTTCAAAAACTTAGAAAATTACCAAATATAGAAATAATGTCATAAAACATTGTAATGTACAACTTCTAAATTCAGATCCAATTGTATTTTTAATACATTAACACAAATTTTTTTTTGGAAAAACATAACACACTAATGAAATAAAATTCTTTTAAATTAAATTTTCAAAACTTTGAGTTTAAGTTAAAATTTAACTTAACATGTTCGGGTTATTTTCAAAGAGCAAATGCAAATTATACATACACTGTTCCATCTGTGAAGTAGCTCGATCAAACACATCTAGAATGTCCTTGAATTTGTCTTCAGCTGAAGCATCTAATAAGAAAAACATGATAAAAAGTATGTGCTGTGTGTGTGATTTATGACGAAAAATCAAAAAACTTTTCTCTTTATGTTCAAACTCTTTGGAAAATCTTAAATTATACTTATGCAATTGTAAAATAAAAACTTGTTCAAACCATCTAATAAATAACTCCTCATCTCTAAAATATTTAGGTATTCTATTCAATAAAAACTGGAAATTCAAAGATCACATTAATTCTATTTCCAGCAAACTAAGATATATCTTATTTATGTTCTATCACTTAAAAAAATATATCAACTCCGACCTACTTCTAAAATTATACTATGCTTGGGTGCAAGCTCGTATACAATATGGTATATTGATTTGGGGTGGGGACTATTTTTCTAACATCAAACCCTTATTGACTTTACAAAAAAAAATTTTACGCTATTTTCCTTCTAACAAATTCTTAAATGTGCGCCAGTTATTTATTCTTAATAGTCTCATGTTCTTGAAGAAATTCCCTGACTGGGCCACGAAAAACGAAAATCCTTCATACAATCTTCGTAATCATAAATATTATCACGTGCCTTTCCCTCACAAAGAAATCTATAAAAAACACTTTCAGTATCTCTCCGTCACTTTTTTTAACAATCTGCCTAATGAAATACAATCAGAAACTAATATTAACCACTTTAAAAAGCTTTGCATTGCATTTATCTTGGATATTAATAATATCGAGTCTCTATTTTAAATTTGTCAGGTATACACATACTTTTAATATCTTAAACTAGTACTTAATTGCCAGCCAAGCCATTATTATTATTTTTTTTTATTTAATATTAAAAAGTACTTATTTTTTTTTTTTTTCTTCCACTATCTCTTTTTTTGTCCCATCTTATATTTTTATTATTTGATATTCTGTGACCCCATGGACGGGTGTTTGCCCCTTTGGGAAATAAAATTCATAAATAATTTGGGACATCTATTGTGTTGTATGTATTTATGTATTAGTTTTGTTTTGTTCTATTGTTTCTTGTTCTTGTTAATAAATTTGAATTTGAAATTTGAATTTGAAACTATTATTGAAATTTCACTTACCTTCACTTTCTGTTTTATCTATTCTTCTTTTCAAGTAATCTAAATATGCCAACCATATTTCTTTGAAGTCTTCAGCCTTTGAGAATCCCAGTACAAGGGCATTTTCAAATACTTCTACAAGATGAAGAATTGAAAATTTAATGAACATGTAGGTAATTGAAATAAAAAATGGAATGAATTGAAAAAACATTAAGTTGTAGGACCACAATAGTGCCCCATTTGCAAAAAAAAATGCAGATAAAAGTCAAAACTTTCAATGTTTCCAACCTAACCTCCATCCCCTATATGGGGAAAAGCTGGTTGTGATATGGATAGAAAAATTCTTAGTCCAGAAAAGGGCAATTTCCCTAATTATTCTGCATTTAGAACATTATACATTTATAGACCTTCTACTTTACCTTTTATTTTTTCATGGGGTTCGCCGTAGCGCTCCATGGCTCTACCATGACCAGACCATAGGTAGGCAGTCCAGGGACAGTTACGAATGGCACGCTCGTGAACTGGAAGGGACATTTCCCGAATTTGGATTACATTGTCCTGAAAATAATCATCAATTGAATCTATTAGTAAAGATACATATAGCATGTTTTATACATATATAGTTGTAGCTAGTTAATTCCTGCTAGTTATGTAACTAGCAGGAAAAGTATATTTTTAAAAATTTGAAAAAAAAAATATTATTTTAAATCATCAACAAGCTACTTTGAGGAAACTTGAAAAACCATCTTAAACCAACTTTATATTTTACTTATTAAAGAATTCTTTTAAACAACTGATTACAGTAGATATACCAAAACAAATCTAACAGAACATACCACACATTTTTAAAACAAAAAGGTAATAAACATAAAAATCCATTTTTGGGAGAAGAAAGTTAAGTGGCTCCCAGAGAGCAAGCACATATCTTAATCATCCTCTCAATCAATCAATCAAACAAAAAGGTAACAAGATATAAAAAAAGACACTTTAAATGAAAGGCCTTATGAAAATGAATAAATTTCAGGTGATGTCATCAAACCACACACTTTACGAAAATCATGAATTTGAACTATTGAGTCATCAACATTGTAATTTAGAGCAGGAAACAATTTAACATACTTTCTTGCACAATAAATTAAAATCATAGGGTCATTATCCTAAAAGGACATTGTTACCAATTCAGAAAAAAATTAGAACAAAGAAATATGAAATTGGATTGTATAATATGGATTGCCAAGAACGAGACATTCTCACCAGGTGCAAAGTGTAAGACAACCAATGCAAACATTCCAAAACATTCAGAACGCAATCATTCGGAGTAATTAGGGTTTCATGTACCCTTTTTATCTGTTCTAACCTCTTAATTAGCCCTTTGTATGATTTCTTATTGAATTGGGGATTGCTCTCTACAACAATTAAAGCTATATTAATCAATTAAACTATTAATATTATATTCCTATGATAAAATAATCAAATGTATCCAGCACTTTAACTACCAGCCTTGTAATGAACGGGTCGTTTTTTCAGGGGGTTATTATAAAGAGGTTATACAGTAATGGACCCTTTATCCGGCAAGCTCGGAGCCGACATCGTCGCAGATTTCGGAATTTTCCGGATTTCGGGTCCGGTCCGGAAAAAACGCCAGTAAAGACGCAGTTGCTTTAGTAAAGCCAAAATACCCGCTTCCCCCTCCCTACTATCATTTTCCATTCTCGTAAATCTAAATTTCCAATCATATGAACGGGAATTAAAATTGCGTTAACATCGTCTGCGTTGTTCTGATTGTCCGTTTCAATAGTAGAGGATCCAGCAAAAAAATTCTGGCGAAGCACGTGGGTCGTCGCGGAACCGATAGCGAAGCAGCAGGAGGCCAAGAGAAGATTAGAACAGAAGAGAAGGGCCCATCCAAACTTTTACGCCGGCCGGAGAAACGCCCCTTCGCGGAGTAGCAGACAACTCCGAGCTCCGCGGCCGGCAGACTCCGCAAAGGCGCATTTCTCCGGCCTTCGTAAAAGTTCGGAAGGACCTGAAAGCTGCACGCCTTGGGGGTCTTTTATACCCCACAGGCAAAACAGTCATGGTGGCAAGGCAGGGACAAAGGAGCCAACTCATTCACGGAGACGATGTCACAAAAGGCATGACGCAACCATTGCGCATCGTAGCAGCATTTGCTCACTAAAAATTCTTTTAAAAAATTCTGAATGCGAGCCGGATTTTGGGTCCTTCCGGATAAAGGGTCCGTTACTGTACTGTATGTAATTTACCATTGAAATATAGGAGAATTTTCATTTTAACATCAGACCTAACCCAAGTTGAACGGTCTTTAAGCATATGAGAGCTTCAAGATACAGACTTTTATACATCTAATTTATTATTTGGAAATAATCTTTTGAGTAGTACTATTTGCAGTTATTTGAGGATTCAGATGTATTCCATCTATGATAGAGGGTCATTTGAAAACAATTTTTTGTTTCAAAAACTTTTTACATTAAGCTTAGAGCTAAAAGCTTAAAATGGTTAAAGAGTACAATAAAGAAAAAGATACTTACGACATATTTAGTGTAGTCAGACCACAGCTCTTCTCTGAGGCAATTTTCAATCAATGCTCTTTCGAAGATGTTCTGAACTCTAACTGGTTCGCCATTTTTCTTTTCAAACTCAATGTAGGATTTATACTCTTCAAAATGGGGTGTTTCCGATTCACACTATAAAATTTTTAAAATGGAAACATTAAATGTGAGGAAGTACGAATTTCAAATCTCAGAGTTTTTTTAAGTGAATAGATGATAATAAGTATAATATATAGTAATAATCATACCCCATAAAATAACATCATAATTATAATAGTAAAACCAAGAAAATCATAAAAACTAGTAATTAAATTTTTACTTAATAATTTATTTGAATACTTTTTTAAATCATGGTTTTTTAAGTTACAAGGGCTTAGTAGAAAAAGAAGGAACTGATAATGAAGGAAAATATTTGTTTGCTCTGATACTATACAGAATTAAAAAATATTAAATATTAAGGTAAAAACAAAGTATGAAATTAAAGGAGACAAAAATCTTTTTATGAAACTTAAAATTAATGTTTGAAACAAATCCTCATAAAAACATTATTGAATGCCAACTCAGGGAAAGATCAAATTAGTCACCCAACAAAGAAAGGCATAACAGCTTTCTTTAGATATAGCTATAATTAATGGAAACATAAATTTTATCATATTATTACCAAATAATATACAAAACCTTAAGAAAATATTACACTAGAAGCTTTTATAAAAACCAGCTGCTTCACCTTTTGAACGAGTTTGCTTTGGCAAAAGTACCTAGTCCTCACCAAGTCGGCACTGTTTTATTACCAATGAATACTTGACATGTTTTTTTGTTTAAACAACTTTCTTTAAAGTAAACGCTTTCAAAAGAGGTGAGACAGCTTGTTTTTGAGCTTCAACTGTAGTACAAAAATCCCTTCAGAATAATTAATAAACACGAATATCAACTACATTTGTTATACAAAACAATTGTAAAAAAATTAAAACATTTAAAATAAAATTTACCAATTTATCTTCATATTCTTGTAATTTGTCTAGTTTATGTAATGCTTTCTTATAGGAATACTCAACAGCAGAAGAAACAGGACCAAATTCTTCAACTTCAGTAAACTCACTGAATGTTTTATCCATTCCTTCAAAAAAAAATTTAAGAATTAAAAACAAATTACGTATTGTACTAAGTTGAGTGTTCAATTAGCAGTACCTTGAAAGTAATTAAGTTAAATCAGACAGTACACAAATTAGAATGTAGCCCATCTTAATGTTTTTAAAACAATAAACAAATGTCAACATTAATTTTAATTCCTATGGGTAAATTTTAATTGTACATAAAATAACTACCAAGAATTTGAAAAATTTAAATAAGTACTCGAAAAATTTAAATAAGTATTCTTGAATTAAGATTGAAAATAATTATCAATCAAAAAGGGAGATAAGAGTGAATTAGTAATCTCAAATACATTGGTAAAAACTGTAAATTGAAGCATCTACTCTTGACAAATTATGCTTGAGATTCTGCATATTTTGCACTTGATTCTGGAAAAACCTTATATGCCTTGGGGTAGGATTTTGTGAATTCTTGTTTTCTAAATTACTTTACACAAGTACCATAAGATTCAGTGGTTTTATGCTATTTACAAAACTATACATCCTTGCTGGAGTAGTCCAAGTGGAAAATTTTGATAAAGAAAAACTCTGATTTGGACACAAAACTTTGTTCATTGCTTATGAGTTTCAGTCACCCCTGAAATTGAGTGGAAAAATCTATTCCTAATATCAAAAGTTTTTCTTAGGCAGTATGACTATAATGTCTAAATATGGCTCTATCAATATGAACTGAGTAACAATGAATGAATAAACTCACCAATCAAAGGTACGGAAAGCTGTCTTTTGAAAATATCACAAATTCTATCTATTTGTTCCTTTATTTTTTCAGAATCAGCATCTTTACTCTAAAACATCAAAAGTTATAAGTAATCATTAGCATGCTCTATTAAGTTAAGTTGAAAGTTAATAAAATCAAACAGCATCAGATTCCCATGTAATCACTGAAGTTTAACCAATTGAGTATAAAAGAAATCCTTCTAGAAAAAAGAATGGCCTAATTTTAAGGGGTGCTAATTCACAAAAGAATAAACCAATAACTCAGCTCCTCAAAAACATTACATAAAAATCATAAGAAACTATAAATTCCTACAACAGGAAATTTAAGTTGCGGCTTTGACAACAAGTTGACAATTTTGGTATTGAATTGTTCCAAAAGTATTATCACAACCCAAAAAAATGTCATGCCTTAAAACACATGTTGATCCCTAAAATTTTAGAAATCATGAGTAAAATAAGCACTTTTGAAACAGCATAATATAGTGTGATAAATGTTTTTAGAAATAAAATGTCTTGATTCTAACCAAAAGATTCTCAATGAAACATATCAAGAAGAAATAACATACTTATTATGATTACAGCAAGACTTTTTTATGCACAGGACATAATTTTAAGGACTGAAGCATCTAAAACAACCAGTCTTTCTAATCCAATAATGTTTTTAAAATAAAAAGCTTAGTTACTTTTAAATGACCAAAACAGTTGGTGTTACACCTGTATTAGAAAATAAGAAAATGCTTAACAATATGCATAACATTAAGTCAGTTAATCTAGCAGGATGTATAAGTATTACTATCTTCTATAAGTATTACTATCTGCAGGACTAATAAGTATTACTATCATATACAAATTCATAAAAAATTAGGACTATCCATTTTACTAGAAGGATTTCTATATACTCAATTGATTTAACCCTTTCAGTCCTCAGCCGTTCAAGATTACTATTGAATCCTTATGAAAAATTTGGGGTAGCTAGGACTAAAAGGGTTAAGTACAGTGATTACTAGGAAAAAAAATAATACAATTATT
Source organism: Tetragnatha montana (assembly GCA_963680715.1). Taxonomy (NCBI): domain Eukaryota; kingdom Metazoa; phylum Arthropoda; class Arachnida; order Araneae; family Tetragnathidae; genus Tetragnatha; species Tetragnatha montana. Next base: position 52,494,359 of record OY796681.1, on the reverse strand, counting down.
TTTAATTCTTACTACAGTTGGGTCACAAAACAATGGGTTACATCAAATTTTAAGAGAAAAAACTGAAGTTTTAAAATATGTGTTACATGTTTCTAAGAGTCATTCCAAATTGAAAAAAAAAACTAATGAGGGGTTAACACATAGATATTTCAAACTTAGATAGATAGATGGATGCAAACCTTTAAGTACTGGAGATATGCAGTTTCAAATTCCCTGTAAGTTTCCCATATCAGATATCCCTGAGTCACATGCAGACCAACAGAAGTCAAAGCCTTTTCAAACACTTCCCTCACATTCTTTAAACCTTCCCAGGATTCACCAATGCTTCCAATTGAAAACTGCACATATTCCATCCAAACGGACACACCTGGAAAAAAATCAATTTCTTTACCTCAAAGCAATACAGTTTCAAAATGGCATAAATGAGGTAAAATTTGGGTAAGGGACTACTTCCTTTTAAACAGCATTTCTGTATGGAAAAACTCTTATTAATAAGTATTGTCTGTTTCATGCTACAACCAGATGCCATTTGTTTTTTTGGTGCTACCAACTACAGCGATAATTTATGTTCTAGCAACCCAGCAAATATACCAGATAGTGCTTGTCTTTGAAGATGGTTAGTGTAGTCTAAAACATGCCTTCCACAATACAAAATTGGGCAATACTCAGCCGCCTTCCGAGGAAAAACAACAATAGTGCCAAAAGTCACCACAAGAGTGGCACCCGGTTATAACATAACACAGTGCTGCCAATCTAATATGCAATTCAAAAGTTATTCAGAAGGTAAGGCAAATAGAACAAGTTTGTATAGATTGTTACATCTTTATCTACACAAGAAGCTCACCTAACAGCATTTCCACTTGCCATGTTATTATTAATTATTTTCATCTATATATATACATATATATATGTGGGTTTTTTTGTGGGTTTGCATTTTATTTTCTTCAGAAAAAATTTTTTTTTGTTGAATATTGTTTTCTTATTTTTATTAATACATTAAATATGTTTCATTCACCTGTATGAGGTGACCTCACCTCCTTGGTGATACAAATGGTATGTTTTCCACTTTTTGTGTAATTGTTTAGTAATTATTATGTAGTAAATTGATTGATTGATTGATTATAGTTCTAAAAGAACTTGTTCAGATTAAATAATTAAGTTCAGATTATGATGTCCCTAACAAATTCAAATTTCATAACATTTTAATTTTGCTGCAATAACGTCTTAAATGACTTTTGCATTACTAAAGAGCAACTAAATATACTTACAAGGATAATCCTTCAAAGCTCTTTGAAACAAGGAAATAAGATTATCCTTCTGCTCTTGAGTGGTAGCAATACCTTTTTCATCACCCAACCAATCAAGCCATAGTTCTAAAATTTAAGAAAACAAATGTATTTATTTTTCAAGACTTGTAACAAAGCTACCAACCACAGTTTTGATAAACTCAACATTAGACTGGGCAATAAAAATTATCTTACCGGGGGTCAAAGGAAACAGCGAATGCATCTTCTCTCTAGCAGCTCGTAGCTTTCCTAAGTCTCCAAATGCATGACATTTAGAAATAAGCTGAGTGTGAAGATCATAAGTATAAGGACTAGCATCCACCTAAAAAAATAATACTTTAATTTTTATAACCTCAAAATGCAGAAGGTAATTATTTTATAGAGCAACTTCAGATAGTGCAGGGGCGTAAGTTATGTGTGGAGCTTCATCGTAATCCTTTAGGAGAATAAATTGCATCAGAACATCTGTATAAACGATGTTCAACTTTTCGTATTGCGAGATATTTGATATTGATATTTACTTAGCAAATCCAAAAAGACAGGGCCTGCGTAACATTTTTGGAAATTTGGTTTTGCCAAAGCCGTTTATATTGGCAAGTAAACAATTCAACTTCAATAGAACCAGGCTCTGATCCAGCATGGCTCGAAGGGGGTAGCACTTTTCCTGACCATCACCTTTACCTTTTGGGCAATTCCATGAAACATGGGACACAGAGTTGAAATCCTTTTTTAAAGGATATAAAACCTTATTTTAACCCTTTTTAAAATATGGTTACATTTAATTGAAACAGGTTTTGGGAATATTATTACACACAGTTCTGCAACAGTAAAAAATTACTTTTTGTTCTATGAGAAAAAATCTTCCAAAATGCATGGTTTTTCGAATTTTTTCAGAAAGAATTTAGTGAAATTCAAAGCTCTGTGGAACTTTAAGTATTAGAATATGTTTAATATTTATACTTGCATTCTGAAGAGTTTTCAATAAATAAACAGGTAACATAATTTATTTTACAGAAGGTAGTTCAGAGATGTAATGTGAGTCACAAAACTAGGTAACATGAGTCACACGTTTAATTGCAACTTATGTTAATTATAATATTAGATAGAGATGTGAGTAGAGAATATTCTCCGGAGAATATTCTCGGAGAACGAGAATATTCTGAGAATATTCTCCAGGAGCGAGAATTTGGAGAATAATCGAGAATATTCTATTTTTTGATTGGATAAATGGAAATAAATGTAAAAATTTTTGATAATATGAAATGGTCGGCTATGTAGTATTAGTGTTAGAAACCTGAAAATAATAACACATTCAATGAAACTTACCATTTAAAAGTCACCCTACAGTTCAGGAATATTCTCTGAACTGTAATTTCATTATTTCGCAAATTTTTTTTTTAAATAAGTTAATTTTACTTAATAGAATATAAAATATTTTTTAAAATATTAGAAGCAAGTTTTACTGGGAGAAAATACTCATACAATTAAAAGAGGAGTCTAAATTATTTTTATATATAGTTGTTAAAAGCAAATGTAATAATACCAATAGTTGTCAAACTGAAGGACATTTTGAACCTGACATTTAGTTAATTTTGATAGAACTTTGTAAAATTAGGAGACGAGAATATTCTTAAAAGAAGGAATATCACATTAGAATTATCTGTAATATTATCTGTAATGATTACTTTACCTATCAAACATGTTGTCTTATCAATTAAGTAGTGATTTTAAAATATTTTTCAATTTAATTTAGCTTTCTTTTATTTATGATAACTTCTCATTGTAAAACCTTTAATATTCTTCTAATTTGAAGTTGATACATCCCTTATAATTTTTTTTTTCAAAAAAAAAAAAAAAATTAGTATTTAGTAGCTTCTAGGAGAATATTCTCGAAAATTCTCCTCTTGGAGAATATTCCCGAGAATATTCTCCAAAAGATTATTACCGAGAATTTTACATCTCTAATATTAGATTTGTTATATTGATGATTTTTGAAAGCCTCAAATGTTCTGAATATTTTGATGTATTATTAATTTTTATAATATTTTTTTATAAGGGGAGAAAATTGAGCTTTTTCAACAATTAAAAAAAATGATGTCCTTTTTTGGGTAACATGAGTCACGCTGTTAAAAACACTGCTGGGCTTTTTATTATAAATTTTTTTAACTGAGGGAAGATTTAATTTGTTTTATAGGGCTGATTTATTTAGTAATATGTATTTTTAAAGACAAAAATTAAATATTTTCATTACTTAAATAGCAATTAGAATTAATCAAAATATGTGTCTGAATGTAACGTGAGTCGCATGGAATTGCCCTTTTGAGAAAAATGTTGAGGACTTTCTAAAAAGTATCACTCAAGTTCCCCTTTTGGTACCGCTGGAGGGAAAGGGAGTCCTCCCCCAGAAAATTTTTTGAAATTTAACCTGTAAAAGTAGGGTTTTAACTCATTCTGAGTGCCCCCCTTGTATCCACACCTAAATAGAAATGGGTAGCCAGAATCCACTACTTTAATGTAATGTTTGGCAATGGGCTCGGACACTTTGGATTACTCATATACTTATTTGAAGATTTATCAAAACGCTTGGAGATTACATACAGCTAATCATTACCAAAGACATCATGGTTACTTAAATGAAAAGAAAGTTAACTTTTCAATCATTTAGCGGACCAGGAAATGTCAAAAGATTAAACTTCTTTAGTTTGGATAATTCAAAGTGTTTTTAAAGGCTCTTAAGCTTTGAATTATCAAAGTTGCACTGTACTTATGATTTCAATTCAAGTAATATGACAGTTAATGACATGGTCATGTATGAATCAGAACCCCCAGTTTAAATATGAAGCGCATGAAATATACACATCAAAGTCATTCAAATGATAAATATTGAGATATTTTAAGCGATTTTAGTACCTGTTTTTGAAGTTGAGCAATTTGTTCTTCATCCACATCTTCATCATCAGACGAGCATTCAGGGGAATTAGAAAAGTTATCATCGTCTTTCATCTCACAAGATTCTTCCAGAGTAGCTTCAGACATTGCTAGACACAAAAAAACTTATAAACTAGAACTTAAAACAATCAACAATTCTTATTAGAATATAAATTATAATTGTAGCAAAGTCTCAGACCGGACCGGAGGTAAACAAAAATATCGGCGTTGAAGGAAAGATTTACTAATGCCAAACAGGAAACGTAAAATAAATCTGATGAAGACTAAAATATAAATTTTTACATGATCCCAGTCCCAGTTCTAAAATGAAAGAAATTTAAATTATTGATAGTTTTAATTTAATTTATTTTTGGTTTAGATAATATTTTATTATTCAAGAGAAATTGGTCAAAAATCACTCAACCCACTGCTCAAGACCCTCTATGTTGGTGCTGCCATCTGTCCAGGAAAAATAATTACAAAGACAGTTGAGAAAAATTAAATTTTTTTTACTACATATAAATACACTGCAACGCTAGGATATTAAAACAATAAATTTATTCAGCTACAATCAAACACAATTGAAAAATCTAGGATTTACTATTATTATTTATATTTCTCAATAAAATACATTTCAATATCATTTTTAACAGCTTCGAAAATCTGTTCAGGATCAGAAGTTCCGTCAAAATACAAAACATCAGGACAATTCGCTTTTACTTCTTCCAAATTCGATAAATACATCGGCCAGACACAGAATTCGAAATAGCGGGGAATATCAGGGGGATTGTAAACGCGAAGTTTTCGGCGACTGACACAGACATTTTTTTCCAGCGTCAAAAAGTACTTTTTGTGGAACAGTTCCCTGATTTTAGGATGGTTAAATATAATATGACCATCGATAACTAGCAGCGATTTCTGGTCAGGCGGAGGCTTGCTTAGAATGTTCTGCAGATTTTCTTCCATGTCGTCCCAGTTTACGGATTCCAGGCGCTCCCAGTTTTTGTGATTCAGTTCTGGGATAACAACGTGTTCTTTGCTATCGTCGCTCCGAAAATAATCGTCTTGCTTGACCATCACTGAACCCGAGAAATAATTGGTTATGGCAGAGGCTAGGGTAGTTTTGCCGCCGTTTGTGCATCCCGAAACGCCGATAATCGTCCATCCGTTGGTGTTTTTCCCGTCTTCCATTTTTTTTTTCAGAATCGTCGACTGTGGTCAGCGATGGCGGTCACTCAATAAAGAGACACTGTTGCGATGTTATCTCTGCTTGAAGATAAGAACTTATCGAAAATCAGATTAGTCCTGTTGCCCGAAAATACGTTAAACTTGAATATCCACTACATTTCCTTATTAGAATTTCTAATATTATTAAAGTGTGAAAAAAATTTTGCATTTAACCTTGAAGGATGTGCCGAAATAGCTCAGTTGGGAGAGCGTTAGACTGAAGATCTAAAGGTCCCTGGTTCGATCCCGGGTTTCGGCAAAACCTTTTGAACCAATCGATTCCTGGGTTGACAAAATTTTGCAGCTTTCAACTTCAACAATTTTTCCTAAATTCGAAAGATTAGCGAAATAAGATCAATTTTAATTGATTAAATTCGCGATTTTTTTTTCGCGCATCTCATCATTCATCTAGTTGAAAAATTTAATTCAGCGAGGGAATCCGTCCGCGGTCTTTGTTACGAATAAAAATTAATTTGAATTAAAATTCTTTTACAGACATTACCACCTTTATGAAGTTAACTTTCATTATTGGAGAAAAAAAATTGAAGTTAGAAAATATTGCATAAATATCAAAGATAGAAAAATTCTTTTACAGACAATATCACTATTATATTAACTCAAAAACTTTTCTTTCAAAATCAAAAATACAGATTAAATAAAAAATACTACTAGTCAAATTATTTTTATTTATAAATTTAAAAAACATTGAATAAATATGACCAAACGTTACAACCTTGAGCATCAGGATGGGTTGTAATAAAGATCGCTAGAAGTTTTTGAATACATGTTTGAATCGGGGGAGGGCGGCTTTGAAAAAATGGTAAAACACTCAAGATTTGATAGCAATACAAAGTGAATCTCAGAAAACACTTCCCCTTTGACAATTCGCCTTCCTATTAGTCAATAATAATTGTAGAGCTCCGACAGAATCTGAAAATATATGCATTGCAAGTCACTACGGGGGCGGATCCAGGATTTGGATTTGGGGGGGCTAAGAATTTTCGTAATCCATTTATATCTTCTTGATTATCTTAATATGGAAAAGGTAGTGAATTATCCTGCTCCAACCACTAAAAGGGGGGTCTGGGGGTTCTCCCCCAGAAATTGTTTGGAAATTTAAGTAAAAAAAAAACCACTTTTCCTTTTGTTTTGGTACGCCTCATAGATTTTATGGTAGAATTTTTGCGTTTTGACAAACTTAAAATAAAATAGTGTTATAATAATAGAGTTACAAGTACCAAGGGGGTCTGGGGGTCCTCCCCCACAAAATTTTTGAAAATTTGATCTTTATATAACACGGTTTTTAAACTCATTTTGGTGCATATAAAATTCCGTATTGTATAGTGTAAAACTTTTCATTTTTTGGGGGGGTTAAGCCCCTTAGCCCCCCCCCTGGATCCGCTTGTGATGTGACTATCTGAATGGTCCTTAAACGGAGGTGGATTGATGAGAAATATGCAGATAGTGAGTGGGAATATGAAATTCGTAACGTATAACATATAGAAGGCGTACAGTAAACGAGTGCTTTCTTTACATAAAAATTAATTTCCTCACCAGTTTAAAAATTATCTTTAACTATTCATACATAAGTTTGATTTTCATCTACTATTCTGCATCCGTTGGGAATTTCTATCTCGTAAACTTTCAAATACTGTGAAAGTACTACATTATTAGAACGCAGGGCCGCCGAGAGTCAAGCCGGGCCCCGGGGACAAAGTTGTGAAGCGGGCCCCCCCAGTTCTTATTTTGAGGGGGGGGGAGTTGTCTTTAGTGAATGCATAGGCATGCAGTTTTGAACTTTTGTATGCAAGATTTGAATCTTGATAAACTTAAAAATTTCGTTTTCTTGATTATAGGATGAGTAACAAGCACTAATAGGGGTCTGGGGGAATCCCAAGGAAATTTGGAATTTCGACCCTTAAAAAAGAAATTTTAAACTCATTTTTGGATACTTTTCACAATTTAAAGACACACAGGGATGGGCTTTTTCTGAAATGAAGTTAAGCCTAGGATCCTTTAAAATAATGATTTATCTTGAGTATGAAATTTTAGAGAAGTAACTCCATTTCGTAATGAATTATTTTAGGGGGTCTGGGGGTACCCCCCAGAAAATTTTTGGAAATACGCCTCTTGAAAAGTGAAATTCACTCATTTTCGGCGGCCTTCAGGGTGTACAAATTAATTTACAAAATGTTCAAAATTAGTATATTCCTCTAAGTTAGAGAGGTTAGTTAGGAGATTCTTTACGGGCCCCTATAGGGCTGGGAAAATCCCCGGGCCCTGGGGAAAGTGCCCCCTTTGCCCCCCCCCCTGTCGGCGGGCCTGTTAGAACGTTAGATGTATATGTTACGTGCAAAGTGATAAACCGGGCATTATTAATAACGTCCGAAGGAAGGCGGAGGTGGAGAATGTGATAAATTTAAATGGCATTTATCAATGAGTATTTATCACTTTGCTCGAAGTACGCGGGCATTATTAATAATGCCAGCAGTGAGGCAGGGAATGTGATAAATTTAATGACATTTATCAATGAGTATTTATCCCTTTGCTTGAAGTACGCGGGCATTATTAATAAAGCCCGGATTTATCACATTGCCCGTAACATAATATAGGTATATTTTCAAAATTTCTACGAACGTGATATGAGTTTTAAAATTTTATCATCAGACCAGATAGTAAAAAGAATAAGTATATAGATAGCAATAAGGAAAAACCAACTCGGTGTCTAAATAAAAAAAAAACAAGTAAGGAAATCTTGTTCATTAAGAAACTTATACTTAAGTAAGTGTGTCTAAACGTGAGGCGCAAGCCCCCACCGGTGATTGGGGTAATTTAATTACGAAATGTTTAACTGAAAATTACCCCCACTTACTAAAAAACTTATTTTACACCCTGAATACACTGTTTTTAGTAGTCATTTTTTTTAAAACCAAACCCCAGAGTGAAATCAAAGATAAGTATATTAATATTCATTGTTTTAGTAATAATTATAGTAGGTAAACCAAAAATATACTATTAATTGTTAAAAATATCTCAAAAAAGGTTTTGGCGTCCTCTCCTCAAAAAAATGTTTCAAAATCCCCCACATAAATAAACTGTGACATGTTTTAGAATCTCAATTGATTTCTCCGGGAGATAAATTCAAGCTTTTACAAACATTAGTTTTCATGGTATTCCAGTTGGAGAACCGCAACTAATGTATTAATTTATTAATGGTTCCTTAAGAAAAAAAGAAATAGTTATTTTTTTTAATAAAAAAGTGCTTTTAAAAAACAGTTTTCGTTTTAAACTTTTACTAAAATCCTTTTACTTACGTTTCCATCAAAAACTCGTATTTGAAAAAATTTCCTACTAAACTAAGTTATTTTAGGAGGGCTTTGCACTTATTTTTTTATTTGCATTTTCAAAATCCTGCATTGAGGCAAAGAATATAAGACGGGAAAATTGCATGATTTCGTAAAAGGCTCCTAAAAGCAAATTATGTATTCAATATTTAAAAAAAAAACTTCAATGGTCTCTGTAGACAAAAACAACAGGCTGCTGCTGTTTTGTCTGGTTTAGAGAATATTCACATTGATCCCTTTCTAGGTCCTCCCTTGGCGGAGGGGACAATAAGGAACTTGCATTGTAACAGGTTTTTATTGAAATCTGAATATTTTTAACAGAATTTTACATGTTATTAATATGCTGGAAATCTAACCAAAGTTTGAAAAAGAAAGTATAAATTTAGATCTGCGAATTGCTCAAAATGATTATCAAATTTTACTAATGGTTAGATTTGTAAAATTTGTGTTTCGAAAAATTTGAGCTAAGCATGTTTTTGTTTTTTGTGCGTTAGTTTCCTAATTCAAGGGTTCATTTAATTGGCATTTAATTAATAACTTAAAATTACTTCCCTAAGCCTATTACTATAGTAATATGAATTAACAATATAAAAACTTCATAAACGCAATATGCATGGAAAATGCCGATTGTTGTTTTGTACACAATTTCAAAATATACATAACTTGTAACGTCACAGGCTTTTTCACGCATTTCTGAAGAAAAAAAATTGTAAATGCTTATAATCAACTTAGAATTTTGAACAAAAGCCTAATTTTGCGTGAAGAATCGCATAAAAGATATAAAAAAACATTAGCCTCCCTAATTAAATGTTCTTTATTGCCCCCACACCGGTTCTCCGTCTGTTTCTGGCTGCTTTCCCTTGCCCCCTCGGTCTATCTCTTGTTTTAACCCGTTCCTAGCGGCGATGTGGGCCCAAGCAGAGCTAGTGACGTCACAAACGGTGTAGAGGTATTTGAAAAAAAATTAAACAACTTTGCAGCGTATTCCTTCTTTAGAGATTGGGGAATTTCACTTTTGCTATCTTATTTTTTGGGGATTTTTCCGCAAATTTTTTATTCTACATTCTGGGATGTAGTTCTACTCTAATAGTGGAATATATAAAAAAAATGTTTGGAGTGGAATTGAGGTTGATTACGTTACATTTAAAAATAATTAGTAGTACCTAACATGAATCGACTTATAATAGCAAAATACCGTAAAGATGTAGCAATGTAACTTTTTTTGAGGTACAAATTAAAAAGTTTTTCAATACATTTTATATGGCATGAGCTGTCCAATTTTTTTTAAAACTATTCTTGAAAACAAAAGAAAATCTATATTTTTAGTGTTTTGCAGTCTGACCTGACCGCCATGTAAAAAACTTTTGACATCGTACAATATTGTGAGCGTTGTTATAGCAACGGAATATTCCACTGAATTTTGGGGGTGATGATAATTCCTAAACGTTAAACAAAGCTTTGTGCCAAATCTACGTGGCTATCATTTAGTTTTATACTTCTTTTCAAAGTTTTATTTTACTGTCAAAGTTTTTTTCATGGGGGTCAGACTATAGTCTTCCGCGAATTTTTTTAAACCGAATATTTTTAAGGGTTTTTCGAAAAAAAAATAGCAGTTGTTTTGCTAGATTTGGTAGCCATGTTTTTTTGTGACGACGCTATGACAGAAATAAAGTTATATCAAATAACTCCTCTGCCCTTCTCGAGATGAAGATTTCTTCACTCGGCTAGCGATCATTCGTTGTTGTCTCTGTGGTAGACTAGGCTGGATGTCGAAGTGCGCATTCCTCTCGCAGGATGCCGAAGTTGCGGCGAGAGGCACAACAATGGAGATAAGCCGCCGCGCTCACAAAACCAGTCTCCTCCTCCCAATTCAAATTGAAAAACAGCGTAGAGGTAGAGGCGGTCGGCCAATCAATTCAAAAAGGGGAGGTCACGTGACAGGAGGGCCATCGTCCTCGCGCCGACTCCGACCGCGCGAAAAAAGAAACCCGAACGCGCGCAGTTTCTGTTTTCGATATTTCCAATGCGCGCGCAAGCTGTTTGTTCTCCCTCCCGTCCGCGCGCGGAGAATTCGAATTATTGATGCGCTAAATTAGGCCCGATTTACACGATGATGCCAGCGGAGGCTTCCCAGTCACGGAATGCTAGGAGAAGAATGTGAGAAGAATTATACTTATATGATGACCAAGTTTCTCAAACTAAAAATTGGAACATTTCACTGACGAGAGGAGGATCTTCTGTTAGAAGAAGGGAATAAGTCCAAAAACCAAGTTTTGAGAAAATCGAAAAAAAATGTATAAATAATGGAATTTTCGTTGTATAACCACCAAAATTCAGGAACTTATTTATAATGTTCGGCACTAGTTAACTAGAGCTAGTTGCAACTAGTAGTTAATTACTGATCAACTAGTAGTTAACTACTACTTTTGGTTTAAACTAGTTCAACCATTAGTTGAACTACTTTTTCTTAATAACTACTAGTTGAAACTACTTTCAAAATTTCAACTACTTTCAAAAAAATTCATATTAAAATTTTTATCAAAATATAGAAAAAATTGTACTGTAACAAATTTAATTAAGATGGTAGAGTACTCAAAATACCATAACCAGAATTAAAGGCCCTTTTTTGCGCGTTTTTTGTGATATAGATAAGAAAGATGTATTAGAATTTGGGCAAAAAATAGGTTATGAAATGAAATAGACTAGTTAACTAGTAGTTAACTACTTTGGGAAACAGTTAACTACTAGTTGTAACTAGTCCCAGGAAAAAATAGTTAACTACTAGTTGCAACTATATTTTCCCAGACTAGTTGGTAGTTAACTATTTTTTGATCACTAGTTGACGGAACACTACTTATTTAGGAAAAAAGGTCAATCTTCGGAAAAAATATAAGTGCATCAATCAAAAGTATTTTACAGTTGAAAAAAGTTGATGGACTTTTTCAACCTTGTGAAGGAAAATCTTAAAAACCTCTTAAATTCATCGTTTAAATTATATTTCTACTTAGTTCACAGCACGAAAGTGAGAAATAGACAGACAAATGAAATTCAAAATTATTATGAAATTGGGTCATTAAGGGAGTATCATGGAGGAGTAAGTGAATATGAATGGAGTCAAACATTCCCTTGATAAAAAAAAATTAAAAGCACTTTTTAAATTTTATTTTGGCTTAGTTTGCAGCACAAAGAATAAGAACAGAAAGACAAGTTAACTTTAATTCCTAATTAACTGAAAAAATAAAATGAATGGACATTGATTTCGCAACTTCAAGGGGCTTATATCGGCCTATAGGGGGTAGTTATTTCCCCCCCCCCCTCTTTCCACTCATGTGTAGAGCAAAGCTTGAAGATTCTTTTGAGCACAAAAAGTCAATTTGTCAATTATTGGACTTATTCCCTTTTTCAAACTGACGATTCAATTTTTTTCAGAGGTTCAATAAGTCACTGAGAAACGGAAGATTTCTAAATCTCTCACGTGAGAAATAAATTTTTCATGAAACACTTTAACTGCTTAACTAAATATTTGTTTAGGAGTCGGTGCTGATTTAAATAATTTCCAAACACTGTGTCTCACACAATTATAATAGGGTAAATTTAGTTTTTAAGACCCCTTGAAGATGTGATTCAAACTTTGTATTTCGTATTGAAATTTAAGGGTATTACCTAAAGTCTCATATTGATAAAGGGGGGGGGTTGGGGTTCCTAACTCATTTTTAGACACTTATAAGACAGACCCCCAGGGGCGTAGCCAGAGGGGGGTTTATCACCCTCTGACATTTTTTTCTGGCTACGCGGCGCCCAATTTGGGAATCATTAATTTGAATTATAGATTTCTACTTTGGAGAGGAACATTATTTAATCATTGAGCTCCCGTTTCGGAATCTCGTCGTTTGGACTTTTTCTACAATTTTTTAAAAAAAAACCCGAAACCATTGGTTTTTGTGAGGTATCTGTTACTTAAAATTAATTACTCCTTGCAGAGTACAGCGTAGTTAAGGCTTTTATATCATAAAATGCCTACAAAACATAACGAAATTATGGGTGGATATTTTACAGGGTTTAAGAAACTTTTATTATTCAGTTATTAGAATCAAAATATGGAAGTATCAAAGTAATGATTGATAGTATAACATGTTTAAGATGTTAACCTTATACGCTTGGCGGTTCGTCAATTAGAGCATCCCCCCCATTGGAGCACATAAACTCTCCGTTAAATGAAATAAGAGGATAAATGAAAAATGATTTTAAAAATTAAAAAAAAAAAAATTCCAGGATGAAACTCCATTTTTGCTTTTGTTCAACACGTAAAAAAACGATTCAAAAATTTAAAAAGCTTTCAAAGATGTACGAGATATTTTCGCCTTTTTTTCTAATAATACTGTTATTTGTGTGTTTTAAGTGGCAGTAAAAAGTAAAATTAAGTCAATATAACAATTTGAAGAAGGTTTCTATACTAATCAAAATACTACCTGTGTATGGAAGTAGCAAGTAGAATGACAGGTCTTAATGTCTTTTTCTGTTAGAAAACAAAATGGCGTTTCCATTTCGGTGAGTTATACCTCGTACCTGTAATTTTAATAGTAATTTTCTAATTTTGATTGAGAACATCCCCTTTGGAGATAGAGAACCCCACGAGAAGTCACATCCTTACCTATTAGAAATAGTTTGTGTGTTGGTATTTACGAATAAATTTAAGTATGAAACCGTATTGAATTTAATCCAGAATAATACTCCATTCAACTGCTGAACTGTTGGTTGACCACTCTCTCTTCCAAAGCAAAAAAAAAAAAGCAAGCTGCAAATTTTTCCTCGCTTTCTCGACTAAACAAATTCATTTTTCTTAGGATGGAAAAGAAACACATGGCCTGCCAGTAGTGAAGAAATTTTCCATGCAAGATGTAAACGAGACAGGAAAAAGGTTTTGCAAACGCAAATATACGGAGAATAACGTATGCACAAACACAACTCAAAAACAGACAAGGAGATGAACAAATTTCTTTTAATAAAATTCTTGTGATGAAAATTAAATGATAACTTGGTGATGACTGGCTACAATGAATAGTCAATTGTCATCAGAATTACATTTATTGGTTAATTAGGTAATTTTTTTCATCACAAAAACAATTTTCACCTGAGTTCCACAAGTGATAATAAACAATCATTTCCCATTACAGTTAATTTTTTCAGAATGTGCTTAATGTGCTCAGAATGTCAGAATGTGTGTTCAGAATGTGCTGAGGGCCTCATGGAAACCTTTGTGTGTCCGTAATTTAGGAACCTACTAAGGGGGCGTTTAGTTATTATACTTAAGTACCTAAGGAGTAGGGTTTGCTATTTGTTTGTATTTTTACTGATACTGACAATATATAAAGGGATGCTCAGGGCCGCAGACAGCTAAGTCACGAGCCCCGGGGACAAAATCGGCCAGCTGGCCCTCAGTGTGACGTATATAAAAACTTATATAGGGAAATATATTTTGTTCATAAAATTAAGCATATATCCCCTATTTTTAAGTACCTATACCCTACGCATACAGATCAAGTGTTGTTTTAAAATATTTATGTAGTATAAAGATTTGAATCTTGATTATTTTGATGGAATTTTTTTAGTAATAAGTTTCATGCACTAAAGTAAAGGGACATTGGGGGTACCTCTCCAAAATTTTTTTAGTTTTAAATATAGTTGAAAATTTAAAGAAAAGTTTTAACTCATTTCAAGACATTGGTTACAAATTGAGTGACACACCTTCTTCTTCCACTTCCTTTAGTATAAAATGTTGGAGAAATATACATTAATTTTAGTGTTCGGCAACTAGTGGTCAAAAAGTAGTTAACTACCAACTACTAACTAGTCTGGGAAAATCTAGTTGCAACTAGTAGTTAACTATTTTTTCCCGGGACTAAGTTGCAACTAGTAGTTAACTATTTCCCAAAGTAGTTAACTACTAGTTAACTAGTCTATTTAATTTCATAACCTATTTTTTGCCCAAATTCTAATACATATTTCTTATCTATATCACAAAAAACTTTATGCTTCGCTCAAAACGGTGCTTTATTTCTGGTTATGGTATTTGAGTACTCTACCATGACATTGTAGTTATAAATAGCAGTGTAATTTTTGTATATTTTGATAAAAATTTTAAATATTTTTGAAATTTTAAACAAAATTTTTTTTTAAAGTAGTTGAAAATTTGAAAGTAGTTTCAACTAGTAGTTATTAAAAAAAGTAGTTCAACTAGTTTAAACCAAAAGTAGTTAAGCTACTAGTTAACTACTAGTTGATCGGTAGTTAACTACTAGTTGCAACTAGTTCTAGTTAACTAGTGCCGAACACTAATTAATTTCTGTCCGCCCAGAAGTTAAAAATTAATTTTTCAAACAATGTTCCTAATTATTAAGGGGGACTCATCCCCAAAGTACACCAACCTAAACTACTCATATTATTCGTGAATGTTTAATTTTTCCTCGAGGTGGCACCCTGCGGATTGGTTTTCCCGGGGTTTGGCAGAGTGCCCAGAAGGTCCCCGACAAATGGAACACGGCCGACCCAAATTCGGCGGGAGGGTGGCACTACTCCAGCAGCACACTTGTGGCATCGAATGCGGGTCAAGCGACGGTTTCGGTTACGTTGCACCTCTCGTCCTTCAAAACGAGTGGTCAGAGCATTTAGATTGAAGTAGGGCTGCCCCACATCAGTGGTCAGGGACCCCAAGACGAATTTCCAGAAAACTGTGTGGTGGTGAGGGCATGTAGGGCTCTATCCAGCTTTGCTTCTGAGTGGGGTGTTTCTGGATCAGTGGCGGCTCGTGAGTTGATAAACTGGGGGTTCACACCCATTTTATAACATTTAAAATTTACACAAGATCTAGAAGGAGAAGGATGTTGGGCCAATGCATAAAAAAAATTATCTCTCTTAGGAGAGTAGTTTTAAATGCCTAAATTCTTCACTGCATGCGCTTTTATTTTGAAAAAAATATGCATTTAATGGAAATAAACAAACACTTATGAATATAGTCATTTCATTTTTTATAATACCATTGAGGGGAAAGTCATAATACGTATCCATAACATTATACCTAACAAACACCTTTTATAATTATTAATTATTAAAAATTAGTTGACATGAAGATTATAATTGTCTTTTCAAAAAGTGCTTTTCTCATTTTCTAATTAGCCGAAACAATCCAGACCACAAAAAAAAACAAGCTGAGCTTCAAAAACGCAAGCCTCGGCACACAAAATCTGTGCTAGCGGGAATCCAAATTGCGAGGCCGTAAGTTGAAAATTCCCCCGGCAAGCAGTCGGGGTTTCTTCGGAATCTCAAATTTTTTACTCTCACACGTGCGAAAAAGGAAAGAAAAATAAGAGTTCATTCTTTTTTCGATTTCTTTCGCGTTTCCGGTAGTAAATTTTTCTTATTCAATAGAGAAGGGGGGGGGAGAAACATAATTCTGAGTATAAAAAAGAAATTTAGAATATATTTCCATTGATATTTATTTATCTTTATATTCGATTTTTGTTCTACTTTTTCTGTGGGTGTTCACGTGCTCCTGTGCTCCTATGGACGAGCCGCCACTGTTCTGGATTTTAGGAAGCGTTTTTTTAATATGGGGCGGTTCAAATATTACCTAAGGGGGGAGAGAGTTGCTCTTTGCTTATTTTTCCTGACAAGGAGGAGGGGGGTATGAGTTATGATGCTTACGGAAGATGTTGCAAACAGTGCATTTTCGAAAATATCTTGTTTCTTCCATAAATGATTTCAGAATTCAACCAAGAATAAATTCTACAAAAAAATGAACAAGGAAAAACATTTCAAGTAACTTGAATTTTTTTTTTGGGAGGGGGGTCGGACAGTTTTCTTACGTAATTGTGAGGGGGTTTTGCGGTTTCTTTATCTTTGATGACAAATGGGAGGGGGTCAAAAGTGACCAAACATATGCTTAGGGGCCATTCATTAATTACGTAAGGATGATTTTGGCAATTTTCGACCTCCTACATGTAAGGGTATGTAAGATTTTTCAAACCCCTCCCCCCCCCTATTCTTACGTAAGATTCCATTTCGTTTTTCAAAATAATAAAATGTTAGAAAAGGATCAGTTACACTAAAACTCTCCGTTTGACGTAAATCAAAGATTTCTATTTTTCAACAGATAAGTAATATTCTTGCTGTCAACTACATATTACCATAATATTATTATCTCTAGTCTTTGGAATACCATTTATCAGTAATTCTTAACTTGGAAAATCTTACGTAAGAATGGGTTTGACCCCCCCACCCCCTCAAGTAAGAGTATATAGATATTTTTCCAAGCCCCCCTCTCCCTCGGGATCCTTACGTAATTAATGAATGTCCCCTTACGGAATATTTGAACGGTCCCCTATTGAAGAATTATCCAATAAAACCTCTCGTCGCTCATAAGGGGTAACCTTAAAATGAGAAAGGAATTGCTTTACGACTTAAAAAGCCATTTTTCAAACCATTATAAGTAAAAAAAAAACTCTATAACGATTTATTCCCACACATTATAAATAAAAAAAAATGTTACATTCCCTTAAAATGAGAGTTATTTTTGCCCCCCCCTCGAAATTTGGACTACGTGTACCAAAAAAGTTAAAATCCTGTTTTCAGAGTCAAATTTACAAAAATTTCATAGGAAAAGGGACAAACTTTAAAATTATAAAAGCTTTAAAAATTTAAATTTTAAAAAGTTTCATATTAAAACATTTTCCATCTTTTCTATATCAATAAGTTATTTATTTTTCAGAACAATGGAAAATTTTGGAGTGTAATGAATTCCCCTGGTCCCTCAAAATGTCCCTATTTTCCATGAAGCAAACAGAACAGTTGATTTTTTGAAAATCAAATTCGAAAAGATGGAGAAACCGTGGCCACGTTTCAAAACTAGAAGTTAAACTGCCCTCTAGCTAGAGATGTTACGTATTAGTTAAAATGTGGAACCGGTTCCACAGTTCCAGTTCCATGGTGGGATTAGGTTCCATTAACAGTTCCAGTTCCACACATAATCCATTAGCGCCCATTGATCTATTTTTAGATCGCTAAACATAGTGTCGAAAATTTGCAATCCTTGTGCATCGTTCATAGTTTTGTTCGAAGTTCACTAATATTAAAATGATAGTATTTATAACACTTTAAAGATGAAATGTATTAAATTATTTTCAGAAAATTTGAAATTAATTGTGGATTTTAGCTGTCTTATTAATGCGCGAACACTCATGTCCATCGCAAAGCCAATAATCTCGAGTGATAGCTAAGTGTTTTAACAAACTTAATGCATCGCCTTTATTTCTAGGAAAGATTCCTCGTGTATTGGTTTAAACAGGGCTAAGTACATTAATAAATTTAAGCGCCATTAGAAATCCTTAACTTTGACTTTTTAAATTATATATAGACTCCACTAAACTTCCTTCTATAGCAATTCTTTTAGATTATAGAGAACTTCAAATTGTTAAACTAAATCATAGCTAAAAGAGAGTTTATTCAATGCTTATGGTTATGAGAATAAAGTTGCTAACCTAATTACAAAAGCGTCAAGATATTTATATTTAAATTCACATACTCACCACTAAATAGTTATTAAATGAAAACCTTATATTAGAATCGGAAATTTTTTATAACTATTCTTATAGTTATGGTTTAACCAAATTACAGGTTTAAATGAATAATTAAAAAGGATTAAATCTAATTGATTTACTAGCTAAGTGTACTAAAACTAACAATTAGTTGATTTTAACTAAATGTTATAGTAAAAAACCGTTAAAACATAATGTATTTACAAAACTATACTATATATTGGTGACTTTTCAAACCACCTTTCCTCGGGACGAAAATGATTTATCCCATTTTAAAATAATCGTTAAACGGGGTCATTCTTCCAATAAATTAGTGCTTAGTGGTTAATTCAGAGACTGCCCCTCTCAAATTTTCAACAATTCAGCAGAAATACGTGATACAACAAAAAAAAAATATCCGTGTGGGAAGTTTCAATACCAAAATTATTTAAATCGACTGTTTTTCAAACTATAAATATCGAGTAACCCTCACCCCCCGAGGTCTACTAACACGCATGCGTTCCGATAATCTCAATTCCCCCGAGAGCTAGCCACACCCATTCCAACGGAGGCCCAAACAAACTATATACGTTCCACTACAAGTTCCAATCTAGTTAAAAGTTCCATTAAGTTCCAAAAACTTCCAAGAATGCTAAACGTTCCAATCTAGAAATAAATTCCAATAAGTTCCAAAAACTTCCCACCATGATAAAAGTTCCAATCTAGTAAAAAGTTCCAATAAGTTCCAAAAACTCCCAAGCATGCTAAACGTTCCAATCTAGAATTAAATTCCAATAAGTTCCAAAGACATCCGAAAATGTTATAAGTTCCAATCAGGTAATAAGTTCCAAAGCAGTTCCAACCTAGTCAAATTTTCCAAAGAGTTCCGTTTATTTCGTTCCAGTGTCCCAGTTCCAAACAGTTCCGCCTCACTCATTGAACCACCTCACACACCTCAAGCCACTTTACGTAATGCATAGAGAGGGAAGGGAGCAGAGAGAGACATTGCACACTGGTAGAAAGAAGCGCGCGTGTTTTAATTCAGCTTTGGGAGTGGCTTGATGGGTTCTCGTTAAACGTTGAGTTGGGTTGCGGAGAAATATGAAATTGCCATTGAATTTTATCGGTTCCAGGGTGGAACCATTAAGGGGTTCTTCGTGGAACCGGTTCCGATGGTTCCACGCTGGGATTAGGTTCCATGGAACTGTTCCAGTGGAACCGTAACATCCCTACCTCTAGCGGAGAAAACAGAAATTTAAGGATCCACGAACGTCGAACGCTCTCACCTAAAAAAATGGAGTAACACTAAATTTAATGTTCTGAAAAACTCGTTATTTAAATTTCCTTCAAATTTTTAAATTCAACACAAAATTCTAAACTTAAATTTTCTGTTATGAGAATTTAATGTTACGTCAAAAATTTTATCGCGATTTCTCTGCTTAATTTATCATGGTTCGTTGAATGTTGAATATGCAACAGCTTTCCAGGGGCGTAGCCCAGGGAGAGATTCCGGATGATACATCCCCACCCGAACATCAAAAGTTTTCCATTTCCTTCCTTGACAAACGAAAACAACTCCAAAATCTCCCATGCAATTAGAATATCTCTTCCGAATTTTTTTTCAGGGTACACCACTGACCCAAAATCTACTAGGCATCAGAAAAGGGAGAGATCAAATTAATTGAGATGCTTTCAAAATTCAAACCGATATTCCGATTTTGTTCGGTACAATTTTTTGTCTATCATTCGACTTCGTAATTTGCATTTGGAATCTTAGAAAACCAATTCTGATTGTTTAAAAACGTTGTGTTGTAAACTATAATGAAATTAAAAATTTACCTAATAACTTTTATCATGAAGAAATATAGCCACAAATAAAATTTTCTTTCTGGGGATTGAGGATAAAAAATTTCTGAATCCTCAAACTATCATGAGAAAAACATCCTTCAGTATTTTGTTGGAAAAAAAGAAATGTGTAATTTTCAATTTACTTTTAAAATAAAATCGAAAAAAGAAAGAAATTGGTCCAACTGAGGCTATCTTTTCTACTTTTATGCCAGGAGATTTAAAAAAAATTCATTGAAATATTTTTTAAAGTTGTTTTAGAAACTATTAAATTTATTCATAGGTAAATGTGTCACCTGTATAAATACCAAAATTTAAAAAATGCTCAAAATGAACATGAACAAGAACATCTACAAAACCATAATTTCATATTTTTATTTATTTTTAATTCAAAAATAGGTACCTAGTAGGTTAATTCATGCTTTTTAAACCTTATATATCCATATGTATGTAACCATTCATTTATCATGTAGTATAGGCATAAAATATTATTGCCCTTTAGCCCAACGGATATTTAAATAAAAACTCATTGTCTCTATGCAATGAAAATGACAAATTTATAGCCTTCCTTCTTAAATTTCATTGAATTTGTGACTTTATTTTACATTTCAAATAAGTTTAAAGCCCAGAAATTTATTACGACCAATTATTATTACACGCAATGATACAAATCCTAGATTTGACATATATCTTTTAAAAAATTAAAAATTCATTTTTAACATTACAATCGATTAAAATAAATTAGAAGAATGAATAATTAAAATTACCTCAAACATTCAGTTTTAACAAAAAGTTTGTGACAAAAATATATGTTCAGTTCTATTTCGAAAGGCGCATCATTGCAATTGCAACTACAACGACTATTCGTTTTTAAGTGTTTTCATAAAATCATCCTTTTTCGATAATTTAAAAATTGGGTGTTACTCTGATACTTACACATCTCAAATTTTTTTGCTGCAATTACTTCAAATTATTAATATTAAAAAATATTTAAAGTTTAATACATCCACAGAATTGTGCGTACTCCGATTTCCAAGTAGTAGCCATCTTGAATCTCAATGACTACATAGAATATAAAATAATGTTCTTTTTCAAAATAAAAATGGCTAATATTAAGAATAAAGTATTGATAACGAACTCTAATGAGGCCAAATTACACGTTATAATCATTCTATAATGATAAAATATCTTAATATTGAAGAATAAAGCATTACTAAAAGACGGCTTCTAACGCCATCCACATTGGAAAGTGGCTACGCAGTTGTAGATGTTTTCGCTTTTCTGTAAATAAAATTAATTTTCGTTGTTTAAAACTTCTTCTCCTAATTTATTAGGACATAAAATACACATCCCCAACTCTTAATCAACTCTTTTCCAACCATAAATTCTTTTTAAATAATTTTGTATTCGTTTTTAAAAAACCATGAACAAGCATTGAAAAGATGGCGTGTGCTAAGGTGTTTCAAAAATAAATTATTTCTCCCTAAATAAATATTTTATATCCGAGTTTTTTTTCGCTTGCATGGTAGCTCAGATTCTTAGCTTTTACCCCCTGCATTTTTTCCTCGATAACGAAGGAATTATAGCCTTAATAATTAAAAAACAAAGGACATAGTCTCTTTCGTAATCAGAGTGCAGTCGAAATTCGCCCCATTTTTCCTTATTTTCACAAACTCCTGGCTAAGTAAAACGTGCTGATTATAAACTACATATTCAGGGCTTTCATTTAAATCAGGTTTCATGGACCTGCAGCCGATATTTGATTTGCAATAAACGCTTCTTTTCAGGTAAGAAACACATTTCGGGCTCTAGAGGCGTTCGAAGCGGTCTCTCCGTGCCTTTGCCGCGCTCCCAAAGTTTACAGCTTTCTGCGACGTCCGCCAGGAGGCTATATAAGCTCCTCGCTTTTCCTCGTTTCATCCAAACACTCATCAGCTGTCAGACAAATCTCGCGCTCTCTTTTCCGCTGATTTTCTGTTCTGCATTTTTCGTCGTCCGAGTTTTATGAAACTTGTCATCATGGCTGAGACAGACGCTGCTGCTCCCGCGGCCACTCCAAAGAAGGCGAAGGCGGTGAAAGCCAAAAAGCCCAAGATCGCACCCAACCACCCGAAGGTTTCGGAAATGGTCAACACCGCCATCTCCACCCTGAAGGAGCGAGGTGGGACCTCCCTGCAGGCCATCAAGAAGTACGTCGGTGCCCACTACAAAGTGGACGTTGACAAGATGTCTCCCTTCATCCGCAAATACCTGAAGAACGCCGTCGCTTCCGGGACCCTGGTCCAGACCAAAGGCAAAGGGGCCAGCGGCTCCTTCCGTATGAGCACCGCCACCAAGGAAAAGCCCGTCAAAGCCAAGGTGGTCGCCCCCAAACCCAAGAAGGTGGTCAAGCCGGCCGCGGTCAAGAAGGTCGCCAAACCCAAGGCGGTCAAGAAGGCCCCGGCTGCCAGGAAGGCTCCCAAACCCAAGCTCGCCAAGAGCCCCAAAAAGGCGGCGAAATCCGTCAAGCCCAAGACCCCCAAACCCAAGAAGAGCAAGCCCGCGAAAAAAGCCGCGCCCAAAAAGGGAAAGAAATAGAACATTCATCCATCATCCATTCGTGCTCACTGTAGATAACTCATGTGCCATCTTCATCCCCCATCGAACTCATCTTCATCTACTCTCATGCTTTCAAAAATTCATCTCTGGCATCTTCATCATATATTCATCCTCATGGACTCATTCTCATTTTTGGAATCAGAGCGTGTTGCGCTTTCCAGGCATTTGTAAGTAACTCTCATCATTCTGTTCTGTAATAATGTCATTGTAATGTTACTTATTGCTACTAGTTGATATTTTTATATGTGTGTGCATTAATTTTGCACAGAAGAGTAATCTCCTACCGATGAAAAAAAAACTTGCAGTATGGTGACTTAAGTTACTACTGAGGTTTAATGTAAATAAGTAGTTCTAGTTTTCTGTTTTTAACTAATGTAAGTAGCATTAATTATAATTTTTTCTGAGCTGGAATTAGCTTGAATGATTCAACTCATGAAGAAATTTTAATAAATTCTTAATTTTTCTGTAATGTTGTTATTCTAGTTGATATTTTTGTATGTCTTGTGCATGAATTTTGCACAGAAAAGAACTCTGCAACTACCGACTAAAAAAAAAACTTTCAGTATGGTGACTTAAGTTACTACTGAGGTTTAAAATTAATAGTTTTAGTTTTCTGTTTTTAACTTGTGTAAATAGCATTAAATATAATTTTATGAGCTAGAATTAGCTTGAATGATTCAACTCATAAAGGAATTTTAATGAACTCTTAATTTTTCTGTAATGTTTAAAGTAATGTTATATTCTAGTTGATATTTTTGTATGTGTGTGCATAGATTTTGCACAGAGGTTCTACACATCCCGGTTAAAAACTGCAGTTAAGTAACTAATAATGTTTACTACTGTGGTTTTCTTGTGTCAGTTGTCTCTCAATGTTATGTACAAAGTATTTTGCATGTTGAGTAATAATAACTCAGTGATACCATGCCAACAAGTATATTGCACTTTTTATGTATCATTACCATCACATTTCATTGTAAATTACATACCTGAATTTGTAGTTGTAGAAGTTGATAAATTGAATTTATCACTCATGCCAGTGACACATAAAAACTTGATTGTAAATGACATTAATTTTATAATAAAGTATATAAGTTTAAATTCTGTGTTCATTTTTTAATTTGTCTTGTATGTAAGGTTCTTTTCCAGCTTTCTTTAAATATTTCAGTGGTTAAAAATTTAGAATGCAATTTTAAAACTTTACTTCAGAAACTTTAAAAAAGATATTTGACATAGATCTAATGTAAGGCTATGACATATTTTTGCTTAATGTGAAAGTTTTAAAAGAATTTGTATTCTAAACAGCAGAAATTTCATAAGTTTCAGTTTGCATAGGATGAAACTTTTAACTTACTTTCTCATTAATAAATAGTTTTATAATTTTGATAAGTTCTGAGGGCAACTATGAGATTATATACATACTTCAGTTAGTGCTATTTTTAAGAGATTAAAAAATGTTATTTTCAGGATTGAAAAAAGAGCAATACATTAAGAACTTTAAAAAATATAGAGTGTGTAACTTGACAATATAAAATAACTGTTTACCCCATCAAGTATTAGAAATATATTTAATGAATGAGTTAAGAATAAAGTTAAAAATTTTGGATACTATTGGGTTGGTGAAAAATTATTTTGCATTAAATTTTAAAATTTTTTATTTTGATAAGCATTAATAATTAATTTAAAAGGTTTATTTTCTGCTCCATAAGAGGGGGAAAATCGGGAAAATGCACCTTTACCTGCTCAGCTGGAATGAATGATGAAGAGAAACTGGTGCTGCCATCTATAGTTGAGCATTGCTCCAAATCCAGGCTAGTTATATATTAGAATTGGAGCTTTTTATTGTAATAATATTGAGATTGAGAGATATAATATTGATTCCTATTAATTTTTTTGAAAAAAATTAATGTTCAGTTCAATCAAATATTTTTAAATACTACTAAAGAGAACTTTTGACATCGTTTGTAGCACCATCTGTGAAATACGAATCAAAATAATAAATATTTTTTAAATTTCGTTAACATTTTTAGTAGAAGACTAGAGACCTTTTAAAGAAAGAAAATAATTGAATTTAATTAACTATATTTAAACTCCTTGCATAAAAAACTCATTAAAATTTTCTTCTAGGCATCTCTCATGAAATTGGACTAGTTTCTTACTCATAATTAATTTATTCTCTGCATTAAGTTAAAAAAAAGGATTTCATACTCAGAACAAAAAGAAAATTATCTGACGTAAGTTTCCACCATAGATATTTTGATTCTAATTAAAACTTTTTGCTTACAGCGAAGAATTTTTATAGAAATTAATATTCAAAAATATTTTCTGCACAGATTCATTTAAACTAATTTCTACATGTTTACTTTATTCTGTCTTTTTTTTATTTATACTTTTCTTTTTTTTTACCTTTGCTATGTGTTAAATTTAGGTATCATACCACCTGTTAACCTTTCCTTAACCAACTGATAATTATGAAACACTAAACCCTCAAAAGTCACTAGTCATTTTGAGACCCTTTGGGTCACCGTAAAGTTTTATTACAGCCAGTGCCTGGATGTAATAAAACAATTTGCGGCCGGACCATTAGCAGTTTATCTAACCTATCTCCCTCAATCTCTTTGTATCTCCCCTCTCTGGTCGAAAATTGACCACACCAAGACACCGGCGCCATAAACTCAGGTTTCTTCCTGGAGATAAGTGTTTTATTACATTGCTCCTTGTAAGTTGCAGAATTTTAAAGGGAAAAACAGTATAAAAATTGATGTCAAAATTTTTAAATATATAAATTAATCTCCAACTTGAAAAACTGAAATTCTGAGCACAGAGTTGACATTTGTATTAGTTTTTACAGATTTCATTTAGAAGTTTTTCTCTCTTTTAATTTTGAGAGAAAAATACATACTTCAAAAAAGGGTTCGGTGACTTCTCCCACGGAAATAATTTTGGGAAAATTGGACCTGAAAAACGATTTTTAACACATTTCTGGAAAAATAAACCTAAAAAAAAAATTGAATAAATATTTTTTCATGATACAAAATAAGGATTAAAAGTTTTCTACTAAGAAAACCATGAGGATAATTTCTAAAGGTAAAAATTTGACACAATAATCATGATAGCAAGCAATGGGTGGTGACAATATTTTAATTTTTCAAAAAATGGTTACAATACGATTGTTGCGTTATGATATTTAAATTTTAATTTGCATCATGAATAAGGAGGTATAGTGCTTCGATTTTACAGACTTCTCGATGCTCATAATTGTCATTCATAATACTCAATTAAATCCAATTTTTCTGACCAACTTCGAGTCCGTCCGTTGAAGACTGAACAGAAAAATAGTTCCACCAAAGAAAAAGCAAGCTTAAAAAGGGGTTATTTACACGCTGCTATTGGCTGGATTAACAGCTAGACTCCAGCATAGACCCTTAACAGCTAGACATATTCATGTAACACACAAGTATTGGTGCAGGTTAATATTATTATATGACAAAATTAAGTTCATCAAAAGTTAGCTTGTTCCATTTAGTCTCTTTAGTTCAAAAAAACTAAAGGACGATTCAAACGTGCACTTATAGATAACGCAGAGTTATAGTAGCAGCAGATGATATTTCATTAATGATGACCACGCCACGTGAACTTTGAAATATCCGCTTAGCAGTTGAAAGAAATAACCAGAAGAAAATTATGATGGTGTAGCATTATGATAGTGTCTGAGAATTAATATTTGTGTTCAAAAGATGGGTCTGGTTCGAAATCCTGACAATCAGTTGCCCGACAGGTATGTTTGCCCGAAATAATCATCATCATCATCTTATTCAATGCGATACAACGGGAAGGAAGGAGGCAGAATTTCGAGCAAAAATGAACGTCCGGCAGTTGAATGTCGGGCATATGAACAGCACACCACTCTTTATTCCATCAGTACGCGCTATAATATATGGTGTCGGGCGCAGTGCCTTGGCAGGCAGCGTGTAAATTAGCCATCATCCAATGATCTCACGAGACGCAAGGATCATCCTTCTCGCGGAGCCCATCATCATTATTATTTGGAACTGGTGTACTTGGTGACCGCTTTGGTACCTTCGGACACGGCGTGCTTGGCCAGTTCGCCGGGGAGCAACAGCCTGACGGCCGTCTGGATCTCTCGGCTTGTGATGGTGGACCGCTTGTTGTAGTGCGCCAAACGGGAGGACTCCGCCGCGATGCGTTCGAAAACGTCGTTGACGAAGCTGTTCATGATGCTCATGGCCTTACTGGAGATGCCGGTGTCCGGGTGCACCTGCTTCAGCACCTTGTAGATGTAGATGCTGAAGCTCTCCTTTCGCTTTTTCTTCCTGCGCTTCTTGTCGCCGGTGCGGACGGCTTTCTGCGCCTTGCCGGCCTTCTTCACGGCTTTGCCGCCGATCTGGGGCGGCATTTCAGAAGAACTGAGCGACCAGAACTGGTATTGTAGAGGAACCGAATCGGAATGAATTATGAGACGGAATTCCCGGGCATGCGTCGCGACTCGGTCTGTTGAAGGTCCGTCCGTCTGGAGCGGAACGGCGCTCCGGCCCCGCCCGCGCGAACTATAGTGGACGAGGCCGGATTCGATCGATACGCTTGCCGGATCCTCCTCCAATGGCGGGCGACAAAGTAAACGGCCTGTTATCGATTTTCTTTTCCTGCTCTATTCTCGTTTCATTTACAAAACATGGTGGCGCACCTTCTTTACATAAGCTGCCTTTGCAATTAAAGATTAGAAGGCATGGGGACATTGTCCCCGAAATACAGATCCACTTTTCTTAATTGAGCTGCTCAGGATGAAAGTGGTACAGGTCCAAAAATACAAAATTTGAGAAAAGCATGGATTTGCATACCTTTTAAGATACGTTACCTAGTGTAGTAGTAGCCTAAGTCAAATTTGTCAAATGTTCAATGATTGACCTGTAAGAGCTGCCTATAAAAAAGTGTCTTCTCCATATAGGATTAACACAGGCGCCATTAGAGAAAACCTCCTATTACTCAAAATTACATTCAGTGGACTTATACCACTTGCCTACTAACCATCTCAAATGGGGATTCCATTGCCTCAGACTGAGGTATAGATTTTCCCCTAAAATTAAATCCGCCTATGGTGGAAGGAAGATAAAATGTTTATAATGAACTATATTAGTTTAGCCATGATGTCTTTATATACAAAAGGAATTCATAAAAGTACGAACTTACAACTCCGTCCATGCCTTTTCATAAGGGTAGCCCCCTGATGAAGAGGCATGGACGGAGTTGTAAGTTAGTACTTTTATGAATTCGTATTGATGGAATTTCTGCTCACTTGCAGCATTTGCGCAGTTTGCAATTTTCTATGGTATGTTTAAATTTAAACTTAAAGTTGAAATTTCTTGGCTTGATTTATACAAAAGGATTATAATATAAAATAGTCATATCAATATCGTCTTTAGAGATATTTCCATCAAAGCTTGTACTACACAGGGACTACATTAGTTCAGCAAAAATAGTAGTTTTCACTTACAAATTCGCAATATCTTGCATTATGAGAAAAGATAAAAGTTATAAATACATATTCTGTAATAAGCAGTGAACAACGAAAGGACACAAATTTATTTATTGAAAATGAAGTTATCTATCAAATAATACCTCAGTACCCATTTTCTAGGTGCTAATTTACATTATAAACATTAATTGACATAAAGATCTAATATAATTAAGCAGTATTTAATTCAAATAGCTTGCCAAGTTATCCCGATTCTTCTGAAGAGAGAAATATTATCTATAAGTTGAAAAGAACACGCAATATTTTCTCTACACTTAAAATTATTTAAATTATAAATAACCAATCATATTTTGACTTCCCACAACGGCTGAGAATCTGTTATAGAAAGTTAACTAAATTAATTTAAGTTCAGTTGTAGGAAATTACTTTGGAATAATTTATGAAAGATAAGTGTGGTTTTCTAGAAAAGTTATTTATTTGGATACTAAACCAAAAGAAAATGTAAAAATATATGGAATTAAGAATACATCTAAATCTAAATCTAAAAAATAGTGGAAGAAGAAATTAAGATAAAGGTAATTGGTTGAATGTCCTTCGAGGAGATTCCCATCCAATAGTGCCTATGTAATATTGGTTTCTCTGCAATAAGGGTGTTTCAAAGGAAAAGCATCATTTACAGGTATAGCTTTTTTCACTGTAATAAAGGTTGTTACTGATAAGCAACTTTTTTTCGCTGCAGTAAAGGTATTACAAAGGAAAAGCAACATTTACAGGTATAACCTTTTTCACTGCAATAACAGGCATTTAAGGAAAATTTTCCAATACTAGTTACATAACTTTCCACAGCGATAAAAATGTTCAGATGGACAAGCAACCTTTAGAATTATTGTACAGTATTATTATAAAGGAATATTTGCTTGGTATTTTTAAACGAAAGTAGTTAGGGTTCTTGAGGAATATTTTTTGATCCATTATACTTAAACAGAATACACCAGTATTTCGGAAATTTCATTTAAAACTTACAAAAGATGGTTTGAAATTTTGAGATAGACGGTAAAAAACTTTTTACAAGCTGAACCAATATTTTCCCTATCGTAGAATTTTATATTTTACAACGATATTTCATACTGTATTTAGCATTTTTAAAATTAACACTTCTAAAAGAAAATCAGTCACTGAAATATCTTACTTAGATTATATAACTCTTAAAAATTGTTCATTTTCATAAACTTAAGAAATTTAATTAAAAAAAAAAAGAGTTTTTTAAAATAAATTTCTGGTTAAAAATGCCTTAAAATTTCATAAGTTCTCAAATGTTATTCAATATAAGCACACCTTTATCATTGGTTTTTATTTTAATATCATAAAAATTGTGTCTCAACTAAACTTTCTTATTTACTCGCTAGATAACACCACGAACTACACCGAATGGTCGGGCAGAACTCCTTTTTAAGAAGCGGTTAAAACTTATCAAGATGCTAAAGATGAATTTTTATCTCGAATTTAGACGTTTTTAACTCACAGATACATTGAAATTAAGATAGGAGATAAATTAAATTGAGGAGGAATCAAAGGAAGGGGAACAAAGCAATATTCCGTTCTTACGTATTATATAACCCAGTGTGGTCCAACCTTTAGGTACCCGAGTGCCAATTAAACTTTATATAAGGAGGCCAGTGCCAGAGACAAGAAAAATTACATTTTACTATTTTAAAGCAGGCAAATAAAGCTTATATTTCATCTCTGGAACATTTACTTCAACTATAAATATTTACTAAGATACATTTTACCTAAGAAATATCTTTCCTACATTTAAAATGCAATGCAAAAATATTGACTGGGTCTCATTAGCATACTTTTTATTTAAACACGGTGATTTATTTGGGGCCACTATTTAAACATTTAACAAATTATTTCTTGGGGTTTTTTTTTTCAAATCGAAGATTTGTTTTTAAAAGGAAAAACCGTTCATAGAAATAGGCGATTCACGACGTTTTAAAAATGAAAGAGGAAGAAGTGTTTAAAGTTTTAGTGATTTTCAGCTTCTAATTAAAATTTCTAAATTAGTTCATTATCCAAAGAAGAGGTTGGATTTTTTTCTCAAGAGGGACTTTCAACTATCAAAATTAAGTTTAAATACAAAGACACAACTACAGCCCTGTAGTAAAATTTCTGAAATTACACTTTTAGATTATAAATGTTAATTACAACTCATAGCTTCTACTGATTTGATAACTCCTTTTACTATTGCCCCAACTGGATCTTCTATACTGATGCACTTTTCATAACCCGTTTGAATTTAAATTGAAGTAAAAAATGGTTCAAAGGGGGTTCAAGGGTTCTCTTCTGAATTGTTTTTTGAAAATTCGATCCATAAAATCTGGTTTTTAACAAATTTCCGAAATAAAAAAATTGTAAAGCGAACTACCTTCCATTTAGTTTGATTAAATTTAAGTTTGAGGTCGAGTGCCATGAATATTTCTTCGAGTGCCACTTGTGGCCCGCGTGCCACGGGTTGGACCACACTGATTATAACCCATCGACCCAAAACTATACTTTTACTTGTTTTTATAATGGTATAATATTTTTTGGAGAAGGTGTAATATTATTGTCTGGGAATAGGCGAGTCTATTATTTAAGTAGAAGAAGTGAAAATAAACTTAAACTCAGGAAAAATGATAAAGCCATCCTTAGAGAGGATCCAAAAGAGCAAGAGTTACCAAACAAGAATGGAGTGTGCTTTCTATAGCTCTTAGAGAGGATGCAGAAGAGCAAGAATAACGAAACAATGATGGAGTGCTCTCTACAGCTCTTAGAAAGGTTGTAGAAGTGGAGAATCCTTGGAGAGTGCAGAAGAGTAAGAAGGAACCGTGCTACAGTTCCGCCAAAAGGATATGCAAAAAACTAATAATAATAATAATAATAATAATAATAATAATAATAATAATTTTATTTCAATTTCAATTTGGACAGTACATATGGGAAAAATTTGAAAAGAACAAAACATATGAGCCATCTGGGGGTTAAAACCCATTTAGATGACCAAAAAATTTTTTCTGATATTGATGATAAAATTGACAAGGGGATAACAAAACAAGAAAAAAAACACACACAAATAAAAAACAATAATTATAACATACAAAACGTACAAGATTTTTTATTTTTTTTTGAAATTGGAAAAGAAAAATTGGCACAGCAGCTAGGCGTAAAAATTACCTCTCTTTGCTTCTTTAATTTAAATAAAAGAAAAAGTCACCTAAATCTTCAATTTCAAGAAGAAAATTAAATAATAAGTTCTTGAATTTTTGCTTAAGTGGAATGTTTTGTAAATCAAAGGGTAAGGAATTGAATAATTTAGGAGCTAGATAATAAAAATGTTTACGGAAAATTTCTTTTTTAAAACGGGGGATTTGAAATATTTCGTTTGGTCTTCTATTAGATATTTCATTTTTTTGTACACATATATATTTTTATTATTGTATAAAAAGAGAATCATGCGAAAAAAAGCGTTATGCCGTAACGGTAGAAATTTTAATTCTTGATAATTATAAGGGCGTTGAGATTTTAAATTTAGAATTTTTAAGCATTTGTTTTGCAGAGAAGTTAATGGTTTTAAATTACTTTTGTATTCCCCACCCCAGATTATTACTCCGTAATTTAGCAAAGAATAAAACCAGGAATAATATAATGTTTTCAAAAATGAGCTATTTACCTTGTTCTTTAAAAAATAAAATCTAATTAAAATAAAACGAAGTTTTTTGCATAATTCATTGATATGACTTTTCCATTTTAAATTGAAATCAATGCTAATTCCTAAATATTTAATGGTATTTTCCCGTTTTAACGCGTAGCATTTACAATTTTGAATAGAGTTGCAGGTATTTGAGTGAAATTTAATATTTAATTCAATATAACTTTGTTGTAAATTGAAGAATAAATATTTAGTTTTAGAATAGAATCCTTAGAGAGGATGCAAAAGAGCAAGAGTAATGAAACAAGGTAGGACTACGCTTAACCGTTCTTAGAAATGATGTAGAATTACTTAGAGAGGATGCAGAAATATAGGAGAATCCTTGGACAGGATGCAGAAGAGCAAGAAGAAGATATTCAAAATTCTTATAGAACTTTTAGAGAGGACGCAGAAGAGAAAGACAAGTCTCTGGAGGAAACTCCCCCTGCTATTGGCTTAACTAGACTAAATAGAGACGTCATAAAGGTTATTTTGAAAAACCTTTTTTTGTGTTTTATCACTTATAAATCGATTCTTATGTTTTAAAAATGCCTCGTTTCGTAACTATTTCAAAAAGTATAGTAACAAAATCAAGAGGCATGGGGAATCAGATCTTTATTAATATTACAATATTTTTTTTTGAAAAGCTTCGCACGCCTACACTTCTACCCCAAACTATGTTTTCCTAACTTTATAGCATCAAGGGTTTCTTTCATTTTAGTCTTTTTGCAAGGCTGCAAGTGCCTCTGAATGTTGACAGGCTATCCCAGACTATGAAAAAAACTATTCCTGAATAATTCATTCAAGAAATCCTTTATTAATGTTAAAAATTGATAGTCTGTAATTTGGAAAAAAAATCATAATGTCTCATTAACTTTAGAGCTTTGTTAATTTTGAGATAATACTTTTAGGCTGAATAAGTGCCCATAAAAAACATCTAAACAACATAGGTACTATGAAATTACAATCTTATTGGTGTTTTGGATCAATGTAGTACCTAATACATAGGTACTATGAGGTCCAAGAAAATATAGTAACTCAGCAAAACAATGAATGTACCAAGTTGATATAAGTGAAACACTAAAAGAAATAGAAAAACTTAATGAATAGTAAAGTCTTTATTTAAATGCTCGGTGAAAAGCAAAATCTGAATAGAGATTACATCATCTACAACCCAATAATACAAATGCTTTATACAATTCATAGAGAATAATAATAAGATTAATACTTATTATTTACACAAACAAGAAAAATATCACTTGGAATGTAGCACAAGAGGTATCACATAAAATAATGACGTGAAAAAAGAGAAAAAAAAAGAAATAACTGTTTTCAATATGATAAAAATAGGGGTGAGTGGTAAATGAAAGTCCTGATTCCAGGCAAGGAGATCAATGTGTGTGAGTCCAGCCATAAATTGGTAACATTTACAGACAAATGCCACTAACAATCTAATTAAAGTTGAAATTAGGAAAAATAGTGTTTTTATAGGTATGAAGTCCCGTTAATCTTTTAACACCAGTTTCCAGAAATTTACTTCAAAAATGATGCACAAACCTTTTATCATAAAACTGAAGTGAAGAAAAGCCATCCATATCTTTTGTTCCCATTTTTGTTGATAGTTTTCTCTGGATTTGGCTCAGTGGTCAGCTTAAAAATAAGTACCATTTACTTTAAAAATAAATAGTGAACACATAAAAGTGGCAGCAGTGATTCCATGATTTGGTTTGTTCAAGCAATTTTAATTACTAAATCATTCAGGATAAACTTTCTTTCCTTCTGAGTTATGGCCAAACTACAACATGAACTAACAGATATAATATGGTCGAAAAAATCCCAGTATGCAGATAAATGATAGCCCATGTTACTCACAACTACAATATATTCGAAAAATGCAAAAAATGTGTACACAATGGGTTCGCAGTACCAATTATGTCTGAAGTAAAAATACACAGCCAATAAAAATGATGTGATGTTTATCAAACCAAACATAAATTTGTACTTCAATGACCATTTTTCATGCATTGTTAGCTTATGTTTAGTACCATATTTCATAGATATGTATAAAAGTAACATGTTACACAGAGAGGTTACCATAAAAGTCACAAAGCAGAGCTCGTGCACGTGGAAGTTTTCTGAAGAAGACACGAAAGTCAGTCCCAACAAACTGGATATTTCAGTAAACTGAAGCATGAAAATGACTGAAGCTATCCACTGCCACGTAGCATCATTAGGTAATATGTCGCATAGGTGGCTGTAGTACATGCCGATAACAAGAAACCTGGGGAAAGCATGGACAGCTATGCAGAGCTGCCAGACATATATTTGTGGCCTAAAACTACCAATGGCAGCACTTATGGATGGTAAGTAGTTCACAACATGGCAGTGAGTGAAAGTTGCTCGTTCAAAATTATGCATCAAAGACCACACAACACAGAAGAATAGTGATCCAAGAGGCAGAGAGACGGTGCAGCATGCTAAAGTTCTAAATTTCAGTTGGACATAAGAAACCATGTTTAATATCAGCTGATTGGTATTGAGAAAAGCATTTACCTACCACTATTCTACATTTTTATCAATTCAGCATGTCAGAAAAAGCACATTTAAAAATTTTTAAGAAAAGCTGAGTTGAATTTTTAAAAAATATATTATTTAACCTGCGTTTAATCGAAGATCGGTGGTTTTATAAATCGAACAGCTGTCCTGTCAACCAACTTACCCAATAATGTAAACAAAACAAAAACCTTATTGAGTAAAGTTGAGATGATTTGTTTCAAAAATGAGTTTGAATATAAAAATTACAGCAAATAAAATCAATATTACGGTCTATTTATCTTCGAAAAATAAAAATCAACTTTATAATTCAAAACTCAGATGAAATTGAAGCTGTTTTAAAAATTTTATTTCAACTTTGATCCTGATGAAAAACTTTTACTGATAAAGCAGGATTCAAACAACTCCAATATTCCAGTTTGGTGATTGTTTGAAAACAAAACTTCCTAAAAAAGCGCTTTTAGGAGTCGTCCAATCTTCTTGTTTTTCTGTACAAAATGTCTAACTCTGGAGATATTAAGTATGAAGGATCTCCCAAAAGAGTGAAGTACGACCGACAACTGAGATTGTGGGACGACCACGGACAGTACGCTCTCGAATCGGCTCACGTATGCCTGATCAACGCCTCTACGCTCGGAACAGAAGTTCTAAAAAGTTTGGTGTTGCCGGGCGTCGGCGCATTCACCATATTGGACGGCAAAGTCGTTTCTGGGGAGGATGCGGGAAGCAATTTCTTCCTCGATAAAGACAGCATCGGCAAATCCCGAGCGAAAGTAGCCACAGAGCACTTGCTGGAACTGAACCCCGACGTACGAGGCGAGTTCGTCGATGAGACTCTGGAGTGCATACTGCAGGCGGAACCCAATTTCTTTTCCAAATTCACCGTGGTGGTTGCCACTAATCTGGAGGAATCATCTCTTCTGCAGCTGTCGGAGAAACTGTGGGATCAGGGAGTTCCGCTGTTAGTCTGTCGAGTGTTTGGTATGATAGGCTACATGCGGTTGCAGTTCTCTGATCGCACCATCATCGAGTCTCGTCCCGAGAATGAATTCCACGACTTGAGGTTGGACAGGCCTTTCCCCTCGTTGAAGGATTACGTTGATTCTGTCAAGTTGGAAGAGTTGACGGATCAGGAACACTCTCACGTCCCCTACATCGTCATTCTTTTGAAGTATTTGAACGAGTGGAAGAGCAAGAACAATGGAGAGATTCCTAAAAACATGAAGGAGAAAGGCTCGTTGAAGGCGGATATCGCGGAAGGGATGAGGAAAAAGAAGGAAGAGGAGGAAAACTTTGAAGAAGCCTGTCGAGCCGTGAATCGCACTGTGTCCAAAACCTCCATTCCAGGCGAGATACGGGACATCCTCGACGACCCAGCGTGTGATAATCTATCCAGCGAAAGCAAACCGTTCTGGATCATGGTCAAGGCCTTAAAAGAATTCGTGGAGAAAGGAGACGGCTGCCTGCCTGTGAGGGGCACCATTCCCGACATGACATCAGATACGCAGAGCTACATTAAGCTACAGAACATTTACAAAAGGAAGGCGGAGGAAGACGCTCACGCAATTTACCTGAACGTGCAAAACATCCTTTGCAACTTGGGCAAGCCGTCGAATTTCATAACGGAACACGACGTCAAAGTGTTCTGCAAGAACGCCCACTGCTTACGCGTGTTGAGGGGAAGGTCCATCGCCGAGGAGTACAATCCTGCAACGTCCAAAGTCCAGTCTCTGATAGCCGACTTGGAACACGACGACAGCGACATAATATTCTATGTGCTCCTCAGGGCAGTCGACAAGTTCCATTCCGAGTACTGTCGCTACCCTGGTATCACCAACGACGAGGTGGAGTCTGACATTGTGAAGTTGAAGAATTGTGTTTCGTCCTTGATGAGCGAATGGGGCTGTACGCCTGTCATGAAAGATGACTAT
Source organism: Tetragnatha montana (assembly GCA_963680715.1). NCBI lineage: Eukaryota > Metazoa > Arthropoda > Arachnida > Araneae > Tetragnathidae > Tetragnatha > Tetragnatha montana. The sequence goes on along the minus strand of OY796681.1, from coordinate 52,457,857 downwards.
GTTCACGAAATGTGCCGCTTTGGTGCCAGTGAGCTGCATTCCGTCGCTGCTCTAATTGGTGGATGTGCCGCTCATGAAACTATCAAATTAATTACTGGGCAATATGTTCCTTTCAATAACACGCTTACTTACTATGCTGTTTCTCAAACTACCTCTGTATTTGTTTTGTGAGAGTTATAGATATATTATACTTGATTTGCATTAAAAAATGCCTCAGAAATAGTCTGTCCTGTTCAAATTTGTCAGGATATACAAATATTTTGTTTAAGTATTATATAATTAAAGTAACGATAAATTCATTAGTATTTCTTCATATAAATATTGGTTACATGTGTAACAGTTGCCAGTTATAGGAATGTTTTTGGTAAAGAAAATTTTGCAGTTTATTTATTACTAAATAATGATTTTTGATTATTTATGCTTTGTTTCTCAAACCAAAATTAGAGTATCTTGAAAAAATGCAAGAGTATTTACTTATAACTGTAATATCAATAAATGCAAAAGTATTTGATTATTTTTTGTGAATATTTGGGCCCTTCCTGAAATAAGTTTCTATATACTACGCCACTGTAGTTATATCAATGACAACCACAAAAATTTAGTGATATTTGAATATTTGGCTATTAAAACAGCTTGACAATATTTAACAAGGTAGGTAAGGAAATTGAACAGAATTTCCTTTGTGTGCGATTGCATGTTTGCAAGGGTAGATCCAGGTTTGACTTTGGAGGGGGGGCACCATAGTTTTTAAAACATCTTTTGCACTAAATCAGGGTTCCCACGGTCCTTGAATTTTTTTCTGCTAAAATTAGGTCCTTGAATTTTGAATCCACTCCAGCCGCCTTTTGCTGATTTATCTAAATTTCCTTTCCGCATTTAATGGCAATGTTTGAAACCATAAAATTATGATAGTAACGCCCTCTACATCAGTTCCGCATGTGAACAAACTAGGTATAAAATTAAGTTGGAGTCAGTAGGCATTTTAAAAACAACTTCTCTAGAAAGATTATAATTTTTAATTGTCTACGAGAAAAGGTCCTTGAAAAGTCTTTCATTTTTGTTTTCAAAGAGTGGTAACCATGTAAATCTACAATATACTTTTGAAATGCCTCAAATGGCATTTTGAGTAACTTTTACTGTTCTGGATGGGGCACAAGCCACCCCTGGATTTGCCATGGATTGCTTGTAAACTACTTGTAATTTATTTCAAAGCATAAAACCCCTATTACAAAATTAATATTTTCGTAATATACCATCAGCTGAAGCCCATTTATTAACTATGCCGCTGAAACTGATGGTCGACGGGATAAAAGACGTAAGAACCAAAAAATCTTATAAGATTAAAAGGTTATAATTCATTTACTTATTTTAAGTAACCTAAATTTACAATTTACTTTGCAGTTGCTCAGTTTTTTAAGTGCCTCTTAATTAATATTTTGGTACTCTGATAAATTAGATGTGAAATATTGTGACTTTCTTTTTCTTTAATGTGAAAATGTGTTTTCTTCCAAATTAAGTTAATAATTTTTACTAAACTCTTGCAGGAAAAATATATAGGTTGATAAAGGTGAGACATGGATAAAAAATACCATTGTTTATGCCTAAGTTTTTTCTAGAATTACAAGGTTGATACTGTATAAGTCCTCAAAATGGATTCTAATTTGTAAGTACTTACTCTCAAAAATTTTAAATTATTTGCTCACTTTTAAATATTTTACTAACTAACTTGAAACCATAAGTAAAAGTAGAAAATTTTCCAGAGCAGAATCAGTTTAAACATCCATCAATTATTACCTGTGTGTTAATTATTTCTGACTTACTGTAAAGAAAATATAACCAAGGTTGAGATCAGTGGTTTCAAATAGGTGTGAGGGAACCATAGAAGGAAGGCAGGTTAGCACACTGATTCTTCTGTTCTCCAATTCTTTTATTAAATGCTTATCTGACCCGTAAGTTTTACTTGTAATATATACCTACTACTTTCGGTACTTTTTTCTTTGGAATTTATTTATTTTGAAGCACTCCATCAGGTAAACCATTAATTAGTGATGATTTCTTTAGAAAATATATCTTTATTGTTCTTTTAATAAGTCCTCAGTTTAATATTAGTCAATTTGTTTGCTTATTCATAAAATACACAATGAAAAATTATTGAAACAAGAAATCAATTATTTTGAAAGAAGAAAGCAAAAACTTTGAAGAATCATTTGTTACTCCTTTTTATAAGAAAAGTTAGTTTCTCTAGTAATGGTTATGTTATGGAAGTAAAAATATGTTCTCCAAGTTGGTGCACTGATTAAGTGGATTGAAAAAAAAACACCTTATTTTTGCTAGCAAATTTTATTTTTTTTTACCCACATTTGTTACAGATAATACTTCAGAACCTCAAAGTTGCAGATAATTAAACAATTTCTAAATTTAAAAGACAGAACTTTCAGTTTCAGTTACAACAAGGTAAAGGAGGTTCGGGTCCTTGGGGCCCTTGTCCAGCTTTACACTAATGGTTCCAACATCATTAGATTATTTGATATAAGTATAGTCGACTCCACTTATTGTGATCACAGTTAATGTTATCAAAATTGACCGGTCCTGATCGCTCCTATTTAATGTAACACAAAATGTATCGTTTTATGTGATCAACATTTCGCTTAATATTATTAAAATTTGATAAAATCCCCTAAAACACGGATTTTTTCCCGTTTGAAGGCCAATTTTAATACATACATAAACATACAAATGAGCCATTTATTTATTAGTAATATATGTTCTACTCTCACATTTTTCTTTGAGAATGTATAATACAAACTAGGGAATCGTTTTATATACTTCAATTAGGACCACATAGTTGTGAATTTAATGCAAAACTCTAGTTACACTGTTTGAAACTTTCTAGTATCAAATTGCTTAATGTTATCAATCGGATATTGTTATCATTCAACTCTTGGACAAAGGTGATCACATTAAGCGGAGTCAACTGTAGTTACAACAAGGTAAGAGTGGTTGGAGTATTTCAAATTAATAGCAATTACAACTTCTAAGAAAGTGATCTTATGGCAACCCCTAATATTCAAGGATATACACATACTCTAGTGTGGAAAAATAAGGATTAAATAATTTTACCTTTATAAGCATAAATATTCTGAAATTTCTTACACAAAGATGAGGTTCTGCTATATTAGCATACAGCTTCTATAACCTTATTTACAATGCACAACTTAAATAAAACAGTTTTTTTTCCATAAATAAATTTTTAAATGTTTTTATAAATACACAACTAATTTCTACTTATTTATATGATTATATTTGTATAAAATAAAAAAAAAATCTGCTACCTACAATAAATTAAAATATTCTTAAGCTGTTCAACTTAATATTGTAAATATTAATAACATTCATTATAAATAACACAAAATCCTACATGAAAATTTCACTTCAATAAGTGTAAAGAGTAAAAAAAGACCCTTTAACTAGAAATGAACTTTTTTAAAATTCATCTTTAAATTAGTCATTTATGCACTTTACCATATCACATTCATATTTAGGAACACAATACTCAATTTGGATGATTGTGAACTAACAGCGTAAACCCCAAAAAATTACCAACTAACATGCAATCTATTCAGAAGGAAGCATGTCCAAAGTGCCACTCTTCAAAAATTTCAAGACTGAACTTTGAACTATCTTTTTAATAGTCATTCCCCCCCCCAGTCAAGTAATTTATTTTTAATTTCATAAAAACATTATGTGAACTGTTAAATAGGTTCTTAAATTTTAAGTTAAAGCTATATCTGTGTAAAACAGGCTTATTTTTTGGCAATATGTATTAAAATTCAGAACAAATTGATGCCAATTGGTCGACCAATTTACATTTCAAATTGAATCCAGAACAGAATTCAATTGACAAAATTCTGTCTACAGGACTGAAAAGTGGCACCCATGATCATGTCAGATGTTGATACATACAATCAAAAATGCAAGATGGCAAATTTACAACCAGCTGTGGAAACTTGCAAATAATGCCAAACACAGCATGCAAAAATGCTAAATATTGATTGACATTTCTAAAACCAAAAATAACAATGTTTTAAGAACTGCTTAAAAAGAAAACCCAGAAATAAGTCTGTTAAAAAAACACAAGGTAACCCCAGGACACAATCATCACTTATTTTAGACTACCTTAAATAACATAAAATTAGTCAAGAATTAAAGACCTTAAAGTTCAAGTTATGATTTGTTTTTATTATATATGTTTTGCAGTAAAGGAAACAAAATTCTTAACAGTTCGTTTTGGGTAAAATCATAGTGATACAGTTTTTACAAAATTATCACTGTCAAGCAAAAGTAGTGATGCATTTTAAGTATTGTTCTTGATGAACACACAATCCCTTTCTAATAATATTACAATTCATAACCAACCTATAAATAATCACCATTTTACCAATAGCCCACTATTTCCCCAAGCTAAACCCATACTCACATACATAGAAAGGGAGCTTTTTTTTAAACAAAGGTTATGATTACCTAGGAGGTATGACAACCTTTACTCGCCAATGTCACTATAAAAACAAAATGAACTGACACTGTTTAAAGACAAATACAAAATGTCTCTCAATATGGCAGCGTTATACAAAATCAAATGTTATTGGGATGTATGAACGTTATTTTTAGTCGCTTGGAAATTGATTTTAAGTGGTCCGGGGTAAATGACTTTGTTTACTGATAAGCTTTGATAACTGCTAGAATCAAATACAAACATTTGCTCAGGAATATAAGGGAGTGTCACCAGTTGGGAAGGGGTGGCAGGGAACAACTCTTTTTTAGTCTTTTTGATCGGACTCAAAATTGTGTTTTCGTCCAATTCTAAATACTTTTTACCGTAAACATGCTCTCCCAGTTTCTTTCCATTCAAGATTTCCGATATTTCTGAATTCACACTATCGTTACTGCAGCTATTGTTCCACATTGAGAAGTTTGAGGTATCTCTCAAAGGCACACTCATGCTGCCACGCACTTTAGTCTTGAGTAACTGTTTGGCACCTTGAGACAGAGGAGTTTTCGAACCATGGCTGTTTTCTTTGTCGTCCTTGAAACCCTTCGACAGGCCTTTCTCTACAACTTCATTCTTTTGGGCTATCGGGGTAGTTCTGATGTATTTTGGCAGGTCAGAAGAATCGGTTTCGATGCCTTTCAAAATGGACGATGTCTCGACACCAGATGGAAATACTGTGTCTAAAGAAACACTGGGAACTGGGGTTACGTAACCACTTGGTATACTAAATGGCGAACCAAACCTAGAGGTCGAACTCATAGGACTGCTGTTTCTTGTACTACACTTGCTTGAAGATTCACACCATTCCACATTGACTTCAGAGGTGTCTTTGCTTTGAGATTTTACAACACCAACACCTTCATCTGGTTCAGAAATGAAATCTAGTTTTTTAGGAATTACGTGTTGAATATTAAGGTTAAGAGGAGCAGCTTGCGGGGTGCTCAGCTTGTTATTGGTGGATTTCAGACTTGATTTTTGAAGATTTAGAGGTTCACTTGATTTAGAAGCACCAACCTAAGAAAAAAGATAAAATTATTAAGGACTAAAAAAGTATAAATCTCAAAATTATTTCTTGAAGGGTTGGTGCAGAGTTTAGGACTAATATTGATTTTTTGCAAATGCTTGATCATTATATTTTTAATAATTGTTCTTACAATGTAGTAACACAAAGAATACACACACACAGTGTTTTTTTTTCTCAACTCAATGAAATAATACAAAATTAGTTTTGTCAACTATCAACCATCATAGCACTTTATTTAAATATTTTATCTTTATCATCATAATACTTTTTCCTTTGTTATCATTCTTAACATTTGATCAAACTTATAAGCTTATCTGTTTTGATTCTTGCTAAAAGAGCACTATAATTTTAAACTAACAGCCATAAGCCAGTGGCGTATATAAGGACTGGCCCCCCCCGAAATTCGGACTAGGTGTATGAAAACAAGTTAAAACCCTGTTTTTTAGGGTCAAATTTCATAAAATTTTCTGGGGGAGGACCCCCAAACCCCCCTTTTGTACTTGGAATTTTATTAACAACTTTATTATAATAAGTTCATAAAAATCCAAAACATACCAAAAAATATGTCCAAAATTCGGACTAAGTGTACCAAAAACAAGTTAAAACCCTGATTTAAGGGGTAAAGTTTTCTGGGGAAGGACCCACAGATCCCCTTTTGTACTTGGAATTCTATTTTTAATAACTTTTAAACATTAATTTCATAAAAATGTACATCCAAAATTCGAACTTAGTGTACCAAAATTAGTTAAAAACCTGGGTTTTTTTTATCAAACTTCCGAAAATTTTCTGGGGGAGGACCCCCAGACCCCCCTTTGGTACTTGTATTTTTATTACCAACAATTTTTCCTATATTAAGTTTTTAGGGCCTAAATTATCAACCTAAAAAAGCTACATTGGACCTATTAAATATGTGTGGGAGGGGCTGGGGAGTAATTTTGGGCCCCTCCCGAAATAAAATTCTATATACGCCACTGCCATAAGCATTGTGGTTAACCAGCAGCTAAAGAAAGAAAATTTAGCTTTACACTGACTCTGATTGGTAGAATCCTTTTTTGACCAAGGATTTAAAACAGATACCGATAGCTATGAATGTGGCTTTAACTGTTCAATATTTGGGTTCATAATATGTGCATTAATTCTTTCACCATTGATAAAAATGACAACTTAGTATTGAAGGAAATTTGTGCTTAGGTTACTCAAAGTGTTATATTTAGATGGTTCACTTTAAATTATTTACTTTTCATTAAGTTCTTCATTAAGTAATGTTTTACAGAGTTATAAAACAAATGTATTCATCATATGAAATTATGAATTAATAGTAATGCCCTATAAAAGTGATAAACTTACAAGTCTTAATATTTAACATGAAATAACTTGGAACTAATACTAATACCCACACAGATTTATCAAATTAAGGCATGCATGTTACAAATCACTTGTAACATGCATGCCTTATCATGGTTCCCACTTTTTGAAAACATTGAAAATCAAGGACTTTTCAAGGACCTCAACAAAATTTTTCAAGGACCTTTTTTCGTAGACAATTAAAAATTATAATCTTTCTGGAGAAATTGGAGTTGTTTTTAAAATGCCTACTGACTCCAACTTAATTTTATACCTAGTTTGTTTACTTGGGGCACTGATGTAGAGGGCGTTACTATCATAATTTTATGGTTTCAAACATTGCCATTAAATGCGGAAAGGAAATTTAGATAAATCAGCAAAAGGCGGCTGGAGTGGATTCAAAATTCAAGGACTTTCAAGGACCTAGGCCATTTTTCAAGGACTTTCAAGGACCGTGGGAACCCTGCTTATGGATTTTTTATTTATATTAATTTGAATAAAAGCTAAGTCTTTGATCCCTGACGTTTTATTCAAGGTTTTTATAAAATGAAGAGTTTCAGTCAAGGAATTTAGAACCAAAGCTTAAGGGTGAGCTAACTGTAAAAAATAAGCATCAGAACTTACCTCAGACTTTGGAGTTTTATTAAGGATTAATGCTTTTGATGAAGATTCTGGAGTAAAGAGCAATAGAGCACCTGGAAATAAAAGGAATTTAGTATTTAATTTGCTTTTAGTACATTAAGCAAGCATTAGCTGCATTTATTCGTCAAATAGGAGTAAATTTTTTATTGTGATTAAATTGGATGTTTTTGTAAAAATATAGAAAAGGTTCAAAAGTTAAAAATATTTAACATTTAAAAGAATAATGTTTTAAGAAATATTACTCAACATAGAAATTGTATTAACTTAAAATCTAATTTGAAATATCTTCCCCTATGAAAACATGTTACAAAATCTCTTCAAAATTGCATAATTTTAAACTAAAAATATTCCTATTTAAGATTTATTAATTAATAGATTCCTATGTTTTCTGAAGACTTGTAAAAGTGATTCAGCCTTCTTAAGCATTAGTATCTAAAAGCAATACTTTTGATTGAAATAATGCAAAATCTGGAAAAACATACATATGACCCCCCCCATTCTTCCCTGAAAGAAAATATTTAATTTTAAAGGTTTTGTCTAAAAGACAACCATTAAAAATTATAAGTGATTATTAGAACCATTCAGAAACTACTGCTCTATTTTATAACACTATAACTTATATTACTGTGTAAGCCCATCTGTGCATTACCCAAAAGTAATGTTTTATTTAAATTTACGAAAAATGTAAAATTTATGTATAAGTTGAGTTAAAAATTTCCACCATTGCCCGTATGAAAAGCTGGCCAAAGTGCCTTCTCCCCACCAGAAAATGAGCCTCTGTCAGCTTATGGCTTTTTTATGGGTGGCCCTTATCAGGACCCAAACGAAAGTGGTCCTTTGAAATGCTATGACAAATATGAAATGAGCAAAAAAACCCCATTCCATCTGCCTGTAATCAATTAAAGAGAGATGACCACTGCTGGAAGAACAATTGAAAAGATCCCCCGACACAGGGGAAAGAAAATAATCCTGAGTTCTGTGTATAAGCAACCCCTACTTTAGCACCATATATTTTTCAAAACTTCCTGGCTTACTAATAACTTACTAGTATATAACGATTTTATTAGCTTACTAACTTTAAACTCCTCGGCGCAACAGCCCTAGTGGGCCAAGGCCTACGATGCCCATCTTCGTTCTCCTGACCGTGGGCCCTGGGGTGTGCAAGGCATATGTCTCGGTTAGGTGGTCAGTCTAACGCAAGACCCCCAGTGTTTAGTTCCCAAGCACGCTTGGTCCTCCATTTATCGACCCACTCAAGGGATGAAAGGTTGAGTCGACCTTGCCCAGCCCGGGACCCGAACCCCGGACCTGTGGCACGGAAGAGCTATGCGCTACCACTGCACCACCGGGCTTCTTATTAGCTAACTAGTAACTTAAAATACTAATACTCACTTATTGGTTTGGGACTTTTGATAGATTCACCGTTGAGAACTGGACTCAATAAGTAATAGGGAGCATTTCCAGAAAACACTCCTTTGGGGACATTCACCACTGTCATATTGGGTTGAATGGGGAAAAACCTGGTTTCGTTCTTAGGCTGAGCAGGTGTCTTGGGAGAGGGCGCTGGAACCCCAGCTTTGATTTCCTTATCACTTGGTTTCAACACATCAGGGCTAGAGGGGAAGGCAAAGTTCGAGAAGCTAGTAACGCCGGTTTGTTTATCTTGGTGGTGTAAGCTTCTTTCGAAAGGCGGAGCAGAATTAGGCGATTCGTCGAGACGAAGCTTTTTGTGCTCCATTTCTGCCACGGCACAGATGTCTTGGAAAGACGAATGGCGAGGGAAGTTCTTTGATTTATCTCTCACTTTCTTGGGTGTAGTGAGGGAACTGCTGTTTTTAGAAATGATTGGGGCTGAAAAATAATGCATCAATTTAAACACACTTTTCCTTTAAAAAAGAGAACAACCCACTTTTCAGTTTTAAACTAGGATGTAGGTTGTAAACAAAAGACTTAAAAGTATTGGGAAAGAATCAGTCCACAATCTTAATTCCAAACAGGAATTTAAAATTTTAATGCTTAATCTGGCTGGTTAAATGTCATAAAATTTATAACCACTCAATTACTTCATAACATACTCTAGTGTATTTCAATTTATTTCATTAATTATATTGATAAATTAATTTTAGGAGAAAACAATATAAAATTAAATTAACGATGTTTTTCTTCTTCAACCATATTATAATAAGAATCGTATTTTATTATAATTATGGCAATACTTGTGTTGAGTTTCTCCTCAGATTATTCATAAAACATTTCTACCAAAGAATTTCTAAACAAATATACTTCAAAATTCTGAAAATTTTTAGATTATGCAACTTTAAAGAATACCTTTCAGATCAGGACCAATGTACTTGAAGGCTGGTTTTTTCCCATAGTGGTTTATAATAACTTCTTTTGAAATTAAACCAATACTTGACAGTACATTTGCTATGTCATACAACCGACGGATGTGAGCTAAATGAACAAAATGAAATATCATTGTAGAATGAATTAAAAAGATCATGTTTAAAACAGGAGTAGGTTATCAAAATTTACTTTTCATTTGAGCTCCACCATCCATTTTATGGAATCCATTCAAGACTTTTGCAGCAGCTGAAAGACTTATAGTTTTGGTCTGAAAAAATATACAGGGATGAGATTGGCAAAAAAGCAAAAAGCTGAAAACTTCACAAACAGTATTTGATTGACAGTATTTATATGCACTAATTATTTTTAAGCTTAATCAGATAAACTAATAACTAAAAGTGGTCAATATTAATTTTAACAATGAATTCTTATACTTTAAAATTAAAATTTCTACTGTGTAGTAATGACCTAAAAAACATAAAAACTATCCATTTGAATACATAATTTAAGTGGAAAAAATGACTCAATGAATGATCCTAAAAGTATACTATTAATTATGCTTGAAAATTCTTTTGAAATCACTGAAAAAATGTAGGGTGTCTCATTAATATTTAAGATTTTTCTCACATTTAACTAAAAGGGAGTCACAAGTTGGGAATTGGACATTTAACTAAAAGGGAATTAATAACTAAAAATATTTTTAGAATCTTTGAAAATGATGATGGGATTCTAAAACTAATTATTCCAGACTGCAAACTACCTTAAGCTGTTATATTAAATTGCCTCAAATATGAAAATTTACCATATAAAAGAACCTCATGAGATGAGAAAATCAACTTGAATTGAGAAAAAATGCAATTCTCAGACGTATATTCAGTACATATTAAGCTACTTTTTCAAAAAGTAAAGGAAGTCTCTCATCCCTGAGAAAAATTTACTTTTTTAAAAGTAAATTTAATTAAATTTAAATTAAAAAAAAACACCAATGTAAGTAATAAAAAAAAACAGGGTATGTCTAGAAAGTTTTTTAAACATAGTGCTTGTAATCAATTAGCCAGACAGGCAGGGTTGGGGTTCTTCTGGAAAAACAAAACAAAACAAAGCTAAACAGATGCTGCAAACTTTTAAATCTGTTATCTTACAGAAATAATTCACACATAACTTAAAAAAACTTAATTATTAATTAACTAGTGATTAATTATTTAAAATAATAAATTAATTTAAATTACAAATTTCAGGTTAGTTAAGATTTTAGGTGTGATGGTTTAAACTGCTGTAGGGATCTGTTGTGTAAAAGGGTTACTGCTTCAGCTGTAAAAAAGTTGCTGAACAATTCTTTATTTTACATTTATCTTTGATGTATAAAAATTCATGCTGATTTATAGAAGCTTTTTGTTCTAAAATTTCAACTTTAATGTTCTAAATTTATAAAAGTAACTTAACTTAACAAACCTACTTAAAAATGATGGTGTAACTTTAACTCAGTACATGCATATAATCAATTACATTTGAGAAAGTTTAATTACATTTTTTGACTACATGTAAAAGCATTTATTATATCTAATTAAAGCTTATTAGTCAAATTCTTAAAAAAAATTTTGTTCAGATTTTGCCCACTGGAAGAAACCCATTCCTTATAGATGTTTTTTCCACTTCAGTAAAAACTTGTCAACTCTGCTAACAGGAGATTTCAGATAACAAGTGAAAGAAAGAAATGAAAAAGAGGGGGCTGGCTTTCTGTTTGTTTTTTATCTGAAATCCCCACATTCTGTGAGGCTGATTAATTACAAACACTACAAAATTGTCGCTTGTCTGCATGCATGCTTAAATTCTTTTATACTTACAGGAGAAACTAAGAACAGCATGAGGAACCTCTGACTCATGAATGCTAAAGACTTTTCCCTTTTTGCTTCATTGCACAGACGGGACGTCAAAGGAGACATTCTGCTCTCAAACTGCTTGTAAAAATCAGCCACGTCATCCAGTAAACATATCTGCTTATCAGGTTTGGTTTCCTCAAGTTCAATTACATATTGCAGCTTAGCTAAAACATTTTCATTCTCAGCAGTTTCCTAAAATTAAAGGTCCACTTCTTAAATTACACAAAAAAAAATCTTTGATAAGTGTTTAATCACAATGTTTGTAAGTGTTAGTGAAAAAGTTGATACCAGTTGAGAGAACATGGAAATGCAACTAGCAGGGATAGAAAGTATTGCTCCAATAAGGAGCACTAATACTGCAAGTTACTATTTTTGACACAATTTGTGTCTAATTCCCATCCCAAAATTAGAAATCAAATACTACATACGAACCTTTATTTTTTGTAAAGACTGATGCAAGTTGTTTTTTCCGAACCATCTGTATCTGTTCTTGGATAGCTTGTTGAGCATATTGATGCTCTCAAAGACATTCACAATGTCATACAGGCGTCTTCTTTCAATTGCTGAAAAGAAAGTATAAAATTAAGATAAAGATTATAAAACACTACAAGATTTCACTACATAATTAATTAATGCAACCATCCTACTAACATGAAAAATTTTAGAAATAGCTGAGCCTGGTTACAATAGAATCTCCTTCAAAGAACAATTAAATGTCTACCTAAATGTTAAACTAAAAATAATTTTTGTGTTGAGATTCTCCCCTTTCCTGCTAAAGCATACAAGGTGTATCTCAAAAGACTTAACCTTGGCAAGAAAGCTGAGTTATGGCTAATCCCCATAGCTTTCAACAGTTTTAGTAACAAATTTATTGCTACTATTAACTATTTTAAATAAAATATATTTTACTTTGTTTAAAAATAATAATAGGTAACTAAATATGTTGAAAAGCTAACTGTGCAAGGCAATTCAATTTCCAGAAAAACAATGTGGTTTATCTGCACACAGTTAAAATAAATTTAAAAACAATAAAAGCAAACTGTGCAAGGCTATACAAATTCCAGAAAAACAACGTGGTTTATCTGCACACAGTTAAAATCAATTTAAAAAACAACTAATAAGGTAACTAATATTTTGCAAACCACTAATTTTGAAACAATGACCTATCCTATCAAGAAATGACAGCAAGTATGATACATGCATATAATATGGCTAATAGCGTGTAATTTGAATCAGTGGTTTAAAAAAGTCACAAAATTTTCCCACTTCTCACACCTTCCCCTCTGCGTTACCATGATTTCAGCAATTCCTATTTTTTTCCCACAAAAAACATTGTGCCAAGTCAGAATGCTTCTGAAGTAATTGGAATGAGAAACAAGACACAGAAATTGACAAGCATTAAAACCTTTACATAACGATAATTCCTTGTGATGTTTAATAAAAACTTTATAAATATTTTAGCGCATTTATTTTTTGGGATAAAATATAGTTTTAAGATATTTCCCCTAGTAAACTGTAAGAAAAATTATATGAAAATCTTACTTTGAAACCTTGTAGAATAATAAAAGATATAAAACTTGTGTGTGGTTTTGTATACTGAACATATTTTGATACTTTTTCTTCAAAAATAATGGTATAGCAGACTTTAAAATCATTGTAGCATATCTTTAAAATCATAATAGCAAAGCTTAAAACAACACTGAAGCTGTATTTTGTGAAAATGAATTAATTTATAATTGAGAACAAGTTGGCGAGCAGAAATTTTGTGCCCTGCCTTAACTGGTGTGTAAAAATAACAGTGCTGTTTATATTTTCTTAGTTACCAAAAGTTTTAAGGCATGACATCCACCCCCATTCTAATTACACAGATTAGTCAATAAGGAAATAAATTTAATTAATCTGCAAAGAAACAAAATGAATAACAATATTTTTAAACAAGTTCATACCTAATTTGTTGCAAACTTCGTCTAATGATACAAATATATTTTGGTCAGCACTAGGATAAAGAGGATACATGCTTAGGAACCTAAAAATAAAATAGCAACTTTAGTGTTATTAATAAAAACAATACCTTCCAACCAACTAAAATATTATACGATTAGCTTTAAATAATAGAGTATTGCAATATGAAAAGGTCTTTTGAAAAATAAATAGGTAATCACTAGTTTGTGAGAACATAATATTTCAGTTCTAAAAGCCAGACCAAAATTTTACTAGTCACTGGATCAAGGCACTAATCTGAGCACATATAATTTTATTTGAAACACAACATTTTAAAAGACAAATTTACTAGCGAGCTTTAAATATTTGCTTGCGAATGGCAATGGACTCTAACCGTCTGACGTCACACGGAACCAACATGTGACCTACTGAGCTTGCGATTGGTTACCACAGATACTACACTAGTAGATCTACTAGTGTAGTATCTGTGGTAACCAATCGCAAGCTCAGTAGGTCACGTGTTGGTTCACTAGTGTAGTATCTGTGGTAACCAATCGCAAGCTCGGTAGGTCACGTGTTGGTTCCGTGTGAAGTCTCGAACCAGATAGGCGGTTAGAGTCCATTGGAAATTTTGCATCCAGCAAATACATATGGTAACTTCATTTCTGCTTTAAAAAATGTTCTTAACACATAAAAGTATTTTCTATATAACATAATGATTATCTAATAAACAGTATGATTACCTAACCAAGTGATTTAATAATATATCAAACATTATGCATAAAAACCTTTCATTGCTTAGTATAACATACACCCATGTGGTACTAAAAATTGAATTTTGAGAAGTTTTAAATTTTCTTAATTGGATAATATTGTTATAATGTGGTGTAAATATTTTAAATGTGTAGGTGAGAAGCCAAGGTGTGCAAATGAATACTTGGGATAAGTTTTCTATGTGTGATGGATAAAATAGGATAAGTACCTATTTCTAACTGAAATCTTAATTTAACAAACATCTGTATGTAAAAACATACCATAATAACTTGGCAAGTTACTGTTTGTCTACCACAAGTTGAGCTCTGGCCTAGTTGTCTGGTTGCTATAGAAACAAGACTGGTTCATTTTAAATAGGGATAAACAATATGATTTGGCGGGGATTAAAGCCAATGGAAGGTTATTGGCGATCACAAGTACTGTCTTCTTCTTGGAATTAATGCAGTTGCACACATATGTTAAAGGCTTGGATTAGTGAACTGTTAAAATAATAAACAAAGAGGACTAGTGATTCAATGCAACAATTTCCCCCCTTGAAAATGAGGAGAGTCCTGTTGCCTTGGCAACAGAAATGTAAACAAGAGCTTAACTTGTGATAGACAAACAGTAGTCAACCCATCTCATTTACAGAAATTATATACCATTATTTTAAATGTTGGTTAGGAGTGCAAGGGTGGTGTAATTTATACCACACTGACTTGTACTCCTAACCAACATTTATTTATGTAAAAGACTAATATACCTGGTACATATTATAGAAAGGGACTTCTCCTTCCTTTTTAGTCTTTCTTTCGATTGGAATATCACAGGTGAAGATTCTTGAGTTACATTTTTTGACTGAAAAGAAATTCAATTAGTAAATAAGCTTCAATTTTTCAGTGAATTTATAGTAAATCATCATGCAATATAATGCCAAACAAAAACTTAATTAGCAATTAAACTACTATACAGCCATTATTCAATTTTGAATTAAATATAGAGTGAAAATACTTTTTGTTATATAATTAACAACTTCTATCTTAATGCATTTTGAAATGGTTGAAAAAATTTGCTACTACAGTTTAAAAAACAAGTAATGTAATCATTAAAGAATAGATAACATGTTTAGATAACAAATTTAACCAGGAACTTATCCTAAATGGACAACCATTTATTATAAGAGCTCCAGCTGCATATTTTAATTAGTTGGTTTGCAATTTTTGGTGATATTTTGAATCTTGGGCATGAAAAATAACATGAGTTAAAGATAAATAACAGTTAGAGTATCATAAACTCACATTGGGAGAATCACAGTTTGCATATTCTCTTTTAGCAGCTAGATTCATCAATAGCTTGAAATTAAATGTGGGTGTTAAGGGTTCTTCTACAAGACACTTTTGCTTTTTGGGAGTAGCTTCGAGCACTGCACTGACATGCTGTGGCATTCTTTTGTGACGATTATCTCTAACAAAGGGAATAGATTCAAAATCCTTGGGAGGAATATTTTCTTTTAACAAATGTCCTTGCTTAACTGCAGAACTATCTTCAATTTCTTTTTTCAAAACTATGTGAATCTCTTCGACTCCACTACATTCTGACGTTTCCATCTTAGCAGCACCAAGACAATTCATGCTTTAATTGGATTTTATCCTAGTTTAAATAAACACTTAAATAAATTATGTAGCAAGAAAAATAGGTGACTGAGTTTATTTGATAAAATGAAACTTTATAACCTAAAATGAGAAATCTACTCATAAACTGAATTTATAAAAATTACATAAAACATTTCACAACGATTAACCACTTTTTTAATATCAATTTAAGTTTTATATTACAAACAAATTTACTAGCCAGAGTGCTTCGTCCATATCAACACCTAACCACCTAACGATATCTTCAAAAAATCATAACAAAGATAAATAATTAAACGAAAAAACGTTATTAATAGACGAAAAGTACATAATCTGAAATTTAATAAACATAACTTTTTAGTAATAATCAACGTAAGACACAATCAACTTCAGGCACTGATTAAAGAACAAACTCAATATGGAAAAAAATCGTATTATAACGAACCTCAACGAATCTTACCTTAGAACTAATAAATCTTGAGACGATGAAACGATCATTGAGCAATGATCATCACGATGTGCAAACTAATGAAAAACTTTAATAAATTAAATTCGAACTAGTTACTTATCACAAACTCAGTTATCTCAGAAATCTGAATGTTTACCAGCTTAGTCACTCACCACAACACCCATTGCATCAAAATACTTTTTGCGCGCTCGGCTTTTGCTTTTTGGCAGCTTGAGTTTCGCGGCGTTCGTATCATAAAGCTACTCTCGGCTCCAGAGCTCAGAGCTAAAAAAAATTAAAATTCCTCTTAAAATGATTCAAAAGTGATTTTGAAACATTATGAGATTAAATTATTGAATGAATTAATCTTAAAATTGAAAATAACTCATAATTTTCTCAGTTAAGTAAATAGTTTCACTTTTCTACTGATTATTTCAATGGATCATATGATTTTTGCAACTAAACTCCATTTTTATTTGTTTACATCTGAATTCATTTTTATAGAAGTTCGAAGAAATGTCTGAGTACGATAAAATTTGCAAAAATCTTGATGAATTAGCCATTGATATTCTGAAAACTTTACAAGGTATTTTACTGGAGCGAAAGTTCCTTGATTTAAATTTGAAAGAGGGGCATATCGACTTGGCAAAGACTCGTTATTTGATGCGAGGACGGAAAGTAGGCATTCTCCAAGTAAATACCAATAATTTGACTGCCTCTCGTAAGGTTTTTAGTTGTTCCGATATTGCTGGAAGTACCAAGTATTTAAATTATTCGTCTGACTGTTTTGAGTTCGATGATAACCATAGTGGTTTACGGTATCGAGGTACCGGTGATGATGAATTAGCCGAAAATATGCAGCATGCTTCGATCGATGGCTGCAAAACTGAAGATTCCAATGAATCGTGCTCTGATTCAAAATCTAAAGTGTCTACTGATCCATTAAAGTGGTTTGGTGTGTTAGTTCCTGAGAGTTTAAAGGCAAGCCAATCCTATTTCAAACAAGCGACAGACTCTGTATTGAAGCTGTGTTCATTACAGAATAAATTGAAAGCACTTGGAGTTGAATACAGGAACATAAGGCGAAAAAAAGAACTGATAAATTTAAATGAGAGTAAGACTGACGCGTGATAAATGTTTGCCTAATTATATGTTCATATTTATAAAATGAATTACATTACATTTCAAAGAAATGTGTTGCATTTGTTGGTTCTTGAGTATTACCCCTTCGACTGTCAGTTTCAACGGCACAGTTAATGGGCTATGGCTATGTATTTTTGTTTTCTGCTGCACGGTTGTTGGGATAATATGGAAGTAGTACCTATTTGTTTAAATAGATAATTTTCTATAAATAATACATTTTTATAATTTCTTTTTGAAAATATTATGGTAATTTATTAGTTCTTATGTGAATATATTATGGTAATTTATTGGGCAATTCCATGGAAAGTAGGACATGACAGTTGAAAAAAAATTTGCATAGTACATAGGTGTATGATACATCATTTTAAAGGGGAAAGTCCAAAGAAAAGTATTCTGTAAGAATTAAATACACAAATGAATTATTTTTCTTAAAAAATAAGCAACAAATTGGCCCTTTTCTGGCTGCAGAGATGTGTGAAATTTGTACATCATTCCCAACTCTAATTTACTTAGGAGTTGAATTTATTTTGTGAATATTTTATTTATTACTGTAATTATAAGTATTCTTTTATCATATAATGTAAAAAAAAAAATCATTAGTATTTATTTTTATGATTAAAGGGGTCAGTAAAATTTGCATTTTGAATGTAACAAGAGTAACCAAAAACATACTAAAGTTTATCCTAAGACAAAAATATTTTTTAATATTTAAAATTATTTATATAGATTATCTCCTCAGATGTTGTTAAATAATCCCTAGCAGTAAGAAAATGTTACATACAAAATATCTGCTATAATTTCAATTTGAATTTTGTAACAAGAGTAACCATTATTTAGTAAAAACAAGAGTAACCGAACTTCAAAGGTACCTATCTATTAAACTAACAAAAATTATCATGATTTTTTTACATAAATATAAAATCTAGACCTTCTTCTTTAGTATTTAAAAAAAAAAATTGGGTATTTTCATAAAAATCCCCCTCAAAGATGCTATTATGTGTAAAAACTAAAAACACCCTTATCTATGTAACAAGAGTAACCGTGGAATTCTCCATATTATTAAAATCACCATCTCCGCCAGACCCTGTAACAGCTTGGGGAGACTTTTCTTTTTAAAAAGAAGTAAAATAGATATTTGCATTGAAAAAATGGCCATGTACTTAACCTAGGATAGTCTAGTAAAATGTAATAGGATGCGGTACTTATGTATTAACGCCAACGTGATTTTAATTTTTTTAAATTAATTAATGGTAATTTTTGCCACAAATCATAAACTAAAACTTTATTTAAAATAAAACACTTTATTTAAAATCAAAACACTTTATTTTAAAACAAAATAGTCAATCGGAACTTCTGCTGCAGTGGCGTTAATACGTAAGTACCTAGGATACAATCTTAAAAAAAAAACTAGTTTTCCAACTGTGGTAAATACTAGAAATCATTATATAGAATTGATTATATTGAATAATTATGCCTTTTTACATTTATTTTTTACCTTACTTTAATAAGGAGCTTTATATCTAGTCAAGAATTAGATAAGTAACAAGAGTAACCATTTTCTTGTAACAAGAGTAACCAAGATATTAATTAAATAAAAAAAAGTATTTGAATTTAAAGCTTTTTTCACTGCTTTTATTGAAAAAGTATACATTCCTCTCTTGAAATAACCCAAAATTTAGATGTTGTGTTGTATAGTTTAGATAAAATATTTACTTTTGTACAGTAGAAAAAACCTCATGTCCTTTTTATGTAACAAGAGTAACCGAACTTTAAAGGTACCTATCTATAAAACTAACAATAATTATCATGATTTTTTTACATAAATATAAAACCTGGACCTTCTTCTTTAGTATTTAAAAAAAAAAAATTGGGTATTTTCATAAAAATACCCCTCAAAGATGCTATTATGTGTAAAAACACCCTTATCTATGTAACAAGAGTAACCGTGGAATTGCCCTATTAGTTTTTATGAATATTAGAGTAAACCTTAACAATTCAGGCAGAGAAGGTGTTTTGTAAAGTTTTTGGTGCCTGGCATAGCTTGGTGTCGATGTTGAATATATAGGAAAACATCAAAGAGGCTACTCATGGCTAACTCTTGTCCCAGGCATTTAATATTAGTCAATATTAGTTTAAACATTAAAAAGGTTTTTAGGCTGTGATTGAAGTATGTCTCCTATATAAAAATTTTTTAAATTCCTTGTATTGGCAGCAGTGGCGGATCCAGCCTGATCCTAAGGGGGGGGCAACCACATTTTAGGAAGGTTGGGGGTTCTCTCCAAAAAGAATTTCGAAAATTTTACCCTAAAACCTATTTGAGGTCTTCTACACAGCCGTATAACCACTTTTGTTTTTCGGGAAGGGTTTAGATTCCCATATTTTTCCCAAGGTCTCTCCCCCAAGTATTTTATTGACGATGCTTAGTTTACACCCCAGGGTAGGAAGGGGGTGTGGGGGTCCTCCTCCAGAATTTTTTTTAAAATTATACCTTAAAATGTAGTCTCCTGACTTATTTTTGAACTTTTAAGACGGGAATTAAGGTCTCATCATCTGAGAGAGATCCTAGAGATGAATGGTCATCTCTGTTCTAGATGGTCAAGGGGAGACACATGAGGGGATTGACACATGGGGCTGATTGCCCCACAGGTCTTCCCTTATCTCCCTCTCTTTTCATCAGTCCAATGGGGCATATACTAGAAATGTTTTTGGGTAGGAGCCCAAATATCCTCTAAAGTCTAAAATATTTAGTCATTATCGGGCCAAAATCTAGATTTTCGCACCGGGGGAGAGGACTCAAAAATATTCCTAAGGCCCCTGCCATGCTTATTTAAGGGGCCGTCCATAAATGATGTCACACTTCTTTTTTTGCCCATTTTCGACTCCCTCCCCCTATGTCGCATGTTAAGCTCTTAAACCACCAATATGTCTAATATACGGTTTGAAAATGCCCAAAACCAACTTTTTCATTTAAGCTTAATTTTACCCCACCAAATAGTTTTATTTTTTATTCATGGGGTTTAAATTGGTTTGTTTTGAAAAAAGTGTATTTAAAAAAATTTTCTTTTTTTTTTATTGGTTTTCAGCTGCAGGATGTGATGTCATAACTTTTCCACTCCTCTCCTTTGTCACAAATTGAAAACCTCCCCCCTCCGAGCGTGATGTCCTTTATGGATGGCCCCTAATGGGTTCAATAAAGCTTTTTAATACGTTTTTAGATAGTATTTGCGTCTTGAAGAACATACAAAAATTGTAAGTAATAATGATATAAATACAACAGGCGGTGTAGGGTTCCTCCCCCAGAAAATTTGACCCAGAAAACAGGGTTTAAACTCGTTTTGGTACACCTAGTCTAGTCCGAGCCCATTGGGGTGCAACTGACCGTTGCCCCCCCCCCTGAATCTGCGCTATTAGAGTGCCAGCCCTCCCTATTGACTCCCATCTTCATGCTTCCTATTTAGTGTTTCCATTTCATGCATCCTATTTTTCCTTCCCACTTACAATTTTTTCTTTTTCTTACCTTAATTTTTCAAAAAGTGCCTGAGCCCAAGGGGGGGGGGGCAAAAGGCCTGTTGCCCCCCCTGGATCCGCCACTGATTGGCAGATTTTTTTTTTCACTAGATCAACTTACGAGTGCTCGAGGGCCACAATCAAAAAGTCGAGCGACAAAAGCCACAAAGTAATCGGGCATATCCCTGATATATTTCTCGGGAGGAGTCTTAACATGGAACATTTCTGGTGAGGAAAGGACGGAGGTCCATACCAGTCTCAGTACCAGTCCCAGTATCATCTGAATTTCAAAAATTTCAGATGATGTATAGATTTTCAGTTCTATCTTATCTATCTAACTTGTTTAATACTGAGTTTTATGTAAATGGGGTCTTCCTCCAGAAATATTTTGTAAATTCCCCAAAAAATGTTATTTTGTCGGCTCATTTTTGGATACTGGAATCCCTTGTGATAAGGTTAACCCAAGCCTCCCAACCCCTTGTTATGCCCAAGGAGGAATTTCGGAGTATAAAATCTGCCTCGAAACCTCAAACTTTTCTTCTTTATCATATAAAATGACAACCTAAGATGTAAATAGGGGATTCGTGGCTCCTCTCCAAAAAATTTTTAAATTCTTGCATGGGAAAAGTGTTCTGAAGCTAGTTTTGAGTGTTCTTTCTCTGTGGGCTTTGCGGGATGCACCAAAGGATCCCACTAGCCACCAGTTGGAAATCACTGTACTAGATATTATGTAGTGGTGTAGCTATTGAAATAATAAGCCAGTAAAATCAAGGGATATGGAATTGGGGAGTTTTTTGGATGTCTAGTCAAAATTTGGAATGTAAGGAAATATGTGAAATGTATCAATATTTACTTTTGTAGTGCTTAGAAACTAATTATTTTTCTCATTTACTCAAGAGCTTATGGTGTAAATCAGACCCAAGTGTTTTGTTTCATTGAATAAATCTGTGTTTTAAAAAGCTCTAAAATAATTTGAATGCTTTGAATCTGTATAAATGATACTTCTTTTTTTAAACTGAAATTCTTAAAATATAGATCAGAAAAAGGTTTAGTAAGTAATTTTTTTCAAAGTGCAAAATTGTAATCCATTACATGTTATTTACTTATTATTGTGAATGACTACTCTGTCCTTAAGCATTCAACTCCATTGTTTTTTTTAACTATGTTTAAAACCCATTTGAAGTAGAAATCAACAACAATCAATCCAGTAGAAATCAAGTTAAGCACAGTACCTGCCCTCTACATTATTACGTAATTAATGAGAACAAATATTTCGTATTTTTACATTTATAGATGCTAACCAAATTATTGGGCTTATCTAAAGAATTCGAGTCAAATGCCAAGAGTGGCGATGAGTTAGTGGATCTTGGGATCCTGGTTGTGTGGAAATTGAAGGTTTTTGGAACAGCTTTAGAAAGAGTCCTCCAGTTGCCATATTTAACCACAACATGATTAAGTGATGTCAGCATAGAGACCTAATTGTACTATCTCTTCCAATGATCTATTGTTTTAAGATCTAAAAATAGTATTAATAATTAGATCTTTATGGTTGTCTGTCATAATTTGAGCTATGGGTAAACATGGCGGCTGGAGGACTTTCTAAAGCAGTACTGGGAAAAAAACCCTTTGCCAAAATGTCGCTAATTTAAATGAGAAGAAACTGAAATTAAAACAAGCTTTGGATTTATTTCCTACATTTCACTTCAGCCCTCCCTCTATTTAAAAGTACCAATAAATAGTCCTGCCCGTCCCCTTTGACTGTCCAGACTATACAACTATGCTTTTACATATCAGACATCAGCCAAGTGTTAATAATATAACTTTAATGATAACAAGAACTCTAGTATTTACATATGGATCATTCAAAATAATCTGCAGTAACTTTTACAGTAAGTAGCCTTTTTCTTTTCGCAACAACATTATAAAGATCTTATTTATATAAAACATAACAATGATTAGAGAGTACATAAATTTCTCTACTTAACAAAAACTCGAGAACTTAACAAAAAGCTCCAACTAATAACTGGCTCAGCAATGACACATTAACATAAGTTCGCGAAACTGGACCAGTTGTAGTTGGTTGTTATCGGCGAAGGTAGTGAGCATGCTGACGATTTTAGATAGCTTATACAGTAGTCTTCAATAACGAGAACTTAACAAAAAGCTCCAACTTATAACTGGCTCAGCAATGACATATAAACGAAAGTTCGCGAAACTGGACTAGTTGTAGTTGGTTGTTATCGACGAAGGTAGTGAGCATGTTGACGATTTTAGATGGGCATGGCTTATACAGTATAGTCTCTTCAACAACGAGAAATAAACATCAAAAAGCTCCAACTTATAACTTGCTCAGCAATGACTCATAAACAAAAGTTCGCAAAACTGGACTAGTTGTAGTTAGAGCATGTTGACGATTTTAGATGGGTATGTGTCTTATACAGTAGTCTTTTCAACAACAAGAACTTAACAAAAAGCATAACTTGCTCGGCAATGACTCAAACAAAAGTTCGCGAAACTGGACTAGTTGTAGTTAGTCCTTATCGACGAAGGTAGTGAGCATGTTGACGATTTTAGATGGGTATGGCTTATACAGAGTTAATATCTTCAACAACGAGAACTTAACAAAAAGCTCTGCAATGACTCATGAAGGAACTAGCTAATCGTCTGAAACGTAGGTTGTGTACTTGTTGACTGCCTTGGTGCCTTCGGAAATGGCGTGCTTGGCCAGTTCGCCGGGTAGCAACAGCCTGACCGCCGTCTGGATCTCGCGACTGCTGATGGTGGCCCGCTTGTTGTAGTGAGCCAGACGCGAGGCTTCAGCCGCCAGACGCTCGAAGATGTCGTTGACGAAGCTGTTCATGATAGACATGGCCTTGCTGGAGATGCCGGTGTCCGGGTGCACCTGCTTCAGGACCTTGTAGATGTAGATGCTGTAGCTCTCCTTTCGCTTCTTGCGCCGCTTTTTGGGAGGGTCGGTGCCGCGGCCGCCGGGTTTGGGGGTTTTCAGCATTATACGAGCCGGCGCCATGTTTCCGATTTGATGTGCGATTGATGAGGGCGATTTTAGCAGCAGCAGTGGGATACTTTTGATTCGATTCTTAGGGTTCGATCTTTTAATTTGATTAAGCAAGAATCGATTCTTGGTCTTCCGAGTATTATAGTGCTTGGTTCGATTTCTAGTGATATGCAGGTTCCGGAACGTGTAACCTTCTGTGGGATACAGAGGGGGACACAAGGGAGACTGGGTGGCCTGGTTGGTTTACGTGCTGCCAACCACGCTAGCAGTCTGTATCGGCCGTCATTTCGATTCCGGCCTTGCCCTGGGTGTACTTTCTCTCTCTCTCTCCTTGTGTCAGTAAATATTCTGTTTTGTCTGTCTTACATGACGAAGATTTATAAGCGGATCCTGGAGATCAAGCACACAGACCGGAAAATATATGTAACCAAAAATCCAATCCAAATACACAGGGTCTAATTCTAGAGGGTTTTTTTCTATTTCTTGAAAGAAGTACCGGAACTCTGATCTGGCGTGTTCAGATTACCATTTTTTTCTGTTTGGTAACATTTTGAACCCTTGCAAAAAACATTTGACATTGATAATAGTATGGAAAATTTGCTCACATTAACTTAATTCCTATAAAAAATGCGCTTGTGCTTAAAAATATCTCCTAATAGGTTTTTGTGGTCTTTGATTGTAATTTTGCATGTCATTACTGAGGTATCGGTATCGATTTCTTCGACCTCTGGCGGTATTTGAGCTTTCGGCCTTAGTTAATCCAATTTGGGCATCTTATGTCTATCAGGATATTGGATATTGGCTTGGTTACATATATTTTCCGGTCTGTGTGCTTGATCTCAAGGATCCGCTTATAAACCTTCTTCAAGAAAGACAGACACAGCAGAATTTTTCTTACTGACACAGAGAAAGAAAGTACACTCAGGGAAAAGGCCGGAATCGAACCAACGGCTGGTACAGTGCGCAGACTCCTAGCATTGTCACTGAGCTATAAACAAACTGGAGTGACAACTGAGCGTGCCGAAACCGCATCACACCTTATCGAAGTTTGTGTCTACGCGGAAAAGATTTCCATCTTCTTTTAGATTTCCCCATCTGTTGGCACAATTGTATGCACAGCATGATCGGACCATTCTAAATGTTGCTCAAAATATTTTTAAAAAAGGGGGTTTTCTAGAAATAGTTCAACTCACACAATGTTAGTCAATGGAGAAATTCGTTTGTTTTGCCCGGTTCGCTCAAGCGAACCGGGCAATTGTGACCATCCGCGCCGGCACGTTCGGTCGCATGTTATATCATCAGAGGTTGTCACTCCAGTTTGTTTATAGCTCAGTGAGCATTGTTGGCTGCACGTAACCCAACAGGCCACCCGGCCTTACTGAGGTTACACTATGGATTTCTCTAGGGTTGAAATTAATTCGAAGGGAACGAAAATTAATATTTAAAGGGTCTAATATCAGATTCTATCGAACATTGAGGTAATTAGCACCTTTTATGTGCCGAGAACTTTGCTTTGGTGAATAGTTTTAGGGTGGAATTGTAGGAAGCTGAGTTGCGCATTTCCTTCAAATTAAAAAAAAACCCTGTTCTCATAAATGAATTTACATTTCGTTTCATTTTTACTTTTACGCATTAATTAGTTTTTTGAGATCTACTGCCAAAACTAATTTTTTATACTAAAATTTCAATTCTTCTGTTAAGAATCGATCCTTTGATCTGTACTTGATTCTTTCGAATTGATTTTAATCCATCTGATAGCAATTCGATTCTTGGAAATTAGATTTTGCCTCGAAATTTCATACTTTTATGACAACGACTTCCAAAGGTTATGACGTTGAGTAGCGTCTGTGATGCCCAGAAATAAGGTAAATAATTTATTAAGCTCAATTTATACGAAACCAGTAGCTAAAATTCCAGTGGTGAGCTGACTGGATTCCAGTTCATGTGTGGAAATTTATCCACCTTAGCTCATCCATATTTATTACCTGTTAGAAAATACTTTGTTCTATTTCTTTGAGTTTTGTGTTAAAAACTTATGAAATATCTCCTTAACAAGAAATGGATGAGAGTGAGAGAAGAAACGTCAATACAAAATAAAATGGGGGACGGGATGGCCTGTTCGGTTTGCTCCTCTGCCTTTCACGCCAGCAGTCTGCGCACTGCTCCGTCGTGAGTTCGATTCTCACCTCGCCCCTGGGTGTATTTTCCTTCTTTGTGCCAGTAAAAATTCTGTTGTGTCTGTCTTACTTGACGAAGGTGTATAAGCGGATCCTTGAGATCAAGCACACATACCGGAAAATATATGTAACCAAAAACCAAACCAAACCAAACCAAACCATACAAAATAAAATGATTAATATCCCTGCTATTACACAAATCATTCACATTAGTATATTGCATAGCATAGAAACATGCAATATACAAATTAATTAATTAATACTTTAATTTAGTTAAATTTTTGAATTAATTTTTTACCGCTAATTCCTGATTTAGCTCAAAATTGGGTATTTATAAAATGACGTATATCCAAATCCTTGGCAAAAACACAAATAACATAGTTAGTTATTCAAACCATCGAATTGTGATGAAACTAGCTTAAAATACAACAGTTCCAAAACACCTATTGTTCTGTGTTATGCAACAAATGCCAATACTGGGTTACAAATTTGAAAGCGAATTGCTATGTTCTATTTGTAGAGCAGGCCGTTTCTGATTGTTAGGGTCCATAAATAAGTCGCGGAAGATAATTATCAGAGGTTTATACCTCTACATCCACTCATAGAGTGTTTTCAGGTGACGTCACGACCAGTTATTGTAGGGCAATGCGTCTGTTGCTAAGGCGGTTACTAGGTGACGAGGTATCTGTTATTATGGCGGTTGTTAGGTGTGTGGTCACGTGATTGCAAATGCTCCAATAGAAAAATTCTACGATCAGTTATTTTCTGTAACTGTTAACCTTCTGTAGGGCAAAGCTAAGACCGTTGTTAGGTCCGAGTCATGTGATTGAAAATGCTCAATATAAAAAGTTATGGACCCATTAACTAGGGTAAATCGAAAAAAAACAACCAATTTTTAATTCCCGAATGATATCCAAGGCAAAAATTGCTTGATTTTATAAAAAGAAATATTTTTTTGGAGTGTCTAATCATGATAATTTAAAAGTGGGGCGGTTACAACCCCTCACAAATGGGATATTTTATACACCCAGTAATGAAAAATACTATCCCTAATTTAAGGTATCGCTTCTGAACACGCCCATGCCAACACTATCATGTTATGTTAATTTCTCTTTAAAACTCGGTCAAAACCAGTGTATTGAGAAACAAATTTTAAGAGCAATAAGTAAAAATTTATTGATTACTGGTTTTCGTGATGTAAATTGGAATAATACAATGATTTCTCATTGTAACCTTCTTCAGAAGACGGTGGAGCAAAACGGGAGATTTTTCTTGGACAACATTTTCAAATTGAATCGCCAGTTTGCAAAAGGGAATAAGTCCGAAAACCAAGTTTTAAGGAAATCGAAAAATAAAACCCTGTGTAAGTAATGTAGTTTTCATTATATAACTACCAATTACTGGAAATTCAGCACCCTATTTATAATAAAGAAACATCATCGAAAAAAAATAAGTATGTTCAGAAATATTGTACAGTTGAAAAAAGGTGATAGACTTATTCCCTTTTTCAAACTCATGAAATTTCAGCTGAAAAAAATCTTAAAAAACCACTTAAATTGACAAATTATATTTATGCTTAGTTAACAGATCGAAAATGAAAAATAGAAGACAACTAAAATTAATAAGTGTTTGAAACTGAGTAATTATGGCAGTTTAATGAATACCAATGGAGTCAACCATTCACTGGATACAAAATGGTAAAAAAACCCTTTTAAATTAAAATGCAAATTTTATTTGGGCATAGTTTACAGCAAAGAGAATAATAAAAGAAAGACAAATTTAAAACATTAAATATACTTTTCGGGCAAGCTAAAATTTGAAATTTTATGGAAATGGAGTAGTGGAGTACTACAGTTGTGTGTTTTTTAAGATGTAAAAAGGAAAATTTCCGTGTTTCAAGGATAAAGAGTTGAAACACTATTTTTAAAGTAGTAAAATTCCCAAATATATTCTGGGGTGTATCACTAAAACAAAACTAGGTTATTACCAACAAAATTTAAAAATCCAAATGATTCAGTTTTTAATATTTACTCTCAAGAATTTGTTTCATTTTTAAGTTGAGTTGAAGTTTTATATAGTAGATAGTTATTTAATTTTATCTTAGGGGTATATTGTAACAGATTACATTTGTTTTAAAATGAAGGAATGATCATACCATTTATTTTTTGTTTTCATTAATAGGTAGTCTAAAAGTATTATAATAAGATATTGTTAAACGTTCTCTAGTTTGGGGAAGTTATGTCCTAATAGGAGCCTTGTGTCATAAAACCCCCCAAAAAAACAAGCAACCTAAACGTACTCTGGGGCTCCCTAGATCTTCAACATTCTCATAAGAGTTCCGTGATATTGAAAAGGTTGGGATACGATATTCTGACAGAGCATTTCTGCTGAAGTTGGCTTTGGGGAAAGGATGAGATGGCGACGGAAACGCTGACCAACAGAATTAGCAGAGTTCGCTGAAAACGACGGGGGGAAGCACATAAGCCAAATGGTGGATCCTGCATTGTTTTCTTAGGTGTGGCATCGCACGAGGTTGCTGTTCAGGGGAAAGTAGTCCGGCACAACATCCGGAATAGGGCATTTCAAGGATTCGGTTGGATATAAATACCTAGTTGTAAGACAATTGTCTCTTAACGTCGCCCCATGTCCGGCTTTAAAAAGGTTTTTCTCAGGCTTACGAGCGTTTGACATAGTTCCAACTTTTCTTACTGAGGGGTGCATCCAAGGTGGTTTTTATAAGGTTCAACTCCCCCAAATTTCCACTATTTATCCCAGGTGGCACAAAAACATGGTCAATATCGTTTTGTCAATATAGGTCTTAGTCTAAATGACCCTCATTGAAATATAGGTCAATATAAACGACATTTTTAAACTGAAATTTTACAAGTTGTTTCCACTCAAAGAGTGTTATGCTTTTCTACCTTGTTTTTCTTAACTTAAAATCCCACATAATGTCCATTATTATGAAAAATATTGTTACAACACGGATAGATGTTTCTGTGTAAGTTTTTTTTCCTTGAGTCAAATTAACAAAAGTTTTTTAGGAATGACTCTCCTTTTCTAACTTAGAACTTAGCTGGTTTCAACAAAGCTGGTTTTGGAGATGTTTTTTCTCAATTAAATATTCACATTATGAATTTTGCGGGATAAAATTTCTGAATTGTTTTTGTGTATAGCCGCCAACAATACCTACAGTTGTTTTTGAGAGTGTTTAGAGTTTTGTTAAATAAGAAACTGATTTTGCAGTTATGAAAAATGAAACTTTTCCCAGTTACTTTTACACAGTACTTTTATAAATAAGTAAGCATCAGGAGCAATAGATATTTTTTGTCTGAAAAAAAATTTGTAAATAATTTGGTATTAAAAGGCAAAATTGTCTTTACTTTTTTTTCGTAAACTAAGATCTTTGTAGATTAAAATAATGATAATGAAGTAATTAAAATGCATTTATATTTTAAATTCTTGGTTCCCAACTCGAAGCCTCCAACGACAACGTTCGCGGACAACCAAATTACCGAATTCAAAGGCCATTATTTATTTACCACTTTTAAATATTTTGCAAGAAATAATACGTAGCTTTAAGTAATTTCAAGCCTTTAGACTTAAGAATAAAACTTTTGCTGCTTCTATAATTTTGGAGGATATTACTAAGCTATTTCGATGTGTTTTTTTTATCGAGGGTACACAAAAGGTAATTAAGTTTGTGAAAATAAAAGTTAAATTAAAAGTCTAGTTAAAATTAAAAAAATAAGTTTTGTACAGGATAATGAGAATTTTTGGAATCGGACTTAGCTAAAACTGTCCCGTAAAAATTTGCACACAGTTTCACGAGAGCAAATTTTCTTCTACAAAAAGAAAGAAAAAAAAAAGATTAAACTAACGCTGAGAACGTTTTTATGATTCTCGATTCCACTATTTTGAAATTAAGTTTTTCAGTTGGTTGGTCAAAGTTTGTGCACTCCATTGAAAACTCTACGTTATCTCGCACTTGCATTGTTAGTGTTTCCTTCAGACGAGTGGATGAGTTAGCTCCCTTTGTTCTTATCACAATTATCCACTCACCAGCTGTTCTCCAAACCATACAAGAGACATTGTTCTTCTCTTGTGTGCTCTTATCTAATCTCTTTTTTGAGAGAGGATTCTCAAAATGATTGCGAGCAGCCGTGTGATAAGTGGACTTCTCAACTGACAAACTGGCGGGAATTTCAACACCTTTCAATTTCGGGAAGGGATATTTGAGTTTGAAATAATAATAATTTACCGAAGTGAATATGACTATCTTATAGATTAAGATTTTTCTCTTTTTTATGTTTGCATGTTATTTTATTTTAGAAATTCTTCTGTTGATTCTATCTGATTGGACTAAAGAACAATACACCGGGGAGTTAAACCCTTCAATTTTTATAAAAAAATCTTAATTTTAAAATATTTCCATAGACAACAATTTCTCACACATTTCTTATATTGGAGGTGAAAACTTTAATTTATTATAGCATTTATACTATGCCCTAGTCTTCTATCGTTTTACATTTTCTCTATTAACTTAGAGAAAATACCATTATACCTTATATCCAGTAGATAATTGAATTCATTAATTTATCCTTAATCTTACTAAATTACTTATTTTCTCATAATATTCAGTAACTTAATTTGTGTGTCTTATGATTTATGTTATTAAATTTTTTTTCTTCGAGCTTTTGAAAACTTTTGGATTTTTTTCCCTCTTAAAATTGATTATTCTATTTGAGAAATGCAGATTTACTGCATTTTATTTTTTGCGCTAAGCTCCTTCTCAATTATAACAATACCAAAGCCAGAAATAATCCCATTTTTATAACACTTTAGAAATGTAGAACTTTTTAAATATAATTATCAGTGTTGAAATTTAAAAATCTCGATTCTTTTGTGAACCTAGGAAGAAATTTCTAAACTACTTTTGCACTTTTTAAATACTAGTCTTGAAAAAATGTCTCTAAATGTCCTAGAAGTAATTATCTACTGTAAATTTTGTCACTTCTGTGTGATTTTTTGAACAGTCATGAAAAGAAAGGTCACATTTTTAACTCGTGAGAATGATCAAGTACACCATGCGTGTATAGGTGAAATTTTTTTTTTATTTGTATGCTTAAAATACATTTACAAAAAAATTGCTATACATAAAAGACTCCACGAAACATAAAATAATCACATAACCTGACTGAAACATTCACACATTCATTATTAAAAAAATCTATTCGATAGTTCATTTCTACTTTATTAAGATCTGCTCATCCTGCTGCTGTTGCTGGATGAACGGCCTGCTGGCCAACACTGACCTCAACAGACCGACATCGGGGGCATCGTAAGGGTACTGAGACAGGAAAGACACTCTGGGGTCGTACCCGAACAGACTGCCACCACCGATACTGGGGTTGATGCTCTCTTGGACGATGTTCTGTTGCGCCAAGCTACCTCCTAAGCCGGACAAGGCACTTTGGGAGATGACGTCATCGACACTCACTTGACCGCTGGAGAGGGGGTCGACCACGTTTTGGCTGAAAGGGGAAGATAGGGACACAGATGGGATGGAAGAGAGGAGGTTGCCTCCGATTGCCTCCTGGACTAGGGCGGACTCGATGGGGTCTTGAGCGATGGCTTGCTGAGACAGAGCTGATCCGTATCCGGATCCTCCAGTGTTGGTGACGGTGGTGAGGATCTGGGGGTCACCGGCGGGTCCTACAACCTGTTCCTGGGTGACCACCTGGCCCTGTCCGATGCCGGCGAGACCACCAGTGGTCAGTCCTCCGATCTTTCCGCCTCCCAGTCCAGATCCGGAGTTGCTGACTGTGGTGACGACTTGCCTGTCTCCGAGGGGTCCGACGGTTTCGGTGATGGTCTTGGCAACTGGAGCAGGAGAAAGGAAGCTCTGTCCAGCGTCGATGGATCCTTGTCCGTCGAGGGAAGAGAAAGCTCCAACAGGAACACGCACTTGGTTCAGACCGAGGTTGGCAAATCGTCCACCGTTGTAGGCCAATCGTCCGTATCCGAAGCGAGGGTCGCCGATTCGGCTGCCTCCGATAATGTCAATGCCCATGAATCGGTTTCCGCCATCGACGTAGTACATTCTGGGGTTTCCTCCGAACACCCTTCGGCCGAACAGAGAAGGCGAGGTCTTGACCTGAGAGATTCCGGCAAATCCAAGGGGAGATCCAGCAGCAAGTCCTCCGATCTTTCCGCCTCCCAGTCCAGCTCCAGAGAGTCCGGCTAAGCCAAGAGGTGATCCAGCAGCGAGTCCTCCGATCTTTCCACCTCCCAAACCAGATCCGGAGTTGGTGACTGTGGTGAGGATCTGAGGGTCTCCAGCTGGTCCAACAACCTGTTCCTGTGTGACAACCTGAGTTGGTGCCTGTCCGATTCCGGCAAGTCCTCCAACAGCGAGTCCTCCAATCTTTCCACCTCCCAAACCAGCTCCAGAGAGTCCGGCAAGGCCAAGAGGTGATCCGGCAGCAAGTCCTCCGATCTTTCCTCCTCCCAAACCAGATCCGGAGTTGGTAACAGTGGTTACAACTTGCCTGTCTCCAAGGGGTCCGACGGTTTCAGTAATGGTCTTAGAGACTGGGGCAGCTCCAGAGAGTCCGGCAAATCCAAGAGGAGATCCGGCAGCTAGTCCTCCGATCTTTCCACCTCCCAAACCAGATCCAGTGTTGGTGACTGTGGTGAGGATCTGAGGGTCTCCAGCTGGTCCAACAACCTGTTCCTGTGTGACAACCTGAGCTGGAGCTTGTCCAATTCCAGCAAGTCCTCCAGCAGCGAGTCCTCCGATCTTTCCACCTCCCAAACCGGATCCGGAGTTGGTGATGGTAACTTGCCTGTCTCCGAAGGGTCCGACGGTTTCGGTGATGGTCTTGGCGACTGGAGCAGGAGAAAGGAAGCTCTGTCCAGCGTCGATGGATCCTTGCCCGTCGAGAGAAGAGAAAGCTCCGACAGGAACGCGAACTTGGTTCAGCCCGAGGTTGGCGAATCGTCCACCGTTGTAGGCCAGTCGTCCGTATCCGAATCGAGGGTCGCCGATTCGGCTTCCTCCGATGATGTCAATGCCCATGAATCGGTTTCCGCCATCGACGTAGTACATCCGCGGGTTTCCACCGAACGCCCTACGGCCGAACAGAGAAGGCGAGGTCTTGACCTGAGAAATGACCTGAGGCTGAGAAGAGGCGACGACGACTGGGGTGCTGATGACCTGTCCGGTCTGGGGAACGACGGAGAAGCGTTGCTGGACGACTGGAGCAGCCTGTCCGAATCCTCCGAGGGACTTGACCCTCCTTAAAGCAGGTCCACCGTTGAGGATGATGTTTCCTCCCCTCAGTCCCGCTCCTCCTCCGACGGACTTGGTGACAGTGGTCCGGGTGACGGGTCCTTGTCCCAAAGCAGCGGATAAGGGGTCGGCGGCTTGTACGGTGGTGGTGGTGATCTGACTCTGTCCGTATCCGTCCCCAAGTCCTACCACCTGCGGTCCTCGGATCTGGGAGTCTCCAGCGGTGAAGGCGGAACCTCCTCCCAAAATCCTGGTCTGTCCGAGTCCAAAATCATCAGAAAGTCGCCTCTGGGTGGTCAGCAGGGTCTTAGGGTAGGAGTAGTAGTCCATGCCACTCAGGCCGTAAGGCACGGGCGAAAGCCCGCTACGGTACAGGTTCCTCCTGAGTCCGTATCCTCCGGTCTTGACCTGGGCGTCTCCGATGGTGAACTGGGAGGTGCTTGGGTCGGCTAGGACAGCCCCGATTGGTCGGAGGCCGGACACATTGGGGGCGGCAACCGTCTTGCGGCGAATCACAGTCCTAGGGGCGGTCAGAAGGGAGGCGGGGTAGGAGTAGTAGTCGTTGCCCAGGAGTCCGTAGGGGTACTGGGACTGGCCGGTGCGGTACACGATTCGCTGGCCGAAGCCGCCGTCGGAAATGGCGTACTGGCCGGATCCGGCTCCTAGTCCTGTGCTTTTGATACCTGCGAAATTGAGTGGTTTTAATGTTGTGCTTTTTCTGTTATTCCGAAATTATTGAGGAAATGGAAAAGTGTGAATAAATTAGGAGTAATGTAGGAGATAATCCGTATGGCTAGTTTAAAAAGGGATGTGCTTGATAGAAATTTTATTTTTTTTGTTTAACAATCAAATATTTTTATTTTAAACTGAGGTTCTATATATTTTCCTAAAAAGAAATGTTATTATTAGATAGATTTTTTTAATAAATAGAAATTATTCAATTGGAACTTACCTCCATTTCCAACTAGAAATCGAGATCCACCCTAGAATTGAATATAAACCATTTAAAAATGTGTTCAACCTTACAAATTCAGTTCTCATTTTAAAAGATTTTTTTTTAAGACAAATGTGACATTACAAAGTTTGTTAATTGCATTGCACGAAGATTTTAGTCCTTTTAAAAACAGATAAATTTGTAGTCTCTTTTAGGGTAAATTTTTAGAAAAACATTTTTAAAAGATTTTGATGAAGTTTAATGTTGAATTTAACAATTTCGGATAAGGGCTGCCATCTACATTTGAAAGATAGAAGTAATACAGTTTTAAGAAAAGTAGTATTCTTTTACTCATCCAGGTGGCGTTACGAAAA
Organism: Tetragnatha montana; assembly: GCA_963680715.1. Lineage (NCBI taxonomy): Eukaryota > Metazoa > Arthropoda > Arachnida > Araneae > Tetragnathidae > Tetragnatha > Tetragnatha montana. The sequence goes on along the minus strand of OY796681.1, from coordinate 52,422,854 downwards.
TCCTTTTGTTACACACACTTTTATATGAATTAAAGAAGGGGAAAAAAGTTTAAACAATTTAAGGGGGTGGAAAATGTCTTTTTATGGACTGGATACATAAGTAAAGTTCTTACAGAGTGCTTGGAACACTGAAGACTGCAGTGCTCAATAGCATTCCCGTGTTTTAATAATAGTTTTTGTTTATTGCTCATACTTGACACTTTCGAATGGTTAATTTTGTTTTTCATTTTAATTCCATTAACGTCGAAAAGGTTTTGGACTTTCTTTTCAACCTAAAATATATTTTAATTTAATGTCTCCTGTGCTAATTTTGGAGTCTTTGTATAACTTTGACCGTTTGAAATTATTTTAAACTCTAGCTTTCTTTAACATATATGAGGGCAGAATTGTATGCAGGTTTTCTGAGTGCATTTTTGAGTAGTTAAGTAGATATTGAAACTTTATAAGATTTATATTTACCTGAATGATCCTGCCACCTCCTTTGACAGCAGCAAAGGCTGGGTTGGTAACCACCAACAGGGTCAACAAACTGAATGCCTGAAACAATAGGAAATTATTTGTAACGCAACATTCGAACCTTCAGTTACAAAATTGATATAGCATTTATTCTCATAAGGCTTAAGCAAAACATGGACAGAGATAACTAAAACAAGGTCTATAGATGTTCTGAAGATGTTAGCTCGTTTGAAAATTTAGATTTGACTTTTAAATATTCGAATTATACAGCAAAGAATCTTATGGTTGAGTCGACAAAATTGGTTTCGATTTTAAATCTGTTAATATCTTTGAGATTTAAGCAGACTTTGCCAAAAGCAAACAATAGTATGCAAAGGATTTTATGGTAAGCTTAACTGTAGAATGATAACAATTGAAGGAGTGCATTTTAAATCTCTCGATTCAGCAAACAATGCCAAAGACAAAATTTGCACTAAAAATTAAGACATAAATAGTCGAATTTCGACAAAATTAAGCATTAGTTATTTATACCATTTAAATAGGCATTGAAAAGAACCAAATTCTTAAGACTTTTCAAACAATTAAATTTCGAATGCTGGGATCTTCTCCAAAAAGAGATAGAGATTTCAAAGCGTTGTATCCAAAGAAACTGGTGAAAGTCGAGCAAAGCCGGCAAACTGCATACACTCAAATCTACTAGCCCAAGAGATAGATACTTACAAGTATCATGGTTAGGCTGCTCTACTGGATTGTTCCTCTTGGAGGACTGTACCGATGAGCGGCCATTCCTGAGCTTTTATAGTGACGGCGGCTCAACTGCGGTTGATTTACGTGCATCTCCGAGTTGACAGCCAAGGGTCACACGTAGTGATCCTTCAGACAGTAGGTCGGACATTAGTCCCTCCAGACACGTCCCGCCGGGAATCCGTGACGTAACAACACGCCAAGACGTGCTTTCTCTGGGAAGGACGCAGGAATCTGGTTTCGGTTTCGGACGGTGTTTGGAAACAACTTTCCGATCTTTTTTTGGGACTTTCTCCTGTATGAAGCCCATGAATAGCCAAGTCCAAACTTATTATACAGATGTTTTCTTTATGTATATGTTACGGGCAAAGTTATTAATTGGGCATTATTAATAATGCCCAGGGTGGAGGCGGGCAAAGTGATAAATTTCATTGATAAATGCCATTGAATTTATCACATTGCCCTCCTCCACTTCGGGCATTATTAATAATGCCCGATTTATCACATTGTCCGTAACATATACAGGAAACTGGACTTGGATAAACATTTTAATGTTTTGCTTTGTATGTGGGTCTAAAAATCTGAAGAAAAACCCGCAGAATATTTTTAAGGCATACTTTTATACCCCATAAAAGTTTTATCATTTTAGAATAATTATATTTCAGTGAAAAATTCCCGTCTGAAGTTGATTCCACTAGCAAAATCATCCACCTAAAGTCATGCTTTTCAACTGTTTCAGTTTATTATGTTTTTACAATTAAATTCTCTTGGGATTTTTTGGTAAAATTTTTAGAGCTTAATAGGGATGTATAATTCACTTTTTGATCTTCAATTTAGGTTTGTGGATCATTCTTAAAAATGTTCCATATCTTTTTACCCCATTTAAACAAAACTATGAGGTGATAAGAAAAAATAGTATTTTATCCCTGAAAATTTATTTATCACATTTTCTCTTTATTATTTGAATATTTTATTGCTTTATTTTATTTATCAAGTTAAAAAGTTAAATTCAACTACTCAACTACTTTAGTTACTACCCCATTGACTGTGAGATATAAAAGACTTTTACTCACCAATTTAATGATCATTAAACAGGGGGGGGGGAGTGAGAATTTTTTGGTCTCACAAAATGAAATAAGAGAAACATAATTTTATTTGTTTTGTCATGATTTTCATGTGTTATATTTAAAAATATAGGGTTGTGTAAATCTGTCAGCTTGTAACTTTTTTATCCTAATTTTTAACTGAAAACTTTTATCTCGAAAAATTTTCAATGAAACTTTTTGAAAATTACTGGACTGTATCAAACGATTGTTTACGAATTGGCTTTTTCCTTGAAAATTCTGTATCGGTAGAAGAGGCACTGTTCCCCTCATATCTCACCTGTTGTTCCCATGTATTCGAAATTGACTTGACACTGTTTTATTTAAGAATAAAATTTGAATCTTAAAAATAGCGTTTTGAGTTATGTCAAAAACTTTTCTGATTAATTTTTCCGGTATAGAACTTGTAGTGATACCCTCAAAATTTAAAAGTTAAATACGACAACCTATATAAAAATATGTATCCAAAATTCGGACTAAACGTACCAAAACTAGTTAAAAACCTGTTTTATTGTTGTTGACCACCAGACCCCCCTTTGGTACTTGTAATTTTATTCATCCCCCCTTTTTCTTACATTAAGTTTTTTAGGGCTTAAATAATCACCTAAAATGTATTAAACCCTATTAAATATGTGTGGGAGGGAATTTTGGGCCCCTCCCGAAATAAATTTCCATATAAGCCACTGCCTCCCACTTAGGTGGCTTACGTAATATTCAAACGACCTCAATGAGAAATTATTTTCAAGATAATAATCAAACGAAAGAAAGAAATGTAATCAACGCATCTGTCCAAAATTGCAAAAAAAAAGAAACAGAAAGAAAAGAACGTCAACCCAACAAACAACCTTGCATTGCTTACCTACTTCTAGCACATTCCTTCACACACAACCATACTCATTCCCTATAAATTTAGGTTCACGGACAAAACGTCTGCGAATATGCGACACGAACAGATGCAAACAGCAATTAAGCCTTTATCTCTATCATTTCGTCTCTCTCGTTTTCACAATTCATCGCAACCACCGTTATTACCATTTCGCAAAGAGAGAGAAAATTCCTATCTTCATTTCGGGAGTTTTCTATTAATTAGTAAAAGCGAGGCACATTCTCCGTGTCTGCTCGGTTTTATAACGGTGGAATGAAGCTCAAGGTTGATGGATTCTCTTTTTTTTTAACGGGGAAAAAATTTAGCTGTTGTGTAAACAGATGTTTTGCGGAGTGCGGTATGGTTCTCTGTTTTGCCAGAGATGATCGCTATCAAGGAAGATCCTTGCTGCAAATTTTTGATTTGGGGGACCGTTTAAATATTACGTAAGCACCTAAGGAGTGAGGGGGTTTGCTATTTGCTTATTTTTCCTGACAAGGGGGGAGGGGGAATATGAGTAATGCTTACGTTATGTTACAAACACTGCATTTTCGGAAATATTTTGTTTCTTGCATAAATAACTTCAAAATTCAACCAAAAATAAATTTTGCAAAAAAAAAACTAAACTAGGAAGAAAAATTTAAAGCATTTTTCACAAGGAAAGTTTTAACGATTTGTTAAGTGTTCATGGAGAACAATGGGGAGGGGGAATTTTAGAAATCTAAGCATCACTAAAGATTTTGGGTTCTTACGTATTAGCCCGTCGACCGTGCCGCTTAATCCGAAAACGTTATCAAATCCCATTGACTTTACCATTACTGTGCCGCTGAATTAGACGGCCGCTAAACGGTCGACGGGATAGTACGTAAGAAAACCATCAGATTTTGTACAAAAAAAAGAACAAAGGGGAGGGGGGGATTCGGGCAGTTTTCTTACGTAATTATGAGAGGGGGGTTCGCGGTTTGCTTATTTTTGCTGACAAGGAGAGAGAGGGGTCAAAAATGACCAAAAACTTGCTTACGTAATATTTGAATGGCCCCTTTGGAAGTTAGGGGACTAGGTGAATCCAGTGATTCCCAAACTGTGCGCCCTGGGGATCCGTGAACTCTATTTCAAATAAGCCGACTCCGCTTAATATGATCACAGTTAATGTTATCAATCGGATAATGTTATCGGAATTGACTAGTCCCGATCACTCCTATTTAAATTACCGCAAAATGTGTCGTTTTACGTGATCAGTATATCGTTTAATCTTAATGTTATCAAAATTTGGTGAAATCCCTTAAAAACCTACTTTTTTCCCCCGTTGAAAGGCCAGTTTTAATACATAAACATACTAAAAAATGAGTCATTAATGTAGTAGTGTTATACGATGCACTCTTATATTTTTCTTTAAGAATGTTTAAGTTGCAAAATACGTGCTAGAAAATCGTTTTAAATACTTAAATTAGGACTACACAGTTTTGATTTTAATGCAAACACTCGTGTTCCACTGTTTGCCACTTTTTTTATATAGAACCGCTTATTATTATCGATCAGATTATGTTATCATTCGGATCTTGGACAAATGTGATCCCATTAAGCGGAGATCCTCTTCTAATCTAGAATTACATTCCAAATAATGCAAAAACCTGTTACAACTTAATTTCTAGAGATATATTTGTTAAATTTTTCAAGGAGAAAAAATAATTATCATAGAAAATCATTAAAATTATTATCCCCAGTAATGATTACGACACGAGTTTTTCTTTTCTGATCACCAAACGATAATCCGTGTTTGATGAAAAACACTGCCTAATTACTAAAAATGGCAAATAAAAATTTTGTTGCGATTTTGAGTTTTTCTCCCTCTCCATAATTATCATTTTCAAACCCTGGCATAATTCACTCTTTTTCATGAGATCCGAAGTGGTTTTTAATGCCCTGGTAAAACCAATACACTAATTAAACTAAATTAGGAATACTGAGGCTTATAACGCCTGACAATCTCCCCAATAACTCCTGTGACGTAATTTCCAAAGGAAAAGTTTATTCAGGGTCCGTTGACAAAACTTCTCTTGATTGTATTTTTCCAAGAGAAAAAAATGTCGTAAACCCAATGCGTTAAATGAAATTTCCACAAATCGTTATCTGGAATACCTCATTGGGGCCAAATCATGTGAAAACATCATATTTTACATTTTTACTCACTCAGTTTCAACTTTTGTTAAAAAAGAATGAACTTTTTATAATAAATTGTCCTCCTCATAGAACAATTAATAAATTCCAACACGATTTTAAATACTACATATGAATGTTTGATACTTGCGTATTAAGCTGATAACTATTTCTCCGATACCAAAAACTGACAAAAAAAAATTAAGTATAGTGTGTAAGTTATTTTTTGACAACAGTTTTTAGTATTTGCGGAAATAGTTGCGATGACTTGATACGTAAGGACCAAATATTTTTTTTTTATATTTCTTTAGCCCTAATAATCAATACCATAAAGTAATCCTGTGAGTCGAGCCGGGTATGGCTCAGTGGTTCAGCCCTTGGCTCTGTGGTTATAAAGGTACCCGGTTCGATCCTCGCTAAAATCAATTAAATTGGCCATTATAAATTCCTGGTAGGCAAAATTCTGGTGACTGTCACTAGATGGCGACACGGTGTGAGTGACGTGAACCTGACTTCCCTCTGGCCCGCATGTGCGGCGAAGGGGCCCCCGGTTGAAAGGCCGGGGGACTTCTTTCTCCCCCCTTAACGTCGAGCATCCGGTCCGTTCAAGAGGGGGTCAGGTTCCCACAGAGCGGGGCTTTTTGGAATTTTTGGTGGCCCCTCATTTGCATGTTTCTGCGCATATGCGCAGTGACATGCGCGTGAACATGGTCATGTGCTAGGGGGCGTGCGCATCCTCCTGAACGACAGATCGTTCATTTCAAAGTCGGAGCTCCCCAGAAATGCTGCTGGTTTGATCTGCATTTGTGATAAGTCTGAATTTTTTTTATTTTCCAATTTAAACCTATTAATCTTTACTTGTTGTAGTGTAGATAAGTAGTACTTAAATTAGATGCATTTTTTATGTTTCGGTGTTAAATTATTGTTTCTTAATTTGCTGACGTGTTCACATTTCTAGTGATACTGGTGTAATTAGAATATGTTCTACCTATTGGTATGTTTTAGATATTTTGCGACTTAACTATAGTTCAAAGTTTAAAGTTTATTCCATAGTATTTTAATCAACATTCAGTACGAGTCTATATTTTCGAAATTGTGTGCTTGCATTTCAAACATAGTGGCTCAGTGTAAACTATTAAAGTGTCATAATTTTTTTGCAATAGAAAATATAAAAGTCTGTGAATACAGATTAATATATTAGAGAAGTATTTTTGGTTATTTTAATGGTTAATTTATTAGTGATGATTAAAATGTAATAAACTTTTATGTGCTAGTTACGAGACTTGAAGTGTATAATTTGAAATGATTACTTGCTTTGCATAACAAGTAGTATTTACTATACTTTTGGTGCCAAAATGCGTCATCTTGAACTTTTAAGTTAGAACGATCGATATTTTTACTGACTTTTCTATAACCTAATAGTGCCTATTGATGCCTTTATTTGCGTATAAAATACTTTGGCAAATAGATTAGGATATTTAATGATAAATTTATAAACAGAGAATTTCGCGATCATTTTAAATTTGCGATTTGAAATTCGATTAAGTTGTTAGGAAATCTTTTCTTGGTAGTTTCAATCAAGTGTTCATGAAATTTTTTTTTGCATTTATTTTCAGGTATGCGTTGTGATGCGATCCAGTCCATTGAGCCCGTATAAGTTCCAGGGATTTAGATAGGTTTGTATATGAATAAGGAACAGTCTTGTTTTTAATAATGTTTTCAGGGTTTTTTTAGCATTTGAAATCTGACAGTTTAGCTGAGGTGCTGTGGTTTAATTTGAAATAAGGCAAGACTGGTGAAATCAGTGTTGCTACTGGATCTGATTGAAGTATAATATAACCCCCAAACTGAGAAGGGTCATATCCCAGGGGGATAGGGATTCAACCCCCTTCAAAATTTTGTGATCAATTTTATTGTTTTTTCCCCCCTTGACAATTATGTGACTTACAAGAAGCGATCTTCTTCGGGTGTAATCAAAAAGATCTCAAAATAAGTCCAAACACTATTTTTTGAGAGTAAAATTTTCTAATTTGGTTTTGGGGAACGATATCCTCGCTCCCACGAATTTAAAAATTCTGTTGTGTACTGATTTCCTTTGAAAATACTTTGAGTTAAAAGTAGCGGTCCTTTTCGGGTGTGACTCAAAGGATCTCAAAATGAGCTAAAACTATTTTGAGGGGCAAGTTTACGGAATTTTTCAGGGGGAAGACCCAGGACCCTAATTTTACTTGGGATTCGCATTGCTTACAAAATTTCGAAATACACCAGCATTAAAATGTAAGTGACCTAAAACTTAACATATAAAAGGAATTGTACGGAGCTTTCTCAGAAATAATGTTGTCAACCCCCCCCCACAAACAAAAGTCTGGTTATGGCCCTGGAAGAGAGTTAACTACCTCCAAAAAAATAAGGGATAGCTTGAAACTTACGATCAGTGAACCACTAGGGTTGGGGGCATGACCAAGAAACTCAGTAATTACAACTGACTCACTCGGTGATGATTACTTGGTGTACCCAATAATCCGTGTAAAGGTTAGATCTCTAGTATCCCCTATTCAAAAAAGCATGCGTAATACTCTGCATTACGTGCCATGAATGTTTAAGTGAAAGTGGTCCATAGAATATTAAAATTTGGGGTTTGTGGACCTCCAAGAGAATTTAAATGATCTTTAAATTGATCAAGTATTAACTTATGCCAATTGTATAATGTTCAAGTATTCCATGAATGTGAAAGTGGTCCAAGAATATTAAAATTTGGGGTTTGATGACCTCCAAGAGAATTTAAGTGATTTTTAAATTGATCAAGTATTAACTAATGTTCACTGTATAATGTTCAAGTATTCCATGAATGTGGTTCATAGAATATTAAAATTTCGGGTTTTAGGACCTCCAAGAGAATTTGTGATCTTTAAATCGATTAAGTATTAACTTATGTTCAAAAGAGCCGTGAGTAATTATCTAAAATGTAACTAAAACACCATTGTGAAAATTGAAGGCTTATAATAAATATTCATTGAGGTTTTGAGTACTCTGTACCACCTCTAAGATGAGTAGATCATGTATTTGTTGGGGATGATGGGGAGTGGTTGTGAATAAATTAATTTTGCGTACTGAAGTCCTACACCCAGTCTTGTAAGTACAATGTGATTCCAAGCTAGTGATACGAAATTCGACAGTCCAAAAACTGTTCGAAATTATGTAACGCACTCCAGAGGGATTGGATTGGGCGAACATCTTTTACTCTTGAGGGGCTAGAGTGGAGACAAACTTTACTGAGATTAATTTATTAAACATTAGGGGCAAACTGGTTGGGAATAGAAATAAAATTAAAATAAATTTACATGTATTGCAGTAACTGCAAAAGGGCCATTTAAATATTACGTAAGCATGTTTTATGGTCATTTCTGACCCCCCTTGTCACCAAAGATAAGCAAACCGCAACCCCCTAATAATTACGTAAGAAAACTGCCTGACCTTCTTTGTTTTTTTGTATAAAATGTTTAGCAGTACTTAAAAAAATTATTTTTGGTTGAATTTTGAAATTATTTATGCAATAAGCAAGAGATTTTCGAAAATCCAGTGTTTGTAACATCTACGTAAGCATCTCTCATCCCTTGTCAGGAAAAATAAGCAAAGAGCAAACCCCTTCCCTCTTAGGTGCTTATAATATTTGACCGTCTCTAATGCATTAATTATAGTCCTTATTTTATTTAAGTATGTTTGTATTCGTTGCATTTAATATAAAGATTCTCCTTAAGTTTAGGCCTCTATTTTTTTTAACCCCAGCTGTTAGCACACAATAGCATCCCTTTCATTGCCCTCTTGGTCATATTCGTCCCGTTCCAGCTCCTCTGGAGCAGAGCCCTGCACGCGCTCGCTATAGCGCGTCTAACTCGCCATTTAAAAAAAAAGCGCGTCCTTAAGATTTTGCGCGTACGATTTTGATCAAGTCGTGAAAAAATCGGCAGGCTTCTGTTTACGCGGCGATTTACTTTAGAATCGCACGCGCTGGTGAAAAAGCGGCGCGCTTGGAAAAAAGCGCCGCGCTGAGAAAAATTCGGCGCGCTGTGAAAAGCGCGGCGACTTTTTCTTGAATCGTCAACGTGCAGTAAATGTTAGCTCTCAATAGTCAGATATTTAACTCGAAATGATTTTACACCAGTGTATCTAATATTTTATGTTAATTTGGGATTGAAGTGGTCAAAGGATTGATGAAGGGTTCCACTCTAATTTCTTAATCAAAGTAAACACTAATATAAATTTTTACAAACTTAATCATACGCATATATTTAACATTTTTAAAGGATATGTAAGCTAGTACTGTTTAGAATGTTTTAACAGGTAAAAATAGTTTCTCTGGAAAAATTCTGAGATAATCAAACAGGAGATCATGCTCAATTAAGGATCTGGATTAATAGACGATTATGGTATCATATATTAACCACTTGTCTTCAACCAAATTATATAATAACCTATAGGGGTTTTGCCGAACGTTTTGTAAATAGTATTTTTCTCTATAAGTCACGGACGTAGCTATAGATTTTATAAGGGGGTGTTCAAGAAACTTTGGGTCACAGTGGACACTGAAAGTTTAACTAAAACAGGGTTTTCCAACTGGCGGGACGCATGCGGCCCGCGAAGCTCCCTGAAACCTCCCTAAAAAGTAGCTTTAGAAGACATTTTAGCATACTAAAATTTAAACATTTTTGGGGGAGGACCCCCGAACCCCCATATATACCTTATTAAATTAAGGAGTAGCTTTGCTTTGGTCGGTCGTTTTCTATGGAGAAAAATTGAGGTTTCGAAAGAGAGGTTGTATACCTTGAATTTCCCTCTGAGCGTAGCAAGGGGTTATAAAGGCTTAGGTTAACCTTTATCATGAGGAGGGACAAAATGGAATATCATAGGCATAGGGTCAACTTTTGACTAGGGGGGGGCAGAACCTGTAATGGCGGCTTTACACCACGCGGTTTGCGGGACTCGATTTGCGATTTGAGGCGAAAACGGGAACCGCAGAAACTCAGCGACCGCTCGAAAGAGGGCGCTAGAATCGATTTACGACACTAGCGGCTGCCGCGCGGGAACCAAAACTTCCGCGGCGGCATTAGCGGTAGCCGCTAGTGTCGTAAATCGATTCTAGCGCCCTCTTTCGAGCGGTCGCTGAGTTTCTGCAGTTCCCGTTTTCGCCGCAAATCGCGTCCCGCAAACCGCGTGGTGTAAAGCCGCCATAAGACCTCAGGACCAAGGGAGCCGTTACTAGACTGTTTCGAAGGGGTTTTGGCCCCCCAAATGTTTCTAATAGTTTCCCATTCTGAGTAAAATGTAGGGCAAATGTGAATTCTTGTGGTTAATACATGCCCTCAAGCAAAACAGGGGGATCTGGGGGGTCCTCCTCCAGAAATTTTTGTGAAATTGGACCCGAAAAAGTTGTATTTTCACTCATTCTTTTAATATTTGGGACAGGAACCTTTCTGTTTGGCTGACATTAGGTCTAGGCTAAGGGGGGTGTCTGGACCCCCAACCCCCCCTTATATACGTCCATGCTATAAGTTGAAACCAAACCACGTTCCTGCAATTAAGTATCAATATCTGAGGATATCATTGTTCACATGTAAATTGTATCCCCGTTTTAGCTATGTTTTGGTAAAAGTTTATCCACGGCGAAAATTATCCCTCACGATAGTATATGTAGTCCTAATTTTTGGACCTGTATAGATAACCCTCATTTATTTACATCAGAATTTGGTATAGACTTGATCACTTTCATTGTAAGCACAAGTCCAATCATATTTAAGTTAAAAGTTATGAAATTTTTCAATGTGTAGAAATGATAAAAAAAAAGTTAGAAAATACAACTTTAATGTTAGAAAGGAATACTATTTACGAAACAACACAGCTTGGCTGAGTTGATACAACTGGTTATATAAATCTTAATTCAAAGTTCATTTATCCTTATCAACCAAACTAACAGCTACAGAAGAGGAGAAAAAACTATTTACAAAGATCATTACAACTTAAAAGGATTTAAATTTAATTTAAGGGATGCACTTTTTTATAAATTTTTTAATTAATTCTTATTCTAAGATTTATTCAAGATCAAGAAACTTCTCAATCTGATGAATCTGGAAATGTATACTTATCTATAAATCAGTGATAATTTTATCAAAATGATTTTTCATTTCATTCACGATATTTTCTCGTTTCATGAAGGTGTAATGCAATGATATCATGCGATTCCTACTTAAGTGTAGCGCGCAAGCTTCAAATCGGCGGGTTATGTGGAGAGCGTCGCGTTTTTGGTTACGCGGCGCGTTTTTCATAGCGCGGCGCGTTTTTTTCAAATCGGCGATTAGCTTCAAATCGGCACGATCACCCTTTCAGACCTATAGCCCTCCAGTCAGGCAGCTAGGTCTTTGAGCCCTGAGCTAAAATTCCGCGTCATTTTCTAGAATGGACTCGTCCAGGCTGCTCTGTTTACCTACCGCCACTTGTGAGGACCCCGGGGGGTGGGGGAACTGTCCGAATGATTTATGACCGGGGAGGGACGGATTGGGAAGAAACCAGAGGGTTTCCGGTGTCTTGGGTGATATACACATTTTCTTTACTGTTGGTGGCAGAAAAAAAGTAACGATAATTTTAAAATCTACAGAAAATTTCAGCATAATTTCATGCGTTATTCATGATAAAACTCATGTTAGTTCGGGAAATATAAGTACTACTTAGAAATAAAGGTTTTCAGAGTGCAAAAACAAATAAAATATTTTGTTTTCAAAATTAGTAGGCACTAGGTAAAATTTTTGCTTTACTGCTCGAAATTTTATTTACGACGGCATGTATCTGCGGTTTAGTGGTTATCATTGTAGCACAATTAATTGACAATAAAAGTTCTTATACTAAAATTTCAAATTAACCGACCTCTATTTTGTATTTATTTAGGAGCATACAGTTGAAATGGTTTATGAAAACTATCCACTAATGAAACCAGGAAGTATTAGAACTATGTAAAAAATTTCGGTTTGTAATTGATGAGAAATTGTTATTCTAAACTAACATTCTCATTTTTATTTCCAAATCCTCAAAAAAGTTGGAGATATGAAAAGGGGCTTCAACTCTTCGTTTATTGCAGAAACCGGTGAAGTACAAAAGTTTTAAATTTTCTTCCAAGAAGAAAACAGTTATAGGCATGGCACCTCAATCCTCTATCCACATTATGATCTGGTCAGACACAAGACCTCATAAAATTTATGCATAAATTTTGTTAAATTAATAACCTCACATTAACTCATCCAGACTGACAAATTTTTTTTCTGTCCCTAGCATAACATAAATACCTTACTATATTGCTTCAACTAGACAGAAAACATCAAATTAAACCTATTAGGAACAAGATAAGTTTAGTTTTTTAATAAAAAATTACAATTAGCTGACTTATTTTAAGTATTTCATATGTAAAGGTCTCGATGAACCAAACAAAATTTTATCAATTTGACTTTGAGAGAGGGCTTTTGGTCTCATATTGAATTTTGTTGGTTTGAACTTCCGAACAAAACCCTATGTCACTATAACTTCGATAGAAAAATAACAGGTTGAGTAGCACATGTGATAGAAACAGCAGATTGGATGATAGTAAAACAAACAAAGTTAAGACTATTGGTTGAAACTCTATGACGTATGTTTACATGTACACAAAGGTAAAATTCGCAACGCTTAGTAATTGACAGGGGTTGTAAAGATGTCAGCAGGACATCAGGTGCAAGACTATTTTGAATGGAACGTTCAGGGAATCTTTCAAACGTTCAGGGAAAAAAAAGCCCCATGGTGAAATTTTCCCACGCTCAAGGCGGCCTACTAAAAGAATACAAACTTCCAGCGGAATTCACTCTGCGGCCTAAGATACCCAGACCCAGACCCCTCCCTTCTTTTTTCTCTCTCACAAGTAACAATACCGTTTCTTGGAAAAATGCTCCCCACAGTGTCCCAGGGATTGCAAAATCTATTCAAATGTCTGATGTTTTTGTTATGATACTGTTTGAAAAGTATTGAAACAACACGTTGAAAAATTTAGGGTCCTTATAGCTATGGTTTTAAAAAGGTTTATAATGTTTTTTTTCTGTGGTTAAACATTATGAATTCCATATTTTATCCCTTTTTCCCAAGACTCGTTTCTAAGTCTAGAGTCTAGTAATTGGCGTCCAAGCTTTTCTTTGACATAACATTTAGAAAATATTCAAAATAAGCGCTATGACACAAAGCAACTCAAAGTTAGCTACTTAATTTTACCTACAAATCCAAAAACATTTTCGTGAATATTGTAACCAAGTGGGTTATAAAACACTTCTTTTTTGTATAAATATTTTAAATTTGGGTTCTTTAATAAAAGTAAATTTTAAAAAGTACTATTCACAGATACACCATACAATTTCAAAAGTAATTTTACCCCCTTTATTTTTTATTTCAGACACATTTTACGACTGAAAGAATTTTATACCAAGTTTCATTTTTAACTTTCGTGCATATGTATTCAGAAAGAAAATTTTTAAAGATATTTTTGGAATTTTACCTCTAATTTACAGTGTAAAACCTAAACGAAAAAACTCAATCAAAACGACCCATCTCAAATTTTGCTATCTAATTTTTTTATATGAAATTATTTTTATTGATAAATAAAAACTGAAAGATGTTAATCATTTGAAATTTAGTTAACCTCATATTTCACAGCATATTTTTGAAAGAAATAAACAAAACATATAGACAGAAATATAAATATGCTTCTATATATATATATGCTGCTCTTTTTTTAAATATCCTTAAGTGTTTTATTTCATTATGCGTATTTACTTATTCATGAAAAGCTAGACTAATCACAGATACAAACAATTGTTTGGGTAATTTAACTCAGTAAAATTACATTACTGAGCTTTTCATACAACAAAGTTCTAATTTCGATATAAATCTGTAAAACTTGAAAAATTCCATGTTCGAACATCAAGGCAAGGGTCTAAGAATTTTAATAAAAAAGACCTTAATTTTGAAATTTGCACTGAGTACACAGTTCAATTAACAGGCAACACCTGTGCTCTGATGGACTCGAGCCCCCGATGTTCTCCCCAAGCGTGGACAATCGGACAATGAGACTCGTACATCACCCGTGACAGGAGAAACCTCCCCCTGTTTAGACACGCTTGAATGCACACTCCAACTACCCGTCCCCTCAGGTCGCCCCAAAAACCGCCCGAGCCGGTCTCAACTGGAGTGAAAAGTTTGGGGCGCCTTAGGTTCGTAAGGGTTAAGGAGAGCGTGTTGCCTCGGCGCGCTGAAAGTTTGTATGACGATCTGATTTTAAAGAGACGCGCTTGGCGCGCTAAATCGAGCGCATGCAGGGCTCTGCTCTGGAGTGCGTTTGTGACCCATCTTTACGTGATTTTGGTCTCTGGGGAGCCTACCCTTCTTCGAATTTCGAACCATGATATTTTAATCTACCTGCGTAAACCAAGGTATAATTTGAGAGCATTTGTCCTTACCCATAAAATTTGGGTCAATTTTAGTTGCAGCTAATAGATTTTTTTTGTACTGGGAATGGAACATTAAAGGACAAAGTAAAACAATTACATTCTTTACTATTGTTAGTTTTAAAAAATATATTGGGCCAAAGTTTAATTTTAGTGACGATACAAAGATTTCAAAAGGATATTTAAGACCGTTTTTATTATTGAAGTAGGAAATAAACTTTAATTTGTTAAATGATTTATTTGAATCAGGAGTAAATTTATTTAGAATGTTATCTTCAAGGTTTTACCATTAAGGGGAACTAAATAAGCTGAGAAAAATTAGAAATTTTAATTTACCATTACTTAAATTACCTAGACACAGTGAAGCTTGAAGCTTTGAAAGTACATACGTCATGAACTAAGAAGATTTAGATAGCTTCAAATCAGTAAAAAGACGCTAAGTTACTTTATATAAATGGGAATTAGTTTAACTCTTCGCTAGCAAAATTGGTTGGAAATATAAAATTCTCCATCTTGATTCGTGCCATATTTATTGCCATCAGTGTTGGTGTTATTAAATCCTTGGTCAAAGAATGATTCTACCTATCAAAATCAGCTAAAAGCTAATTTGTTTTTTCTTTCGTTGCTGGTTAACACCTACGGCTGTGAATGTTTGATCATCCTAAACTAAGATGCTATACGTTTGTGAGATTAAAGTGGCAAACATTATATTTATATGAAGTGTTTTTATAATTGAATGTTTTATTTTCAGGTATCCAGTAAGAAGCTATGGTGGCAACTTATATTGGTCTGTTTAGGTTTTTAAATAAAAACAATTTATTTGAAAAATGTATTTTTATTTCAGCTAGAAGACATGGTTACAGGGTAAGACTGACAGGTAACAATACAAAGGGTGTCCCAAGAGAGGGACGCCCACAGAAACACATCTTTCCAATGCAAGTGGAGGGGAACCCCAATTTCTGCTAAGTCCCAACTTGTAAACAAACAAAATGTCTGCTTACAAGCTGGGATTTACAGTGTTGCCCTCTAGCGGTGGTTTCCCTCCAATACTTAGCCTAACCAGGGTAAGTAGTATGAGTAAGTAGCTTCAAGTATGGGTAGAAGTTGGACTTAGATTTTTAGACCTTAGTCTTACTATTGGTCTTGAGATATTTAAGTTCAACTTCTTAACTTGAAGTTACTTGCTCCTACTACTTACCTAACTAGTCTAGGTATACTACAAGAAGGTAGCTAAGTAAGATCACACTAATTAGGCAATGTTTGATAAATTATAATTAAATAATCTAGGAAGCTAACCCATCACTTAGTCACAACTCCCCAACACTGATGTAGGGTACATTCTGCTACTAGATGCGCAGATCTATAATGCGCAGGGACTTAAACAATCTGAAAGAATCACAGCATGTATGCAATGATCAGATGGGTTTAATCGTATAAAGCAGCTGGCTTAAGGTTGAATCTTCGTCTCCTTTTGCCACATTTTATAGCTTTAGGACTCTTAATAGGCTCCGTTCTCGAACCCTGTACATGCGCAGTACTCACATGCGCGTGGACTTAGTGCATGTGGGTTTATTTTTGCTTCATCACTGAAAGTAAAAGGTGGCATTAGAAATGATATTAATTAGCTAATTCTGTAAGCCCAGTTTCTGGAATATGAAAATGTACCACGTATACCACAGACTCCATGGTTTTAGGAGATAATGGAAATCGAAAAAGCATAGAATATTTCTTGTGATAGTGGCGCTCTTGGCTTATCTGGGATTGTATCAACTACTATACTACATTCAGCTGGTATATTTATTCATTCAGAGAAAGATCTTCAAGCTAATGCTCAATTTGACCTACCATACCACCATAAGCAAAAAAAAAAAGCCACTAGTTTTGAAAGAAGAGTTACTCTCCGAGTTATCAAATGTAGATTGAAAGTACTAAATCCTTTAATAAATTTTGGTACTTACGTATTATCCAGTTGACTGTTCAACGGTGGCACAGCTATAGAACAGTCAATGCTTTGATAAGTTTTTCGAATTCAGCTGCACGGTCAACGGGATAATACGAAAGAACTTAACCAGATTAATAGATTTTTTTCAGATAAAAAAATTTTCTTTCTACTTTTGAACTTCGATAAAGGCCACCATAGGCTAAAGAGCACTACATTCACCTGGTATATTTATTCATTCAGAGAAAGATCTTCAAGCTAATGATCAATTTGATCAACCATAATGAACATACTATAGGAAAAACGAACGTACAATAAATTCTTTAGGTTTGGCCATTTTCCACTGAACAAAGTGAACACTGAGTTGAGCGAGTTATTCGTATCAAGTTAAAATCAAAATAGATACTTAAACTATTTTAGAAACAATGTAGAGCAGTGGTTCCAAAGTGGGTTCCACGAAAAAATTCAGGGGTTCCGCGAGACAAATTTTATTTCACTAAAAAAAATAAGAATGATGTTTAATATATTCACATTTTACTCGGAAAGAAACACAAGAAATTTGAACTACAAGTTAGTGTACCAAAACTAGTAAAAACCTTGTTTTTAGGCACAAATTTTCTGAAATTATCTGGGTGAGGTCCCCCAGACCCCCACTATTACTTGGAACTCTATTATTTGCAACTTTTTTATATTAAGTTCATCAAAATCCAAATCCTAGCAAAAATATATGTTAAATTCTTAAAAATGGATGTCCGAAATTCGGATTAGGTGTACCAAAACAAGTTAAAACCATCTTTTTATTGTAAAATTTCCAAAAATTTTATGGGGGAGGATCCCCAGACCCCCGTTGGTTTTTGGAAATATAGTATTCATAACTTTTAATATTAAGTTGGCTTGTTTAATTTAAAATCAGATATTAAATTTTGAAAAGTCGTTGATTAAAAAATATTCAGGGTTCCGCGATCATTTGCGACAAATTTGGGGGTTCCACGACCAAAATAGTTTGGGAACCACTGATGTAGAGAATTGTAATGAAACGGGATTTTGACTCAAGCAAATTAAGATAAAAATACCTATTTATCCCTAGTACCGTTTAGTGATTTTGGGATTTACCATAGCAGGCATGACTGGAAAAACTTCCCTCAGTGTTCACTTTCATCATGGAACTGCCATGAGGCGAAGAATCTAAAGTTGTTGATGCTGAAAAAACATTCAAATAGATAAAAATAAAAAGGAAAGGTTCATGGAAAACACATTCAAATTGAATTATTGTATGATTATTTATTTTGAGCCACTCGTCAAGTTACACACTGTAGGATCTCTGTGTAATGGAAATTTTTTTTGCATCCTGCTGAATTTCTTATGGTGCCTTAATTTTCAGAGAAAAAATTATTTCTAACAAAAATATAAAATTTTAAACAGAAAGATTTCAGTCTAATGATATGTGTAGTCCTTTTGTTTTAAAAATCTAGATTCTGGAGTGCAGCACAACCGAGAACTTGCTCAAGTATCACAAAGTTCAAGATTCGTTCATTTTTTGTCATGTAGAGCCAAATTTCGTTTACTTCTAGTAGCAGTTACGTAAACTTGACGTATCTGGTAGAAGCTGTGACAGAGTGCCAGGTATCGGGTCGCTCCAGGCAAAGGGACCTGGAAATGCTGAAAATAAATTCGTTATAGCTAATTTTAGATTTAGTTCCATTTTAGGCTAAACACACGCTTTAAACTATTTATAGTTTACTAAAAATAAAATCGTACAGTGGAAGCTCTTATAGCGTAATTAATCCGTACCGAGTTTTTTGTCGCTATAAGAGCAAACTTCGAGTGATACACTCGAGTGTAGAATATCACTCGTTTAAAAGCAATAAACTCGTTAAGCTAAACTATCAATTTTGATGCTTTTCGGGAAGGTGGACTCGATTCCCTCAATGATGCATTTTTAGTAGACTAATTTATAAAGTCTGGAGGAAATCTCAACCTGAAAACGATATCATTGGGATTTAGAACACAGTTCGAATCATCCAATTGATCTTTCCTCACTTTAAACAATTATTTCTTATTTTATGAAGTCTTGATACTTCCAATTTCATGTTATATTACCTTATTTTTTGCTTTTATTTTAATTTATATAAAGTTTAAGAGCTATATTTTACAGAGTATAAATAGTTGCGTTTGCTTTTTAAATTTTGATTTTGATATTAATTTATTGCATAGCTTAGCTTCCTTAGAAAGGTCTGATGCTTAACAAAATTTATTACATCAATTTCACCTGCATCTGCATGCAATTTGAAAAACTTATGTCTTAAATATAAGTCAAAAAATTGGAAATAAAGAAAGATAAATGAATACGCTAATAAATTTAAAGTCTAAAATCAACAAGGACATTAGGTAGCGAAAGGTTTCGTTGTTTGGGATTGTCGCCGTTTACCCCGGGTGAAAGTAATCGAGAAGAAGATGCGATCGTTACTTGGTGCTGTTTGTCATACTCTGATATTTGTTTATTGGCTAATTCTTGTGTGACGCACACAAACCGATCCAGAAAAGTATTCGATAAGCTGAATCGATTCGAAGATTAGTCTTTATAAGAGCACAAAAGTGCTCTTATAGAGACTAATTTTTGGGTCTTTATAAGATAGTATTTTTATAAGAGCAGGTCGCTATAAGAGCTTCCACTGTATAACTAACTACTGAAATAAAAATCCATTGATTCACATGATCCTTTTTTAACAACAGTCCACCAAATATATTTGTGAATTGTATTGAGGGTTGTTGAGAAACAAGCAACTCAAATTTTATAATAATAATATAATTTTAAAGAAATAATCTCAGTTAATAATTAAGGTATTCTATAAGTTACTTTTATGATATGCACTGCAATGATACGATACTATAAAATACAAGGGGTGGAATTTCTCCGTCTCTTAAAATACTTTTGCTAAGCGATAACATTTAATAAATAGACTGACTATATTCGCAAGGAGGTCAGTTTTTGAAATCCGCAACACTGCGCCTGCGTCAAAAGTTAACCCAATAAGGACCATCTTATATAATAAGTTTTAATACACTGAATCTCCACTGGAGCAGTGGAAAGATGCTTGCTTAGCATGCGGCAGTTCCCGGGTTCTATCCCCTATTATTATTTTATTTAAAAAAACAGAGATTTCAACCAACCAATCAGAGCAGACTCGGCTAAAACTGACACATAGCGATTAGGGTTTTGTCATTTGATATAACTTAAAATTACGAATAAAGTTTTATAGAACAGTTCAAAACTCAAGTTTCATTCAACCCAGTAGTTTTCCTTAATTATGAGTGGTCAGATACTAAAGTTTATATTATTTAATTTGCATTACTTATACTGGAGAAGCAAATTACTATAGTGATAAAATCTTAAGAAAATTATGAATGAAATTTTTTATTTAAGGTTCCTTTCTTAACCAATTATTATGTTTTAAGTAATTAAAAAAATAATAAAAATATTAATAGTTTTTTGCGTTTAAATTATCCTTATTTTAACGCTTGGTGAATGGGTAAAATACGTACTTTGACCTAAAAGTATCTTCAGCACTTTTTCTGTAATGATGGCAAAATCTCAAATCTCAGGGTGGTGTTAGTCTTATTCACATTTTCTTGGCGTCATCCTCGAGTTGCTTCATTTCCATACCGACTAAAATAAAAGTGAAAAATCAGTCAATTTAATAAGGTTTTTATAGAAATTCTCCAACTGACGTTTCGATCTTGTACGGTAATTCGGCTGTTGGGGAACCTGTAGAACGAGT
The DNA here is from genome assembly GCA_963680715.1 of Tetragnatha montana. Lineage (NCBI taxonomy): Eukaryota > Metazoa > Arthropoda > Arachnida > Araneae > Tetragnathidae > Tetragnatha > Tetragnatha montana. The sequence goes on along the minus strand of OY796681.1, from coordinate 52,402,302 downwards.
TTTTCCTTCAGAATCGATAGTATGCAGCAAAACTAACTTTACATACCCACAAAGGAGATGCGAAATTTAAGTGTACGTGGTTCAAACACCAAAATGATTAGTATCCTTATTAAATCTATATTAATTTCGGATTTCATTAATAAAACAACCACAGAGGGTGTTCATTAAACCTTCTTCGTGCCCTCCGGGATTGGGTGTTCTTTGTGTAGATCAAAGGCTATTCCGTTACTTTAATTATTTCAAAGACGAATAACATTTTATTAAAAAATTATTTATGAGTTTCAAAGATGTAAATTTTTGTGCCCTCAAACACATTACACCCCTGGTCACTAGATCGATATTAAGTTCGGATCAGAAGATGTATGAAAGATTGCAAATATGGACGATCTGGAGCACTTTTGATTTTTTCTAGTCTTTACTTTTAGCCTCTTTTACGGGTTAAGAAAAAATAAGGTTAGTTTGAGGTAATCAAGATCAGTTTAGTATTAAATTTTTTTTATACATTAATGATCAATGTTTAACAAATTTTAATTAATTAATTGATTCGGGATAAATTAGTTTTGAAGGAATATCTACCTTTGATTTTCTGTTTTTAAGGACTATATGTATATATTGGGCTATTTATTGATTCACCCCTTCACCTCCAGTTAACATGGAACCATTTCATTAACAGGATTGAGCTCGAAGTAATAAAAAAATCAACAAATAGGAAAATTGGCAAATTGTACCACAATTTCTTACATCTTTGAACGGGTGTGGGCCAAAATTACAGTTAACAAAAGAATAATAAGTTTGAATTTTTTCCCTGGTGAAACAGATAATTTAGAAATGGCGATCATCGTTTTAAATGCATATAAATCGTTTCTTTACATAAAATTTTAATTTTAAGACTACATTTTAAAACTTAAGTTTAATAAAACATAACTTTTACCTTTCCATTCCTAAGAGTCTGAAATTTAAACTCATTACTAAACAAAATGTAGCAATCTTAAAATTTAGCAGTTTAAAGCACAAACCTAGTTTTTCTGATCGAAAAGTGAAATTACGCACTTTCTTAAACATCAATATCTAGGGTTTTTAACTACCTAACATTTAAAAAATTTTCCTAGCATTTTTAACATTTTGTTCCTAGAATCTAGTTTACGAATAGCGATGGGGCAACTTCGGGTGCGACTGAGGATGGTGAGAGGGACAGAAAAAGACTATCAACAAGTTTCAATTTTGTGATTTATTTGAAGTCAAAATGGTTCCTTTCATGCTTTTAATTTGATTTAATGCTCCATCAATTAATCAGTACAACAAACACAATACGATGATTCTAGAGACCCACTTTACAAAGGAAATTTTTAGCCAATCGAGAGGGAAATATTTCAAAAATATATTTTACGAATTAAAAAATCTTTAGTAATAATAATTAAATAGTGATTAACTTTCCTTGATAGATTACTACCCCACTCTCTAAATTTCTTTAAAAATATTACTTTAAAGGTTTTTACAATAAACTGTAACTATATTTTGAAACTCATGCACCGGCGTTTAAAATTACATAAATCTTGATAAAAAAAATTAATTAAAAATACTTAATAAACAAAGTTCCACAGAATATGAATTGATGATCGATCGCATTTTAAAATAAAATTTAAGTCATGTTATTTAAACCATCTGAAATACACTGCGTTTAAGTTCAATCTTCAAATACCATTTAAAAAGATTGTGGTCTATAACAAAGTTGAATAGTTTCCAACACCAATTTATTTTTCTTTACACAATTTTAAACAGAATGGAAAAAAAATTGAATCTGGATGTACTAGTATGAGTTAGATGACCGGAAAAATTCTTGTTTAAATATTAGATCAAGAAGTTTCATAGTCAAAAGCTCAATGATCTTTAAATGAGTAATGATCTATCTAGTTATATCAGACTATACAACGTTTAAAACCTCATAAAAGGAAAATCCCATTGATAATTCAAAAGTTGTTTCAAACATTTATAGCGAAACTTGATAACGAGAAAGGACATTGTGTTTAATACATCGTTTTATAGACTTTCTCATGATTTTTATCAAATTACGATATTTTCATTGAAATTTCGCAAAATTTAGCTACTGTGTACAACCTACATCAGAACAAAATATCTGAAATCATGTTTTCTAAATCGCTGTCAGATACAAAACAATGCCCTATCTATAAATAACTACGCAGTGTAAAATGAGCAAATTGAATAGAAACAACAGTAAATTAAGTCTTGGATACAAAAGTACAAATATTCTGAAAATCCTTATTTTCTGTCATTCGGAAATGAAGTTTATTATTTAAATTAATTTTTCACCACTCTACAAATACAAACATGCTGAAAACATGCAAACATGGAAAATTTAAGCGATGTTTTACTTTAATTATACTTCAGTCATTAAACCTGGGAAAAATTTAATTTATTTAACAACTTTATTAAACTATGATCTTTTCAAAAGCAAAGTAAAATTTAAAAAAAATAAAAGTTGAGTGTGCACTCAGTTTCGGAATGATATCAAATTCTATTCTAAGACCATGAGAACATTTTAAAAATACACTTACAAAATATCATTATTCTTTAACTGCACTTTATTTACCACTATATATTACGTTAACTACACTATAATTACACTATATTATAAACATTATTATCCAACACTGGAGTTTTATTAGTAGAAATAAATCAAAAGCTAAACTTTACTTGAAATACGCATATGGGAAAACTAGCCTGTTTAGAGCATCCTCCAGTGGTCAACGCTCCAGCATCCATCTTTTGGCCATCACAAGCTAGTTGCCACTAAAAAATGTTTACTACAATCACTAAGGTGTGAAAGCACAGGTGGCGCTAGAGCACGTTTTCATTTGATTTGTTGTTTGATTAATAGTTTTTGAGATTTCTCGATTTCTTTCCCTGTGTCAAAATTGTTGAAGCTATTCTAGCAGCAAGGAAAGGGCCAAGAGTTCAGATTCTTCCCACATTCCTATTTATGATGAGCGTTCAAGCTACGCTCAGAATAAGGCGAAACCCTATTTTTTCTTGTCAAAATACGAATTTAGAGAACCATTTGCCCCTTTAATTTTTAATTCCTTTAAAAGGGTGTGAAAATATTAAAATTAAATTTAGGGAGAATACATTTTTTCAGTTATAAGCTCAAGAACGCCCTCAACACATTTAAATTTCTAGTTAAATTTTAGTTATTGAAGGATCAATAATAAAGAAAATAATTAAATCTATAACACCATCTATTGCAAATTATTCTTTCATCATACAGTTATTTTTAGTGGATATTTAAAATTATAAATTCCGCTACTGAAACATTTACTATTTAACTACAGAAAAATCTGTTAGGTTTTAATTGAATTTTTTTTATAAAAGCTTTTTCTACTTTGTAAAACTAGATCAGATTGTTGATTTTTTTTCATATACTATAGAGCATTTTCAATCACATGACTCGGACCTAACAACGGCCTTAGCAACAGAAGATGTTACAGTTTTTTGCCCTACAGAGGTTAACAGTTGTGAAATTCTGAAATCCTTCGTGAAATTCTTCTATTGGAGAATTTGCAATCACGTGATCCCATACCTAAAACCGCCTTAGCAACCGATAAACAACGGCCTTAGCAACAGTTAAAAGCCCTACAGTAGATACACAATTAAAAGAAAATAACCGGTTGTGACGTCACCTGAAAACACTATGTGTATTTTTATGAATTTATAATTCATTTTTATATTTCAGAATCAATTTTAAAAAATGGGAGTAAAAATATTCCCTAGTAGCACAGCTCATACAAAATATGTCAAGTTTACGTAACTGCAACTAGAAGTAAACGTAATTTGGTCAAACATGACAAAAATTGGACGAATATTGAACATCTGTGCTGCTTGGGTTGTTCCTTCTCCAGTTCTAATACAAACAACCCTGTCTAAACCCTTTTCATATTTCAAAAAAATATTTTTAATTCATTCATTTTTTCTATAACTAACAGGTGAATTCCGACATACTTTTTAAAAAATATTCAATACCATTGACAATTCCATTGAATAAAACATAAGAGTAAAAAATGTCCACCTTGAAAGTATTCAACACTTTGAGCAAATGAAAACCAAAAGAATCATATTTAAATATTATTACTTTATTACTGCCTATTAAAATTTCAAGTTCACCAAATCAGATAGTTTGGCTTCTGTACCTACATGGTGAACGGAAAGTCCGTAGACATTTTAAAAATTCATAAAATCAAGAAAAATAACCGAATTAAAAAAGGGTCTTCAGTTTCGGAATCTGTTACTCGATAAAATTCGGTAGTATTGAAAAATAAAAAGAGGAAATTAAAAAAAAAAAAAAAACCTCAAAAACTTTCATTGTATGCTTCACTATACAAAGTTGGTATTTTAGCGAACCGAAACAAAATTGAATCGTCAGTTAGAAGAAGGGAATAAGTCTAAAAAACGGCAAATTGACTTTTTGTGTGCAAAAAAATCCTCCAAGCTTCGCTCTACACATGAGTGTAAAGAGGAAAAAAAAAATAACTACCCCCTATCGGAAGATATAGCCCCTTGAATTTGCAAAATCGATGTCCATTCATTGTATTTTTTGATTAAATTTAAAATTTAACTTACTTTGTCTTTCTTCTCTTATTCTTTGGCCTGTAAACTTAGCCAAAATAAAATTTGATTTGAATTTAAAAGCGCTTTTTCTTTTTTTCAACCAATGAATGTTTGACTCCATTGATATTCACTTACTCCATTGATAGCGCCTTAATGACGCAGTTTCATAATAATTTTTAATTTTATTCGTCTTAGTCTTTCTTAATCTTTCCCTTTTGTACTGTGAACTAAGCAGAAATATAATTCAAGTGTCAATTTAAGTGGTTTTTAAGATTTTTGTTCAGCTGAAATTTCATAAGGTTGAAGAAGGGAATAAGTCCAATCTCTTTTTTTAACCGTAAAACATTTTTAAATACACTTATAATTTTTTCGATGATTGTTCTGTATTCTTAACAGTGTCATGAATATCCTGTAAAAATTTGGTGGCTATAGGATAAAAATTCCATTACTTATACAGTTTTTTTTTCGATTTTATCAAAACTTCGTTTTTGGCTTATTCCCTTCTTCTAACTGACGATTCAATTAAGTTCGCTCTATCCCTTGTTTCCCTCTTTTCTCTCTTTGTTGAAAGGGGCAGAAAATGAAATTTTTAATTCGCCTTTTTTTCTCGTACGGAGCGAAAATCGTTCATGTTGGTAGTACGAGTGAAGGACTCCGAGGGGAGGGCACTTTTTGAAAATTATTCCCTCCAACTTCGGAGCTACATAGATAAAATTTCACTTTTTTTTCTATAGATATCTCCAAAAAAACCCCAAGAAATTTATTTTCGCAACCCCATGTTTGATAAACAGTATAAGCGAAACAATGTTCCTGGACCTGTGATATGAACCTTGTAATTGCCTTTAAAGCAGTGTTATTCCTAGGATTTGTTTGGAGGAGTTAAAATACTCCTTGACTTTTTTAGGAGGAGTGAAATACGGAAATAGCATAAACTACATATACAGAGACACGAACTCCTTAATCAAACTCCCTAAGCATCAGAACAATAAGCGAAAAAAATATTATATTATTCCTCTTCTAAAACGACCAAAGTAGATCAAATCTTTCCACTTTTTTTCCCAGTTATGCCATTATGGCCACAGACCATTTATATAAAGTTAAATTTCATAGGTATTTGCAAAGTCTAATTGATTGGAATCACTGCAAAAAACAAATTGCGGTGGGGCACGGTGCATTTTTTAAGCTAAACCTTTGTGAAAAATTCAGAGTGAAAATACTCCTTGCTAGTTTTTTAAAGAGTATTTCCGATTTTCAAGGAGTGAAATACTCTCTCAGAGGAGTTAAAAACATCCCTGCTTTTAAAAGTGTAAATTTTTTACACGATCATAGGAGGGTCTGAGGGTCCTCCCTCAGAAAATTGTAGGGATTTTGACGCAAAATAATTCCTTTTTGATCAACACAGGCGCTTGATAACCGAAAAAGTTTGAACGATCTGGGGAAACCAACCTCTTGGGCTAAAAAAGGGGGCCAAGAATAGGGAAAAGGAAGAAAAAAAGAGTAAAAAGAAAGAAAATTACAATTTAAATAACTGAAACTTTTTTTTGTCTTTCAGAATCTACTTTTTTCCCCTTTTTTACGCCTTTTCTCTCTCTTTTTTTCCCTTCTTCCCCTTCTTTTTCTGCCCAATGAAGGGACACTTTCCCACCTTAAATCTTCGCCTGGTGGGAAGTGGATTCTAGATCAATGTTTTTTTTCACAACCTCTATTTAAAAATTTGATATTGCTCAATCATGCAAGGGTAATACATTCTTTTTTTTCTCTGAACAGAGATGATCCCTCAGTCAAACCCATGGTTTTTCTTATAGATTTGGAATCTAAAAATCTACTTCTGGATTCGTAGAAAACTTTACAAGATTACCTAAAAGGGGTAATTAATTGAAAAAAAAAATTAAGGGATATTCAGGAAATATGGAATAATAATAAAATTCTGTATAAAAAAATTATACTAGACAAAATGGCGGATATTTTCTTAGAATTTTCTTACAACAATGTAATATGTTTCATAATTACATCTTCAACAATAAAATGATAAATTACAACAATAAAAATTAAAGAAGGGAAAAATTATCCAACAATGCAGCCTAAAAAGTAAAAATTAACCAACAATGAAAGTGTTTCAGTTTCATCTTTGACTTCAAGACGAGAGCAGCAACTCGTATAGGTGAGCTCGAATTTGTTGCTTTTATGGTTATCATTTAACTTTGATATCATTAAAAAGTGAGGGATTGATCTCAATAAGTGTGAATAAGATTTGCAATTGCAGATAAAATAGAAAATATAAAATTGAATCTTAGATTATTGACGCAACTCTAATCTAACCCTTATCTTTATCTAACCCTTAATGAACATTTTAAATCAGTGTGGTCCAACCTTTAACTAAGTACTAGAGGCCCATCACAGTTTATAGTAGGCAGGTGAGAGACAGATAAAGTAAAATGAGAAAACTACATTTTCCTGTTTTAATACAGGCTAGTTAAGCTTATTTCAATATGAATAATTTATTTCGACTATTATTTCTTTAAAGAATTTTCTTACATTGAAGATGCAATGCAGAAACTTTGTCTGGTTCATCAAAACAATACATATTTGTTTAATGTTTTCTGCTATACCTACTATAATTATACACTATTTTACATGATGCTAATATTCATTAAATAATTTATTGTTTTACCGAAATGAAGATTTGTTATAAGGAAAATTATAGTAAAAGAAAACCATAGTAAAGAAAAATCTTTCTAAGACATTGGTAAATTCTAAGTAATTCATAGATTACAGAGCATAGAACACAAGTCCGTCATGCCATGACGAACAAGATTTTGAGAAAATGAAATTTGGTTTACTGGGTTTTTTGGGGGGTTTCTCATTCCGAATATGTAATAATAATCAAAGTTTAACGTAGAATGAAAAATTAAACGTTTCCCCCCTACACTGGGGAACATTGTCCTCTATACTAGAGGATACAGTTTACATTTGAGGACTTGAGTTCCTATGAAAATCTTGTTTGTTATGGCATGACAGACCTACATGGTAAGTTTTGCACCAACCTTTAGAGACAACCTGTATAAGCAGACCATTTTTGATACTTTAAAATTTAACGTAATAAAAATAATTAAATACCTATATCAAAAAAGGTATTAGTATTCAAACTGTTTATATACAGATGTAATAGCATATGCTACTAATAAATTAATATTGAACACTTTATTAAAAAATTTGTGCTGTGGATTTCACTTTTCAAACGCTTTGTAAACTTTTGTAATAGTTTTTTATTTCAAAATCTCTATTCAAGAATTTATTAGTATTCATGTAAGAAGGGGAATTTTTTTTTTTTTTTGGAGCTCAGATGTGACTTTTTCTAACTCCAATTGAATGCCTCTGAAAGGATTCAGAATCTAGAAAAAATTATATTTGGATTCCAAAGGAAAACCGCGACTTTTTTTATTTTAAGATTGTATAAAAGAGAAGAGGTTGAGGTAATCAAAGGAAATATTTTTCAGTGATATTCAGGGAATATGAACATAATGGTAAAATTCTATATGAACAAAATGGCTGATATGTCTTTAAAATTTCCTCACAACAATGCAAAAATTTACCATAACTACAGCTACAACAATAACATGAAAAATTACAACAATGCAAATTGAACACATAAAATGTTATCCAACAATACAGCCTAAAATGTATAAATTAACCAACAAAGAAAATTTTTTTCAGTTCCTTCTTCGACATCAAGAAGAGAGCCGCGACTTTTTTAGGTAAGCTCCATTTAGTTATTTTTAAGTTTATCATTCCATACAATTTTAAGGTTTCATTATACAATAGGGTGTCACTTGTTTTTTTGTTTGTTATACTGGATTAGAATGCCAACAATAGCGGCCAACAATAGTGGCACCCTGTTGTGTAATAGCACCCAATTTTAATTTAATTTAAGCAGTGAATTATGTATGAGATATGCTACATCGGATAGATTATTAAGAAGAAAAATTATGAATTTTAATTTTATTGACAACTATCCTTAAAGCTTAACTTAATTTAGCATATTTATAATTTAGGTTCAATTCCGTTAGAGTTCCCGCTAAATATCGCCCGGTTCTTTTGGACACATTATATCCAAATATCAACAAATTTTTCTGACTTATTAATAAACTGAATAGTTATTGATCTAATTAAACCTTTTAATTCAGGAGTTTGACATTATTTATGAATATTTCTACTTTTTGTTGCCTAAAAGAACCGGGCGATATTTAGCGGGAACTCTAACAGAGTTGTACCATAGTTTATATCATAAAATAGATAAAATAAAAGTGCATTACCTAAATCTTTTTATCAAATATCAATATCATATTCAAACCAGTATAATAAATAAAAATAGTCCAGTAAGCAAAAGTTATAAATTTGATGAAATATTATGTAAGTCCATTTTTAAGAATATTGGTGAACGATTTTCAGAGAAAAACTTTGGTTCATTTTCGTTAACGGTCTCGCTAAATACCGCCAATTTCTCTTGGACACCAAAATTTAGAAACATTGCTAAATAATTTCATAATCATAGAGTAAAATGTTCATTATGTTTACTATAACTGTTCAGTTATATAAATAAAAACCATAATTTGTTTGATAGTTGAATATATGTCATGCAAAACAGCTTGGCAATATTAATAGAGACCGTTAACGGAATTGAACCAAAACTTTACCTACTGGGTTCAAATGTCAAATTTTTGTAATCAGAACGTAAGGATTCTTTTGAGGATTTCGAGTACGTTTTTATATTTTTAAAATCTCAACTATCAATTATTTTTATTCTTTCATATTAAGAATTAGGTTGTACCTAGTTAAAAGTTTAGTTTAAGTAATTCGTATATAACTTATATAATCTATTCCATTAAAATTCATTTGACAACATTGAAACACAAATTTGTGATTTTAAGAAAGTGTAATTAAACTTTTTAAAACTATCCAGTTTAAATCATTTTTTTAATTATAAAAGTGTTCTAGAAACATTATGTATAACCCCAGACTTTTGAACTTAAAACGCCTTTTCTTCAAAATTTTAAAAGTATGTGTTTGTAAACATAAAGTGTCATGTGGGTTTTTTCGGTACTTAAAGATTAGCCGAGCGCATGAACAAAATGATCTGATAAATCGACAAAATTAGGAAACTATCAAAATATCTCACCTAACATACTTTGAAGTTTCCTAAAGTACCATTTCTTCCCAACTTATTTTTAACATCTTATACATTTGTAAACATTCTTATCATTATTGAAAAAAGAAGATATATTTTTAATGTTCAATTTCTAAAATATCGCTAATAATACTGATTGATGGTAATAACACCCTGAAGTACCGTTTAGTTTATTACTAATATCATTGGCTAAAAATATTTGGTTTTAAATATCTTATCAAAAATGACCGTGGGGGGTTTTAATTTCGAAGGAGCACCTAGTCCCTAAGGACTTCAAGCTCCTGTCTTAACTGCGCTCCGCTGCGCGGAGCGCATGCTTTATTTATCTTAAGGCTGGTGGCCGAAGCCACAGTATAACTGTCTTAAAAATTTAAGCTGAGCAACTCAACCCACTTTGGAGGTATAACGGCCCGAAAGCCACCGAGTGCTCGTGAAGCTGTCTTCTTGGAGACTTGACTTGTTTTAGCTAAGCAACTCAACCCACTTTGGAGGTATAAAGGCCCTTAGACCACCGAGTGCTCGTACTTATCAAAAATCTGAACGATAAAACACACAATTATGACAATAGTTATTAATGATTTTCAGATAATTTTTTTTTGGAATTTCAATTCTATTTGACAACGTGAATTATTATTTTGACTTTTATGAGAATCTTATTCATGCAATAAGTTGTATTTATGAAAAACTGGTTAAGGTTTCCTGTGGTAAATAATTAGCGAATTAGTCTATAGTTTTACATAGAGTCACTTAGTACAAAAGTATGTTTATGAATGTCTATATTTATTTTCCCGGAAGCAGAGGAGCTTCACGAGTGCGTTGGACGGGGAGAGACGTTGGGGAGCAGAGGAGCGACCAAAGTGCAACGCGAGGACATCTTTCGTTTTTAGGTGAGTACCGACCGCATTTTGCCGCCAGGCTAGTGAAAGCTAGTCGAGGTACGGGGTAGATCAGATTCGGCTCACCTGTTCTCTAACTAGAGAATTGATAGGGGATTTTTCCTTTCTTTGTTTCTTTTAGGTAGTTGGAGGAAGGTGGTTATCCGTCCCGGAGGAGAGAAAGGACGTTGGGGAGCAGAGGAGCGACCAAAGTGCAACGCGGGGACATCTCTCGTTTCAGGTGAGTACCGACCGCATTTTGCCGCCAGGCTAGTGAAAGCTAGTCGACGTACGGGGTAGATCAGATTCGGCTCACCTGTTCTCTAACTAGAGAATTGATAGGGGGTCTTTCCTTTCTTTGTTTCTTTTAGGTAGTTGGAGGAAGGTGGTTATCCGTCCCGGAGGAGAGAAAGGACGTTGGGGAGCAGAGGAGCGACCAAAGTGCAACGCGGGGACATCTCTCGTTTCAGGTGAGTACCGACCGCATTTTGCCGCCAGGCTAGTGAAAGCTAGTCGACGTACGGGGTAGATCAGATTCGGCTCACCTGTTCTCTAACTAGAGAATTGATAGGGGATTTTTCCTTTCTTTGTTTCTTTTAGGTAGTTGGAGGAAGGTGGTTATCCGTCCCGGAGGAGAGAAAGGACGTTGGGGAGCAGAGGAGCGACCAAAGTGCAACGCGGGGACATCTCTCGTTTCAGGTGAGTACCGACCGCATTTTGCCGCCAGGCTAGTGAAAGCTAGTCGACGTACGGGGTAGATCAGATTCGGCTCACCTGTTCTCTAACTAGAGAATTGATAGGGGGTCTTTCCTTTCTTTGTTTCTTTTAGGTAGTTGGAGGAAGGTGGTTATCCGTCCCGGAGGAGAGAAAGGACGTTGGGGAGCAGAGGAGCGACCAAAGTGCAACGCGGGGACATCTCTCGTTTCAGGTGAGTACCGACCGCATTTTGCCGCCAGGCTAGTGAAAGCTAGTCGACGTACGGGGTAGATCAGATTCGGCTCACCTGTTCTCTAACTAGAGAATTGATAGGGGGTCTTTCCTTTCTTTGTTTCTTTTAGGTAGTTGGAGGAAGGTGGTTATCCGTCCCGGAGGAGAGAAAGGACGTTGGGGAGCAGAGGAGCGACCAAAGTGCAACGCGGGGACATCTCTCGTTTCAGGTGAGTACCGACCGCATTTTGCCGCCAGGCTAGTGAAAGCTAGTCGACGTACGGGGTAGATCAGATTCGGCTCACCTGTTCTCTAACTAGAGAATTGATAGGGGGTCTTTCCTTTCTTTGTTTCTTTTAGGTAGTTGGAGGAAGGTGGTTATCCGTCCCGGAGGAGAGAAAGGACGTTGGGGAGCAGAGGAGCGACCAAAGTGCAACGCGGGGACATCTCTCGTTTCAGGTGAGTACCGACCGCATTTTGCCGCCAGGCTAGTGAAAGCTAGTCGACGTACGGGGTAGATCAGATTCGGCTCACCTGTTCTCTAACTAGAGAATTGATAGGTGGTCTTTCCTTTCTTTGTTTCTTTTAGGTAGTTGGAGGAAGGTGGTTATCCGTCCCGGAGGAGAGAAAGGACGTTGGGGAGCAGAGGAGCGACCAAAGTGCAACGCGGGGACATCTCTCGTTTCAGGTGAGTACCGACCGCATTTTGCCGCCAGGCTAGTGAAAGCTAGTCGACGTACGGGGTAGATCAGATTCGGCTCACCTGTTCTCTAACTAGAGAATTGATAGGGGGTCTTTCCTTTCTTTGTTTCTTTTAGGTAGTTGGAGGAAGGTGGTTATCCGTCCCGGAGGAGAGAAAGGACTTATGGGAGCAGAGGAGCGACCAAAGTGCAACGCGGGGACATCTCTCGTTTCAGGTGAGTACCGACCGTATTTTGCCTCACAATCAGTAGTAATCAGTAGTAATCAGGTACAGGCAAGTTAAGCTTATTTCAACAGTGAAGCAGTTTTACTAAATTGATGATTTGTTATGAGGGAAATTAATTCATAGTGAAGATCTTTCTTAGAAATTAGAAAATTTACAGCGTTTTGAAAATGAAAGAGCAAAATTTTTTAAGGTTTTAGTGATTTACAGGTATAAAAGAGTTACTGCTAAATTAGTTCATACCCAAAGATGAAGTTGGGGATTTTTTTCTGAAAAGGTTATTTCAATTTTCATAATTGAGTTGTAGAAGAAATGCCAATTACAATTTATCAAATGTTAATAACTGATCCTATAATTTAATAGCTCCTTACTTTTTTATGTACATTTTTTTAAAGGAAGAACTCTAAGTTTCATTAAAGATAGAGCACTAAACGGCAGTCTTATTCAAAATGTATAAACGGGCAGTCAGACTGCCAACTGTGTTTTTTTTGTAGCTTGATTGTGTTAAGTCAAGGAAGGGATCCTAAAAATTAATTTATTCTTTCAATATCTCGACTTACCACAGAGCTTCTCAAACTTTCAATATTTGCGACCCCATTTTTAATTAGAATTTTCATCGCTCCCTCCTATACAGGGACAATGAATTGAATACAATAATAGGTGCTATATTACAACCAAGTGCCACTTTCCTTGGTGACTTTCTTGGCACTACTCTTGGCATCATAATCCACTATCCAATATATCCGCCGGGTTGCTAGAAAAGGAATTATCACCCTAGTTTGAAACGGAAAAAAACCCCACCAAGTGGCACCCGATAGTACTAGTATGAAACCCAATAATCAGTTGCGTATGGATAATGTTTTTTCTGGAGGGACCCAAATATCCTCGTAAATAAATTTAGCTGGCAGTTAGATTTTTTTCTGGATAATGAGTACGCAAAATAATCCCCCCCCTCCATGCATTACACTGTCTCTCTCCAACAGCTCTACTGCCCCTGGTGGGCCTTGGCTTTCTCGACAATAGAATGCATGGTTGCTTTATCTCCTGATTTCATTTTCCAATTTTTTATTTTAATTTTGCTTAGGTCTTCTTCAGCTTTTTCCAACCATATTAGTTAAGGTCGTCCTCGTTTCCTATTGCTGTATAGCTTTCCACTCAAAATTGTTTTTTGCACATGTCCGTTTCCTTCATTGTTTCTACATGTCCTATCCACTGTATTCTCTTAGGTTTAATATATCTTATAATATTTTTCTCTTTAATCAGTCTTTCTATTTCATGGTTGTACCTTTTTCTCCATGAGTTATTTTCGTATATGGCTATAATGATTCTTTTTATTATTCCATTAGTAACATACTTTCATCTTTGTTAGGTAACACCCAGGTTTCTGATCTATATGTTATGATTGACCTTATTAGAGTTTTATATATCTGCATTTTACAATTTCTAGATATTAATTTACATTTTTGGTAGTCTATTATTTGCAAAAACTGCTTTATTTCCATTTTGTATCTGTTTGTCTATACTCTCATGGATTTCACATTTATTGTTTATTTCATTACCAAGATAAGTATACAAGTTAGTACGCATAAAATTTGATCTATTTTTAGGTTCTGAATCTGTCTTCTTTCTTTAGAGGTTGACATAATCATGAATTTTGTTTTGGTTTCATTAACCTCTAGACCTATTTCACTTGCACAATCCATAAGTTCCTTAACAGTTTGTATTGGTCTATTTTTTGTTCTTGCAATAATTAGTATATCATGTGCATAAGCGCATATTTGTGTTGTCCTTGTAAATATATTTCCTCATTGATCAATTGATAAGATTGCAGAGTGCAAGGCAATATTGAACAGCATAGCCGATAACGAATCACCTTGCTTAACACCTTTGTTAAACTTAAATGTATCTCCAGTTTTTCCACCTACTATATTTATACTGGCCATAGTATTTTCCATTGTCATTACTGTAAGTTTTATTAAATATTTTTGCCGGTATACCAAATCTGTGCATTGCTTTATACAATTTTTTTTCTATTTATGCTATCAAATGCTTGCTTGAAATCGATAAAACGGATACATAAATCGATATCATATTCATAAAACTTTTCCATAATCTCTGACTACAAAGAGCTGATCTACAGCTCCTCTGTTTTGTCTAACTAAATCCTCATTGATATTCACCCTGAAAATTTTCAGCATATTTTTCATTTGTCTGCTAACAGACTTGAGAATATTTTGTATGTTGTGTTTAGTAAAATTACCCCTTTGTAGTTTTTACAATCAAACTTATCACCTTCTTTGTATAATAGGGCAAATGCTTCCTATAATACACTCATCTGGCATTATTTCTGTTGTTCATATTTTATTTATTAATTCAGATATTACTTTAAATGCTGTGTTTCCTCCATATTTTATAAACTCAGCATTGCTGTTATCTGTTCCTGGGGCTTTATTGTTTTTCATTCTTTTGATACAATTATCAATTTCTTCTATATTGTTGGTGTAAAATCTTCAACTGTTTCTTGATCTTCCCCATAACTTAACTCAACGTTTAGTACTTAACTCTCATTTTCGGTTAGTAAACCTCTAAAATAGTCTGTCCACCTTTCCATTACTAGTTTTTCCTCACCTAATAATCGACCATCTTGCATTAATTTTTGGTTGAAATGTTTTAGTTTGAAAACTCATTGCTTTATATAGTTTTCCTTCTTTCATTTTGTCTTTGTAAGTAATCAATTTCTATCATTTGTTCTCTTACCAGTCTTTTTTCTTTTTCCCGCAGATTTTATTTGCAACCCTACGCTTCTCTCTGTACCTCTCATAGCTACTTCTTGTTTCTCTTTGTAACATTGTTTTTCTAGCATCATTTTTGACTATAATAGCATTCACGCATTCTTCATCAAACCATTCCTTATATTTTATTTTTGTTCTTTCACCTATTTTCAACTCAGTGGTTTCAATGAAGAGTGTTTTAACTTTGTGCTACGCCAGTGATCGTTAATATCCCTTTGTTCCTCAATATCACTCTCTTGTTCAAATCTCCTTTTTAATTCATCCTGATATTCTTACCTTATATTCTGGTTGTTTACAATATTATCAGCATTCCATTCTTTTTTCTAGGTAAATTCATTCTTGATTTTACTAATTTATTCTCGCATTTTAGTTTTAACTAAATAATGATCAGAGTCACAATTAGGTCCTTCACAAGTTTTCACATCGATTATTGATGTTGAGTGTCTTATTGTAATCAAAATATGATCAATTTTATTTGTTTCATCAGTGCTAGTTCCCAAATGTATTTCTTTGTGCGGAAACATTGTACTTTTAAAGTGCAATTTATTTCGAGCAGCAAACTGCCCTAACATGTTACCATTTTCACTTGTTTCATCGTACAGCTCTTAAGTATGATTCCTCTTCCCAATCTTCGAATTAAAGTCACCTCTAAAGGTTATCTTCGTATCATATTTTGGTGCTTCAGTAAGTATATTTTCCAAATTTCTATAGTTTCTAAACCTCCCTTTTAATCCAAGTTTACATATTCTTTCATCAATTATAGCTGCGTATTTATAATAATAGCCTGCGTATTGAATATAGTCCTAAATAATAATTTTTTTTTATTAACATTGAATCCCGAAATTAAGTTTGCTTCATCCCTTGTTTCCCTCCTTCATCCCTTTGAAAGGGACAGAAAATGGAACTTAAGAATTTGATATTGCTCGATCATGTATGGGGGAAAATACATTATTTTTTTCTCTGAGCACAGATCATCCCTCAGTCAGTCAAATCCATGGTTTTTCTGATAGATTTGGAATTTAACAGTTAATTGTCCAACTTTGTTACCTATAAGGGGTAATTAATTGAAAAAAAATTTAAAACAAAATTATATTGGATAAAATGGCGGATATTTTCTTGGAATTTCCTTACAACAATGTTACGTTAATTGCATCTAACAACAATGAAATGATAAACTGCAACAATACAAATTAAACACTGGAAATGTTATCCAACAATAAGGGCAAAAAGTAGAAATTAACCAACAAAGAAAGTGTTTCAGTTTCTTCTCCGACTTCAAGACGACAGCAGCAACTCGTATAGGTGAGCTTCATTTTGTTATTTTTATGGCTATCATTTAATTTTGATTTAATTAAATAGATTGAGAACCGTTTTAATAAGTGTGGATGAGATTTGCAATAAGCATATAAATTATAAAAATGGAAAAAAAATATATTATTGAATCTTTATGTTATTGACGCAACTCTAAACCAACCCTTATCTTAATTTAACATTTAAAATCAGTGTGGTCCAACCTTAAACTTATGTACCCAAGGGCCAATCAAAGTTTATAGTAGGCAGGTGAGGGACAGAGAAAGTAAAATGAGAAAACTGCATTTTCCTGTTTTAATACAGGCAACTTAGCTTATTTCAACATAAATAATTTATATCGAATATTATTTCACATAAGAATTTTCTTACATCGAAGATGCAATGCAGAAATATTGTCTGGTTCATTAAACACTACATATTTCTTCTATGTTTTCTGCTACTATATTATCTTACTATACTATATTATATTTTATCTACACTATTTTATATTATGTAAATATTCATTGTATAATAGGGTGGTCGCTAATAACATGGGGAAAAAAAATTTTCGTTCGATTTTTCGCGGCACCCCCTCAAAAGGTGCCATTTGATGTCAAACTAATATTCTGAAAGTTTCTGACCAAAAAAATAATATTTCGACCCCGCGCCCAGCCGTCAAAGTTTCGAAAAAACGCGATTTTTCACTAAAAACAGCGCGTTTTTCACCATACAATTCGAACCGGATATAGTAGAAACAAAAACAAGGATTAATTCTTTAGATAATTTACAGGGTGTCCCAAAAAAGACTGACGCATTTTAAAAATCAATAACTTGAAAACTAAAAAAGATAAAAATACGCGGTTTCTTGCATTCGGCTTAGAAGGGCTAAGATTTTTTGTACAAAAAATTTCAAAATCTTAGTTCCAAAATGCAATTGTAGATGGCAGCACGAGAACTTTTTCTGAAATTTAGGGATAAACTATTAGCGGGATCCCTGCTATTGCCTCGTGGTAGGAAAATCGAAGTTGAGAGATAGAATCGATTTCAGAATCAAATTAGATTGAAATGCTTTAGCTAGTTGGTTGTTTGATTGATCTTTTATGGCACAGGGAAGATATTGTTAGGATTTAATTATAAATAATAAAATCTTTGGGAAATCGAACTTTGAGCTCCAATTGGAAATCATTATTTAAGGAATATCATGGAAAATTAGAACATAATTTCTGACAAAGGCTGCGCCATTAATTGTTTAATCTAGGGGGTTATACACATTTTAAATCACCAGAAACTTTTTTATTTAAAATTTCTATATGAAGCGTTTTTCACTGCTTTTTTTCAGAGGATGGTTATGTAAAATATTTTAAAGGAAAATCAAAGTTTTAGAATCTTTGAGATAACATTTTATAGAGGGGATATTAAATTTGACATGGTGTTTGAGAAAGGATCCCGATCAGACTAAGTTACACTAAATTTAAACTTGTAACCAGCCTGTACTAGTACTTATTTCCAGCCTGTACTAGTACTCATTACCAAGAGCTCGAGCTAACATTTTATTGCCCGTGCTCACATGTTTTCGAGTGAGTTTAAAAAAAGGTTTTAGAAAGAGAGAGATCGAAATTTGTATCAATAAAGTTTGTCCGCCTTTTTACTGGCCTGTAGTTTTATTTCGGAAAATAACCCCAAGAACCTGAGGTTAAGAGAGACGGGAGAGTTCAGGACGGAAAACTCCCGTTACAAATTGGCGTCCCAACGAGTGGCTTTTCAAACTACAGTTCCAGTAAAGGGAGTATCTAATGGAGTCATCTACTCAGACTAAAGATAAGTGAAGTCATCTACCAAAGATGAATTTTATGGTTATTGTTTTTAAGTCATCCTGACTTATAATGTTGAGTGTAGAGTTTTGTTAAAGTACCAGTATAGTTACTGAAGGATTAGTTTCCTAACTTTGAAGAAAAGCAGAGTTTTAGCATTAGTAATATTTGAAGGTATTAAGGGTCGTATAGGGAAAAATTAAATAGAAATGGCATACTTCGGAAGAGGGAAGAAAATTGATATGATAGCGTTATGTGAAGAATTGGAGCTGGATGTAAGTGAGAAGATGACAATGGTAGAGCTAAAAAACTTTGTCGTAAAATCAAACGGATACGAGGAAGATTTTATCAGAGAGTTGTATCTCAATCTAGTAAAAGAAAGAAAAACCAAGGAAGCCAACCAGTTTGAGTTATACAAGTTACGGCTTCAACTTGAAGCACAGCCTCACACCGCAATGTCTTCTGAAAGTCAGATTTGTCCCACACTGATTCTTGACCAAATGGGGAAGCGTGTCCCATCAGAAACTAGGGAGCGTTTCTTCGACACATGTAGTGGGTGGGCCGCCCCAGATCATCTGGTGGAGAGGTTGGATACATGCGACGGCTTGAGAGGTCACGAAAATGATGCACAGTCGTCTGCTGATGCCAAGAGGTTTCAACCGAGGCGAGGGGAATCACCGATGGGTTTCCCGGGAAGCGATTGCGATAGAGCGGCGGATCGGCAAACTCCTGCATGCATCCCCTTTAGCAGTAGGGGGGATCCAGGGGTCCCCAGTCAAGGTAGGCGGGACTCCTGTTGCGGATGTGGAGCGCCCGGTTGCATCGGGGCAGATTGCCCCGGTTGCTCAAAGGGAGGAGAAACAGAAGTAAGCTGCATCCCACGAGAGTCTACCACAGTCTCTGCTAGGAGAATGGCCCCTGTAATCAAAACTGGCCAAACTTACTTACAACTAGGGGGAGAGGCGAGACCTCAAAATTGGATTTCTACAGTCCGAAAGGATGTTGCAGGAGTCATCGAGAGCGCACCGAATGTTGGCCCTGCATATCAAAGTAATCCTGTTCATCCCTGGTGGGACCGACGGAGACCGCAACCATTACCTCGTCTAGAGACTTTTTCCCGACGGCGACCACCACCATGGCCTCACCTAGAGATGTTTCCCGACGGCGACCATCACCACCCCTGTCATCCCGACAAAGACTACCACACCACCAATCCGTCAACCCGACGACTTTCACCAGCAGCAGAGCCGTCAACCTGGCGACGTCATGCCTAGTATCCAAGCCAAAGACCAAATTTTGTAACCAGCCTCTCGAGGACGTATGAGACTGGTTAAGGGGGAGCTTGTAACCAGCCTGTACTAGTACTTATTTCCAGCCTGTACTAGTACTCATTACCAAGAGCTCGAGCTAACATTTTATTGCCCGTGCTCACATGTTTTCGAGTGAGTTTAAAAAATGTTTTAGAAAGAGAGAGATCGAAATTTGTATCAATAAAGTTTGTCCGCCTTTTTACTGGCCTGTAGTTTTATTTCGGAAAATAACCCCAAGAACCTGAGGTTAAGAGAGACGGGAGAGTTCAGGACGGAAAACTCCCGTTACAAACTACATTTATTTTCGGAATTAAATAAGTGGATGAATTTGGCAAGAATGTGTGAATTTCAGTGGAAGTGCGGAACTTCTTTAAACTATTATTTTAGTGAAAATAGGGTTGGTTGGCTGAAAAATGATCTTTCGGGGTTAAACAGAATATATTTATAATTTTTTTTTTATTTTGGCATGCTGATTTTTCTTTGGGCTCAAGAAGAATCAGGATGTCAAAAAATAATAAATTTTATGTAGTCTGTTTAACCCCATATGTTTATTTTACTACACCCATCACTACTCGCATATGTAATGTACCCACATCTCTATCGAATTATGAGTAGGGTAGAGTGGGGAAAAATGGGGTCTAGTGGGGTAAAATAGGTCTAGCTATTTTAACAGCTTATAGCCGCGTTCACAACAGCCAACCTGTTCAACCGGAGAAAGAGCTAAAGAAGTAGGGGAAAAGAGGATCTCCGAAAACCAGCCGTAAGGAAATTGAAGAGCCCGTTCACAAGAGCACTCGTTCTACCAGTAGAAAGAATCACGTGTGACAATCGAGCGAGCTCGTGGATATGCGGGAAGCGAGCGAGAGCGCTGTCTACGAGAGTTGATCCAATTAAAACATTTTCTACTGCTATTGCCCAGGAGAGAATTTCCAACTGATAGTCAGGTGATTTCTTCCCTGCGTAGGGAGGGCGGAGGAAGTAGAGCCGGTTTTCTCTGCCTTTCATCCGGTAGAATGGCTGTTGTGAACGCGGCTAATATTTATGAAATTTAATGTTTTTGTGGCATGCTGATTTTACTTGAGTTATTAAAAATAAGCATGCCAAAAAACATTAAATTTTATAATTATAAACTGTTAAAATCCCTAGACCTATTTTACCCCACTAGACCCATTTTCCCACCCAACGCTATCCGACCAACATCCGCCATAGAAACTTGCAAGTTTAATAGAAGACCCGATAATCTAGAACAGGTATGGGCAACCTTTTCGAATCCGCGGGCCGGACTCAAAGATTATAATGACGTGGAGGGCCAAAGAGTAGATAATAGGTAATATTTTTTAGGTAAAAAAATGAGGCCTTTTATTATATATATTTATGAAGTTTAATTCTGAAGTTAAAAATTAATCTGGACTAGAATAATATTACATACAATAATTATAAAGTTAGTTACATTAATCTACACTAGATTAATATTTTGATTACATACAAAAATTATAATGTTAAAGTTACAAAAATCTGGACTAGAATAATGTTATCTAGATTACATACAATAATTATAAAGTAAAAGTTACATTAATTAGGACTTGAATAATATCTCGATTACATACAAAAATTATAATGTTTAAGTAATCTCTCTGGACTAGAATCTAGAGGGGCAGGGGGCACGCATCAGTGGCGGATCCAGGATTTGGTTGTAGAGGGGGGGGCTAAGATTTTTCATAATCCAATTATATCTTCTTGATTATCTTAATATGGAAAAGGGGTAGTGAATTATCCTGCTCCAACCACTAAAAGGGGGGTCTGGTGGTCCTCCCCCAGAATTTTTTTGGAAATTTAAGTCAAAAAACCACTCACTTTTCAACTCGTTTTGGTACACCTCATCCGAAATTCGGACAGATTTTATGGTAGAATTTTTGCGTTTTGACAAACTTAATATAAAATAGAGTTGTAATAATAGTTACAAGTGTCAAGGGGGTCTGGTGGTCCTCCCCCAGAATTTTTTTGGAAATTTAAGTCAAAAAACCCACTCACTTTTCAACTCGTTTTGGTACACCTCATCCGAAATTCGGACAGATTTTATGGTAGAACTTTTGCGTTTTGACAAACTTAATATAAAATAGAGTTGTAATAATAGTTACAAGTGTCAAGGGGGTCTGGTGGTCCTCCCCCAGAATTTTTTTGGAAATTTAAGTCAAAAAACCACTCACTTTTCAACTCGTTTTGGTACACCTCATCCGAAATTCGGACAGATTTTATGGTAGAACTTTTGCGTTTTGACAAACTTAATATAAAATAGAGTTGTAATAATAGTTACAAGTGTCAAGGGGGTCTGGTGGTCCTCCCCCAGAATTTTTTTGGAAATTTAAGTCAAAAAACCCACTCACTTTTCAACTCGTTTTGGTACACCTCATCCGAAATTCGGACAGATTTTATGGTAGAATTTTTGCGTTTTGACAAACTTAATATAAAATAGAGTTGTAATAATAGTTACAAGTGTCAAGGGGGTCTGGTGGTCCTCCCCCAGAATTTTTTTGGAAATTTAAGTCAAAAAACCACTCACTTTTCAACTCGTTTTGGTACACCTCATCCGAAATTCGGACAGATTTTATGGTAGAATTTTTGCGTTTTGACAAACTTAATATAAAATAGAGTTGTAATAATAGTTACAAGTGTCAAGGGGGTCTGGTGGTCCTCCCCCAGAATTTTTTTGGAAATTTAAGTCAAAAAACCCACTCACTTTTCAACTCGTTTTGGTACACCTCATCCGAAATTCGGACAGATTTTATGGTAGAACTTTTGCGTTTTGACAAACTTAATATAAAATAGAGTTGTAATAATAGTTACAAGTGTCAAGGGGGTCTGGTGGTCCTCCCCCAGAATTTTTTTGGAAATTTAAGTCAAAAAACCACTCACTTTTCAACTCGTTTTGGTACACCTCATCCGAAATTCGGACAGATTTTATGGTAGAACTTTTGCGTTTTGACAAACTTAATATAAAATAGAGTTGTAATAATAGTTACAAGTGTCAAGGGGGTCTGGTGGTCCTCCCCCAGAATTTTTTTGGAAATTTAAGTCAAAAAACCCACTCACTTTTCAACTCGTTTTGGTACACCTCATCCGAAATTCGGACAGATTTTATGGTAGAATTTTTGCGTTTTGACAAACTTAATATAAAATAGAGTTGTAATAATAGTTACAAGTGTCAAGGGGGTCTGGTGGTCCTCCCCCAGAATTTTTTTGGAAATTTAAGTCAAAAAACCCACTCACTTTTCAACTCGTTTTGGTACACCTCATCCGAAATTCGGACAGATTTTATGGTAGAATTTTTGCGTTTTGACAAACTTAATATAAAATAGAGTTGTAATAATAGTTACAAGTGTCAAGGGGGTCTGGTGGTCCTCCCCCAGAATTTTTTTGGAAATTTAAGTCAAAAAACCCACTCACTTTTCAACTCGTTTTGGTACACCTCATCCGAAATTCGGACAGATTTTATGGTAGAATTTTTGCGTTTTGACAAACTTAATATAAAATAGAGTTGTAATAATAGTTACAAGTGTCAAGGGGGTCTGGTGGTCCTCCCCCAGAATTTTTTTGGAAATTTAAGTCAAAAAACCCACTCACTTTTCAACTCGTTTTGGTACACCTCATCCGAAATTCGGACAGATTTTATGGTAGAATTTTTGCGTTTTGACAAACTTAATATAAAATAGAGTTGTAATAATAGTTACAAGTGTCAAGGGGGTCTGGTGGTCCTCCCCCAGAATTTTTTTGGAAATTTAAGTCAAAAAACCCACTCACTTTTCAACTCGTTTTGGTACACCTCATCCGAAATTCGGACAGATTTTATGGTAGAATTTTTGCGTTTTGACAAACTTAATATAAAATAGAGTTGTAATAATAGTTACAAGTGTCAAGGGGGTCTGGTGGTCCTCCCCCAGAATTTTTTTGGAAATTTAAGTCAAAAAACCCACTCACTTTTCAACTCGTTTTGGTACACCTCATCCGAAATTCGGACAGATTTTATGGTAGAATTTTTGCGTTTTGACAAACTTAATATAAAATAGAGTTGTAATAATAGTTACAAGTGTCAAGGGGGTCTGGTGGTCCTCCCCCAGAATTTTTTTGGAAATTTAAGTCAAAAAACCCACTCACTTTTCAACTCGTTTTGGTACACCTCATCCGAAATTCGGACAGATTTTATGGTAGAATTTTTGCGTTTTGACAAACTTAATATAAAATAGAGTTGTAATAATAGTTACAAGTGTCAAGGGGGTCTGGTGGTCCTCCCCCAGAATTTTTTTGGAAATTTAAGTCAAAAAACCCACTCACTTTTCAACTCGTTTTGGTACACCTCATCCGAAATTCGGACAGATTTTATGGTAGAATTTTTGCGTTTTGACAAACTTAATATAAAATAGAGTTGTAATAATAGTTACAAGTGTCAAGGGGGTCTGGTGGTCCTCCCCCAGAATTTTTTTGGAAATTTAAGTCAAAAAACCCACTCACTTTTCAACTCGTTTTGGTACACCTCATCCGAAATTCGGACAGATTTTATGGTAGAATTTTTGCGTTTTGACAAACTTAATATAAAATAGAGTTGTAATAATAGTTACAAGTGTCAAGGGGGTCTGGTGGTCCTCCCCCAGAATTTTTTTGGAAATTTAAGTCAAAAAACCCACTCACTTTTCAACTCGTTTTGGTACACCTCATCCGAAATTCGGACAGATTTTATGGTAGAATTTTTGCGTTTTGACAAACTTAATATAAAATAGAGTTGTAATAATAGTTACAAGTGTCAAGGGGGTCTGGTGGTCCTCCCCCAGAATTTTTTTGGAAATTTAAGTCAAAAAACCCACTCACTTTTCAACTCGTTTTGGTACACCTCATCCGAAATTCGGACAGATTTTATGGTAGAATTTTTGCGTTTTGACAAACTTAATATAAAATAGAGTTGTAATAATAGTTACAAGTGTCAAGGGGGTCTGGTGGTCCTCCCCCAGAATTTTTTTGGAAATTTAAGTCAAAAAACCCACTCACTTTTCAACTCGTTTTGGTACACCTCATCCGAAATTCGGACAGATTTTATGGTAGAATTTTTGCGTTTTGACAAACTTAATATAAAATAGAGTTGTAATAATAGTTACAAGTGTCAAGGGGGTCTGGTGGTCCTCCCCCAGAATTTTTTTGGAAATTTAAGTCAAAAAACCCACTCACTTTTCAACTCGTTTTGGTACACCTCATCCGAAATTCGGACAGATTTTATGGTAGAATTTTTGCGTTTTGACAAACTTAATATAAAATAGAGTTGTAATAATAGTTACAAGTGTCAAGGGGGTCTGGTGGTCCTCCCCCAGAATTTTTTTGGAAATTTAAGTCAAAAAACCCACTCACTTTTCAACTCGTTTTGGTACACCTCATCCGAAATTCGGACAGATTTTATGGTAGAATTTTTGCGTTTTGACAAACTTAATATAAAATAGAGTTGTAATAATAGTTACAAGTGTCAAGGGGGTCTGGTGGTCCTCCCCCAGAATTTTTTTGGAAATTTAAGTCAAAAAACCCACTCACTTTTCAACTCGTTTTGGTACACCTCATCCGAAATTCGGACAGATTTTATGGTAGAATTTTTGCGTTTTGACAAACTTAATATAAAATAGAGTTGTAATAATAGTTACAAGTGTCAAGGGGGTCTGGTGGTCCTCCCCCAGAATTTTTTTGGAAATTTAAGTCAAAAAACCCACTCACTTTTCAACTCGTTTTGGTACACCTCATCCGAAATTCGGACAGATTTTATGGTAGAATTTTTGCGTTTTGACAAACTTAATATAAAATAGAGTTGTAATAATAGTTACAAGTGTCAAGGGGGTCTGGTGGTCCTCCCCCAGAATTTTTTTGGAAATTTAAGTCAAAAAACCCACTCACTTTTCAACTCGTTTTGGTACACCTCATCCGAAATTCGGACAGATTTTATGGTAGAATTTTTGCGTTTTGACAAACTTAATATAAAATAGAGTTGTAATAATAGTTACAAGTGTCAAGGGGGTCTGGTGGTCCTCCCCCAGAATTTTTTTGGAAATTTAAGTCAAAAAACCCACTCACTTTTCAACTCGTTTTGGTACACCTCATCCGAAATTCGGACAGATTTTATGGTAGAATTTTTGCGTTTTGACAAACTTAATATAAAATAGAGTTGTAATAATAGTTACAAGTGTCAAGGGGGTCTGGTGGTCCTCCCCCAGAATTTTTTTGGAAATTTAAGTCAAAAAACCCACTCACTTTTCAACTCGTTTTGGTACACCTCATCCGAAATTCGGACAGATTTTATGGTAGAATTTTTGCGTTTTGACAAACTTAATATAAAATAGAGTTGTAATAATAGTTACAAGTGTCAAGGGGGTCTGGTGGTCCTCCCCCAGAATTTTTTTGGAAATTTAAGTCAAAAAACCCACTCACTTTTCAACTCGTTTTGGTACACCTCATCCGAAATTCGGACAGATTTTATGGTAGAATTTTTGCGTTTTGACAAACTTAATATAAAATAGAGTTGTAATAATAGTTACAAGTGTCAAGGGGGTCTGGTGGTCCTCCCCCAGAATTTTTTTGGAAATTTAAGTCAAAAAACCCACTCACTTTTCAACTCGTTTTGGTACACCTCATCCGAAATTCGGACAGATTTTATGGTAGAATTTTTGCGTTTTGACAAACTTAATATAAAATAGAGTTGTAATAATAGTTACAAGTGTCAAGGGGGTCTGGTGGTCCTCCCCCAGAATTTTTTTGGAAATTTAAGTCAAAAAACCCACTCACTTTTCAACTCGTTTTGGTACACCTCATCCGAAATTCGGACAGATTTTATGGTAGAATTTTTGCGTTTTGACAAACTTAATATAAAATAGAGTTGTAATAATAGTTACAAGTGTCAAGGGGGTCTGGTGGTCCTCCCCCAGAATTTTTTTGGAAATTTAAGTCAAAAAACCCACTCACTTTTCAACTCGTTTTGGTACACCTCATCCGAAATTCGGACAGATTTTATGGTAGAATTTTTGCGTTTTGACAAACTTAATATAAAATAGAGTTGTAATAATAGTTACAAGTGTCAAGGGGGTCTGGTGGTCCTCCCCCAGAATTTTTTTGGAAATTTAAGTCAAAAAACCCACTCACTTTTCAACTCGTTTTGGTACACCTCATCCGAAATTCGGACAGATTTTATGGTAGAATTTTTGCGTTTTGACAAACTTAATATAAAATAGAGTTGTAATAATAGTTACAAGTGTCAAGGGGGTCTGGTGGTCCTCCCCCAGAATTTTTTTGGAAATTTAAGTCAAAAAACCCACTCACTTTTCAACTCGTTTTGGTACACCTCATCCGAAATTCGGACAGATTTTATGGTAGAATTTTTGCGTTTTGACAAACTTAATATAAAATAGAGTTGTAATAATAGTTACAAGTGTCAAGGGGGTCTGGTGGTCCTCCCCCAGAATTTTTTTGGAAATTTAAGTCAAAAAACCCACTCACTTTTCAACTCGTTTTGGTACACCTCATCCGAAATTCGGACAGATTTTATGGTAGAATTTTTGCGTTTTGACAAACTTAATATAAAATAGAGTTGTAATAATAGTTACAAGTGTCAAGGGGGTCTGGTGGTCCTCCCCCAGAATTTTTTTGGAAATTTAAGTCAAAAAACCCACTCACTTTTCAACTCGTTTTGGTACACCTCATCCGAAATTCGGACAGATTTTATGGTAGAATTTTTGCGTTTTGACAAACTTAATATAAAATAGAGTTGTAATAATAGTTACAAGTGTCAAGGGGGTCTGGTGGTCCTCCCCCAGAATTTTTTTGGAAATTTAAGTCAAAAAACCCACTCACTTTTCAACTCGTTTTGGTACACCTCATCCGAAATTCGGACAGATTTTATGGTAGAATTTTTGCGTTTTGACAAACTTAATATAAAATAGAGTTGTAATAATAGTTACAAGTGTCAAGGGGGTCTGGTGGTCCTCCCCCAGAATTTTTTTGGAAATTTAAGTCAAAAAACCCACTCACTTTTCAACTCGTTTTGGTACACCTCATCCGAAATTCGGACAGATTTTATGGTAGAATTTTTGCGTTTTGACAAACTTAATATAAAATAGAGTTGTAATAATAGTTACAAGTGTCAAGGGGGTCTGGTGGTCCTCCCCCAGAATTTTTTTGGAAATTTAAGTCAAAAAACCCACTCACTTTTCAACTCGTTTTGGTACACCTCATCCGAAATTCGGACAGATTTTATGGTAGAATTTTTGCGTTTTGACAAACTTAATATAAAATAGAGTTGTAATAATAGTTACAAGTGTCAAGGGGGTCTGGTGGTCCTCCCCCAGAATTTTTTTGGAAATTTAAGTCAAAAAACCCACTCACTTTTCAACTCGTTTTGGTACACCTCATCCGAAATTCGGACAGATTTTATGGTAGAATTTTTGCGTTTTGACAAACTTAATATAAAATAGAGTTGTAATAATAGTTACAAGTGTCAAGGGGGTCTGGTGGTCCTCCCCCAGAATTTTTTTGGAAATTTAAGTCAAAAAACCCACTCACTTTTCAACTCGTTTTGGTACACCTCATCCGAAATTCGGACAGATTTTATGGTAGAATTTTTGCGTTTTGACAAACTTAATATAAAATAGAGTTGTAATAATAGTTACAAGTGTCAAGGGGGTCTGGTGGTCCTCCCCCAGAATTTTTTTGGAAATTTAAGTCAAAAAACCCACTCACTTTTCAACTCGTTTTGGTACACCTCATCCGAAATTCGGACAGATTTTATGGTAGAATTTTTGCGTTTTGACAAACTTAATATAAAATAGAGTTGTAATAATAGTTACAAGTGTCAAGGGGGTCTGGTGGTCCTCCCCCAGAATTTTTTTGGAAATTTAAGTCAAAAAACCCACTCACTTTTCAACTCGTTTTGGTACACCTCATCCGAAATTCGGACAGATTTTATGGTAGAATTTTTGCGTTTTGACAAACTTAATATAAAATAGAGTTGTAATAATAGTTACAAGTGTCAAGGGGGTCTGGTGGTCCTCCCCCAGAATTTTTTTGGAAATTTAAGTCAAAAAACCCACTCACTTTTCAACTCGTTTTGGTACACCTCATCCGAAATTCGGACAGATTTTATGGTAGAATTTTTGCGTTTTGACAAACTTAATATAAAATAGAGTTGTAATAATAGTTACAAGTGTCAAGGGGGTCTGGTGGTCCTCCCCCAGAATTTTTTTGGAAATTTAAGTCAAAAAACCCACTCACTTTTCAACTCGTTTTGGTACACCTCATCCGAAATTCGGACAGATTTTATGGTAGAATTTTTGCGTTTTGACAAACTTAATATAAAATAGAGTTGTAATAATAGTTACAAGTGTCAAGGGGGTCTGGTGGTCCTCCCCCAGAATTTTTTTGGAAATTTAAGTCAAAAAACCCACTCACTTTTCAACTCGTTTTGGTACACCTCATCCGAAATTCGGACAGATTTTATGGTAGAATTTTTGCGTTTTGACAAACTTAATATAAAATAGAGTTGTAATAATAGTTACAAGTGTCAAGGGGGTCTGGTGGTCCTCCCCCAGAATTTTTTTGGAAATTTAAGTCAAAAAACCCACTCACTTTTCAACTCGTTTTGGTACACCTCATCCGAAATTCGGACAGATTTTATGGTAGAATTTTTGCGTTTTGACAAACTTAATATAAAATAGAGTTGTAATAATAGTTACAAGTGTCAAGGGGGTCTGGTGGTCCTCCCCCAGAATTTTTTTGGAAATTTAAGTCAAAAAACCACTCACTTTTCAACTCGTTTTGGTACACCTCATCCGAAATTCGGACAGATTTTATGGTAGAATTTTTGCGTTTTGACAAACTTAATATAAAATAGAGTTGTAATAATAGTTACAAGTGTCAAGGGGGTCTGGTGGTCCTCCCCCAGAATTTTTTTGGAAATTTAAGTCAAAAAACCACTCACTTTTCAACTCGTTTTGGTACACCTCATCCGAAATTCGGACAGATTTTATGGTAGAATTTTTGCGTTTTGACAAACTTAATATAAAATAGAGTTGTAATAATAGTTACAAGTGTCAAGGGGGTCTGGTGGTCCTCCCCCAGAATTTTTTTGGAAATTTAAGTCAAAAAACCACTCACTTTTCAACTCGTTTTGGTACACCTCATCCGAAATTCGGACAGATTTTATGGTAGAATTTTTGCGTTTTGACAAACTTAATATAAAATAGAGTTGTAATAATAGTTACAAGTGTCAAGGGGGTCTGGTGGTCCTCCCCCAGAATTTTTTTGGAAATTTAAGTCAAAAAACCACTCACTTTTCAACTCGTTTTGGTACACCTCATCCGAAATTCGGACAGATTTTATGGTAGAATTTTTGCGTTTTGACAAACTTAATATAAAATAGAGTTGTAATAATAGTTACAAGTGTCAAGGGGGTCTGGTGGTCCTCCCCCAGAATTTTTTTGGAAATTTAAGTCAAAAAACCACTCACTTTTCAACTCGTTTTGGTACACCTCATCCGAAATTCGGACAGATTTTATGGTAGAATTTTTGCGTTTTGACAAACTTAATATAAAATAGAGTTGTAATAATAGTTACAAGTGTCAAGGGGGTCTGGTGGTCCTCCCCCAGAATTTTTTTGGAAATTTAAGTCAAAAAACCACTCACTTTTCAACTCGTTTTGGTACACCTCATCCGAAATTCGGACAGATTTTATGGTAGAATTTTTGCGTTTTGACAAACTTAATATAAAATAGAGTTGTAATAATAGTTACAAGTGTCAAGGGGGTCTGGTGGTCCTCCCCCAGAATTTTTTTGGAAATTTAAGTCAAAAAACCCACTCACTTTTCAACTCGTTTTGGTACACCTCATCCGAAATTCGGACAGATTTTATGGTAGAATTTTTGCGTTTTGACAAACTTAATATAAAATAGAGTTGTAATAATAGTTACAAGTGTCAAGGGGGTCTGGTGGTCCTCCCCCAGAATTTTTTTGGAAATTTAAGTCAAAAAACCCACTCACTTTTCAACTCGTTTTGGTACACCTCATCCGAAATTCGGACAGATTTTATGGTAGAATTTTTGCGTTTTGACAAACTTAATATAAAATAGAGTTGTAATAATAGTTACAAGTGTCAAGGGGGTCTGGTGGTCCTCCCCCAGAATTTTTTTGGAAATTTAAGTCAAAAAACCACTCACTTTTCAACTCGTTTTGGTACACCTCATCCGAAATTCGGACAGATTTTATGGTAGAATTTTTGCGTTTTGACAAACTTAATATAAAATAGAGTTGTAATAATAGTTACAAGTGTCAAGGGGGTCTGGTGGTCCTCCCCCAGAATTTTTTTGGAAATTTAAGTCAAAAAACCCACTCACTTTTCAACTCGTTTTGGTACACCTCATCCGAAATTCGGACAGATTTTATGGTAGAATTTTTGCGTTTTGACAAACTTAATATAAAATAGAGTTGTAATAATAGTTACAAGTGTCAAGGGGGTCTGGTGGTCCTCCCCCAGAATTTTTTTGGAAATTTAAGTCAAAAAACCCACTCACTTTTCAACTCGTTTTGGTACACCTCATCCGAAATTCGGACAGATTTTATGGTAGAATTTTTGCGTTTTGACAAACTTAATATAAAATAGAGTTGTAATAATAGTTACAAGTGTCAAGGGGGTCTGGTGGTCCTCCCCCAGAATTTTTTTGGAAATTTAAGTCAAAAAACCCACTCACTTTTCAACTCGTTTTGGTACACCTCATCCGAAATTCGGACAGATTTTATGGTAGAATTTTTGCGTTTTGACAAACTTAATATAAAATAGAGTTGTAATAATAGTTACAAGTGTCAAGGGGGTCTGGGGGTCCTCCCCCACAAAATTTTTGAAAATTTGACCTTAAAATAACAAGGTTTTAACTCATTTTGGTGCATAAAATTCCATAGTATACGCCTCCAAAAACCGAAATATAGTTGTACATTCAGCACATTTTAACTGCTAAAATTAGGATCTTTTCGGGGGAAAGTTCCGTATCCCTTCTTTCGCACTTGTTGACGAAAACCAGAGTGATTTTTAAGTACAATTTTTAAAATGTTCCGCGGGCCGGACCAAATGACGTGGCGGGCCGGATCCGGCCCGCGGGCCTGAGGTTGCCCACCGTTGATCTAGAATATTCACTCGGAACACAATCACCCCTGTTATGTGCATCGCAGCACAAACCACAAACAACCATATACTGTTCTTCTAAAGAACACCAATAATCTAAACTTCTCATTCCCGCAATAAACGTTTAAAGAATTTATTTGGATTTAAACTCTCTATTTTAACAAAATCAAATTCAGTAATTTGAAAAATATTGGCTGAAATGAGAGATCCGTCTTAAGGGGAGGACCACAGTTTGGTTTAGTTGTCAAAATGATTCAAAGCGTAACCCAAATCTTAATATTTTCCTTAGATCGATTCTTAAATCTTCCGAGAATCGAATAAGATTCGTTCAGGATCGAACAACATTCGATTCTGTGAATCGATTTTTAATCAAACTTTGGTTTTCCTGTCACAAGTTAAGTAACAGGGATTATTCCGATACCTTTTCCCTAAATCCCTCAAAAACTTCTTGTGCTGCCATCTAATTAAAATTTTGGAACTAAAATCGAAAATTCTGGGATGAAAATTCTTTGGCCTAACAAGTAGGAGGCAAGAAACCGCACATTTTTATCTTTTTTAGTTTTTGAGTTATTGATTTTTAAAATGCGTCAGTCTTTTTTGGGACACCCTGTATTATGCTTCAACTTTTCTAATTGAAACTTTTTTGTGTGACCCTTAGATCAAAAGATACAAGGGAGATTCCTTACACCACCCCCTCAATATCAATCTTTTTTGGAGAGAGGGGATATTTTCTATTATTCATTAAATATTGTTTACTGGTTTAATAACATGAAAACAATCATTTTTTAACCATATAAGTGTGAAATTTTAGGATGTAAAGTGAAAAGAATTTTTTGAATTATTTTTTTTATTCCAGATAACAGTTAATAAAAAATACACAAAATTAGGATTATTATTCACACAACAGCAACACATTTAAATTAAACATTTGAAATTTACAAAATACAATGCAAAATTAAAGAGGCAAGGGTTTAGAAAGAGTAGTTTTTTTGTCTAATAATTAATAATCTAATAATCTAATCCAATAATTAATAATCTAATAATCTAATCTAATAATAATAATCTAATAATTAATAATCTAATAATAATAATTTTCTACACTATAAAATAACTTGTAAAAGGTATTGCTTCTCTTCTTCGTCTTTAGTAATTGTTGTATTAAATTCTTGCACTAGTTTAATACTTCTTTCAGCAGCATCATTAACAACTTTTAAATTTTTCACAATATCAAATCTTGAAAACTCGAAGTTAGTGCACCACTCATCTGGATCAGACTTTAAAAACTGTGTCGAAATACCTTTTAAAAAAGTTTAATGTAAATGGAGTAATAAAGCTATCTAGTTCTTTGTTTAAAAGAGAATGTCAGTCATTTAAATGCACTTTCAACTTCACTGTTCTATTTTCTTCATTATAGTTTTGGTTCACATCATTTTTGTAAGACAATACTTTTAAAGCCATGGTAATTTTTATATCTTTATTTAGACTTTTATCAAAAAACCAAATGCAATTATTTCAGGGTTTAAATACCATAATTGGTTTATAAATTTAGTAAGTACAACTTCTGATACTTCAGCATCTGTTTTTTATAATTAATTAATGATTTAATTAATTTTAAATCTTGATTCAGAGCTAATATGGGATCAGTAGAGTTAAACCACGCTTTTACATAAATATTTATGATGAAAACACAGGATAGTTCTAATTGCTTCCCTCACTTGGAGGGTTAAAGTAAACTTGTTTCTAAAGATGAAAATTTTTAAGCAATACATTGCTTTAGCCATCCATCTAGCGTGATGAAGAGCTCTAAATGATATCTGATGTGGTTTTGAAAACCCAATAAATATCAAACACAGAAGTAACAGTTAGTCTTCTCTAGGAAGATATTTTGAGTTTTGCAACTGCTCGGTTATGAACTTCATATAGAAGTTGCACTTACTAAATTTATAAACCACTTATGGTATTTAAACCCTGAAATAATTGCATTTGGTTTTTTGATAAAAGCCTAAATAAAGATATAAAAATTAACATGGCTTTCAAAGTATTGTCTTACAAAAATGATGTGAACCAAGACTTTTTAAAAGGTATTTCGACACAGTTTTTAGTCTGATCCAGATGAGTGGTGCACTAACTTCGAGTTTTCAAAAGGATTTGATATTGTGAAAAATGTAAAAGTTGTTAATGATGATGCTGAAAGAGGTATTAAACTAGTGCAAGAATTTAATACATCAATTACAAAAGACGAAGAACAGAAGCAATACCTTTTGCAAGTTATTTCAGTGTAGAAAATTATACCCGGACAAAAAAAAACCCTACTCTTTCTAAATCCTTGCCTCTTTAATTTTGCATTATATTATGGCGCAGGAGATGTTTTTCGGGGAAGTATATAAATACGTGCTCGTAAACAGGAACAAAAACAATTTTATTTAAAACTTAACAAGTGGTTAGTTAAAAACATTATGGTAGAAAAAGGTCGTGAATGTGGTTGTATACAACATTGTAGCTGGCTATTTATACACAATTGCTATTTCGATTTCGGTTACGATTACAATAATTTACATATAATAAAATTATATAAAGGTAAAAAGTAAAAGTTCACAAATCGTAAAAAGTTCGATTCGTAAGAGTAAAAAGTTCGAGTCCCACATGACTCCCTCCCCAGTCCTTTGGACGATGAAGCACTACGTTTTCCAGTGGACACGGCGTCCTGAGCGAGTTGTTGAAACGGTGTGGGGTTGAACTCCTGGATCGATGTCCGGTGACAATAGGTAGGCGGGTTGTAGACGATCAATGGACACAGTCTTGGGTTGGTCGTTTATCTCCACCTCGAAGAACTTGTCTGTTCGTCTCAGCACCTTGAAGGGTCCGGAGTAGGGTGGGGTCAGGGGTTTTCTATAAGCATCGTTCCTCATAAACACGTGAGTTGATAAAAGCAGGTCTTTACTGATGTAGATGTCCCTGGAAGTATGATGAGAAGCGGGGGTAGGCCGGAGATTCCGCATGTTGAGCCTCAGGCGCGCAACGAAGTCGGAAGCCGGAACAGGATCAGAGCTGGAGTTTCGCAGGATCTCCCCAGGTAGGCGCAGGGTAGACCCATAAACTAACTCTGCTGGTGAGGCTCCTATATCTTCTTTCAGCGCACACCTGATGCCAAGAAGAACAGTCGGGAGGACCTCCATCCATCTCTCGGTACTGTGACTCATGATGGCAGCTTTGAGCTGACGGTGAAAACGCTAGACAGCACCATTGGCAATAGGGTGGTAGGCAGTAGTTCTCGTGCGATGAGATCCTAAAAATTTAGCAAAGTTATTGAAAAGAGAACTCTCGAAGTTAGACCCTCGGTCGGTTGTTACTACCTCAGGCACTCCGTAGCGAGCTATCCAACCCTCGTAAAATGCTTGAGCTGTAGTCTCTGCCGTCTGGTCACGTACAGGAAAGGCTTCAGGCCATCGGGTGTACCGGTCTACGCATGTTAACAGGTACCGGAAGTCCCTAGATGAAGGCAGGGGTCCAACGATGTCAAGGTGTACATGGGAGAACCTAGCAGATGGTAAGTCAAACGTCGACAAGGGAGCTTTAGTGTGACGCTTCACCTTCGATCGCTGACAGGACAGGCAGGCTCTGCACCAGGTCTTGATATCCTTATCCATCGCATTCCAGACAAACCGCTCCCTGATCAGCTTCAAACAGGGCCTATAAGCTGGATGAGAAAGACTGTGCAACATGTTAAAAACTATTTTTCTAAAAGATTGAGGAACGTATGGTCTAGCTGAACCCGTAGAAATGTCACAAAACAAAGGTTTGGATGACATGAATTTAGTGGGGATAAGTTTCAGACACGTGTCCGAATCCACCAAGGAACGCATTTCCTGGTCGGATTCCTGAGCGGAGGCCATCTCATCGTAATCTATACTAGAGGGCAAGGTAATCTCAGAAATCCTTGATAGTGCATCTGCAACACTATTCGCATCACCAGCAACGTACCTTAAATCAGTCGAAAATTGACCTATAAATTCCAGGTGTCTTGTCTGCCGTGGAGAGCATTTATCAGGCTTTTGCCTAAACGCATAAATTAGCGGACGGTGGTCCGTAAAGATGGAAAAACCTCTACCCTCCAAAAGATATCTAAAGTGCCTAACAGCAGCGTATATCGCTAACAATTCCCTGTCGTAGACGCTATAATTGCTTTCGGCCTTGTTTAACTTACGTGAGAAAAAACCAAGTGGCTCAACTCGTTCATTGACTCTTTGCTGCAATACTGCTCCTAGAGCAATATCAGACGCATCTGTAAAAAGAAAAAGCTCTGCATTAGGAACTGGAAAAGCTAGCAAAGTGGCTTTTGCCAACATCTCCTTGCAGTCAGAGAAAGCTTTCCGCGTTTCTTCGGTCCATTCAATGACAGTCTTGTCATTCTTCTTCTTCTTGCCAGCAGTTAGATCATGTAGAGAAGACTGCATACCAGAGGCGTTCTTCAGAAACTTGTGATAGAAGTTCGTCATGGCCAGGAATCGTCGTAAATCTGAAACAGTATTAGGCAAAGGAAATTCGGTTAGAGCTTTGATTTTATCTGGCAAGGGAGAAATTCCATTTTCAGAAACTCTAAAACCTAAGAAATCGAGCTCTTTCTGCCCAAATACGCATTTGTTTAGATTTATTACAATACCGTATTCCTGCAACCGGCTGAAAACTCTAGCAAGATCTTCTTTATGGGTAGCTTCGTCGTTCGAGGCTATGAGAAGATCATCAATGTAGGCAAAGACGCAATCAATACCTCTAAGCACTTGATCAATGAACCTTTGGAAGCTCTGAGCTGCATTGCACAAGCCAAAAGTCATCTGACAGTATTCAAAGAGACCTATTGGGGTAATTACTGCTGTCTTGGGAATATCCCGTGATTCAATGGGGATTTGATGAAAGGCTTTAACCAGATCTACTTTGGAAAATATAGATTTACCTGCCAAGCCTAAAGCGAAATCATGAATATGAGGCAGAGGGTATCTGTCGGGGACAGTAACGGCATTGAGTCGCCTAAAATCTCCACAGATCCTCCATTCATTGTTTGATTTCTTGACCATATGAATCGGGCTTGCCCAAGAGCTTTTAGAAGGTCTGATAATTCCCTGTTTCAGAAGACTTTCAAACTCTTTCTTTAAAAAATCTAGTTTTTCTGGCGATAGCCGCCTAACTCTAGAAAAAACAGGTGGGCCACGAGTCTCAATACAGTGAGTGACTGTATGCAATTTAGCATTGGTGTTAGACAAGGGCTGTAAAAGCAGAGGGAACTTGTGTAATACCCTTTGGAAAGGGCAATCGTTACCTATGAGGGTAAGACCCAAAGAAGGGCCAGAATTAACTGTACCTTTCTTAGATAGTGAGGTTAAACTATCCACTAAACGGCGGTTTTTAATGTCCACCAACAACCCATACTTCTCCAAGAAGTCCGCACCTAGGATTGGGTGGGACACATCAGCGACTATAAAAGTCCACTCAAAATGGCGTCGCAAGCCAAGGTCTAATGAAATGGCTTTAGTACCAA
This sequence comes from Tetragnatha montana, assembly GCA_963680715.1. Taxonomy (NCBI): domain Eukaryota; kingdom Metazoa; phylum Arthropoda; class Arachnida; order Araneae; family Tetragnathidae; genus Tetragnatha; species Tetragnatha montana. Next base: position 52,364,850 of record OY796681.1, on the reverse strand, counting down.
AAGTTCTAATGGGCGAACCATTTGCTGCGTATAACGTTAAACCTCTACAGCTTTTAGTAATGGAGTGAGATTTCCCCAAACAACTGACTTCTGCGCCACTGTCAACAAGGAATTTCAATCTGTTGACTCTATCCCAGATAAATAAGCGGCGGTTTGGAGGGCTACCATCTGCTGCCGCGACGGCAGTGGAGCCTACTCGTTTTCCCGAAAATTACAGGGAGCTTTACATTTATGAGCCTTGTCGGCATACTTCTCGTGATACCAACAAAGGTCTCTATTACGATGATCTCGGGACTGAGATCGCCTACGAGATCTGTTAGGTTGTCTTTTAGGACTACGTTGCCTAATGAGTCTTCCAACCTGATCTTTTAAGGCTGAAATTTCAGCTCGTAAAGCTTGTATTTCGGGTACCGCTGAACCAGAAGCTATATTTCCCGATGGGGCATGTACCTCTGAATAAGAAGCAACATTTCCTGATGGGGCAGATACCTCAAACACCTTGTCGGCAATTTTAGCCAAGGAATTCAAATCTCCCGGAGCTACTGAAAGGATCTGCTGGATGTTTAAGGGGAGGCGTTGTCGCCACAATGTGCCCAAAACATCGTCATCAAATTTGTTATTAGCCAAATTCTTCATTTCCCTGAGCAGTTGGGAGGGCTTCTTATCGCCAAGGTCAAGATCTTGCATCAAAAGCTTCAATTTTTCAGATTCAGATTGGGAATGAACCTCTATTAGGCGAGACTTCAGGGTCAAGTACATATCAGACTCGGGTGGGTTTCCCAGAATGTCTCTCACAGACGCCAGGATTTTAGAATCCAAGGCGGCAACCACATAGCTGTATTTGGTCAAATCGACTGAAATACGAGAGACATGAAACTGGCTCTCTAACTGAAAGAACCACGTCTCAGGATCATGGTCCCAAAAGGGTGGTGCCTTTACTGAAACTGGGGATAATTCAGATTCAGGGTCTGCATTAGGCAGTTTGGATTCAGTTACCTTGGGGTCCTCTTTAACCATCTTGTTGATACTAATCGGTACACAACGCACTGCAACGTAAATGAGATCACTAAAATGGCCAACACTCAGAAACCCGACCGCGAACCTGATGGAAACAGAGACACGACTAAAACTCACCCAATATGAAAATGCTCCAGGACGTCAGCATCTCAATGGCGATGATGAAACTCCAAAGATTTTAAAATCAGCATTCTAAAATTCACATGGTCACCACTATGGCGCAGGAGATGTTTTTCGGGGAAGTATATAAATACGTGCTCGTAAACAGGAACAAAAACAATTTTATTTAAAACTTAACAAGTGGTTAGTTAAAAACATTATGGTAGAAAAAGGTCGTGAATGTGGTTGTATACAACATTGTAGCTGGCTATTTATACACAATTGCTATTTCGATTTCGGTTACGATTACAATAATTTACATATAATAAAATTATATAAAGGTAAAAAGTAAAAGTTCACAAATCGTAAAAAGTTCGATTCGTAAGAGTAAAAAGTTCGAGTCCCACAATATTTTGTAAATTTCAAATGTTTAATTTAAATGTGTTGCTGTTGTGTGAATAATAATCCTAATTTTGTGTATTTTTTATTAACTGTTATCTGGAATAAAAAAAATAATTCAAAAAATTCTTTTCACTTTACATTCTAAAATTTCATACTTATATGGTTGAAAAATGATTAATTTGATGTTATTAAACCAGTAAACAATATTTAATGATTTAAAGAAAAAATCCCCTCTCTCCAAAAAAGATTGATATTGGGGGGGGGTAAGAAATCCCCCTTGTATCGTTTGATCTAAGGGTCACACAAAAAAGTTTCAATTAAAAAGGTTAAAGCTTAATTAATTATCTAAAGAATGAATCGTTGTTTTTGTTTCTACTATATCCGGTTCGAATTTTATGGTGAAAAACGCGCTGTTTTTAGTGAAAAATCGCGTTTTTGCGAAACTTTGACGGCTGGGCGCGGGGTCGAAATATTATTTTTTTGGTCTGAAACTTTCAGAATATCAGTTTGACATCAAATGGCACCTTTTGAGGGGGTGCCGTGAAAAAAATTCGCACTTTGATTTTTAGCGACCACCCTATTGTATAATTTCTTGTCTTACCAAATTGAAGATTTGTTATAAGGAAATTTAAAGTAAAAGAAAAACATTGTAAAAAATCTTTCCAAGAAATTAGGCAATTTAAAGCGTTTTAAAGATGAAAGAGAAAGGAATTTTTATAAAGGCTACATTGATTTAGATAAAAGTGTTACTGCTAAATTATTTAATTTTTTCTTCTTAAGATGTTAGGATATTTTAATTTTCATAATTGAGTAGTAGGTAGAATAAATGTCAAATACAATTTACAAATAATGTTAATAATTATCTTATGTTCTCTTTTTAAAGTTACTATCTATGGGGCAGAGGTGTTATCGTTTTTGTGCTACGTTCGTGAAAAGCATTATTATCTTCATACTAAAAAGGTCTAGGGGTACTATCCAGAAAGTTTCTTCCGATTTTTTCCACCTTCTCTAAACTTTGGAAGGGGGCTAAGACTTAGAAATGGATACAAAATAACAATATAAATTATAAAATTATAACTGACAACATCGATACGTGATTCCAGGATATAAAAATGAAACCTTTCACTAAACTTAATTTATTTCTTTAAAATTAAGGTATCATGATTCGTCTGCATTTGTTTGTTTCTTTAAAGTCGATGGGGAAAAGTAACGATGTCAATCTGAGTGAGAGGAGAAGGGAAGTTGGGGAGCAGAGGAGCGACCACAGTGCAACGCGGGGACAGCTTTCGTTTCAGGTGAGTACCGACCGTATTTTGCCGCCAGGCTAGTGAAAGCTAGTCGACGTATGGGGTAGATCAGATTCGGCTCACCTGTTCTCTAACTAGAGAATTGATCTGGGGTCTTTCCTCTCTTTGTGTCTTTTAGGTAGATGGTGGAAGGTGTTTATCCGTCCCGGAGGAGAGAAAGGACGTTGGGGAGCAGAGGAGCGACCAAAGTGCAACTCGAGGACCTCTTTCGTTTCAGGTGAGTACCGACCGTATTTTGCCGCCAGGCTAGTGAAAGCTAGTCGACGTATGGGGTAGATCAGATTCGGCTCACCTGTTCTCTAACTAGAGAATTGATCTGGGGTCTTTCCTCTCTTTGTGTCTTTTAGGTAGATGGTGGAAGGTGTTTATCCGTCCCGGAGGAGAGAAAGGACGTTGGGGAGCAGAGGAGCGACCAAAGTGCAACTCGAGGACCTCTTTCGTTTCAGGTGAGTACCGATCGTATTTTGCCGCCAGGCTAGTGAAAGCTAGTCGACGTACGGGGTAGATCAGATTCGGCTCACCTGTTCTCTAACTAGAGAATTGATCTGGGGTCTTTCCTCTCTTTGTGTCTTTTAGGTAGATGGTGGAAGGTGTTTATCCGTCCCGGAGGAGAGAAAGGACGTTGGGGAGCAGAGGAGCGACCAAAGTGCAACTCGAGGACCTCTTTCGTTTCAGGTGAGTACCGATCGTATTTTGCCGCCAGGCTAGTGAAAGCTAGTCGACGTACGGGGTAGATCAGATTCGGCTCACCTGTTCTCTAACTAGAGAATTGATCTGGGGTCTTTCCTCTCTTTGTGTCTTTTAGGTAGATGGTGGAAGGTGTTTATCCGTCCCGGAGGAGAGAAAGGACGTTGGGGAGCAGAGGAGCGACCAAAGTGCAACTCGAGGACCTCTTTCGTTTCAGGTGAGTACCGATCGTATTTTGCCGCCAGGCTAGTGAAAGCTAGTCGACGTACGGGGTAGATCAGATTCGGCTCACCTGTTCTCTAACTAGAGAATTGATCTGGGGTCTTTCCTCTCTTTGTGTCTTTTAGGTAGATGGTGGAAGGTGTTTATCCGTCCCGGAGGAGAGAAAGGACGTTGGGGAGCAGAGGAGCGACCAAAGTGCAACTCGAGGACCTCTTTCGTTTCAGGTGAGTACCGATCGTATTTTGCCGCCAGGCTAGTGAAAGCTAGTCGACGTACGGGGTAGATCAGATTCGGCTCACCTGTTCTCTAACTAGAGAATTGATCTGGGGTCTTTCCTCTCTTTGTGTCTTTTAGGTAGATGGTGGAAGGTGTTTATCCGTCCCGGAGGAGAGAAAGGACGTTGGGGAGCAGAGGAGCGACCAAAGTGCAACTCGAGGACCTCTTTCGTTTCAGGTGAGTACCGATCGTATTTTGCCGCCAGGCTAGTGAAAGCTAGTCGACGTACGGGGTAGATCAGATTCGGCTCACCTGTTCTCTAACTAGAGAATTGATCTGGGGTCTTTCCTCTCTTTGTGTCTTTTAGGTAGATGGTGGAAGGTGTTTATCCGTCCCGGAGGAGAGAAAGGACGTTGGGGAGCAGAGGAGCGACCAAAGTGCAACTCGAGGACCTCTTTCGTTTCAGGTGAGTACCGATCGTATTTTGCCGCCAGGCTAGTGAAAGCTAGTCGACGTACGGGGTAGATCAGATTCGGCTCACCTGTTCTCTAACTAGAGAATTGATCTGGGGTCTTTCCTCTCTTTGTGTCTTTTAGGTAGATGGTGGAAGGTGTTTATCCGTCCCGGAGGAGAGAAAGGACGTTGGGGAGCAGAGGAGCGACCAAAGTGCAACTCGAGGACCTCTTTCGTTTCAGGTGAGTACCGATCGTATTTTGCCGCCAGGCTAGTGAAAGCTAGTCGACGTACGGGGTAGATCAGATTCGGCTCACCTGTTCTCTAACTAGAGAATTGATCTGGGGTCTTTCCTCTCTTTGTGTCTTTTAGGTAGATGGTGGAAGGTGTTTATCCGTCCCGGAGGAGAGAAAGGACGTTGGGGAGCAGAGGAGCGACCAAAGTGCAACTCGAGGACCTCTTTCGTTTCAGGTGAGTACCGATCGTATTTTGCCGCCAGGCTAGTGAAAGCTAGTCGACGTACGGGGTAGATCAGATTCGGCTCACCTGTTCTCTAACTAGAGAATTGATCTGGGGTCTTTCCTCTCTTTGTGTCTTTTAGGTAGATGGTGGAAGGTGTTTATCCGTCCCGGAGGAGAGAAAGGACGTTGGGGAGCAGAGGAGCGACCAAAGTGCAACTCGAGGACCTCTTTCGTTTCAGGTGAGTACCGATCGTATTTTGCCGCCAGGCTAGTGAAAGCTAGTCGACGTACGGGGTAGATCAGATTCGGCTCACCTGTTCTCTAACTAGAGAATTGATCTGGGGTCTTTCCTCTCTTTGTGTCTTTTAGGTAGATGGTGGAAGGTGTTTATCCGTCCCGGAGGAGAGAAAGGACGTTGGGGAGCAGAGGAGCGACCAAAGTGCAACTCGAGGACCTCTTTCGTTTCAGGTGAGTACCGATCGTATTTTGCCGCCAGGCTAGTGAAAGCTAGTCGACGTACGGGGTAGATCAGATTCGGCTCACCTGTTCTCTAACTAGAGAATTGATCTGGGGTCTTTCCTCTCTTTGTGTCTTTTAGGTAGATGGTGGAAGGTGTTTATCCGTCCCGGAGGAGAGAAAGGACGTTGGGGAGCAGAGGAGCGACCAAAGTGCAACTCGAGGACCTCTTTCGTTTCAGGTGAGTACCGATCGTATTTTGCCGCCAGGCTAGTGAAAGCTAGTCGACGTACGGGGTAGATCAGATTCGGCTCACCTGTTCTCTAACTAGAGAATTGATCTGGGGTCTTTCCTCTCTTTGTGTCTTTTAGGTAGATGGTGGAAGGTGTTTATCCGTCCCGGAGGAGAGAAAGGACGTTGGGGAGCAGAGGAGCGACCAAAGTGCAACTCGAGGACCTCTTTCGTTTCAGGTGAGTACCGATCGTATTTTGCCGCCAGGCTAGTGAAAGCTAGTCGACGTATGGGGTAGACCAGTGGCGTATATAAGGGGGGGGGGCCGAGGGGGCCCTGCCCCCCCCCGAATTTCTTACTAGGTGTGCCAAAACAAGTTAAAACACTGTATTTTAGGGTCAAATTTCAAAAAAAAAATTCTGGGGGAGGGCCCCCAAACCCCCCTTTTGTACTTGGAATTTTATTATGAGCAACTTTATTATATAATAAGTTCATCAAAATCCAAATCCTATCAAAAGATATATGTCCAAAATCCGGACTAAGTGTTCCAAAAACAAGATAAAACCCTGTTTTTAAGGGTAAAGTTCCAAAACTTTTCTGGGGAAGGACCCCAGATCCCCTTTTGTACTTGGAACTCTATTTTAATAACTTTTTAAATAAGTTGGGATAGGATCATCTCCCAGTTGTTGCTAATTTCCTGAATATGACTAGTCATGGCGCAAAAAAGGAGAAAAAATTCGATCAAGCAGTGGTGTCCAAATGGACAGATACAGAAGGACCTACTTTTGTTCTCCAAATGGAGAATTTCTTTATGACAAATCCAAACATTGAACCACATGATCTGATCCCAACAATGTCTAGAGAAGCTGAAAAGGTAAACTTACTTGTCCGAAAAAAGGTGCATAAAGGTTCCCTACCCAATTCTAATACATTGGTCAAGTGGTTTGACCAGGACTGTCGAACGAAAAAATCAGACCTTAGAAAAAATTTGCGAAACCTCCAGAAAAATTATAATGAAAATAACAGAATTGCCTACAAAATTTGTCTTAGGGAATACAAAATACCGCGTTTATGGTAAATATAAATAAGACAAAAGTAATGATATTCAGAAAAGGAGGTAAACTATCGAAACATGACAAATTCTATTACAAAAATAGCAAACTGGAAATAGTAAGCAATTACATTTATCTAGGTGTCTCTTTTTCTTCTTCGGGGTCTTTTTCTACAGCGAAGAAACATTTCAGTGCTAAAGCTGTTTCTGCCATTCATGCAATGTGGCCCATTGTAACAGGAGCAAAGATCAATTCTCCAGGTAGCTGGTTCAGAATTTTTAATTCCCTTGTAATATCGGTTCTCAGTTATGGCAGTCCTGTCTGGTCTATTTCCTATATCAGTGAGTTAGAACATATCCAGAATTTCTTTCTCAGACTTGAACTGGGTCAAACTAATATTTCCATTATACGTATTCATAAAATTAATTTTGAGATTCTGGATTAGAATATTAGAGATGGATGACCGTAGGTTTACCAAAATTGCATACAAACATTGTTTTTATGGCCGTTCGAACTCAGTAAAATTTAATTGGACTTTAAAAATTAAATCTATAATCGAAAGCTCCAGCTTTTCTTATGTTTGGCTATCACAAGATCCCGATTTATCAATGAAGTTTCTGCCCCAAATCCTTCTAAGCTACATTGATCAATACAAACAGTTAGATATGATAAGTATGGAAAAAAGCCAACATTACCCTCACTATAAATTTATAAAACTAACCCCTTTCATAGAAGACTATATTACCTCAAAAATTGATGTTTCAATGAAGAGAATTCTTTTCCAACTGAGATTGAATCAGGAGACCATTTTTTTCGAGGGAAAACTCTTTAAAATAAACCCCAAAGACAAATGCAAATATTGTAATATGGACGAACCAGAATCATGGGAACACGTATTTTTATATTGTCCTATGTATCGTTTTTACAGATTAAAGTATCTTCCCCTTTTATTGGGTATCAAAATAACTTTAATGGTTTCCTCACTTACAATCATAAGAATTTTTTTGCAATAGTAAATTTTATTAAATCAGCTCAAAAGTTGAACCAGTTCCTGTTGGCAAATTGTTCTTTAGACTCCTGAGGTTTTTCTCTTTTTTTGGTAATTGTATTTTGGTTCTATTTATATGCTTTGTTTTTATCTTGCATTTATATGTATGCTCTGATGTTTTTGTATTTTGGTGTATGGGCCAGCTGGCCTTTTTTGCCAATAAATTTATTATTATTTATTTATTATTTAACTTTTTACATATTAAGTTCATAAAAATGTACATCCAATATTCGGACTTAGTGTACCAAAACTAGTTAAAAACCTGTTTTTTTTGGTCAAACTTCCAAAAATTTTCTGGGGGAGAACCCCCCAGACCCCCCCTTTGGTACTTGTATTTTTATTACTAACAACTTTTCCTATATTAACTTTTTAGAACCTAAGTTATCACCTAAAAAGCTACATTGGACCTATTAAATATGTGGGGAAGGGGCTAGGGAGTAATTTTGGGCCCCTCCCGAAATAAATTCCTATATACGCCACTGGGTACATCAGATTCGGCTCACCTATTCTCTAACTAGAGAATTGATCTGGGGTCTTTCCTCTCTTTGTGTCTTTTAGGTAGATGGTGGAAGGTGTTTATCCGCCCTGGAGGAGAGAAAGGACGTTGGGGAGCAGAGGAGCGACCACAGTGCAACGCGGGGACATCTTTCGTTTCAGGAGAGTACCGACCGTATTTTGCCGCCAGGCTAGTGAAAACTAGTCGACGTATGGGGTAGATCAGATTCGGCTCACCTGTTCTCTAACTAGAGAATTGATCTGGGGTCTTTCCTCTCTTTGTGTCTTTTAGGTAGATGGTGGAAGGTGTTTATCCGCCCTGGAGGAGAGAAAGGACGTTGGGGAGCAGAGGAGCGACCACAGTGCAACGCGGGGACATCTTTCGTTTCAGGTGAGTACCGACCGTATTTTGCCGCCAGGCTAGTGAAAACTAGTCGACGTATGGGGTAGATCAGATTCGGCTCACCTGTTCTCTAACTAGAGAATTGATCTGGGGTCTTTCCTCTCTTTGTGTCTTTTAGGTAGATGGTGGAAGGTGTTTATCCGCCCTGGAGGAGAGAAAGGACGTTGGGGAGCAGAGGAGCGACCACAGTGCAACGCGGGGACATCTTTCGTTTCAGGAGAGTACCGACCGTATTTTGCCGCCAGGCTAGTGAAAACTAGTCGACGTATGGGGTAGATCAGATTCGGCTCACCTGTTCTCTAACTAGAGAATTGATCTGGGGTCTTTCCTCTCTTTGTGTCTTTTAGGTAGATGGTGGAAGGTGTTTATCCGCCCTGGAGGAGAGAAAGGACGTTGGGGAGCAGAGGAGCGACCACAGTGCAACGCGGGGACATCTTTCGTTTCAGGTGAGTACCGACCGTATTTTGCCGCCAGGCTAGTGAAAACTAGTCGACGTATGGGGTAGATCAGATTCGGCTCACCTGTTCTCTAACTAGAGAATTGATCTGGGGTCTTTCCTCTCTTTGTGTCTTTTAGGTAGATGGTGGAAGGTGTTTATCCGCCCTGGAGGAGAGAAAGGACGTTGGGGAGCAGAGGAGCGACCACAGTGCAACGCGGGGACATCTTTCGTTTCAGGAGAGTACCGACCGTATTTTGCCGCCAGGCTAGTGAAAACTAGTCGACGTATGGGGTAGATCAGATTCGGCTCACCTGTTCTCTAACTAGAGAATTGATCTGGGGTCTTTCCTCTCTTTGTGTCTTTTAGGTAGATGGTGGAAGGTGTTTATCCGCCCTGGAGGAGAGAAAGGACGTTGGGGAGCAGAGGAGCGACCACAGTGCAACGCGGGGACATCTTTCGTTTCAGGAGAGTACCGACCGTATTTTGCCGCCAGGCTAGTGAAAACTAGTCGACGTATGGGGTAGATCAGATTCGGCTCACCTGTTCTCTAACTAGAGAATTGATCTGGGGTCTTTCCTCTCTTTGTGTCTTTTAGGTAGATGGTGGAAGGTGTTTATCCGTCCCGGAGGAGAGAAAGGACGTTGGGGAGCAGAGGAGCGACCACAGTGCAACGCGGGGACATCTTTCGTTTCAGGTGAGTACCGACCGTATTTTGCCGCCAGGCTAGTGAAAACTAGTCGACGTATGGGGTAGATCAGATTCGGCTCACCTGTTCTCTAACTAGAGAATTGATCTGGGGTCTTTCCTCTCTTTGTGTCTTTTAGGTAGATGGTGGAAAGTGTTTATCCGTCCCGGAGGAGAGAAAGGACGGTGGAGAGCAGAGGAGCGACCAAAGTGCAACGCGGGGACATCTTTCGTTTCAGGTGAGTACCGACCGTATTTTGCCGCCAGGCTAGTGAAAACTAGTCGACGTATGGGGTAGATCAGATTCGGCTCACCTGTTCTCTAACTAGAGAATTGATCTGGGGTCTTTCCTCTCTTTGTGTCTTTTAGGTAGATGGTGGAAAGTGTTTATCTGTCCCGGAGGAGAGAAAGGACGTTGGAGAGCAGAGGAGCGACCAAAGTGCAACGCGGGGACATCTTTCGTTTCAGGTGAGTACCGACCGTATTTTGCCGCCAGGCTAGTGAAAACTAGTCGACGTATGGGGTAGATCAGATTCGGCTCACCTGTTCTCTAACTAGAGAATTGATCTGGGGTCTTTCCTCTCTTTGTGTCTTTTAGGTAGATGGTGGAAAGTGTTTATCCGTCCCGGAGGAGAGAAAGGACGTTGGAGAGCAGAGGAGCGACCAAAGTGCAACGCGGGGACATCTTTCGTTTCAGGTGAGTACCGACCGTATTTTGCCGCCAGGCTAGTGAAAACTAGTCGACGTATGGGGTAGATCAGATTCGGCTCACCTGTTCTCTAACTAGAGAATTGATCTGGGGTCTTTCCTCTCTTTGTGTCTTTTAGGTAGATGGTGGAAAGTGTTTATCCGTCCCGGAGGAGAGAAAGGACGTTGGAGAGCAGAGGAGCGACCAAAGTGCAACGCGGGGACATCTTTCGTTTCAGGTGAGTACCGACCGTATTTTGCCGCCAGGCTAGTGAAAACTAGTCGACGTATGGGGTAGATCAGATTCGGCTCACCTGTTCTCTAACTAGAGAATTGATCTGGGGTCTTTCCTCTCTTTGTGTCTTTTAGGTAGATGGTGGAAAGTGTTTATCCGTCCCGGAGGAGAGAAAGGACGTTGGAGAGCAGAGGAGCGACCAAAGTGCAACGCGGGGACATCTTTCGTTTCAGGTGAGTACCGACCGTATTTTGCCGCCAGGCTAGTGAAAGCTAGTCGACGTATGGGGTAGATCAGATTCGGCTCACCTGTTCTCTAACTAGAGAATTGATCTGGGGTCTTTCCTCTCTTTGTGTCTTTTAGGTAGATGGTGGAAAGTGTTTATCCGTCCCGGAGGAGAGAAAGGACGTTGGAGAGCAGAGGAGCGACCAAAGTGCAACGCGGGGACATCTTTCGTTTCAGGTGAGTACCGACCGTATTTTGCCGCCAGGCTAGTGAAAGCTAGTCGACGTATGGGGTAGATCAGATTCGGCTCACCTGTTCTCTAACTAGAGAATTGATCTGGGGTCTTTCCTCTCTTTGTGTCTTTTAGGTAGATGGTGGAAAGTGTTTATCCGTCCCGGAGGAGAGAAAGGACGTTGGAGAGCAGAGGAGCGACCAAAGTGCAACGCGGGGACATCTTTCGTTTCAGGTGAGTACCGACCGTATTTTGCCGCCAGGCTAGTGAAAGCTAGTCGACGTATGGGGTAGATCAGATTCGGCTCACCTGTTCTCTAACTAGAGAATTGATCTGGGGTCTTTCCTCTCTTTGTGTCTTTTAGGTAGATGGTGGAAAGTGTTTATCCGTCCCGGAGGAGAGAAAGGACGTTGGAGAGCAGAGGAGCGACCAAAGTGCAACGCGGGGACATCTTTCGTTTCAGGTGAGTACCGACCGTATTTTGCCGCCAGGCTAGTGAAAGCTAGTCGACGTATGGGGTAGATCAGATTCGGCTCACCTGTTCTCTAACTAGAGAATTGATCTGGGGTCTTTCCTCTCTTTGTGTCTTTTAGGTAGATGGTGGAAAGTGTTTATCCGTCCCGGAGGAGAGAAAGGACGTTGGAGAGCAGAGGAGCGACCAAAGTGCAACGCGGGGACATCTTTCGTTTCAGGTGAGTACCGACCGTATTTTGCCGCCAGGCTAGTGAAAGCTAGTCGACGTATGGGGTAGATCAGATTCGGCTCACCTGTTCTCTAACTAGAGAATTGATCTGGGGTCTTTCCTCTCTTTGTGTCTTTTAGGTAGATGGTGGAAAGTGTTTATCCGTCCCGGAGGAGAGAAAGGACGTTGGAGAGCAGAGGAGCGACCAAAGTGCAACGCGGGGACATCTTTCGTTTCAGGTGAGTACCGACCGTATTTTGCCGCCAGGCTAGTGAAAGCTAGTCGACGTATGGGGTAGATCAGATTCGGCTCACCTGTTCTCTAACTAGAGAATTGATCTGGGGTCTTTCCTCTCTTTGTGTCTTTTAGGTAGATGGTGGAAAGTGTTTATCCGTCCCGGAGGAGAGAAAGGACGTTGGAGAGCAGAGGAGCGACCAAAGTGCAACGCGGGGACATCTTTCGTTTCAGGTGAGTACCGACCGTATTTTGCCGCCAGGCTAGTGAAAGCTAGTCGACGTATGGGGTAGATCAGATTCGGCTCACCTGTTCTCTAACTAGAGAATTGATCTGGGGTCTTTCCTCTCTTTGTGTCTTTTAGGTAGATGGTGGAAGGTGTTTATCCGTCCCGGAGGAGAGAAAGGACGTTGGGGAGCAGAGGAGCGACCAAAGTGCAACACGCGGACTTGGGGCATGGTTGGGGGAACGGTTACATTACATCATTGAGAACGCCGTTTATACGAAAGGCCCCTATCCGGGAAAGTGCGCAATGCTATAAAGGCCCCTTTAGGTGCAGTGTGAACGGGGTATAACACTGGACATATGTGTAGCTTGTTTTCACGTCCATTCTGCAACTGTAGCACCAAACGAAGTGTCGGTCCCATAACGGCTGTAAATGTGTATGCCTGAATAAATATAATACATATTTTAAAAATTTGGTATGCTTTATTTTAGGTTAATATTAATAGTTATATTTGTATTAGTTAAAGTTTATTGTTTTTCTTTTTATAAAGTTGAAGTAATATTTTAAATTTTCTTACGGAGGAAGAACAACGAAACTGCAAATGGAAGAATTTTTACTGGATTTCTCTGGATTTCTGGGCAATATAATTAAATTTCGACACGACTCCTTTCAATTTATAGACCAATCTATAATTTTTCCCACTAAGCTCCCACATAGTAAAACTTCCTCCATTTCCAGTAACGTTACGTCTTTCTTGCCAATCTCTCTGATAAGTCCTCAAGTAAAATAAAAAAATCCTACTTTATTTAAAAATATTTTAATCACTATAAATAAATTTTACATTTTTTTTTTGTTCTCAAGCGGGTTTAAGGATTAAAGTTTATAAAAAACAGCGTTCGAAATTGGGGTGTTTTGCTGGTCCGGGACAACTAAAAAACGGCTCGGACCACTGGAATCAGAAATTCACTGGTCCGCCGGACCAGTGTGTGTGTGGTGAAAAAAATATCACCGGGATTTCATACATCAAACACTTCTTTTTTATTTTGGCACACCTTTAATTTAAAAAAAATTCAACCTTAAACACTTGTAACGTAACATTTACCCTTGTAAATATTGTGTAACTTGGTATGTATGCTATGTTTACTCCTTTAAAAAAAAACTAGAAATTTCTAGTTTAAAAGCAAATTATTTACGCCGTCAACTTCAAATCTTTAAACTTTTCAGTCCTAGTCGCCCCAAATTTACCATAGGATTGAATAGTAATCTCGGGCGGTCTAGGGTTTTTAACAATTCGATAATGTATTGTCTCTCGATTACGCAAAAAGATGATTTTTTCTCCGCATGACACCATGCTCTGTAGAACTATCTTTTCCTTTCATATTGTCAGTATACAGAGAAGCCAACATCTGTAGTAGGGCGAGCTTAGTGAGTGTAAAAGTGCTTTCTCACTAACTACTTAGCTTCAGTTTCGATGTTTTTCCTCCAATACACTGATTTCTGGGGGAGGGGATATTTTTCTTTAATATTGGTAGGATGCATAAAAGCCATGAATTGGTGAGAGAATAAATTATCGGTTATTTTTTAAATTTAAACTAGAATAATATAGCTGCTTTAATAAACTAAAAAAAAAGACGATTTAGAAAAGAAAAAGAGCATTGATAACAAATCTCTTTAATATTTTATTATAGTAACTGGGCTTTGATTATTATTATAACTATTATGCTTTCTGGTTAAGCAGAGAATCTCGTTGAGTAAGAAAGTTAAGCAGATAATTTTTTTACACGTAAAACGTAAAAGAACTAAATGTAATAGTAATAAGTTACTGCATCCTTTCGTAGTTTTTTATTAGATTAGATTTAACAGGTATTCACCTTTTGGAAGTTTGTTTCTGTCATCAAATAACTCGGACAGAATATCTTAAAAGGTATTAATCAATTAAGGCATTAGATCAGTCACTGATCAAGGTATTAAGAATCAGGGATTAATTCTGTTATGTTGACAATAATACCAGTAAAATCGTGAAATAACATTTTAAGATAAAGACACAAAGTTTTAAGAACGTTTAGTTTGAAGAATGAAATATACTACTAAAAGCATTTGTTTAAACCACTTTAGAAAAGTTCTGTTAAAGCCATTCCTGTATAAATTAAAATCAGAGTTTACCTTAAAAGTGTTTGGCCGTCATCCCACTTTTATTTTCCTGACCTAACTTCAATATTTGTAATCGCACCAGAGAAAACACAAACATCTGACCGGTTGCCAACATAAAATACATTAATACCTTATATGAAACTTCAGCGTGGTCATAAAATAACGACCCTACTTTAAAATTATTTACAGACGAAACTATTGGTCAACAATAATGATTTGAAATTTTAAAAAGAGCATTTTGAAGGGATGGGACAGAGGCGTAGGCAGTACAATTTGGTGATTGGCAGTGACGTGTTCATTCAATCTGTCACTTTCGGAGGGATATTACAGGATTTAAAGATTATTTTTCTCCACCTCTCGTGACGTGACAAGGTAAGCGTGAGTTTCACGAGTAGTAGATGTGATACCAGCGCCACCAGAGCCCCTATCACAAGGTATACCCAATGCTTTTTCAATAAGGGACTTGCATGATTTTTTTTATTTTAATTTAATATTTTTATCCGATTCTCCACGAAAAGTTAAGCTGATAAGCAAAATTTCAGGTTGATTAAGAAAGTTTTTCAATTAAAAAAACCTTTTTTAAAAGTCGCCTTTTTTAAAGAGCGCGAAAACATTTAAATCGAGTTGGCAAGACAGTGACGTCACTATACATGTGCGCGATCGACCTCTTTTTGTATACCTCTTACGATAGACCTCTTCCCATGAGACAGATCAATGACGTCACTGTCTTGTCAACTCGATTTAAGTGTTTTCGCGCTCTTTAAAAAAGGTGACTTTTAAAAAAGGTATTTTAATTGAAAAACTTTCTTAATCAACCTGAAATTTTGCTAATCAGCCTAACTTTTCGTGGAGAATCGGATAAAAATATAAAAAAAATCATGCAAGTTCCTCATTTCCATTATCGCCTATGGACTCTCTATTCTGGTACTCTGTGCTCTATATTCTGCGAGAAAAACCACCAAGAAAATCTGGAAAGAAATTTAATAGAATTTCACGAGTGTCAAACTACAGAAACATTTATCGTTTCATGTTTCATTTAAAGAAGGGTCCAACGAGTCCAAGTAATGTTCCGAGCCTAGGTGGCTTTGCGATAGGTGTCCGTTTTGCGCTTTATGATATCCAAGCAAGACCCCAGGAGCCTCTCGAAGGCCTTTTTCTCCAAAAAGGCCAGGTTTGAGTCCTTTAAGGCCGTGATGGTGGCACTTCGCTTTTGGTTCGTCACGAGGGCCAACTCTGTAAAAAAAAGTCATACTTGTTGACTTCGATGTATAAAGGGTGTTTCAGATAAATGTTTCAGATATTCTAGTGTGTGTGTCTCTTTGTGTGGTCAATTAGGGAGCAAAAGAAAACCCCTCAAACATTAGTGCGTGGGGAAAACCCCAAACCCACAAAGAGATCGAGGAGATAAGACAGAGGGCCATAAAACTTTAGCTCACCCCTTTCTCTCCCAGACGTGCTTTTGCACCACAAAATCGAGTGTAGTAAAAACTAATAACTCAAATTAGAGTGTAGTAAACTCTAATTACACCTTAGGCTGGGCGCGCACGAGTGACTAAAGTCACGGCGACCAGGATTACTAGTATCAAAAATATCATTAGAAAACAATAGAGCATTTTCAATCACATGACTTTACCTAACAACGGCCTTAGCAACGTTGTTTTTATCCTCCAGTGATGTCATGTGCGAATGCTGCTATTGGATGCTTCTATGTCCCGCCCCTAACAACAGCCTTAGCAACGTTGTTTTTGTCTTTGTCACCGTGACAAAAGTCGTCCGTGCGCGCTCGCCCTTATATTGCCGACGCCATGGGACACAGACAGAAGGTCCAGGCAGATTGAAACAGAAAGACACAGACAGAAGGTCCAGACAGATTGAAACAGAAAGACACAGACAGCCTACATATGGAGGACACAATTACAGGTACAGTAACAGAGAGCAAAGTCCCTCACCTCCGACGTAATCTCCAGGGCCCACCTGGTTGACCTCCTGAACGACTCCCTCGGAGTCCTTCTTGGTGACTCTGAGCCGGCCGGACTCGACGAAATAGAGTCCGTCGGGATCGTCGCCCTCTTCGAAAAGCGTGCTTCCGGTCGGGAGGGATCGAGGCTGCAGGGCATCGGCCACCTGTAGACGCTCGTACTCGGTCAGCTGTTGCAGGTCCGGGACGCTGCCCAGAAGGGTGAGGTAGCGTCGACGCTTCTCGTGGGCGCGCTTGATCACCAGACGCCTGCAACGGAGGAGACGTTTAGGTCATTGTAGGGCTATATACAAAACACAGAGTATAGAGTATAGAGCTTACAGAGGGCTCATCCATAGCCATCTAGAATAAGCAGGCCGGGACAGCTAAAAGGATGATTCATTCTTAGAGTCTTTTTCGTCATTGAGCTGCCGTGTGATTGGTGTGAGGACCGGGGGAAAAATAAGAACCGCGCGCTTATTTGATTTTCACCACATCTTAGAATGATTCGTAGAGGCGAAATGTCCTGGCCTTCATGTTCTAGTTCAGGGGTTTTCAACTTCCAAGTACTCGAGGGCCGCAATCGAAATCACAAGTCAAGTGGGGGGAGGCGTAATCTGGCTCCTTTTTATCCATGATACATTTTTTCGGAGGGAGTCTTTAATATGGAACTTTTCCTTCGAGAGAGGGACGAAGGTTATTTACTTATTGTGAAAGCACTACTCTATTACAAAAATTTCACAGGATATATAAATTTTTGACTCCCTATAAATACATCTTTTAATACTGAATATTAAGTAAAGAGGGTTCTTCCTCCAGAAAATGTTTGTAAATTTCCCTAAAAATAGTGTTTCACTTAATTTTTGGATACTTCATTTTGTCCCTCCTCTTGATAAAGGTTGACCTAAGCCTTTTTAAGAAGCCCTTTGCTACGCTCATGAGGAACTTCTGGGTAAACAACCTCCCTCTCGAAACCTCAAACTTTTAACTTTTCATCATAGAAAACGATCGACCAAAGCTACTCCATAATCTAAGAGATAAATAGGGGTTCTCCCCCGAATTTTTGAGTTTTTTAGTATGATAAAAAGTGTTCTGAAACTATTTTGGAGGGGGGGGGTTCAGAGAGCTTCGTGGGCCGCACAAAATGACCCGGTGGGCCGCCAGTTGGAAACCCCTGTTCTAGATGGCTATGGCTCATCCCTATCCATAGACGCTAATCGCAACTTTTAAATTTAAAGCATTGTCTTTCCCATAGACACTGGAAATACACAAGATCATAGGCTGGCATAGTCATAAGATGAACGTACCTGAAGGTGACCCTGGAGACGGCCCAGAGCGCCCCGTCCGTTACCGCGGTGACGGTGGCCGATCGGGGCTGGTTGTGCAGCAGCGCCAGCTCCCCGAAGCTCCCCGAGTCCTCGTAGGTGGCCACCGCCTCTCCCCCGGAGGCCTCGGTGGATGCCTCGAAGTGACCACGGTCCACCACGTAGTAGAAATCGCCGTCGTCGCCCTCGTGGATTATCACCTTTGTGCAGGGAAAAGACAAGCGGTCAACAAGAGCAATATGCAGAAATATAAGGTCACCTTAATAACAAACATTATACTAGACAGCAACTTAAGTTGACCCTATGACGTCACCTACAAACAAAGTAGTTCCCATCGCGGTGCTTGAATTTGGAGTGAAATTAAGAACGTCAATTTAAAAATATGATTATTTTCTTAAACCCATGTATAGTGCTTTTCAATCACGATTTGCGTACCGAAACTCCTCCTAGCAACCCAACAGGCTTTGTGTTTACCGATTTCTCCTTCCGCATTTGTGACGTACTGGGTTCAAGAAACGTTGCTGTAGAGTATATCTCCATTCGGCAAACTTTGGGAATCCCGATCCTTGGCGATGGGATCGCTGGAGAAGCTCATTTGATTCTTTTTGATATTTTCAGCTCGATGATGTCAGCGTTTACGAACCAATTAAAACGAGCTTCTCCAACCATTCGATTGCCAATTCTCGAAGTTTGCCGAACGGATATAGTAGTGTTTGGATATTATGGTGACGATAAGAGAGTAGAAGGGAAAAATTCTTGTAGACAAGGGAAAGGGAGGGGATTTTTCGGGGATGTAAGGTCACTTTAATATCAAACACTACTATCTTCGTTCAGCAAACTTCGGGAATCCCGATTCTTGGCGATTTAAGACCAGATGCCAATCGAAACTACTACCCATTCCCATTACCAGTGCACTAATCCAAAAACACTATCGTTGGAGAAGCTCGTTTGATTGGTTTTGATTTTTCCAACTCGATGATGTCAGAGCTTACGAACCAAACCAATCAAATTAATGAGCTTCTGCGCTCGCAATAATATTCTCGAAGCAGACCAGAAGACTGTTATTTGATTCTAAGATTACGAAAGATGTTATGTAATATGGCAACCTGCTTGCCACATTAGAACGTTAATAACCGATGAAAAAACAACGTAAATATGCACAACAAAATCGAAGAGGAAAACAGGCATACGGCCGTTTCAGACATTCCACGATCTTCGTCAGTGCCAGATTAGAATATAACACTCGAGAGGAAAACTCGGCTATGGCCCCGGAATGCCAAAAGATCTCCGAGAGCGGCCGTAAGACGCGTATGCCTGTTTTCCTTCAATTTATTTGAGCATATTTACTACGTTGTTTTTTCATCAGTTAAAGACTACTCACGTCGCCCGCCCTGTACTTTCTGGGCTCCATAGCCTCGATGACCCTTTCCAAATCCTTGTCGTCGAGCACGCGGAACAGGAAAACGTCGGCAAGTCGGCTGCGGATGCGACTCCGCTCCTGCTCCCCTTTAGGGAAGGACTCCGGGGGTCCGTCTTCGGTGTCCTCGTCAGGGTCGTAGCGCTCCGCAGCCACCGAGGCCCGACGAGCCCCGCGACCGCCAAGTCGCTCCTGGATGGCCACCGCATTCCTGCAAAAAGCAGACGAAATTATAGTACGGGAGCCAGTGACAATTTCGGTGACCAATTTCCTCTCAAGCGATAATTGGTGGAATGTTTCAGAGAGTTGTATCATAAAGCCTCGTGAACGTCAGCTGCGGTTCTGTGGGTGGGTTGAGCGGTGGGAAAAAATTCTGGAAATGTCTATTTGGACGGCCGAAACGGCTGTTGGCCCATGCGCCGTAGGTCTCGCGGTTCCCGCGCTTAGTGTGATCTCCAATTAGAACCGTGGCAATAAGAGTAGAGATTTTGTATATTGGGAGTCCAAATAGACAGTGCCAAAAATTTTTCAATCATTTCTTCCTCGGCACTGTCTATTTGGACGGTCAATATACAACTAAACTCTACTCTTATTTCCACGGCCACGGCGAAACCCATCACTAAGCGCCGGGACTGCTACGTAACCGCGACGGCGCATGTGCCAACAGCCGTTTTGGCCGTCCAAATACCTTGCGTCGCAAAGCCTTGCAAAAGTAACTATAAGACACTGATACATGCTAACACTAGATGTCCATTACTTCCGTAATATATTAATGCCTGATGACTTTTTTTGGTAATTAGGAGCTATTGGAACTATTTAACGGACCACAAAAAGTGTAAAAGCAATCCAATCCGGGTTCAATTCCGTTAGAGTCCCCGCTAAATATCGCCAATATTCAAATCGCTAAATATATCCAAACATCAACAAATTTTTCTCACTTTTATTAATAAACTGAATAGTTATTGCTCTAATTAAACATTTTAATTCAGGAGTTTTGAAATTATTTATGAATATTTCTACTTTTTGTAGTCTAAAAGAACCGGGCGATATTTAGCGGGGACTCTAACGGAATTGAACCCCAATCCGTATGCGATTCGAATCTCGGAACAATATGGCGGACGAGAGCTCCGCCATATTGTTCCTCCGCCAGCCTCCGCTTTTTTCACCGTTTCTGCTAAAATCTAGTTTTGAGTTGTACATGTACTAAAAGACAAACGAATCTGATAACGCTTTGTACTCCGGACTAGAGAATCCCTTTTCTAAAAGAACCACGAACTACAGTTCCGGGGTTGTTATTGAACAGTTGAACGATAGCGAGCAAAGTCCCCTAGTAACATAAAAAAGTACCTTGGTGCTTGCTGGCCTTGCATTACTCCATCCCTCAGCTGCGCGAAATAATCAGCCGCATGCCTAGGTAGTTCCTCCGGGTTATCTATCAAGACACGAATTACGTAATTCAGCAGCATGTCCTCCAGCTCGGGAGGCAAGGTCACTTCTCCGCCTGCCATTATATTATTAAATTTTCCCGAAAAAGAGCAAATTATACTTTTCAAATCGCATTCAAGATATTAGCATTTAAATAAACATTAGAAAATTTTTTTTGTTATACATTGTGGAGGTTTTCTGAGACAAAAAAGTGAATTCGCTCCGCTGGTATTGACATACTTTTTGCTAGAGACCCTATATATAGAGAGACTGGACAATGAACTTTTCGCCGCCATTTTAGTTACAAAATGCATGGATCTCCATAGACTGTAATGCTAATTCATCCGCCTAAAACTCTTATTATTGCACAAAAATCAAAGCGAAAACTATATCAAAAATTTCAACAATTCATTCCGAACACGAATTGATGTTCTTTTTTATGTTATTAATTATTTTTATCTTAGAAAAAGCATTTTAAAAAATCAAAGTGAGTGTGAATGATTGTTGGGTTGCCACAAGCAACATTTGGCACGCTATTGCTCTTTTCGAGGAGAAATGTTATGGACTAGTAGCCAGGAAACTAGTCTCAATTCCTAGTTGTATTACTTGGTTTTTAATTTCTTATGGTTCACTAGTCTTGGTAGCCAACGGCGGATGCCAATAAAGTCGCCAATCAGTTAAACAATAAAATATTTAGTTTTTTGAATTTATTTGGCAATATTTATAAAAGAAAGTAAACAAATAAATTTTTAATAACTTATTTGTTTACATTTTAACTCTTCTTTTGGTATTTTTCAAAACTTTTAACAGCATTTTCCACGATTTTCAACATTTCGTAATGTTAAAGTATAGGAAAGTTGTAACTAAAATGGCGGAAATACCGATAATACCGGTGAGCCGTTGTCCAGTCTCTCTATATATAAGGGTCTCTACTTTTTGCTAGAGACCCTATATATAGAGAGACTGGACAACGGCTCACCGGTATTATCGGTATTTCCGCCATTTTAGTTACAACTTTCCTATACTTTAACATTACGAAATGTTGAAAATCGTGGAAAATGCTGTTAAAAGTTTTGAAAAATACCAAAAGAAGAGTTAAAATGTAAACAAATAAGTTATTAAAAATTTATTTGTTTACTTTCTTTTATAAATATTGCCAAATAAATTCAAAAAACTAAATATTTTATTGTTTAACTGGTTGGCGACTTTATTGGCATCCGCCGTTGGCTACCAAGACTAGTGAACCATCTATTTGGATAAGAAATTAAAAATCAAGTAATACAACTAGGAATGGACTCTAACCGCCTATCTGGTTCGAGACTTCACGGAACCAACACGTGACCTACAACTGAGCTTGCAATTGGTTACCACAGATACTACACTAGTAGATCTACTAGTGTAGTATCTGTGGTAACCAATCGCAAGCTCAGTAGGTCACGTGTTGGTTCCGTGTGACGTCAGACGGTTAGAGTCCATTGAGACTAGTTTCCTGGCTACTAGTCCATAACATTTCTCCTCGAAAAGAGCGATAGCGAGCCAAATGTTGACTGTGGCAACCCAACAATCATTCACACTCACTTTGATTTTTTAAAATGCTTTTTCTAAGATAAAAATAATTAATAACAAAAAAAAGAACATCAATTCGTGTTCGGAATGAATTGTTGAAATTTTTGATATAGTTTTCGCTTTGATTTTTGTGCACTAATAAGAGTTTTAGGCGGATGAATTAGCATTACAGTCTATGGAGATCCATGCATTTTGTAACTAAAATGGAGGCGAAAAGTTCATTGTCCAGTCTCTCTATATATAGGGTCTCTACTTTTTGCTAGAGACCCTATATATAGAGAGACTGGACAACGGCTCACCGGTATAATCGGTATTTCCGCCATTTTAGTTACAACTTTCCTATACTTTAACATTACGAAATGTTGAAAATCGTGGAAAATGCTGTTAAAAGTTTTGAAAAATACCAAAAGAAGAGTTAAAATGTAAACAAATAAGTTATTAAAAATTTATTTGTTTACTTTCTTTCATAAATATTGCCAAATAAATTCAAAAAACTAAATATTTAATTGTTTAACTGGTTGGCGACTTTATTGGCATCCGTCCTGGCTACAAGCCCATTACATTTCTCCTCGAAAAGAGCGATAGCGTGCCAAATGTTGCCTGTGGCAACCCAACAATCATTCACCCTCACTTTGATTTTTTAAAATGCTTTTTCTAAGATAAAATAATTAATAACAAAATAAAGAACATCAATTCGTGTTCGGAATGAATTGTTGAAATTTTTGATATAGTTTTCGCTTTGATTTTTGTGCAATAATAAGAGTTTTAGGCCGATGAATTAGCATTACAGTCTATGGAGATCCATGCATTTTGTAACTAAAATGGAGGCGAAAAGTTCATTGTCCAGTCTCTCTATATATAGGGTCTCTACTTTTTGCTACTTTAACTGGAATACTTGTTAAGTATACATATTTTTAACTTTTAATGTAGATGTAGAGGAATAAACGTTTATCAGGTTCAATTCTGTTATCTGTACCGTTTAATAATTTTTCCATAATATGATATAAATATCCTTCCCAATTTTTGGTGATATTTCTAATGTTTGAAGACCAAACAGTTGGGCGATGTATTGGGTTAACTATAATGTTAGAAATTTTTAGCCCCGAAACACGTAAAAAAGTAAAATTTTCAGTCATTTCCTCCCTCTCTGATGTGTCTCACCAATAGAGCATTTTCAATCACACGACTCGGACCTAACAACGGCCTTAAGCAACAGAAAAGTTAAAGTTGTTTGCCCTACAGAGGTTAACAGTTACAAAAAATGACTAGCCGTGGAATTCTTCTATTGGACCATAGAGCATTTTCAATCACATGACTCTGACCTAACAACGGCCTTAGCAACGTTGTTTATTCGCCAAGTAACGTCATGTGCGAATGCTTCTATTGGGTCCCGCCCCTAACAACGGCCTTAGCAACGTTGTTTATTCGCCAAGTGACGTCATGTGCGAATGCTCTATTTGCAATCATGTGATCCCATACCTAAAAACTTCCTTAGCAACAGATAAACAACGGCCTTAGCAACAGTTAAAAGCCCTACAGAAGGTACACAGTTAAAAGAAAATAACCGGTCGTGACGTCACCTGAAAACACTCTATGGACAACTTGCACCTGTTAGGAAAAAGCCCAATGGACAACTTGCACGTTTTTCAAATTTGATTTTATTATGTATAAAAACTCAAATTATGACGGAAAGCATCTTATTTTTTAAATTTTTAGGCCTGAACAGATATAATAAAAGGGTTTAAATTGCGCACTATTTACTTCTATATCGAAACGCTATTTTTCCTACGCCGGGGCCCTGTGACGTCACTGCATAGATCGTCGCTTCGAAAAACCATTTTTTGAAGCATTTTTCTTCACAGAAAACTTTTTAAGTTCTTAAACCAATCATTTCAACTTACCTTGATCACTTGCCAAAACTTGTGCGATACAAAAGCTCCTGTGAATTAGCGATGAACTTTTGCATCGGGCCCAGTGACGTCAAATAGCGTTTTGAGGTCACGTGATTTTTAGGCAATTTTAAACTTAAATGCTCAAATATTTAAAAAATAAAATGAGTAAAAACTGATGTTTTCCAACATTTGAGAAGACAATCTATCTATATAGTACAAAATTGGGCTTTTTCCTAACAGGTGCAAGTTGTCCATTTTACTATATCGATAGATTGTCTTCTCAAATGTTGGAAAACATCAATTTTTACCCATTTACCCCCATAGAGCCACCATACATTTACCATACATACATTTTTTACTCCCATAGAGCATTCGCACATGTCGTCACACTTGACGACGTGGAGGACAAAAACAACGTTGCTAAGGCTGTTGTTAGGTACGGGAAATAGAAGCATCCGCACATGACGTCACTGGAGGACAAAATCGGTTGAGTCGACTCGATTCTGAGGCGTGAGGCCCCTCCCCTGCGGAAAGAAAATCATAAAAGTTGAGCGTGTCTTTATAATTTTAATAGATGGAAATTTAATTCATTTATGGTAAAATTAGGTTTATGAAGGTAAATAAAAAATAAAAAAACAAACTCCCGGTTTTTATCAATTTGCTTTAGTAGTTTTGTCCCTACATGAAACTGGCAACACCATCACACTCCCAACATTCCTTACGGAAAAGTGGCAACTCAAAAACATGTTGTTTGTTTTTACTTGAAAATAAACAGCATCGCTTCGCTTCCTCGACGTCAAAAAGCATTTGAATAAAGCGATCTCACCATGGCAATAAGCACGAACGGCCGAATCAGTCTGTACTGCTTTTGCGTCAACCTCACCGTGCTCCTAGTCCCCTTCCTCGGCTACATAAACCGGACATTAAAGCTGGTCGTGGAAGATTACTGGCTTGTCATGTCGGTCGTGTACGGACTGGGCATACAGCTGCACATATTCATGGTCTACAAAAACCGCGGGTATGCCTACAAAGTCGCCTGGCGATCCGGATTGCTCGGCTTCTTCCTGGGGCTGGGCGTGCTCATCACCTGGCTGGCCTCCTATACGTGGTGCGTCGTCGGCTTCTATATGGCCCTGCTCAGCTTCTTCCACTTCTCTGAATACTTCACCACTGCAATAATCAACCCCAAGTCGCTGAGCCTGGACTCGTTCCTGCTCAACCACAGCAAGGAGTATGGGATTGCTGCCTTCTGCAGCTGGTTGGAGTTCATCTCCGAGAGCTACTTCTTCCCTGGCTGGAAGCAGCCTTCGTGGGTCACTGTTGTCGGTCTTCTTCTGTGCATATTTGGGGAGTTGGTGCGGAAGGGCGCCATGTTCACCGCCGGGACCAATTTCAACCACATCATCCAGAGCCATCGGGAGGAGGGTCATGTACTGGTTCTACACGGACTCTACGCGTATTGCCGCCATCCGTCGTATGTGGGTTGGTTCTGGTGGTCCATCGGCACCCAGATAGTGCTCAGCAACCCCCTGTGCACTCTGGGGTATGCGCTCGCGTCGTGGAGGTTCTTCGAGCGGAGGGTTGTGGAGGAAGAGATCACCCTGCTCAATTTCTTCGGGGAGGATTACGTGAATTACCAGAGACGGGTTCCAACGGGCCTGCCGTTCATCAAGGGATACAGGCTGGAGCTGTGAGAGTGTCGGAACAAGGCTAAACTGGATCCGTTAACTGTGTAATATCAGGCGGTTCTTACATATTATCCCGTCGACCGTGACACTTAATCTGAAAACGTTATCAAATCCCATTGACTTTACTATTACCGTGCCGCTGAATTAGACGGCTGCTGAACGGCCGACAGGATAGTACATAAGTACCTATCAGGCTTGCTCATTACCCAAAAGATTGAAAAAGCCGACGTTCTGGAGTCTTACTGCGAGAAAACGTGGGCAATGCCATTTACCATCCATATACATGTCGTATAGGAATGGCAGTTGGATGGCGCTGGCCAAGTTTCCTCCTCCGTAACATCGCTTTTAACTTAATTTCCAAGCCTACCTGATATAACACAGTTAACAGGTCCAGTTTAGCCTTGGTTGAAGCAAACTGCTTCTCAGACTGATCTGGTAGTCTTCAAGAGCAGTCGAACTTGCTTATGGAGTGTCTCAGTATGTAAGAATCCCTTTCCAATAGTGTTGTTCATGGTGTCTCAAACCATAGGGGAATTTGAAGTTGAAAGAGATTTTTTGGAGACTTGTCGCATAGGGCTTTGAAAGAGTGCCTGTTCATATGCACACTTATTTTGACTAAAAATACCAGTTTTCTTGCTTGGGGTTGCACATGCACTATGAAAAAAGTATAGCTCTAAAGTCATATAAAAAGCCCAAGAGAAATCTACAGAACAGCTTTTGAAAGATTCCTCGAGTCGGCATGTGTAACCACAGCAACATGATTAAGTGTTGTCAGCATAGAGAGAGAGAACTGTCAGTCATCATTTGAGCTGTGGGTAAAAATTGTGGCTCGAGGACTCTTTCTAAAGCTGTACCAAATCCACCTGCATTTCTTTCTTGCTTTTTTTTCTATGTAGGGAAGTGTTGTGAGAAACAGGTCTACTACTTACCATTTACTGTGTAGATTGGCTCATATGAATGGAAATAATGATTACTACTAAGAATCAAATGGTTGGGTCAATGTGAAGTGTTTTAAAGAAAACCTGCTTAGTGCCTAAGCCACGATATAGAATGCAATAATTTCCCCTTTTCTATCTTAATTTTTTGTCAAGCTAATTTCAGCTTTTGAAGAGTTACTAGGCAGATGTAGGTACTATCCTTTGAAGAGCATTGTTGAAGTGCAAACTGAGTTGAATTTTAACCAAGTTTTCTTTTATGTAAAAACCCCACTGATTTCATTCTTAAAAAGTCATTTTATTTCTTTATGAAACATCTCTTTTTGATTAAACACACTCTATTTCCCCCCTGATCTGTATATAAAAATTGTGTTAAACACGCACTCTTCTGCACTATTTGTTTGTTTTGTAGTCATTATTAGTTGGCATTTGAAGATAAAATATTTTTCATACCCTTAACTTTTTTGCACTTTTATTTTTTAAATATTGGTTAAAAACCCATATAGAATAGAGTAGGCTTTACAAAACCCAGGTTTTAACAAGAACTTCAATTAGCAAGAAAAAGGTGGTGGTCCCATTGAGCTTGTTATAAGCATGTTCGACTGTACTAGTTCCAGAACAACTTGCCAGATTTTGTATGAGCCACTTTTGTTCATTGCAAATGGTGTTTGGTGAAAAGCTATGCAAAAATCCTTGTAAGAATTCAACCTTAGTTAAATGATATCACAGCAAATGTGTATAGATAACAATTAGAGCTTTAATGTGGAATTTTTAAAGCTTGATGTTGTGTGTCTTCAAGCTGAGGTGCTTATTTAAAGCATTGCTGTAAATACCTGAATCTGTCTGTAAAATAGTGCTAAAACAAAGAAATTCCTTTGTGTAAGATACTAATATGTGTAGGCATTGTCTTAAAGATAATTTTAGGTTCTAACATTGTCACATTTTATCATGGTCTGGTTTATGCATCACAACGGTTTGATATTTCATGATTGTTTGCTTTTTACTTTTATATGATTGTTTTATATGTTGTACTTCATCTTGAGTTACTATGAGTTTACTTAACCATTGGTTTCCAACCCTTTCTATTCTTGTGAATCTCTTCTAAGTTCCGTAAGAGGCAAACCTTTTGTGTAATAGAAAAGTAAAATTACATGGAACTATTTTCTATCTTTATTTGAAGCTGAAAAAAAAAAATATTTTCTTTTCAACTTTTAATTTCTCATAATTTGTGTACAGTAGCCCCATTTGAAATTGTGTCCATATACTAAGACTAAGATCTTTATACTGTAAATTAGTTAGCAGTCACAAAAATCCAAATTTATAATTTTTGAAAAAAAAATCCTAGAATAAATCCCTTTGCAAAATATTAAAAATGCTCAAATCCCATTAACTAATTTTCCTAACTATTTGTAGTCTGTTGCTGTTACAACATTATTAACTATTATAACAAATAAATTCCCTATCTAATTAAAAGGAAACATTTATTTATTGTAAAACCTTGTTAGAGAAACCCTTTCTTAGACCAACAATATTCAGTCGTTTTAATGTAAGGACGTTATAATGAGTAAAATTATAGTTATGATTATACAATCCTTTATTACTGGTTGTTGTAATGCAAGGATCGCTATATCAGGAGTCGTTTTTAAAGAGGTTCTACTGTGTATTATGATTTAAACTATAATATATTATAATTTACATACCTGGTTCATCAACAGTGTGAATTTCTGAGAAAAAATGGTCTTAATATTTTGTCCCTTTTTATAAGGTTTGATGAAATTTCCTAACAGCAATTAAACTTTAATATTTGGCATACAATTTTTAGAATGTGCATTCCAACATGTTTGATTTTATCCTAAAAATTTCGGTGATGATTAGATATTTATGTTTGTGTACTGATATTAAGATATATCAGTATTTTTGATGAAATCTGACAACTTATCACTATTTAGGAGCCATGTACTACCTTATTCCATTACTTTAAAAGCAATTTTGAGTTGGTTACAGTTGGTCTAATTCATAGAAGAATATAATTTAAAAATTTTGAAAAATCTATTATACCTGTAAAAATGTAATTTTGAAAAGTCAAGTACCAATCCCAATTTCTTATGGTTGTTTTACATTAAAATCATTGAGTATTTCTGTGTTTCTCCCAGTATGTTTAAATCCTTTATTTCGTTTTGTGCCATGCATTTTAGATATTTAAAATTGTAAAATTGCATAATGACTAGGTCTTGTATTACAGTATTGGGTCTGTGATCCTTTAACTTTTAGTCATGTAAGAAACTAATGTAAAGGTATTTATTGAATTAGTTTTGAATGTTGACTACATTATCCTATTGTATTTGTGTATTTAAGTAGCTGAATGATCTGACTGTTTTGTTGTATAAATGCAAAACGCTGTCTTAAGTAATATTAAATTTAGTATTGTTTTGATCAACTTTATGTTTTTTGAAATTAGAGCTATACACCAGGCATGCCACAAAATTCAACACAATGAGGCATCAAAAGGTGCCAGCATTGAAATTTACCCCAATATGAGAGAGTTAAAAGTCTGTCAACATTAAATGGTTTTCTTTAGTAATGAATGACCTCTTTCTCTCATTTTTCATGCATACCTTCACTCCTTTTTTTTCATGGCACTCAGCGTGCTTGCAGGGGCCTTGTGTGATATTCCACAGGTTTATCCCATGAAAATAAGGACACAGAAGCAAAAAAAATTTTCTTGTTCAGTTTTTTACCCAATAAAGTAGAAAAGAATGAATTTTTATAAAATTGTACTCAAATGTTGGAAACACATTTTTGCAAATTTAATATCAGCATTAAGTTTAATCATTATTAAAAATTAAGTTTACGACAGAATATAGTATTCAAATTTTTAGACAAAGCTGAATTTATAAGGTCAAAACAGTCTAAATGTAATGTCAGTCACTGTGGAATGACCCATCAGTTGTTTTGGGCTCTACAGTATATTTGACTATAAAGGATCTTAAATTCATTTAAAAATGTATCTTCTTATCTTTCCATTAATTTTACTTTTTCCTCTTGTTTTATAATTATTTGGTTTACACAGTTAATTTCATGCAACTTTTTAAAATTTTCTTGATTTTCAAAATGTCCACTTACTTGGTGCATTAAGGATAATGTATATTCATTTCAATTTCTTTACTAAAGAATTAGGAAAGTTGGCAGTCGTGAAATATCCAGTAACTTAATTGCAGTTGTGAGGAATCTTTATAAGTAACATGGTTTTACTAAATGACCAAGAGTGCACACACACTTCATCATACATCAGTTTAAGAGTGTTCTGTAATTGTTGAGAATAATTAAACAAGGAAAATATGATCTATATACTTAAATTGTGCTTTATTTTTAAAAGTCAGTTCTAGTTACTTCTAACACCACATAAAAACTTGTATAACTTTGATAAAGTTAATCTTACTTAACATATCACAGGCACAAACATGAAAAACCTCCCAAAAATAATATTATACAAGAAATAACATATATGTTAAACATAAATTCAGAATTTGAGCAATTTAATAATCTCTAAATATAACAGTTATGGAAATACAGATAAAAAGAATGCATTTAAACACTAATCTAAGTTGATATCATTCATTTTTTTAAAGAATATAATTATCAGTATTTTTTTAAAAAAAGATTAAAATTATTGAATCCAAAAACATGTAATATACACTAAGAGAATTAGATAGTTAACCCTTTTGAAACTTTGTATAACAAAGTTGAGATTTTTAAACATATAAGGAACTTGCATGTCAGTAGAAAAATTAATCTACTTTCAAAAGGGGAAGAACATTTTAGTTCTAGTGAACAGTGTGCGTGTATGGATTCAAAGCATCATGCACTCCATATTTCTAAAACTATGTAAAGGACCTGAATATTGCTCAGCATAAAAATAAAATAACAGAGAAAGCAACTTGTCAGCACAACTGAAAATCAAAGGTCATGTGTTATAGTATAAGGCAAGAAAAGCACAAGGAAACTAATGAATGAAGACTAGAATTAGACATATTAAGACTAGAAAAGACACAGGGCAAGGGTACTTTCAATTCAGTACTTTTAGATAAAGGTTAAGCCAGACATAAAAGAAAACCCTTTATCAGGGTTAATTCGTCGACTTACAGGAGAAAGGCACTAAGTTACATTTGGAGAATTTTTTGAAAGCGGTAGAATGATGCCAACGAATGATCAGATTCCCAAAATCACGCTAGGCTGAAATGTGATCAGTGTTGGTGAAATTCCATGGCGCAAAAGAAAGCGCTTGGATATCGCCAAATTTGGTGTTACTTCTAACACAGTAGTTGAGCCAGAAGTGACTTTGTGCCTCTCTCCTGTAAGCCAATGAATTAATCTTTTAAGAGTTATACTACAATGCTAGTGTTCGGCACTAGTTAACTAGAACTAGTTGCAACTAGTAGTTAACTACCGATCAACTAGTAGTTCAACTACTTTTAGTTTAACTAGTTCAACTACTTTTAGTTCAAACTAGTTGAACTACTTTTTTTAATAACTACTAGTTGAAACTACTTTCAAATTTTCAACTACTTTAAAAAAAAATTTAATTAAAATATTTAAAATTTAATTAAAATATTTATTAAAATATACAAAAAATTACACTGCTATTTATAACTTCAATGTCATGGTAGAGTACTCAAATACCATAACCAGAAATAAAGCACCGTTTTGAGCGAAGCATAAAGTTTTTTGTGATATAGATAAGAAAGATGTATTGGAATTTGGGCAAAAAATAGGTTATGAAATCAAATAGACTAGTTAACTACTTTGGGAAATAGTTAACTACTAGTTGCAACTAGTCACAGGAAAAAACAGTTAACTACTAGTTGCAACTAGATTTTCCCAAACTAGTTAGTAGTTGGTAGTTAACTACTTTTTGACCACTAGTTGCCGAACACTATACAATGCTCTGATAAACAGACATACAAGAGGTGGCTTTACAACACTGAGATGGAAAATACTGAAATATTAATGTATTATTAGCTGCCCCAATTGTCTTCAAACCAGTTTCCTTCAAATAAATACTTGGCTAAATGAGACTTAAAAGAAACTAACTTCATTATGTACATTTTAAAATAGTATAATCAGGTCCATGATTTATTAAAAGATCTCTTCCAAAGTTTTAATGCAAACTTAAATAAAACAAAGTTGATTGTAAACTGTCAAATGCAAACATTCAAATATTATTTTTACTAACCTAGATATGAAGAATAAATATATGAATAAAAACAAAAATAAGTTATATTTAAACTGTCAACATAAAGACATAAAATTTTCAAAATAGGTAATATAATACAGATGGAACAATTTTTTAAACTATCAAATATTCCCAACTAATTTACTCTTATTTAAAGAGTAAAGCCCATGTTTGTAATATATTCAATTACTACAAAATTAAAATTTTAAACAAAATTAGAATATAATTAAAAACAACTAAAATGAAAATTTTTCTTCTCAAGACTAAAAATACTACAAAACAAGATTTTATCAACCAAACCCCACCAAAAAAAACTAATAATTCACACTAATATTTTAATTGTATAAGCTTAAAAATCACCTGAGAAAGCTAATCAAATTTTCATCGATTAAAAGTAGTCTCCAAAACGATTTTCATATCACTTTCCAAAATACCTTCCAATTCCAAAATTAGTAAACAAATGATTTCCTAACATTCTGTATGTCAAAACTAAAATAGGACAAAAATTATGGAAATTGTACAACTTTTATATAAATTTTCCACAAAAGTTCACTATAATGGAGTTTGACTGTAACCAAAATATTAATATTCTTAAGACCTAAGTAAATAGTATACATATTAGTCAGTATAAAAATAGAGTAGATTGCATTAATTTATAGTTAATGAATTATTATTAAGTGATTAAAAATTCATTTTATGATGTAATTTGTGCATAATGTAAAATGCTAAAACTGTTTTTGAGCAAAATTCTTAAAATCTCATAACATAATCTCAAGGAAATCAAACAAAATCTTAACAAGCAAGTTTCAACAACTTAAGGCATTCTAAATTTCATTTCTAGTTTAAGTATAACAACAAATAACAGTATAACTTGAAATTTCACCAGGAAGTACCTTTACAACTTTAATTTATAAGAATTAAAAGGATTTGACTATTAGGAATACATTTCTTATGTGTTTTGAACTCTGAATGTAAGACACCATCAGCCATTTTTAAAAAGGGTTTTAAGTCTGAGAACAAGAAACACATTTTTTACATCCACATTGAGATTTTATGAGTAGTTGTAAAAATAGATACACATTTAGTACAAGTCAGAATTAATTGACATAAAATAAAATTTAATTTCAATACCATCAACAATAATGTGTTGAGAATTGAAACACATAACTTCAAAGTTAATTTTAAATATTGCACAATAATAAAGGAAATAATTTCTAACAAATAAAGAGGCACAAATGGTAAAAAATACCTTTTCCCCATTCATTCACAGGTATAACCCCACAATATTTTCATTTTAAAAATTCTCTCACCCTCTCTGATTCATTTAATTCGGTGTGTATACTAAAAAATCAGATCTTACAACAAGCCACATACAATATTCGAATAGTTGCTAATGTATAAAATACGAGTCGATGTAAATGCAATAAATATCGAGAAACATTTAAATACTGATTTCAGTCAAGTCAAAAAACAGCTTTTTCAGTGTCACGTAAACTGCAACAACATTAGTAAAATACACCACATAGCAAAATACTTCTTATGCAAAAAGCATTTGTAGAGATTAACAATATAAACTTTGTATGAATAACACTTTCATACTTATCCTGAACCTGTAAAGAGATGGATACGGTATGATTCCTGAGTGAGCGTAGTATCATGTCCACAGACATACGGGCATGAGGGATTCTTTTGTTCCGGCCGCAGGGGTCAAGTTTTCATTGCACAAGAAGAAAAATGGCATCAGCACTAAGTGTCCCTGAATCCCGCTAAGTAACTGCGCTGCAGCGTCTGGATCGGTGGTCGACAAGCTAGGCTTGGAGAGGTACTCTTTCAACTCGGCAAAACTGTGCACCGCGTCTGAAGGGATGCAACGGAAGACCTAGTGGGAAATTTGCAATCTGTAAGTGGTTTCTCGTAAAAGTCTGACATTTCTTACATGAATTGATTTCTTTAGATTAATATAAATAGCATTGAGGAGAAATTATTTCTAAAACTTAAATTTGTATTTTGCATTAAAAATTAGCATTTGTTCTTTATAAAATAATAGCTGTAGGTAAGTAAAAAGCAAATGAATGTACACAACTAAATAATTATGCCATTTTACAAATGTTAGACAAAAAGATTACATATACAAATATTAACTTGAATTATAAGTTTATTGGAAGAGAATAACCCACTTTTTCATAAATAGATGTGTTAAAAGCAGCTGTCTTAATCCAAACTTCCTTGTAAAAGGCCTCGCAGACTGGGTCCCGTATGTCAGTTGAATTGTTTTTTTGGTCAAGCAAACCCAAATGCTCCCTAATAAAAAAATTAAGAACATTAAATCTTTAAAATCTTATGTTGATTTCTGAATAGAAAACTACAAAAGCTACCTAAGTACATCAGCTACAGAGCAAATATAAATTATATGAAGAAAAAAATGTAGATCACTAAATTTATACAAAAATGCACTCCTGTTGATACAATGTCAGTAAAACCTCTAATATCTGAACCCCGATCATCTCAGTTTGTGTTTTAACTGAGCCATCAAATATTTCTTTAAATTTATTAGAATGAAGAAACATTGCTGCAGAAAAGTGCCAAAGCAACATAAAGAAGGGAACAATTAAAGTTTTCTTTTTTAACACTAGAAAGACGGCACTATGCTGTATACCTAGAAAGACTGAGTGGGCCTTTTTGGCCCATCTGATTTTTTGCATACGGAGCTAATTATACATCTAAAATGTAATAATATCATAGAAATAACTATTAGAGTACAATATAGGGACTCAATCTTCAGATTTCTATAGGATTTTATAATTTTTAATTATTAAAATAAATTGTAATTATAGGCATGAAAAGTGCTTTCGCTATATTTTTATCCATAGATCTGATAAATGAGTTGCTACTCTAGATAAATGACACTGGTAGGAATAATTAATAAAACCCATTCAATAAATATAGCAAAGTTTTTAAAACTGACCTGTTTATTCGTATTTTGCACATTTGGAGCAATGGATACAAAGCATTTCTCTAAATGTGCATGTTCCACAAACCAATTTTTTACTGTCGAAACATGTCTTTAATGTATGGTTTCCTTTAAAGGATACTATAATTCTACAAATAACCCTTTTTCTCACTGCTGTCTTCTCTTTTTATGCTTTTTTTCCCCTTTTTATCGTAGAAATGGTTGTTTCTTTGGCAGACACATTTAAGGGGCACGGAGCTCTTCACATAATCTCAAGATGAAATTTCTACGACTTAATTTCTTTTTTCCGGCTACTACCTTGTAAAAGATCCATGCATTTACAGCAGAGATATCTAATATGTTATAGAAAACATGCATAGGCCAACCTTCCAACAGCTAGAGCCTGATTTGGTGCTATACAGTCGTATCACTTGATCCACAATGATGTCAATTCCATACTTAGTTTCGTTGTAGTAAGCTATAGTATATCCGGCTTTTTCTTTTCCTTCTAGTTGTCTATAAATACGGTGTTGTGCAGTTAAGGTTATGTCTTTATTTTTTTAAATAAACAATTGTTGAATAAAGATTTTGTTTTCCTAATTTTGTAGTTGGCGGAACCTCTCTACGGTTTCTTCTAAGTGTTCCAACCAGGCTAGTTTTGCTTGGGATTTTAGTTTTTCACACAGTTTTTATATTGTAAAATAGCTGTCAGTTGTTAAGTTCCTTTCTTTTCCCCAGTATGGCTGGGTACACTTCACAACGCATCATTTCCAATGCATCAACAGAGAATGAAGGTTAGCAATTTCCCCATTCAAAGGAAACAGCTGGTACAGTTCAAGTTGTAAAATGTATTTCTTTTGTGAGAAACAAACCTTATTGGTCACCTTGTTGACCGAAATTCAATGGTGAGAACCTTTATCTTTATGGTGGGCACCATAAATTCATCCTTTGAAACGTCCTCCCCTCGACCACAACCCCAACTGAGAAAGGGGCGTTCTAAACCGAATCGAATTGAATGGAACTTGAAAGAGGTAACACTTGTAAGAGATAACAAACAAAGAAGATCCCCTCCCCTTTCTATTGGAAAATTTCATGGAAATACGAGCGGAACGAAGCAAGGAAAACACAGCAGAGGTGGTACGGTCCAAAAAAGCCCGCTCCGTCTTTCTAGGTATACGGTTCGCTATCTTTGCTCCTATGAGACTAAAATGAAAACGGTTTGGTATGCACTTTAATTGAACCAAATAAGGAAAAGTCAGAAAATTTCAAGCCATTCGGTTGATTAGAGTTGAAATGATTAAGCCGCAAACAGCGCGATGGGCCAAAAAAGCCCATCCCGTCGTTCTAGTGTTAAAGTAAAATATCCTTAATTATCTTAACAATGTGGATTACAGCAAGTGTGTCTTTATTACTTATGTATTGTATGTATTATTGGTTAAAGTAAACATTAAAACCACAAATTTATTTTAGGTATTTATGATTTTTTTCCCGAACCAAGTTTTTTGGTTTTCAAGTCTTGGTCCCCATTAACTCAAATAATCAGGACTACTGCATATTTATTTATACCAAAGAATAATTTGAAATACCTATGGAAGATATGTGAGGCACTTGCAAAAAAGAGCTAACTCCAACAGTTAAATGAATTGGAATTATAGCTCATTGCTGCTCCAAGCACCTCATGTATTTCAGAGGTTGCAGAAGCCAAATTTTATAAATGAGCTACATTCTCTACTTTACCTGAATAAAGTTCTTCTTAAGCTGCAAGCAAAATGGCCAGCTTCATATGGCTTCCCATTCATGACTGTTTTCTCGAAATCTACATCCTCCACAACCAAACACAGCTCACTGTCTCTATTACCCAACATGCTACGGTCATTGATGTTGGCTGACCCTATGATGACCGTTCGATCATCAGCTATCAGAAGTTTACTGTGAACGTAAGAAAGTTCAGTCACCTAAAACCAGAAAAAAAATTAACAATTGAATAATACTGACTGAATCATACTGAATAATATGATATGCATTTTGAAAATGCATCAAATGCAATGAGAACTTACAAGTTTTTCACTCAAAACTCCATGTGTTCTCAAACCATAAAATGTTATGTAGGAATTGGGGTCACCCACTGAAATGAGAGAAGTTGAAAATTTTTTAAAGACTGCACTAATATCTAAAACCAGTTACTGTAAAGAGTTTTGAATTGTATGAGCTGCCAAGAAAATATTGACTTTGAAGCAAGAAAAACTATGAAAAAGCATGAAGTCTTCTTTTTTTATTTACAATTAAATTTCTGAAATATGCAGCAATAATTTCACAGTTTTTGTAGGTGGTTAGGGTTTAGATTTATATAGTAACAGTATTTAGTATAGTATTTTCACAGTAAGATGTCAGAAAATTGTTTACTGTTTCAAACTTAATGCAACTGTGACAATGAATTCAGTAAGCAATTATCATACTGAATCTTTGCAAGTAAATTTTACAAAATATAATTACTTTTCTACTCTATAAGTTATCATTACTATAAAACTAGAGGATGGTAAGAAAATTTTTACAGTTAGAAAAAAAAATGAGTAGTATGTAAAGGGAAACCAAGGGGTGTTTTAAACCCCTTGGTTTAACCCCCACCCGAAATTTGACAAACTTTTATAGTTTTCCTTGAAAATTATGTGACTTAAAAGGAGCTGTCTTCATTGGGTGTGACCCAAAGGGTCTCAAAGTGAGTCAGAACCCTACTTTTAAAGGTAAAAATTCTTTTGGGGGAGGACCCCCACACCCCCTCGAAATTTTAAAATCTATTATGTTTGGTTTTTCCTTTAAAATTTTGTGACTTACACAGAGTTATCCTCTTTGATGATACCTAAAAGGTCTCAAAATGAGTTGATTTGGGGAGACCCCCCAAATTTTCTTGAGATTCACATTGTTTACACAACTTCTAAATTTAATGCACCCAAATTAAAATCCTGTATGTCCTGGGGGAGGACCCCCAGACCCCCAATTTTCCTTGGGACAACATTGTTTACAAAATTTTGAAATTTAGAGCACCAAAATTAAAAATAATTGTGTAAGTCATCTAAAACTTAATGAATAAAAGTACTTATTAGGAGGTACGTTAGAAAAAATGCTGAGTCAAACTCATGAAACAAAGTTACTGCCCTGAGTATGTATAAAATGGTTGTATGCTCCACTGTTACAGATTAATACAACGCCAAATGCACATACTCACCTTCTTGCTGCAATCTCTGATACAAAGAGCCGTTTCCTCTACATATGGAGGCGTAGTTCCAGTGTGTTATGGCTTGGATAGCGGTGCCCGTGCCTGTTCCGATCTCCCCTTCGAAGGCAGGCAGGAGTGGCATCACAACATAGACACGGAAGACTTCGTTATTCCTGCAAAAGCACAAAAAATAAGTTAGCTCATCAAGAAGTCCCTGAGCTGAGAAATGTTCAAATATTAAGTGCAAGCAAGAGTGAATCAGCCAATCACCATTCATAAGTGCAAAACTTCAGAGAAGGAATAACTAGCAAACAAACGCCAGCAAATCATTCAACATCAAGCAAGGCATACTTAACCTCCAATACAAACTAAGAAAACTCTCAAAAAAGATTCAGATTCCAATTCCATACTTACCAAACTATAACACAGCATCAAGTTATTGTTTGATTTGAGATAATGATTTAATGCTTGTTCAGTAAAATATTTCAATCAACTACTTTACCTCATTAAAATACATTGACAAATATTATTAAAAGTAGAATTTCTTCAGAGGAATTAATAAAAAAATATCAGCCAACAATTGCTTCAATTTTCACAGCAGTTTTTAGGATGCTTTAAAAAGCTTGCTCCATAACAGCAGCAAAGCTCTAATGAAGTCATTCAGAAAATGTGGATAAAAAATTTAAATAAGCATTACATTTTTAAGCTTAAGAATTGATCTCAAAGCTAATTTATTCATACCACTTTGAAAAGCTATTCAACTATAACTATAACCAAAAGCTATTTCAATTGTGAGTTTGAAAATAAACTCTTCAAAAACTATATACAAATAAAACAAAAATTAAATGCCATTCAAAAGCAGCAGGGATTTTTACAGTGCACTAAGAAGTGTTTGGAACCCTTTTTGAATATAATATATTGCATTCAAATTGAAAATCCATACTTATAGATTTTTACAAAATAAATAAGACATATGCCAACCTGATAAAACAAAATGACAAATAAAACATTCTTTTTCAGATATTTCCTTTTAAAATATCGTATATAATCTTTCCTACTGTGCAGTGGACCAACTTCATAATTTGAATGCATCAATATTTTACAAGAATCCCACAAAATATGAATGAATATTTCCAAAAAGAAATTATTAGAGAGTAAAAAAATCCATTTCAAAACTTAAACACTATAAAACTTATCATTTATCATTTATATATCATTTTAAGCATGCTTAATTATAATTGAATTGATAGAGCTAAAAATCAAGTACTGAGAAGAGGGAAAAAATGTGTTAAGACAGTACAGAATTCGTCTAAATTCCGCGAAGTGCAAGTTGAAAATAGCTTGTGTTCTATTAAATGCAAAACAAAGAAAATAACTGAAAAATAAAAACTACCAGCCTAGCTTGCAAGGTAATATTCTAATAGTATAATTTGAATTTGCTCGTGTAAATATAATCAGCTACAATACAAAAGCATCCTTTTCAAGTTTGACAAATTACCTCCATAATTATGTAAAGAAATCCGTCTTTAAAGAATTTCAGTTGACTCCACAGGAACTCCTGTTTTAAAGAGAAATGCAGCCTCAAATTTATTCATTAATGTTGAAAGCAGACTGTTTCTACCTATTGAGCCAAAACTTCCTTGTGCTCATGCTTCAAAAATATAAGTGCTCCTAACTATAAACCTAAGTCATCATTTGTGAATATTTCAAAGGTATATTTCTCATAGAACTACCATCATCTTTAGAATATATTAAGACAAAATATATTAAATAAATACAGCTACATAAATTGAACTATCATGATTTAATACTTGTATATTATATAATCTTATTTGTAAGGTTATGCAGTACCTAGGAAACTTCAAATCAAAAGAAAATTAGATCAGTGCTAAATGTGTGCAGTGCACTGATTGAGTAATATCATTCACCTAGCACTATTTAGCTAAAAGTATTAAAAAAGGAATTTGCTTGAAATTCATTCTTAAAAGAATTTTAATTGTTTTTAATAGTTAAGTGCAAATACGACTGCTGTACCTCAGAGTTGTGTGTGAATCATTATGTACAATTCAATGAATTGTTAACACTTATTAAAAATGACACACATTCTTCCCAAGTTTAAACATAATTTTTTTAAGGCAGTATTTAAGATAACTAAAGAAAAAACAGTACTTTTGTATTATCCCGTTGACCGTGCAGCTGAAAACAAAAATGCATAACCAAAGTGCCAGTTAACTGTGCCGCTGGAAATGATGGTCAATAGGGATGATACACAAGAACCCAAAAATTGTTTAACATTTTTAAAATTTGATACGAGATGGAGATTCAAATTTTTAAGGTTACAGACCCTAGACAAAAAGCACAAGATTTTCTACTGATTATAGTTGCATATAATAGTAATAATTAGTGTTTAAAAACCACAAGTTTAGGTACACTATAAATGAAGATAAGGAATAAACTATTGAGTTTTGTAATGGAAACAGAATGAAAAATCCCAGTTTTTCCTATACTAATGTGTCAGTTGTTTAATTACAATCTATTAAAAATATATCTTTTTAATCACTTAAATAATAAAAAAATAAGAATGTTTAGAAAAATTAGGAGATTTGAAAAGTTGAACACTAAACAATCTCAGAAATTTCCTAAATAAATATTGAACAACACATTCAAACCAACAGTAATATTACAAAAAAATATAGGTAAAATAATTATTTTAAAACGAAATGTGTATCCAACATACATTAGAGATTTATTAAATAAAATAGATTACAGTAAAAACAATGAATATTTTTCAAATACCATTTTTGAAATTTATAAAAACACCAACTAATAATATTAATAAATAAATTGAATTTAAAATCTTCAGTTAAAATGCTTATTTTTTAAAATTATTTTTAATTTATAGCTTGATCAGAATTCAGCAGTTTTTGTTATAAAACTAAACAGCTTTTCAATAACTTAAACACAGGAGTATGTGGATAAACATTATAAGCTACTAAGTAAAGTATGTTTTTTCTTTTTGTTATTTCAAATGAGGATTACATACTTGTGGGCTCTTAAAATTCGTTGAAACAAGGCTTCTCCAATTCCATTGAAAACATCTTTATGTCCAGCAGCTTGAGTTATGAAAAATTGATTCTAAAATATCAAAAGCCCAAATGTCAGTACAAAGAGTGTTGTTTTAAATAAATATTAATTAAAAGGGGTCTCAGGACTCTTAACTAGGCAAAGAGTATCTTGATAAACCATCTTTTTTCAACCTAGTATTACACAAAAACTAAATTTGTAGAATCTTGAAACTTCTACCCCACATAATATATATCAATACATGAATATCCAAAACTTCTAAAAGTTTTGATAATTATTATTGAAGTAATCAAAAAGTAAAAAATTTCAAGTTCTGAATTTTAGCATTTCACTCTGCACAGGATTTTTCAAAAGCTATTACTCTATAACTCTATTTTATAGTCTATCAAAGATACGCTCACTGTTTTAAACATTATAAATTAGAAATATCAACTAAAATTGAAAATCAACCAATTCAAATTTGGTAATATTTGAATATATTTTGCATCAAAAAATCCTACAAAGTTTTAATGGGATAGATAACAAAATTGTACAAAAGAGGGGTCTTGAAAACACTTTTCAATAATTTAAATAAAAATATATACTAGTATGAAAACAAAATTTTAAACTTTAAGTATAAAATTTAGATTAACAGTAATTTAGCAATAAGTCACTTTCCTGTTTAATCTTTTTATTTTCTTTATGTAAAAAGAATGAAACCTGATATGATAAGAGTAAGTAATGTTTAAAATTATATAAGGGAGAGCAGGGTAGGATGGACAGTTTTTACAGTCCCATACCTACCAACTTTTAAAAACTTGCATCAGTAAAACTTTTTGCATAACGTTACAAAGTACTACAATTTGAATTGCTTCAAACAAAAAAAGGTGCAGAGTACAGATTGATGCATTATTACCTAAATTATTTTTATTAAGTATTTAAAATTTTCACATAATTGAAGAAAACTGTGAAATTTCTTTGCTTAAATTTATAAGTATGTTAAGTTAAATTTTTACAAGCTTATAATCAGCTTACTTCAATTGCATAGTACTTATCTAATAACAAACTGACTTATCCCCCTTCACAAAATTCATACTGTTTCTGTTTGGAATCAATCAAATGTTATGATTATAGCTTTTATAAATTTCCATCAACATTTTCAGCAGCATGTGATAAAGATGAATTTAAATAAGCTTGAGTTGCTACGATTAGAAAGCGAAGAGAAACTTTTCCAACAAGCCTTAATGCTAATTGTGGGAGTCGCGATGATGAATCACGAGTCCGATCTCGGTAAAGTTGTTTTTTCCGCATTGCGATCGGAACACGGGGGAAGCAAACTTACCGGGTGAGCGCGCGCCTAGATCGCAGACGAATCCGAAAAAGATTTGCAAAAAAATTTA
The DNA here is from genome assembly GCA_963680715.1 of Tetragnatha montana. Lineage (NCBI taxonomy): Eukaryota > Metazoa > Arthropoda > Arachnida > Araneae > Tetragnathidae > Tetragnatha > Tetragnatha montana. The sequence continues at coordinate 52,322,441 of OY796681.1, read as the reverse complement.
AATTTCACTCAATAAAAGAATCAAAATTGATAAAATCGTAAGAGCAGGGATTAGGAGATGGTTTTGAAGTAAAAAGATATTAATTAGAGAAAATCGTTTAGGTTGTGAATGTTTTGCATTTTCATGGATAGTTAAGTGGAAAGAAATACAAAATCCGGAAAATTTTCTGATCCATCCGTACAACCGTAAAACTAGACAGAAATCCGTAAATTTTACGGACAATCCGTAAAAGTTGGCAGGTATGCAGTCCATTTCCCCCCTGTATAAGAAGAAAAAATTTCCTTTTCCCCTCCCCAAGTCATAATGTCCCATCTTACCCCAAGAGTAACACTTAAACAAATAGGTTCTCACAAAAAAACACATGGTTTTTAAGCTTAACTAAACTATTCTATTATAAAGGATATATTAACACAACAAGATAAGTTAACACAACAGAATGAAATTGAAAATTTACTTTAAAAGTCTGAGTAGTTATTTACTTTTGATTTAGTAAAACAATCTTTGTTCATTCACAAACTCATAGGTGCTTGCAGCTAAAATGATAAACAGCAACAAGTATGAAACCTCTAATTGGTGGAACTCATAAACTAAAAATAATTATATGCTTTTAAGAATTATTGAAGGCGTCCCACTCTCCCCTACAGCTTATCTTAAATGAGTCTATGTTAAAACAAATAAAACATTTATGTTATTCAGGGTCATATTCAAACTAAAACAACCCCAACCTATCATTTAAAAAATTTCAAATTACTAGTACACACTTATGATTAAATTACCTGAAAACCATTAAGAATTTAAATATCCCATCTAGAAATATGACATTAAATTTAACCTGAAATAAATGTGTCCCATCACAAAACAAAATTTTAATACTTGTTTGGGTACTATTAGCAAATTTATCTCTAACTAAACATTCAACAGTTAATGATAAAATGATTTGTAAACATTCATATAAAAAGCTCATCTTACTTCAATGTAAATGTAGTGTTGAGCATTACTGATGACATCTAAATAGGCAGTATGAATTGAATGCTCCATGGTTTTTATGCCAGCTGACCAGGTACTAACACTTCTAAGGACCTAGAAAAAAAACATTTGAAAGCCTTTTTTTTTTCAATACAACAATTTAAGCAAGATAAAAATAAGGAAAGGGAAGTAAAAGTAATTCACAACTACTTCAGGATACCTAGTTAGTTTGAATTCTACATCAAAACCAAAAATAAAAAAATAATTACATTTAAGCAGAAAACAAACTGACCTGGCAGTTGGCACAGAAGAGTTTTTTAGCAGAACTGATCCTCAAGGGTGGTACACTGTCACAGCCTTCATACGATTTGGGTATTAACCATGGATATCTGTCGTAGAATTTTGCTTTCTCAAACTAAGAAAAAGTTAAGTAGTTACTTACAATGTTTAAGATTCAAATATAGATGAACAAATGTTCAACTAATGATGAAAAAGAGAAACACAAAGAAATAGCAAACAATATATAAAAACTGCATTAGTTTTGCATTGATTAGAAACTAAAGTACAAGAATAATAAAGTACACCACATTATTATCAAAGTCATATGAAAACAAGGCTAATTAATGTTCAGAGAGTTATAAGCAACCATTGAGATGTTTGTAGTCTAAAATAACTTGTCTTATACAAGAAAAGATGCATAATCAACCCAAATACCAAATTACCAGGCCACAGAATAAAATAAGCGAATAATTAAATTTCAAGTATTTTGATGCATTTTAATTCAATACATAGTTGAATAAAATTGACCAATAATCCCAAAACTAAAATAAAATGTTTTATAAGGAAAAAAATGCTATATTTCTCAACTGATATGTAAAAAGGCTATTTGTCTATAAAGTATAACTTCAAGATTTTGCCAATTTTGGTAAAAGCTCACATATTCACCAGGTTTGACTTAGTTTAAAAATAACAAAGCCTTCAGTATATTTTCCTTATTGAATAAATGTATTTTCAAGACTTCTGGTTGAAGTAGCCTAGACCAGTGGTTCCCAAAGTGGGTTCCGTGGAACCCTGGGGTTCCATGAAAAAATTTAGGGGTTCCGCGTGACAAATTTGATTTCCTTAAAGAAAATAAGAATGGTGTTTTTTTATATTAAGTTCACCAAAATGCCAATCCTACCAAAAATATGTATTAAATTTTTAAAAATGTACGTCCGAAATTCGGATTAAGTGTAACAAAACAAGTTAAAACCCTCTTTTTACAATCAAATTTCCAAAAATTTTCTGGGGAAGGACCCCCAGACCCCTTTGATGGTTTTTGGAACTCGCTTAATCACATTTTTTTAACATTAAGTTGGCTTGTTTAATTTATTTTCAGATATTAAATTTTGAAAAGTCGTTGATTAAAATATATTCAGGGTTCCGCGATCATTGGCAACAAATTGGGGGGTTCCACGAGCAAAATAGTTTGGGAACCACTGGCCTAGACAAATAAAAGAAATCTTGCATTTAAACTCACTTTCGTAAAATTCCATCTTTGAATGAAATGGCGAGCGACATCTCTTGCAGCAGCCCCTTGCACAAAGCAGCCAATGTCGTGCCAGGGCATTCGTGGAGTAACATGTCTGTCCACCAAATCTGAAGGGAAACAATAAAGGCTTTAGATCAGGAGTAGACAACCTGGTCCCTACAGCCCACCAGTGGTAATTCCAGATATTATGGTTGGTGGTAAGAATTTAGATGGATTAAACTACAGAAAGTTGCTCTATAATGATTTATTCTGTTAAACTTGGCAAAAAACTGGTATCTTGCCACAGTACAGAGGTTTGGTGATGCCTTATCTAGAATATGCGGCTCAATTCTGGTCTCCTTATTTGAAGAAAGACTGATTTAATTGAAAGGGTTCAGCATAGGGCTACTAAAATGAACCGGGTACTTTCAGTCTAAATTATGATGAGCTTAAAGAAGTTAAATATGTTCATTCAAGAGAAAAGGAGGGCTAGGAAGATTTGATTCATAAAAAAATTCATTAAAATGAAAAAGCAAGAGGACGCAGAGGGTCTGGACTTCAGTACAGATAATAGAATGAGGGGGCACAGATTCAAATTGAATAAGGCACATTTTAACCAGGAAAGCAGATTTTTTTAAAAACAAGATTATGGATAGATGGAATGGTTTGCCAGAAATGATAGTTAGTTCCATTGAAGTAAAGGAGTTTAAGGAAAAAGTTGACAACTTCTGGGAGTCCAGTAGTTTGAGTTAAAGGGACCAACCTTGCTGGACTTCATGCCTGTAGTTAGTTGGTTGTCAATATTTGTATTTGTATATAATAGAGCACACAAAGGTTTGACAAGTAATTACTTCAATGCCTTAACACTTTTCTTATAAAGTATTACTAAATAAAATTAGTACTTCTCTATTTTTAAATTCAATTCTGTACATGCAATGGGCAGTAAGAAAAGTTTATAACTAACAGAGACACAAAAATGGGCATTGGGTATAAAATGTTGAGCTGACCACTCCTGCTTTAAATTATAGGATCAGAATAAACAATTTAGAAACTACGCTTTTTTAACCAAATAAACATAATGAATTCTAGCAACAAATAATAAGATGGGTTAATTAGGAAGCACACTTTTCTTTAGTTTAAGCTGAGTAAATTACACAACACACACAAATAAGCATCCATTCACATGATTATGTGGAGGATTCAAATTTTTTTGAAATCAATTAATTTTAAATTTAGTAATTGGTATTTATAGAAATAAAGAAAACACATGGCGAAACCTCTTGCCCAAGTAACCAAAAAAATTTTGACATTATTGGATATTTCTGCTAAGAATTCCCACCATACATTTGAAAAATAAACAAGACAACTTATTCAGTATAATTTTTAAAGACATTAAATTAAAAACCAAATATTAGTAACAAAATGAAAAGAAATTCACACACATCACAGGAAGAACTACCTTAACAAACAATGCCTTGCCTCATTAAAATTGATTAAGTTAGTCTTGTTACACAACATAACTTTTCTCTATGGTAAACAATTCTAACCTTACATATTTAAACCCAAAAAATTCAGTCTTGTATGGGACTGTTTAATCCTAGACTGCTTGAGATTACCATTGAATCCTACAGAAAATTTGGAGCAGTCAAGACTGAAAGCATTTAAGAACAATAAATGGAATTATTAAATTAATAAAAGTTAAGTTAAAAGTTTAAGTTATAAGTATGCTGATGAATAAATATTTGTAGAACTACCTAACCTTGGTAAGGCTTATGAAGGTGTTCAAAATCTTTGATTATAAAATTTGTATAATCCTTTCCAATCCACATTTTAGGACTTCCTTGCAATCCTAATTCATTTAAGGCCATCTCACTGGTGGTACGGCGCATATCAGTGTCTGGTAAATCTAAACTAAAATAAAAGCAATTTTGTCAAGTAATTATGTCAACATGAGTATTAAAAATTATGTTCTAAACTGAAATAAAAGTACTTTCATTTGTAGGAAATTATTTCAAATTCCATACTTAGAGAGCAATGATTTTTTTATGAAAGATTTTATCAGAAAGTTGTTTCAGACTGAAATTAAACTTGTATTTTAAAATATGTTTGGTGTTTAAATTTGAGATTTATACATACTTGTCACAAGGAGTGTTTAAAGAATCTAAAGACTTGTTGTAAGCCTGTTTTTTCAGCCCTTGTAATCGCTAGGAAAAACAAACAGTATTAGTAATTAAAATAGTACTAATAAACTAGTTAATAGTTTTATGTAAAAACATCAATTATAAAACATTTTTAGTTGACATCAATCAGTGATATAATTCATAATACAGTATTTTAAGTTAAAATTTTAAATTTTTCCTGTAAGAAATAAACCCCTTCGGAAAAAAAACGGGTGAAAAAGAAATGTTTTTTTTCTCCCTTAGTTTACGGTTTTTTTCCTGGCCATTCCTAACTCTAGATATGCCTCACTTTCTCACTATTTTGGGCCTCACTTTCTCAGGAGCCGCACCCCCTTTCCCTTAAATCCTATCCGCTTTGCGGATGGAGCTTGGATATTCCAAGTGGCATAAGACAACAACAACAACAACAGATATGTGATACAGGGACTTTAGAATGATACAATCAACTCACCACGACAGCTTGCATGACACGCTTTGCCTTCAGCTTCCGAGAGGTAAACCGCTTCCGGGCACACTCTTCATTGTCGACAGCCCGCAGGTGGGAAGTGGGGTATTCCATTTCCTCCAAGAGGGATGAAGGGGCCCCAGGGGAGGTGGGGGTGATGGTCATGGAAGACGAGGGGGTGGCCAGTTCAACGTGGATTGTTGGGTTCTCAAGGCTTTTATCTGTTGCAGAAAAAGGAGAAGGCTGGGGAAGGAGAGAATGGCGGACTAATTTCCAACGCTAGTGTTAGTTGCAAAGGAAATGTTAAGTGAAGCAACGAAAAAAACAAGGGAAAATCATATGAGATGTTTGGTTGAAAATAAAATGAAAAGCTTTGAGTCTTTAGAAGGGATATGAATTAGGATAAAAATATCTATGATTAATTTTCTTGTAACCAAAGACATAATGTAAGGTCTAAACTAGAAAGTAAGGACTAAATCTATGCTCTTCTCTGAGACTTTACAAGTAAAATGAATTAAGAAAAAAACCCTATGATTAATGTTCTTGTAACCAAAGATATAAGAGTCTAAATTAAGGCCTAAATAAAAATACTGGATTTCCTAAATACAAAACAGTTCTAAACAAAAACAAATTGCAGTAATACTTTTAATTGCTCAATACCAAATGCTTTGCACGTTGGAAGAAGTATGAGAACATTTTGAACAAAAATATAAAGGCAGTCACTTTTTTTTGCAGAGGCTTAAAAAGGCTAACTTTAATGGTTTTAATACATTAAATAATATTTTTTAACTTAATGGGTGAAGAGGATTTAATTTTTTTCTTAAATATAAAAATTCATGAGTAAAAAATTTATAACAGTTATTTTATTGAACTATAAATATTTGTTTTTAATTAATATGTTTAGACATATTTTGAGATGCATTCTAACATGCTAACAAAAGTTCAGAAGAAATGGGTAGTATGTACACAAGCATGATATGTATGCTTTTGTGTATATATCAGTTTGCTCATAAGATATTCAGTTAAAACATTTCCCACCAACAATTTTTAAACTCACATGTTATGAAATAATCTGCATAAAATTTTAAAATTATGAGGCTCTTTGTAAAATAATATTGTTCAAATTCATGCATTAATGCATTCAAAACCTCTGAATCAAACAGAATCATGTGTTAGTAATACATCAGAAGTCTTAAAGCAAAACAGTTTACACAGTTATTACATAGTAGTATTTGAAAGTTAAGTTTTGTGTTTTTTTAAGTAGTGCAGTATAAATGTTATTATACTAGGGTAAAATTGAATAATGCTAACAAGTAAATTTGATCAGAAGAAAGAAGCAGAAGAAACTTACATCACTTTTCAGGTTAACTCCCAATTCAGATGGAATTTCTGACATGGAATGAGATCTCCTTAACTGCGGTGAGCCAAGACTTTGAGAAGCATTGACTTCACTCAACAGAGTGCCCTGGCTCATTTTTTTGGTAACACCTCCTAGATCTGTCAACCTAGAAAAAACGTTTTGTGTAAAGCAAAACAAATATATTTTAGAAGGAATCATTCACAATTCCATGGAATAAGTTTAATGTTTTAGTTTACCATAAATATTTTACAACCTGCCATTGAATTTTACATAATCTAAAAAATTCTAACCCTACTAAAGTTAGGGATAAACAAATAATGATGTAATAAATTGTTAGATAGGTTGACTGAAATTTTTAACTTAATATATTCAAAATTTATTAAAAACTTCTAGGGGTTAAAAACTTTCAAATTTTATGAATTTATGGAGGGAGATGTTAAAAAAGCAATACACATTTGTTTAAAGAATGAATTTGGAGTAGCAATTTGCAATGGTTCCAATTATTGCTTTCTGGAGGTTTTTTAGCATAATTATTAGAATTCATTGAAGTTTTCAAAAAATATTATAATGATGATAATTATCTACATTTTTATAAAAAGCTTGATTTTTAAATATGATCTTTATAGCATAAATGCAGGAAAAAATTATCCTAAAACACATGAATTTATAAATGATTGTAAACACAATTAAAACACCATTATCTAATTGGTTTTTTCCATTTACTTCAATATGAGAAGCTTTTTATAATTTATTGTATAAATAAAGTAACCCATGTCATAAATTAAATTAATCCTACATATTTATTTCCATAACCTGTAAACTAATTATTACACTTTCTATACCAACTAATCTAACTTTTTATGAAACAAAATATCAAGAAGCAAAATTACTTATGCTGATAGTCATCCCAGCGCCCATAGCAAAGATCTATGCCACCAACAAAAGCATAAGTCTGGTCTATACACACTATTTTCTCATGGTGTGCCCAAAGTAAAGTCCCGTTAGTAACATGGTCAGGATGCCTCAAAACCTATGGATTAAGGTTACAATGAATGGAATAATTAAGTAAAAATAATGCTACTTTCTTTCTTTCCTTTTCAAACTTTAAAGCAGTTCACTGTTTTTTTTTTCATTAAAAAATATTTAATAAAGCCAAAATAGTTAAAAAAATTGTAAGCACCAACACTAATTACTGTTTTACTACAGACAAATCTGATTTACCATAAGAGGTAAATTTTATATACTGAAACTGGTGATGGCATTATCCAGAACATGCATTCATGCAAGTAATACTTAACACTTATTATTTTAACTAATATCAATATGGGAAATAACTCAAAGCAAATTAAGTTTCACAAATTGACATAATAATAAAAACATATGATAAGGTCAAAGCACAATTAAGGAAACATGCACTGCATAAGTTTTTAGTGGGATAACAACACTAAATGCTTTCAAATGCAACTAAATAATTCACAAAACTATGATACTCACAGAAATTATAGTAATTCACTAGGAATATCAGCTACATGATATTGTCTCTAATTGATATGCTCATGCAAATATTATAAAGTTTTTAGACACTCTTTTTACCAAGACTAACAGTACAGTTAGTTAGCTAAGATTTTAAAGGCTTAAGAGAGAAGGTTAACAACACTGTCAAATTAATCACAAGGCAAATTTTTCGGATAAGAAAGTAATATCTAAACAAGAAACTCCAATGAATGTAATCCATATTTATAGACTGTAACTAAGGATGAACAAAGGAAGATGGGAAGTAAGATAATGGTTTCATTTTGCACATCGCTGATTCCAGGATACTCTCCAATTAAACAATTAAAAAATAAAAGTAATAAAAAAAATACAACAAATAAGTTTCTATCTATACCTTTATGTTAGGATGCATGCTTACAAGCTGCTGTTTACTATATGCACTATTGATTCCCAGAGCTAATTCAACTTCCTTATACAGAAGCACAAAGACCTTAACTCCTTGTTGCTAAGACAAAAATATACACAGAAATATGAACACAAATAACAAACAAGAGCAGTGAACAAGTACAACTAAGAGCACAATACAAAAAACAGGGTCCGTTTAAAAAAAGTCAGCTACAAATCCTAAAAAGTTATACTTATGACAAAGTACAGTAGAACCTTGATTGAGTCACCCTTTCTTGGGACCAATAATATATGTATAGTCATTTTAAGAAGAGTTCTTTATAAAGAATAGAGATACTATTGGGATAAAACAATTGGTACTTTAATTACTGGTTGTTGTAACATAGAGAGCGATATATCAGGGGATCATTGTAAAGAGGTTCTACTGCATTACTTAAAAATATTCTTTATCAGATTTACTGAGGCCACTTCTTAGAAAACAACTAGATTCAACACAAAAATTACTATTCAGCCATAAAAGTTTCAATTAGTGAAAGAATGGAGAATTAGCTCGACATATTGCTTAAGTTTCAAATTACAAGATAATAACTAATAATAATTTGAGACTTAAAATGTTTAACTCACAGCTTTTCTTTTGAGAATATGATCTAGGCGCCAAATTTCTCCTTGTATTACTGGACGTTTCATGTAGAGTTCAGGACTTAGCCACCAGTCAGCTATAAAAATTTCTTCCTTTGCTTTTTCTAAAGCTTCAGCAACAGCTTCAAAATATGTAGCACCATCAATAAACCTTAAATAAATATTCAAAATTTAATATTGAGCCATGGTGTTCAGCATCTGTAAGGTCAAAATTTTTAGCAATTTAAATTCTTAGCTGTTTAAAAAATATTAAACTTGTTGCCTATTATTTATTTTGATATGATTAGCAGAGAATCTTGATTTTAACTGAACTATGGTTTTATTTAATAGAAGTACAAAGGAAAAGAAAAAAAATCCTCATAAGGTTTACATTTTCCTAAATAAGGTTACAGCAGCAGATGCCAGACACTTTAACCATTTCAGTTCTAGGCCCCCAAGATTTTCCATAGGATTCAATGGAAATCTCAGGTGGTCTAGGACTGAAAGGGTTGAGATAATATTAATTAAATTTTGTAGGTTTGATGTATAAAGTATTTTAAAGACGAAAAACTAATACAAAAGTTAATAAATATCGGTTCAAACTTTTAAAAATGAATTTAATTTCTTTTCAGTCAAAGAATAATCTGTTTTGATTGTTACACATACACATTTATTGTAAATAGTCTCCAATTTCTAAATAAAGTGTATTAGGGAATCAACTGAAGTACAGTAAAACATTCATCACTCAGCAATTTGTCTAAATGAACAAGAATATTCTTCTGGAACTACTCTTCAAATGTAAAACTTTTAAGACATGAAATATACTGTGCAACTTAGGTAATTTGAAGATGAATGAAATACTTTTAACTCTGAATTATTCATGAATTTTTAAGATTGATTCAATAATAAATTCAGGGAACTAAGAGAAAACACTGCACTGCACACTTATTACCTAACCAAAACACCAAGAAAAAGTCATACCTACTCCAAAATCATAATTGATTTGACTGTGCTCTTTAGTACAAAATTCTAAAAACTAATTAGTTAACTTACCACCTGCATTCACTGTTGTATCTGACAGGGCCGAAAGCACCATAGCGGTTTGGTTGGGTGAAGTCTCGGGCAGTATTTTTAGCAGCATTGAGCAAAGCGTCTGTCCATTCTCTGGCCTTCCTCCTAGTCCAACATCTTACCAACAAATGCCTGGGAACAGAATTTTCACATTACTGCAATCAACATAGAAAAAAAGGGTTGATACAGGAAGAATTGTAATCTTAAAAATTAAAGATTTCCTCTTCACATTTTTAAGGAGTATCAGTATGTGAAGAAGTTTACTTGCTTTTTTAAAGGATACAAATGAAAGTCATAATTCCATTTTATAGATAATTTAGGAATTTAATAGTAATATATCTTTAAGGCTTGCACAATTATAAAAGAGCCTTGATAGTGTGACACTCTTTAACAAAAACCTTGTTTAACTGAAATAAATTCCTTTAAGTATTTTTGTGATACAATCAATGCACTTTCAGACTTGCATAACAAATAACATATTTTTCATTTATGATTGTAGTATCACAATTAAAACCAGCATATTAAGTTCCTGTTGCATATGTGTTAAAAATCTCGTGTTAGAGTTTTTCAGTCTCTTGACAGCTTTCAAAATGCTCTTTTTTGTTCCAAGTTTTCAATTTACTGAGAGAGATTCAGTAAAAACCACTATGATAAATAAAATTTCCACCAAATTATTTCAATTATAGACTTCATTTGCAAAATCTTTAATAAGGATGTTTGGTATTGAAATGGCAAAACAAAATGAAGGTTTTAAAGAGTACTTTTTAAATTGAATAACACATAACTCCTTTTGTTCTAGAAAGTATTTTGATGAGTAGTTTTAAAGATATTTAAAACTAAAATCAATTCAATCAATCACAATGAACTCAATAAAGACTTTTATAAGAAGTGATTAAGGAGTATCATTCTTGAAGTACAGTAACGGACCCTTTATCCGGAAACCCGAAATCCGGAAGGACCCAAAATCCGGCTCGCATTCAAAATTTTTAGTGAGCAAATGCTGCAACGATGCGCAATGGTTGCGTCGCGCCTTTTGTGACAGAGTTGTTTGTTGAGTTGTTGTGTTTGAGTTGGCTCCTTTGTCCCTGCCTTGCCACCATGACTGTTTTGATTGTGGGGTATAAAAGACCCCCAAGGGGTGCAGCTTTCAGGTCCTTCCGAACTTTTACGAAGGCCGGAGAAACGCGCCTTCGCGGAGTCTGCCGGCCGCGGAGTTCGGAGTTGTCCGCTACTCCGCGAAGGGGCGTTTCTCCGGCCGGCGTAAAAGTTTGGAAGGGCCCTTCTCTTCTGTTCTTTTCTTCTCTTGGCCTCCTGCTCTTCGCTATCGGTTCCGCGACGACCCACGTGCTTCGCCAGAATTTTTTTGCTGGATCCTCTACTATTAAAGCGGAAGATCAGAACAACGCAGACGATGTTAACGCAATTTTAATTCCCGTTCATATGATCGGAAATTTAGATTTACGAGAATGGAAAATGATAGTAGGGAGGGGGAAGCGGGTATTTTGGCTTTACTAAAGCATCTGCGTCTTTACTGGCGTTTTTTCCGGACCGGACCCGAAATCCGGAAAATTCCGAAATCCGCGACGATGTCGGCCCCGAGCTTGCCGGATAAAGGGTCCTTTACTGTATAAATATATTTCCAGGAGATGGTGTTTTAGCAATTACCTGGTGAGGTTGGAAATTTGCAGCCCATGGTGAATGCCAGTGTTGACAAACCCACACTCAACATGGAATCCTTGGTCCATCAGCAAAATACATCTTACTCTCCCATCCTCAGGTTTCATATATGCCACAAAGTTATCTTTGATAATAAGCCACCTAGAGGGAAAAAAACTGTTAAAAAAAAGCAAAGTACTATTCCCCAAACTTCTCTCAGACATTGTTATCATTTTCACTGATCCAATTTATGTGCAAGGTTTTGAAGTCATCACGTATATTAAACAAACCATGTACATTACAATCGAGAAAAAGGAACAAAATTATGAAATTTAAGAAAGTTGTATGCTTGACATTGCACTAGTTGATTTTGGGTATTCCAAGAAAAAAATTTTAAAAAGCTTGTCTGAAGATGTGAATAAAATGTCTAGAGGGCATACATTTAATTTTCAATTGCTTTAAAAGAAATCAATATACCCATTAACAGATATTTTTTTCCATTATACTAGATTACAACCTTTCTGGGCAGATGATGTGACGACAGGCAGAAGAAAAACTGAGTTAACCCTCTTAAAATTGAAAATAGTTCGCATTTAACAAAAATTAAGACCAAAAACCACTATGTATGTATAGGTTTAACAAACTAATCATATTTCTAAAGTAAAGTGTCTAAATTCACTTGAAATTCAGACATCATGCTGGGAACTACTTCCTCTCAGCTTATTTCTCCATTGTCAAGAAACATTGGAGTCTAGTATAGGTAGATTTGTAAGTTTTAATCAATAAAAAAGTATGCTTTCAAAATTAATAAAAACACAAAATGAAAAAAAAAAAAAAATAAAAACATGGATCATGTATGTAAGTGATAATTTAAGAGAAGCAATTGTATCAAGCAACAAAAAAAGTTTCATTTTGAATTCATATAGGTAATTTAAATCAGAGAGAGAGCTATCAACAAACCATTTCAGATTGAATATTAATCATGCAAGGTGGATAGATAAATAGCAGTCTATAGCACTATACACTTCTAGAGAACTCTGTTGCTTTCCAAAATAATCTAATTTTAAAAAGGAGCATTTTTTACCTCCATCTCCATCGTCCACACCAATCAATGAAACCTCTCTTCAAACGGAAGCACCCGGTGGATGTCCTGTGTCCTCCAGAACGTTTCTGGATCAAGCCTTCCTTTCTCTTGATACCCAGGTTGTTGACAAAGGAAAGGGGACATATTTCCAAAAAATCCATCTAGAAATTTGATGGAAAAGTTAGCATTTGACACTGAAAAGTGCATTTCATTGAAACTGGTTATTTATACTAAAAATGCATTAAGATCTGTTAAAAAGTATAAAGTATCTAATAAATTTTTTAAATATTTTCCTTGGATATTGATAGCAATATTTTAACTAAAAAGAACCTGTTTTTTAATAACGAGTAACAGAATAAACATGATGAATAATCCCAAAATTTCCCTTTAGAGAATTTCTGAAATTTAAATAATAAATAAAGCAATTTCAGGCTAAAAACTAGGCTAAAAATGATTCATTAAACAAATAGTTTTAAAAAATTATACATAATAAAAAACTAAATGGTCAAATTTTAGGGAAATATCTATAAACTAAACATTGCTTATCTAAAACAGAATAGAAACTCAGAATAAATATGAAAATTTATAAAACAGAATGAGAACACCAGAGGAAGCATACTGTCTCATGATGATTTCGATACAAAGGTATTCTTAAAATATTCTTTAGATAATCTCCCAGCTGCTCCTAAAATAAAAGAAAACATTTTTAGGAGAAAATTTTTCCAACAATTAATTCAAATATGATACTGATAAAACCTTACTATTACTTATTTCCCTATTAAATCAGAAATTTTCAGCAATAAGGGTTGTTTAGTATGTAAACACCCTCCAAAATAAGCCCAGAACATTGAAAAATAAAATTTAAGTAATACTAACAGTTCGATGAGGGATTTTGTCATTGGTTAGCAATGCATCAGGCCTTTTGGGGAAACGGGGAAGTCTGCTTCTTTCAGTTTTACGACAGCTCTTTCTCCGAGCCTTATGTCTAAGGTGCAGAAAAAATAAAGGTGAAAAATTCAATATAAAAATAAAAACACTTTGAAAACAAATCAATACAAACAATAAAATAAATGTAAAAAAAACTTAATTTTGATTGTTAACCCTTTCGCGACGGGCACCTCAACCACTAAGCCGCTCTCACAGGACGGCAGACGAGTAGAAAGAACTTTCCCCAGGGGACGGGCACTTTGTGCTCTAAATCTCTCTTCAGAAAAAAAAATCGTAGAAATTAAAATTGTGGTCCAAAATATCTAATTTTTGCCATATGATCAGCAAAACCCCTTTGAAGTAAAGCTAAAAAAGTTAGAACGTTATACCTATATTTTCCTTGAAAATTTTGTAAAACATATAACATTTAAATAATAAACATTTTCTCCTATCTAAGATGAATAAAACTGGGAAAAATATCATAAAATGAAGAGATTATATCTTAATAAACTTACTCATGAAGATATATAAGTATATTTGAATCAAAACCTACTTTATTTCCTTTTTATTTGAAACGCCCAAAGCGCGCCTCCAATATAACCCATCGGGAAGTCGTTGAAACATTGCTAATTCTGAGATAAATATCAAATAATTTATCAATTTCGATATTCGAATGTTTAGACACTCAAAAATATCGATTATTTCTAACTAAGCCATAAATAATTACATCAGAACACAAGCGAAATCTAAAAGAAATAAAAAAAAAAAAAAAAATCTGTCATCATAAATACATCAAATCTCCCATTTATCCTTCAAATGAAAATAAAAAAGTATATTGAAGCCAATAAAACATGTGTGTAAGTTAGTATTAGCTAAGAAAGTGAAAGAGAACACTATAAATTCACATTATTTATGTTCTCAATGCATAATACATAAATCTCGCGAATCCTCCGAAACAACTTATCAAAAAAATAAAATACTTTATGGGAATGGAGGTCAAGATGTTCGCCTTGGAATAATTTCGTTGTAACTGATAAAGAGCGATATCTAATGAGAATAAAAATTACTAATATAAAGTTTTAAACGTGTATCATATATGAGACGCCCGTCCCCTGGTCCTTTCAAAGCAGGCGTCTCACCCGTGAGACAGTAGTCCCGAAAGGGTTAAAAACGGTACTTACGTATTATCCCGTCGACTGTGACGCTTAATCCGAAAACGTTATTAAATCCCATTGACTTTACTATTACTGTGCCGCTGAATTAGACAGCAGCTGAACAGTTGACGGGATAATACGTAAGTACCTTAAAAACTAAGTAATTTAGGTAATAGGCAAAAACAAAAAGTGAACATGGTTAATTTTAAGTGAATTTCCATAACGAATACAAAATAATTCCAAACCAGTTCAAGTACTTTATGAAGCTGTAAAATAGAAGTGATTGAGCTGATCTAGAAAAGTCACAACTAAGTTTTGCAGCTTATTTTGATAAAAACTATGAAACTATTAAGGGCCAATTCAGAAATATTACCTTCCCAGAATAAAAACAGTTCCAAAACAAAATATTTAAAATTCTTAATCCTCAACCCTATCCAAATAATTTTAGAACCCTTAGATTACTTCCAATTCGACACAATGCATATTTCCGTATTTTACTTCACCTTTTTCGACATAAATCTTTGTGTAACTTGCGTAATCGAAGTTACAATACTAGATCAACTGCAAGCTATCAGATACCAAAATTTTCCAAAGATATATTTTCTAAAAGTTTCTATTATCTTGCACCTAAATTATATAACAGTTTACCTCTAAATTTAATTACTATTACTAAATATTCCACTTTTAAAAGAAAACTACATGACTTCATAATAAATATTGACGACCTGGATTCATATTTTTCCCTCCAATTGAAGCAATCTATTTATAATCAGTTATCCAGCTTATTGCTATTATTTGTTTACTCATTTTCTTAAGTTGTTATGATTTTTTTTTCATTTATTTTGTATTTTATGTAAAATACATTCTCTGTCGCCTGAACGGGAATTGTCAAATTTCCCCTTGGCGTCAAATGTTTTTTTTCCTTGTGTTTTTGTAAAAATTTTTGTGCAGTAAATAAAGTTATTATTATTATAAAAAGTCAGAACAATTTTACCTTTTGGTAGGTAAAGGAATGGATAACCCAGCCCTAAAAAGACTGAGTTGCTGGTGTAGATGCTGGAAATGCTTGTACCTTTTCTTAACAACCCATTCATATGGCCCATGCTTCAGTTGTATCACATATCTATGGAAAAAAAAGATAAAATTTTGTAAGAATATTTAAAGGGCATTTCACCAATTGTTTCAAATGTTAGGGGGAAGAGGGGGTTCTACATTGGTGTCAAGGGGCCATTCACAAATTACAAAACAAGCTTGGGGAAGGGGTCTTGAAAGTGTGACAGATTGTGACAAGAGGAGGGGGAGTTCCAGTGACTTTGTGACATCAAACTTAAGAAATTCTAATTTCTTATATTTCATTCATGAATTTCAATTTTTCTGTCATTGAAAAATGGCTTACGAGGAGGCACAGACAGATTCTAAGAGAGAGGGCACTGACCTCAATTTTTTTTCTGAGTGGTAAATCATGTTTTCAGATCAGTTAAGGGCAGCTTCCCCCCCCATTCAAAGTCTTAAGCATTGTGAACTTGCATTATGAAACTTTTCTTTTACTGCTTATGAAATTATTTAGTGTGTGATTGCTCAGTTTTTGTTTTATATGCTCCAATCTTATGCATCTTTGATGCATGGGAGCCACTGATGTAAAGTTAAATGCTTTTGTAATAAAAAAATATGTATGTGACAGTTTGTGAATGGTCCCTTAATACTATTTTGAAAAAAGAAACAGAGGTGAAAGTCACATACAAGTTAGGATTTAACATATGAGTGGCTGGACTCCTTTCCACATCAACAATTTTGGCTCTGATTGGACAAGCAGATATCAGCATATTAACAGACGGGTCCTTAAATCCTAAAGGTGCGTTATGAACTTGAGAAAAGATGTGAGGGTGGCAATCTGAAACAAAAAGTGAAAAATTAATGTCTTAGTCAGAACTGTACAAAATTTTATCCTCACTTATAAAACCAGTAGACTACCTCTTGATCAGTCACCGGTCACCGTTTAATCAGATCATTGCCTTAACTGGTGGTAATTATTTTAAATACAAAGTTAACAAAAAATGGCAGAGTTATTCATATAATAAACACATTTTTTACCTATGAATAAGTGCATGGCATATACACAATTTCATACATTTTTAAGTTCTTCCCTTCAGCATGAAATTTGCTTAAACCACTTAGCTTTGGTCCCATTTGTGCCAGTTAAGAGGGAACATCGTTCGAAATCTTTGGTGGTTTGAGACCCTTGAACAGGGCCGGACTGGCCCGGGTGGCCGGGTGGCGATCGCCACCCAGGTGGGGGCCTTATGAAAAAGGGGGCCCAAATCAAAATTTTGATACTTTAAAAATAAATTCAAAAGATGGGAGGACAGCCGAGAGGAGGGCAGAAGCAATGGGGCCCGACGGTTCAAGGGGCCCCCGTGAGAATTCTCTTTGATTTCGCTCTCACACAGTAGGCCCTCACTTCGCTCATGACCAGGCCCACCGAGAGGGGGGCAGCCGGAGACAATCCCCGAGACGATAAGGGGCCCGCCGTGTCGCCGACACCAATGCTGGACGACACATGTTGGCTAATTACAGTACGATTCCGGTGGTCCATCTCGGTGAAAGGAGGGAAAGAGGGGGGTCTCGAAGAAAAGGGTTTGGCGCTATTCCAGGATATTGAGTATCTGATAACGGAACCTAGGGTCGTTTGCCTTGTTTTCTTGCATTCTTCGAAATTGTGCACACCATGGGGATGGTCATTTGAAGGGAGCAGAATGGAAAAGGCAGTGACATTGACGTCGCAGGCAGAGCAGTGCTGTTGCAATTTTTGGTGTCTTCGTTGGTGTGCTTTTAAGTTTAAGTTTCGCTTGCAATTTTTTTTTTCAAAAACTTTTGCTGCTGATGTAAGTCCACTATTTTCACCTGATAAGGTAAGAATGTTTGTGATAGTATTTACTTTTACTTGGTGTGATTGTGTGGCAGAGGATAGGTCCAATTTTCTAATAAAATAATGCCATAATAAAAGAAAGTATCCATAAACAAAATTTCAATAATTTGTTAACAAAATTATTTTATATTAATTTTACATTGCTGATGAAGAGTGAACTTTCTTGATTTTTTTCAGTTGTCATGGAAGGGAAAATTTTCACTTAATTTAACTTTATGTGAGGCTGCCTCTCTTAAATTTATGTTTTTTTAAGGCCACTACAAACGATCAACTTAGTTGTCAATCTAGGTTGGAAACATGCGATGTTTCGGTCGCCTGTAGCGATGTTTCGGTCGCCTGTAGCGATGTTGCGGTTGAAACTTATGTTTGGTGTGTTATGAATAGTCAGTTATGTGTTCAGTTCATTAATGAATAGTCAGTTATGTCATAGTTATGTGTTATTATGAATAGTCAGAAATAGCTAGAACATTTAATTATTAATTAAATTTAATTATTACAATTGATGTGTGTTGTGTTCATATTTTTCTTTCATTTGTACCTATAAATAATATCTAGGATAAATGTTTGTACAGCAATCAAGATATATTAATATTAAATAATTGTTTTATTTAACTGCTTGTTTCTTTTTTAACATTGCCTAATTTTTGAACATTTTGTTTTATATGAACTTCTAACTAATGGAACAAATCATGATACTTCGTAATACAGTAAAGAAATTACAAAGTAAAAAGTTTTACAAGGGAAAAGTACCAAAACGAGTAAAAAACCTGTTTTTAGGATCAAAATTTCAGAAATTTTCTGGGGGAGGACCCCCAGACCCCACCCTTTGGTACTTTGAACTATATTTTTTAAACCTTTTTTATAAGTTCATCACAATGAAAAGTCTATCAAAAATATTTTAAGTTCCTTAAAATGTATATCCGAAATTCGAATTAGGTATCCAAAACGAGTTAAAACCCTATTTTTAGAATCAAATTTCGAAAAAAATTATTTTTACTATTAAATTATCAAGATAATTCAATTCAATTTAGAAAAAACATTAGCCCCCCCCCCCAAAAAAAAAGACACCTAATCCTGGATCTACCACTGAGTTGTATTGGAATGGAGGAGGAACAGATAATGTATGGGGCCCTTTTAATTTTTAGCCACCGGGGCCTGGTACCAGCCAGTCCGGCCCTGCCCTTGAAAATGTGATTGGACCTTTAAGTTCCATTCACAAAACGTTTAGAAAGATGGAATTCTGTCCTCAGGACGGAAGAGTGGCACTCATGCATTATGTTTAGTTCAGGATTTCGTTTCTAACTAAGTTTTAATGTTTTTCTTTGCCTAATTTAAGATTCCTACTTTTAATTTGAGTGAGGTTGGTTAGAACTACTCATTTCTTCTGTCATGTTAAAATAACTGTTTTAAGTAGTTAATTTTACTAAAATAAAATGCTGTTGCATTTAAACTGAAAGCAGGTCTGGAAAAAAATGAGGATTAATATTGTTCTTTGAATCTTGGCTAACCTAAAAGTAGTAGAAAAGTAGCCTTAGCTACTTTTCCTACACATAACGAAAAATCTCCTTGATTTCCACAGTATTTAAAAAATGTATAAAGTGTCATAATTACATAATACATCCATAACACTTAGAGGGAGTTAAGATCAGTTTTTCTTACTGGTAAAAACTTAAGGTTGCAAGAGGATCCTTTTGCAGTTTTCATGTTCAGTAAAAATGTAACAAAAATTAATTAATTAAAAAAATGAAACAAATTTATACAGCTGGCACTTACTAGTATTTTGAGAAGCATCATCAATGTCATCACATTCATTATCGGGTGAAGGCAAATCTTCATAATCAGAATCTGCATCAGTTATGTTTGATTCTTGAGGACCCAGCGGTATGAGCTCATTGACTGAAGAATTAGCATTGGCCATTTCTACCTGAAAAGCAATCCAAAAGGGAAAATCAAAACCATTTCACTCAGTTTTGCCAAACCAGTTTTTATTCTTCTCAGGAGAAACCATCAAGGATGTGTCAGCATTGGATAGTTCAAACTTATACATCCATAAAAGTATTAAACGCAATTATTTAAATCGAATTTTTATACTAACCAACATTAAGAGGTTAAGTATCAAAAATTCGAATTTTAAGAGATGGAATTCTATGTTTCTAATTTTAATTTCAATTCACAAGCAATGTTTTTATTAATATTCTAATAAACACTAAGGTAATAGTATCTAAGTAAGGTAATTTGTAAACTAAAAAGTCGAATACTTCAACTAAAATTTTGAGACATTAAGAGAACAATAGAAGAGGAAAGAAGAACACAATCTCAAAAACAGCATTACACAAGATTTATCCTGGTCGTTGATTTCTGAGAGCCTAGTGATCCGATCAAAAGGTGGGGCTTTTTTTTTTAGCCGAAAAATCCATTGGCATCATTTTACTTTAGTTACTACCTACACTTGAACACGAAAAAGTGTTACATTATTTTAATATGTTAGCTTACTTTAACTCACTCGACATTCTAGAATGTAAACAAATAAAACGTTTATGTGATCAAAACTTACACTTCAAGCAGTGAATTTTCGTTCTCTTAGAATTCTAAATGTTTTTTCGATGATGTCATTTCAAAATAAAGGATTTTCAACCTTGACCTGTTACTGAAGTTTCAAAGTAATTCAGAAGCATTGCACTTCACGAACTTGAGCAGACAACTTTTACTAAAAACGTCAACTTCCGGTTTCGACTTCCCGGAAAAGTTAAAAATGTTTTTCATTTATGAACATAAAGGGGGAAAACACAGAGAAAAAATATTATTTATTTCTTAAAATAATTAATGTGCCTTAAAACAGCAATTGAAAATTGTTATATCGCCTTTGTAAAGCTAAAATATTTTACAGCTAAAAAAAATTGTAAAAAGGAACATTGTTATCAGCAGTCGACATCCAAACTTCTTTTGAAAACACAAACGCTCCTTTCAAAACCAAAACAATGGCTGCTGTTCCTAGTCTGCCTGAAAATACTGTAATTTATAAATTATTCTGCATTTCAAATGATGGAAATTCAAATATATCGACTCGTGACTCTCTTGAAATTAGTGCTGAAAACTATTTATCTCGATTAAGTGGATTTTTACGTCGCTATATATGGCAAAAAGATTGCTTCAACTTGCACTATATAGAGAGTAATACAAATGGTAAATTCTTCTTTTATTGTGCTTTTACTGAACCTTTCTTCCTTAAAAATATTTTGTTTTTGTCATTTAGCAAAAGTTCACTTACTTATTAGCAAAAACCTCACACTTCGGACATTGTTATGTTATTTAGAATTCATTGGGTCAAGTGCCCTCAGGTTACCTAGAAATGTCCAATTAGCTAATTAGCACATTATATTTTGGAACCGATTTGAAGCAGGTCCTTCATGGCGTCTGCTGAATACAACAGTCTCTAACTTGATCCAGTTTTTAAAGTGTATTTATTTGAATGGTTGGAACAAATTTATTGAATGGGGATACTGTTTATTTCCTTTCCCAGCTGTAAAACATCTGGAAAAGTATTCTGTGAATTGGAAAAGTGGTGTAAGGTTTTGCTGCTCATTGTGTAGAGGTATTTTAGCAGTTAGGCGAATAGGGGAAAAGTAGGTGCCTTCAAATAGGTTGTTAGAAGAGGTGGTCATTGTATAGGGCTCAGTGAGGTTTTCTGTAAATTAAAAAAAAAATAATAATTTGAAAATTACTAATTCAAAGCTTTGGCTTCCATGGTACAGCTTTGAAATAGCATCTACCTAATACTTGGATAATACAGATGTGCATGCCAAGTGCGGAAAACTTAAGAATTTTGCACAAAATATTTTTAAAAATATAATTTATATTTTTGATAAATAAAATGATTTCTCCCTATTGTTTTTGCTCAAGAAGCATTATCACAATGTTTAGCTGAACAATGGGACTGACATAATGTCTTGGGTAAATAATTAATGGACTGGAGTCTCTTGATTAATTTGCAGAAAATTTTTTGTGCAGAAAGTGTTTGGTTTCATCCAAGTCTGCCTACTTGGTTAATGATGGCTTTGGAGGACTCTTAAAAAAATGAGCCGTGACTAATCTTAAATGTATAAATGAAAAGGGAGAAAATATCAATATAAATAGGAAAACAATATGGGGGAATCTTTTCCATGCCATCCTCAACAAAATCGTCAGTGTAATAGAAATTACACGATAAGGAAAACATAATAAAAATGTGGTTTAACCCCCCATGCCATTAGGTATAAGAAAAAGAATCCTTATCATTCAGCCTGTGGAGGCTCCTAATTATTGTGCTTCACAGGCCCTCAATGGAATTTGTCTCACTACTTAGATAGGGTTTTATAGGCATTTCAGCAGCATTATGCATCTCAGCAAAACATACTCTTCAATAGGATAGTGGGAATCTTTCATACAATCCTTTACCACTAATAAATTTCTTGTCACTCAACAGGTGTTTCTAGGTCTAGTTGTTTTCAACACCTACAAGGACCCATTTACCTTCCACATCTTTCATATTTTTGCTTCCCAAACTTGCCTAGTTGGTGGGAAAAAATCCAGTCTGCACCTTCAAGTTAAATGGAACACCAAATCCTCTCAAAAAAAAATTTGGTTGTTGTTGTCGTGTGTCACTTGAAATACCCTAGTTCCATAAGGATTCAAGGCAAAGGGGGTGCGGCTCCTGAGGAAACTTGCGTATTATCCTGTGAACAAACAGTGACAGTCAAATTCAGTGTCTTAACTGTAGAAATGATAATACTTAAGAACCATAAATTGTTTTAAAGTATAACCAATACAGTAGTACAGTAACCTATACATTTTTTATGTTTTCAAGATGTGGTTATGATCAATATACCATGATGAATTCATTCATTTTTCTGACTGTTGCTATTAGTTTATTCTAACTTTTAAATTTTAGGCTCTCCACCACACTTGGAAGGCATTACTAGCTTTGAAGACAACATTGAAGATGAATGGTTTATTGTTTATCTGTTGTTCTATTTATCTGAAAGAGATAAAAATTTAGTTATTCAGTGAGTATAAAAACCAGGTATTTACATACAGTGACACTCTGATAACTTGAATTTGCTGATTCAAGGGGGTTTTTCTTGGTCCCTAAATCTGCTACTGATTCAAAGTTAAAAAAAAATTGTAGATTATTCAAAGTTTGGTATACTTGCAGTATTCGATCTACCAGTTTAGTTTGCAGGATTTAGGGTAGATAGCCCCATAACAACTGATGTTTTTTGAATCCACTTGTTTTTGGCCTTCATAATTAATATTTGATTCAAAAACATCAGTTGTGGTGTCGCCATTTACCCTAAATCCAGCTTATTTAACTGGTAGATCGCATACTGCAAGAATACTTAAGTTTTTTCAATAAAAAAGCCATCAAATTATAAGGAATTTTAGGAACAGCTTTAGAAATTGTTCTCCAGTCACCATGTGTAACCACAGCACAACATGTATAGGTGTTGTCAACATAGAGATTGAATAGTACTATTAGATCTCTAACAGTAAATTACTAATTACTATTATTTTAGGATCTAATAATAATAATATTTATAATTAGATATCTATGGTTGTCAGTTATAATTTGTGAGCTGTGGGTAAACATGACTGCTGGAGGAATCTTTCTAAAGCATTTCATCATTTAAAAACTACCTAAAACAAGTTGCACTGTGTTAAGCTATCAATCTTTTTAAAAAGTTCAAGAGAAATGTTCTAATTTTCTTTTGTCTACCTCCCTTGCAGGATCCAGGATAATGACGGAGAGTTTCTGCTCATTGAAGCTGCTGAACAATTGCCCAAGTGGATCAATCCTGATACTAGTGAAAATAGGGCAAGTGTATTTTATGGAATGTAATGTTAAAAATTTATATCAAACAAGTATCAAGATTTGTTTACTCTTGGATGTCATTAAAATGATTTTATACTGCTTAAATACATGTATGTATTTAAGCAGTATTAAAATACTTAAGCAGTATTAAAACCATTTAATGTATCAATTTAATTCTTGTAGCATTAAAATCTAACTCCATTAATAAGTTCATAAGCTAGAGTTTGCTCAATATTGTAGCAAATGCCTCAATTGTATTTTTGATGATAAAATAGTTGTTACAATTTAACTTTTTCGAACCTAATACTTAATTGGCCTTTAAGTGTGGTAGTTAACTGACAAACTAAATGATAATACTTTGATAGATTTACTAATTTATTGAATTGTTTTTCATATAAGAATGAATACCTTAAAACAGCTTCAAAGATGAAATCAATGTATTATAGTACCTTGAAATATAGATTTTAATACTTTATTTAGGTGTTCATTTACCAAGGAGCTTTGCATATAATTCCCAAGACTTGTGTTTCTCTTGATATAACTCCTACTCTTTTGGATGCTTTGGCTTTGCTGCGACAAAAATCTTCCCAAACACTTGCTTCAAAGGCTGTACAGGATGCAGTAAAAAGTAGAATCAAAGAGTAAGTGTTTTGAACATTATTTTAATGGACTGTAATGAAGTTTTTTAGTAGACAAATTTGAAACCACTCTTATGCAAATGCAGGGAAAAGCTTATCCTAAAGGCTATTTGAACACAATTTACTATATGCAACTCATTTTTTATTATTTTTTGCTTCTTATTTCTTACATTTAAGCACGGCTTACTAGATACTTATACAGGCTAGCCGAGTACGGAAATCATTGCAAATCCAGATGGCAATACTGGATCAACTGGCAAAGCATATCCACAGTGTTGAAGGCAGTGGGCGATATAGGTAGGTCTTGTAGCACTCCAAGCGGGAAAAGTTGTCAAATGGTTTTCATTGTTTAAAACTCGGCAAGCCTGTATAAGTAGTATCTAGTAAGCCGTGATTTAAGTATCTGAGATGTAACACAATCTTCTTAGGTTACCAGGGTTTTCCTTAAATTCCTACCATTTTGGGACTAGTAGGCTGGTTTGTTGTTATTAAGTACTGGAGCAAAGTTTTTACTATCATGGATTACACAATGTACTTAAAATAGCTTGAGTTAGTAGTAGCCCTAAATTTACCAGTCCTTTCTTACCTTTACTGAGTTTCCTCGGGTCAGGGAATACCTGGAATTGCCAAGGAATTTTTATCTGATCAAAAAAATACTTATTTTCACCTGGGAAAATAATACGGAAATGACCATATTTAATGTCTAATTCTCAATTTTGGACCCTGAAAAGAAATATTTGTTTAGCATTAAAATATATGTATTTTTAAAAGCAAGAAATACCTAGACAAATTGCTGTGGATAGCTAGTTTTTTTGATAGGGAAAAACTTAAAACTTAACCATGAAAAGTCAGGGAGTATAAATTGTGAAACTGAATAGGAATCCTGCTTTGCTACTTTGTCAAAATCATTTCGACATTTTGCATAGTACTTTTTTATGATGTGGGTCATTCCATTTCAAGTGGTCCAGCACTGGTTGCTCGACCATTTTTAAAAAATCTGAAATTTTTTGTACATCAACCCTAACCTAAAAGAAGATCAAAACAACCATTATTTTTAATTTAACCTATTTTGCTTGTTCGCAGCAGCCATGCAAATTTCGACGTTTTAGCGGTTCTTGCTAATTTAAGCGTTTACGGGATTGGAAATATCTCCCCTTTAAAATCTCCAATTCAAATGGGGTTTGAAGCAAAATTGTTTAGAATAAAATGGTCTAAAAGACTAGAGCAAGTATATTTTTCTAAAATAAACCCTTAGGGGGGAAATCTTAGTTTAAAGTTGAAATTTTTTTAAAAATATCTGCCCACTTTAAGAAGTTTTTTTTATAGGAAGGAAACATGTCAAGGCACCAATATTTTTTTTATTAAAGTCCAAATACATTTTAGGTCATATGCAAAGATTTGGATCTGAGACTCGATTTGTCTTTATTTAAAAAAATCTCAAAGTCAAAGATTTGTCAAAATTTGCAGTTTTGAGGGTCAAATATCTCTGGTGGGGGACCAGTTAAAAATTTTAAAATGGTTCATTCTAGAGTACTATATATTATTGTTAAGCTCAAAAAGTTTTTAGGAGGAGATTTGACTACAAGCCGAGGTATGATTTTTACAAGGTGCCCCCAAATGTCGCAAAATTTGGAAGTTAAGGATTTCTACAAAATTTGTCTGTTTTCAAGAGGACTTTTTTATAGGAAGGAAACCTTTCAACACAACACATATTTTTATACAAATAGTCCAAATGTAATTCAGGTTACACGCAAAATTTGAAACCTGAGACTTGGTTTTTCTTTGCTTAAAAAAATCCCAAAATCAACGATTTGTCAAGAATTGCACTTTTTTAGAGTGATATCTCTCTGGTGGAGCACGAGATAAAAATTTGAAACTTTGTCATCTTAGAGTATATTATGGTAGTGTTATGCCCTAAAAGTTTCAAGATGGAGGGTTATTTGGCTACAAGCATAGAAATGGCAAGGATCATATTAAACTTTTTTTTGTTGAAGTGATTTTTTTACCTTACAATTATTTTGTAAATTTTATTAATGTTTCATTACTTTTTAATTTTAATTACACAAAATACAGCAATATAGAAAAGCTTAGCAATGAACTTTATGAATTAAAATATTTATCTCTATTCTTTACCAAAACATATGTTAAAGTAGGGCCTAATGTAAGTAATTATATTAACTACTTAACCTTAGCATTCAGCCATTGACAATCTTTACAACCTGAGAGACAGAGAGGGAAGAAGAAACCCGCCATGAGAATTGTTTTATTGCATACTGCAAACCTGCTCCAAGATCGAAAGAACATTTCGATTCACCAAGGTGTTTTGTTGTTGTATACGTATGTTTTTTTTATTAGTCGAAAGTTCATGTTAAAAAATGGATTGTGATGTTGGTCAACTTATCAAAGAAAATTGTCACAAGTCTATTTATGGCCCAGTAACTCTTGAGGTTAATCTGGTAAGTGAACTAAGTGAAGATCATCAACATTTGATTGTTCTAAGGATCAATAAATCTGTCAAAAATACATGCAAATATCATGCGAAAAAGTATTTGTTAAAATATCATAATCTCTTTGGCAATACTTGTTCGGATCCACTAAAAATTCATAAAAAGGTTATTACCAAAGGACTTAATGAAATTAAAATAGAGCATTTAAAAAAAGAGAAAAGATACACGGATAAAGATATCCTCCATCTTGAAACTTTTAGGGCATAACACTACCATAATATACTCTAAGACAGTGGTTCCCAACCTTTAGTGGCCCATCGCCCCTTTCTGGAGGTTGACTAACACCTACCGCCCCCTTTTCATTCTCATTGAATTTGTCGAATTTTAATTTGAAGTAAAGTGTAAATAATAAAGCAATTTTATTACGGCATATAAAAACAACCAAAGCAGGTTTTACCCGGTCACTCTTAAATAAAATAGAAAAAAAATTAAAATGTACATTCTCTGCAGATTTTTTTAATAAGAACAAAGAAGTGGAAATAATTAACTAAGTTCATTGACGTACATTTAAAAAACAGGAGTACATGTTTTCATTTTTAAATTGGAATCTGGAAAAATTAAGAAAGTTGACATTAAAATTTGAAAAAATAAATGAAAGTTTGAAAACTTTGCAATTGTTTTATTTTATCTTTTCAATGGCTGCCTTGGGCTTGATGGATTTCATTTAAAGCTTGAATATTCGGCTTTATGTTCGTCAAGTTCAGGTGCAAGTCTCCTTTGTGGCAAATGTCTAACTTATTTCTTTGTTTTCTGAGGAGCTGGACAACAAAACTAAACCATTTTTCAACTAAATATGTTTGGGCCTCACTTTCTCAGGAGCCGCACCCCATTTGCCTTAAATCCTATCCGCTTTGCGGATGGAGCTTGGATATTCCAAGTGGCATACGACAACAACAACACAACTAAATATGTTGACAGGAACGAAGGACAAAGTTTTTCCTGATAGTTGTGGATAAGTTGACCATGAGCTTCTCCCAGGCTAACTCGTAACCGCTCTGCTTAAAAATGATTTTCGCCTCCCAGTCATACTTTTGATCTAGAAATTCCTTCTGCAAAGAGTTATCAAGCTTAACCACACCTTAAACGAGAATGGATCTAGAATCCAATCCGGAACTCGTCAAATCTTCTAATCTTGATTCCATGATCCAAGGTGATCAGTAAAAATTACTATACTACTATTTTAATTTTCCCCCCTTTGAAAACTCATCGCCCCCCACTTATTTATCGCCCCCCTGATAACCCAAATCGCCCCCAGGTTAGGAACCACTGCTCTAAGATGACAAAATTTCAAATTTTTATCTCGTGCTCCACCAGAGAGATATCACTCTAAAAAAGTGCAAATCTTGACAAATCGTTGATTTTAGGATTTTTTTTAAGCAAAGAAAAACCAAGTCTCAGGTTTCAAATTTTGCGTGTAACTTGAATTACATTTGGACTATTTGTATAAAAATATGTGTTGTGTTGAAAGGTTTCCTTCCTTTAAAAAAGTCCCCTTGAAAACAGACAAATTTTGTAGAAATCCTTAACTTCCAAATTTTGCGACATTTGGGGGCACCTTGTAAAAATCATACCTCGGCTTGTAGTCAAATCTCCTCCTAAAAACTTTTTGAGCTTAACACTAATATATAGTACTCTAGAATGAACCATTTTAAAATTTTTAACTGGTCCCCCACCAGAGATATTTAACCCTCAAAACTGCAAATTTTGACAAATCTTTGACTTTGAGATTTTTTTAAATAAACACAAATCGAGTCTCAGATCCAAATCTTTGCATATGACCTAAAATGTATTTGGACTATTAATAAAAAAAATATTGGTGCCTTGACATGTTTCCTTCCTATAAAAAAATCTTCTTAAAGTGGGTAGATATTTTTAAAAAAATTTCAACTTTAAACTAAGATTTCCCCCCTAAGGGTTTATTTTAGAAAAATATACTTGCTCTAGTCTTTTAGACCATTTTATTCTAAACAATTTTGCTTCAAACCCCATTTGAATTGGAGATTTTAAAGGGGAGATATTTCCAATCCCGTAAACGCCTAAATTAGCAAAAACCGCTAAAACGTCGAAATTTGCATGGCTGCTGCGGACAAGCAAAATAGGTTAAATTAAAAATAATGGTTGTTTTGATCTTCTTTTAGGTTAGGGTTGATGTACAAAAAATTTCAGATTTTTTAAAAATGGTCGAGCAACCAATTTTACTTTTTTTGGACCACTTGAAATGGAATGACCCATGTTGAATGTTTTCCTGGCAGCTACCCTCATAAAATCGATGAGCTGAAGCACCGTGCACATTGCTACGTACCCTATACTGTAGCTGCTATTCTGAAGGAGGATCCTCATTTGTTGCCTCATGCAGTCAAGGCTTTCTATTTTAGAGATCCTATAGACCTCAAGGTAGGTTTCAATTAAGTATTTTGAATATGGTTGCTAAAGATAGTTGGTTATCTTTTCTCCAAGGTGAGGATGTAAATTACAGTGTGTTCTTGATATTTCAAGTTCACTAATTGACTGGAAAATTTTAGTTTGAAGTTTTTATTAATTAGATAACATGGTTATAACCTATAGTCCTTCAAAAGGGGTCAAGATTTAAAGAGTAATCTTAAATATTTGAAAGCCATAACAGTAATATAAGTCTTTAAAGCAACAATGAAAATATAGATAAAAGGATCCTCCAAGCTGATGAGCTAATGTCCGAACATTTCATTCTCCACTTTGCATAACATCCTCAGAGGTAAAATTGTTGCTACTGAATGGAAATAGCCAACTATAGTAAACAATAAATAAATATTTCTTCCATTTGTGAGAAAGATTAAAGCAAGCAGCTCATTCATTCACAGAAAGTCTTGAACTTGCATTTCTGCAAAAAATATTTAATGCACAATGGCTTATACATCTGAGTGTTTGAAAAAATAGCAGAATAATTGTGTAAAATGTCTGTATTGTATGATTGTGTCAAGGTGCCCCTCCTTCCCTTACTGTTAGAGCACTTTAAAAGGTTGTTTAACCTAAAAGAACATGAAACCTCAGTATTCATTCAATTGGCCAGTATGCCAACATGGGTTTTGCCAAACACTTATTTGAAATTCACTATGTATTTTGCTGTATTAAATCTTTTTTTGAATATTAATTATGATTTTCATTTTTTATAGGCTTGTAGGGCCATGAGGTTTTTTGCTCCAGAAACCAGGGTCATGACTGAGGTAACAGTTGTTTTAATTATTTTAATGATAACTTGATATTTTTTCAGATGAAGCTTAATGTATAAGTTAAACAAATGATATCTCCAGTTTGATGAAAGAGAAACATAAAACTACAACATCAAACCAAAAAGAACTGCATTCATAGTATTGAAAATTTAATTCTGCTTATTATTTACAGAAACTTTAAAAAAATATTCTTTTGTGCATTTATCTTGAGAATTTCCTTTGTGATTAAGATTTTGAAAATAATAGAAGTAACTTGGAACATGCTATTTGTTTCATCTATATATTATGACTTGTTAATTCTGCACGTTTAGTTTTATGTATTTTTAGGTTCACTTTACACGCTGTCTGTATGCACAATTAACTTGCCAAAAGTATGAGCCAGACAAGATAGTTGGCTGGAACATGCCCGATTCTAAAAGCCCTCAATGGAAAGCTTTTGACTTAGGGATGAAATTGGTAATTAGTACTCTCCTTCATCTTTTCTGATTCATTCTTATTTTATGAAGTATACATAAATATCAAATAGAATTTAAAATGCATAAATTATTTGAAGCTGCAATATTTCCTTCAGTTTTTTATTAGGGGCCATTTATAAATTACATCACACAATTATCTGAGATTTACCTCTTCCTCAATGTCATACATGTCACATTTCAGTGATCCCTTCTCTTATTGTGATGTTACACTTGTGAAACTTTTAAATTTAACCAAATTAAAGACATTTTACTGCTTAATCAAAGCAGACAAATGCCTCGTTTAGCATTTAAAAGCAGTGAAGGAACTGTAACATAATTTGTGAATGGCCCCTAAGTCTGAATTTTACGTAGCTTAATAATTGAATGATTGCATTTACTTTGATAAGAATGATTGGAATATTTCCACTTGTATTTCCTGATTTTATTTTGAAGTTTTTGTTTTTGTCAGTAATTTGATTTGTATACCAACATGAAATAGGGATGCTATTCTTTACTCACAAGTGAATTTTATACATTTTATTTCATGAAATTTTATTATTTTAGGCTTGCGGTTTTGAAATCCTTGCATCCAATGTTGAAAAAATAATGCAAGTTGAAAAAGACGAGCATGATTTCACTGATGATGCAAGGTGGAAACGTTTCACCAAAAGTTTGAAGGACAGGGGTTATTTTAGGGTAAGAAGTTTTTAGGCTTCTTCAGCTACTAGGAGTATGATTATTGAGTTTAAAATTTATTTATATCATTTTCATCTTAAAGGATGAAGTTGAAGGTACAAACCTCTATACCTCCCTGCTCCGTCAAGCTCAAGAATTCTATCTCAGCTCTCTGCGAAGGCAGGATACCAACGGAAATGCAGAGCCTGGTATCAGAGTCCGTAGGCTCCTTCAGACACTTACCGCTAGCTATGACGAAATGAAGGAAGCAGAAAAGAACCTCAAGCCACCTGATGGTTAGTCTCAGATTAAGATTCAATAGAACACTGTATAACATGATATGAATAATGTGTTTTGCATTATATGAAATTTAGTTATAAAGAACTGCCCTTAGACCAAGTTTGTAAGAAGCTCATACCAGCATATCAGAGGTGCAGAAAATGTTTCAAAATTTACCCCAAAATGACATTTTATTATAAAAAATAGTTTTTTTCAATTGAACTTCTTTAGAATTCAATCATTTTCACTTCACATAATCCATATATATAAATTTTAATGAAATTATACCCTCTTTTAGTATTTCTTGCATATTTATAACCTTAACTCAAAAGTGCCTCTTGTCTTGAATTATTAGTTATTAACTATTTTTCTCAAATTTGAACTACCTGTAAAACTTTCCTTTTTAACTCAACTTTCAAGTTGAGAACATCTGTGTGATTACACAAGAATGCAATTTTCAATGAAAAATGACATTAAATGCTCCTGTAAGTGATCTAAAACTCAACGTAATAAAGTATACTCTCAAAAGGGAAAAATTACATGAAGTTGAAAAAAGTCTGGTTACAGACTTTGAATTGGAAAGTACCCTTTCATCTTGGGTAAAAACACAAGCTAAAAAGCATTTAAGAAATAGAGCATAACTTAACTCTTGCTACAGGACAGATAATATATCATACATGACCTGTTATTCGAATAAAAATATAAATAATGCATCCCATTGTATTATATGACTAGGGTGCCGTGTAAACGATCTAGAAAGGTGGCAAGATTTATAAGAGTTTGGGAACCCCTGCATTAACCAGTATTTAACTTTTAATGCAAATAACCAATTTTTTTTGTAACAGATGACAGCTGGCTGGACATTACTCCCGATGTCTTGGATGCAATGCTTGAAAAGCTTCACGGGCAGCAACCATCATCCTCGGAGAAAGAAGTAGCTGAAGCGGTGACAAGTGGATTGACATCCTTCGTCCAATCAAGGTCCGATCTGGAAGGGGTGGAGCCACCTCAGCGGCCTCCCCGAAAGAACAAAAAGCAGAAAATTGACTTCAATCCGGATGCTTTCGCGGATGCAATGAATGCCATCTTAGGTAAAATGCTTTTTGAAAATTTAAGTACTTTACTTTTGTGAGAAAAGAGTGTACCATTTTTCTTGTTGATGAGCTGCTAGGGGTTCATCTAGAAAAAAAATGGGTCCGTTTAAGGACCCTTCACAAAATTTCAGTTCCCAAAAACAGACTCTTCATGAAACTTTGTTGGATCAAAAATTGTTTGAAAATTGTTTTCTGGGGTGTTTTTGTCATTTTAGAATGGCAGTTGCTAGTTTTATGTCCCTTCCAAAAGTTATGAAGGCTGTGGTTGTACTATAGGCCCTTCATTTTCACAAAATTCTATTTACTTTTCACAAAATTCCTAAAACAGGACCCTGGCAGAAAAACCTTAATTAACCCGCCCCAGTGTATAAGCTGTATAATCAATAATTAATGTAGAAAAAATGATATTTCATTGGATAAGGGTATAGGCCATCACACAAATAACTATAGTATCTTGGCTTGAACAATTAATCCAGTCCTAATTCTTTTCCATATTGATATAAACACATTGAATAGTGTTTTGTAACATTTACGGCAAAATTATGAATACGAATAAAGTTGATAGAAAACATGAAAATTACTATTCAGCTGTACATTAGTGTTTTATTAATACCAAAGAAGTTTGTTAGACCTATGCTAAGTAGGCAAAATTAATCAACAAAACAAGCTACCTTAGTTAATCTAAACCCCTACTGCTCACCATGAAAACAGGAATGCCCCCTAGTGAGCAATAATGGACTAGGACCAGGTTAACTCACTCTGGTTTAATACTTTATAACTAAGCCTCCATTTTTAGAAGTCACTCACTGTTACTAAAGTGTATTTTCGTTTAGATTTCCGGATACCCAATGCTTCCGATGATGATGCATCCAGTTCATCTATGAGTGGGTATTCTGATGATGACGATGATGATGTTGCACTGGATGAAGGAAGTAGAGGTGAGTCCATTTCCATATTATTTGTTGGTACAGATAGTATTATTGCTCATCATCATAGTATAGACAAGAAATGTCTTACTTGAATCTTTTTTTTCTTGAATTTTTTTTATTTGGGAGAAATAGAAAACTATTCTGGTTCAACTTTTCTGGAGATGACTTTTTAGGATGTGTTAAGTCAATAATTTTTCATCAAATACTTAATGTTGAATATCTTAAGGTATCTAACAGTACTTCCTAGTAAAGTTCATTAATTAAACACCTAAATGTATTTATCATTAACAAATCTTTTGAAACACGGTAGCTTGAAGTTTTTTCCCATCAATATTCCTGTTTCTTATGTTAATTAAAAACAAATGGAATAAGCTATGTTATAAAAAGTCAGTTATTCATAAATTATTAAAAACTTCAACTGTTACTTTATCCATAAACTGACTCACATTTTATCTGTCTCATTTCAGAAAAATTCAACCAAGGCAGCAAAAATGGCAAAATGATAACTGACATGAAGGACTACATGGATAGCATGGATCGGGAGCTAGCTCAAACGAACATTGGTCTCAGTTTTGAGAAGCTGCCTCCTCGAGCCACTCTGGATGATGACGAGGTATTTGTCCTTTTAATCTGTTAAACTTTTTTATGTATTTTATATTTGTATAAGCTTATCTGTATCTAAGAGTAGGGTTTTTCTTTCTAAAATTTACCTTAAATTCAAAACCAGTGTGTATTATCCAATCTGTTCTAGTACAATCTTTCAATGAATACTGCATTAGTAAAAGTATTTTTTATATTATTTTACCACAAATGTGATGTGTTTAAACTTTATTTGCATTAATATTTCCTAAATTTTAAGGTTCATATATTCATTTCTCTGTTTTAAATTATCTGTTTATCTTTTGCCATTGCAAAACAGATTCCTTATCTCATCAATTGAGTGTAATATTTAACTTTCAGTTAACCAAAAAAAAAAAATACTTGCTACTTTTGCAAGATTGACTAATCCGTATAAAAGCTGACCCCTCCTTCTATATTAGAAATGTTTCTGAAAATTCTCGGCTTTTGTACGGAAACATATAATATCTTGAATTGATGTTAAGTTTTGATTTTTTTTAAACTATTTACAGTCCCATCCGTCTGATATCAATGAAGAAGAGGATGGATTCCAACCTGTAGATGTCAACCTGACAGCCCTTAAGAACATCCTGGAATCGTACTCCAGCCAACAAGGTCTCCCAGGACCTGTTAGCAATCTTTTTGCCTCCATTGGCATGAACCTGCCCGAAAATGCTGATTCGTGAGCTATTATTTTGTATAATCCAGGCCTGCACAACTTTAATAGTATTACAGGCAGAATACTGATTTAATTTGGCAGGGGCCTAAAAAAAATTTGAGTGCAGATCACTCCAGTCAAAAGATTAA
This sequence comes from Tetragnatha montana, assembly GCA_963680715.1. Classification (NCBI taxonomy): domain Eukaryota; kingdom Metazoa; phylum Arthropoda; class Arachnida; order Araneae; family Tetragnathidae; genus Tetragnatha; species Tetragnatha montana. The sequence goes on along the minus strand of OY796681.1, from coordinate 52,287,589 downwards.
TCAAAATCCTCTGTAAATAATTAAGAAAAAGAAAAATAGAACTATATAACTAATGTTAAAACATACTTCAAGTTTGTTCATTATAATTTCAATAAAACTTCTATATTTTTGCTGATTACTGGTTTTATAAAGCATTTATATATTTATTTTTTAATTGTTAACATTTTTAATTGGTGAATTAAAACAACATTTTTCCACTGGCAAAATATTGGGCAAATTCTCAATGATTAACAAAATAAATTTTGTCAACTACTTTAATCCTTAAAATAAGTCATAATAATTTGGACTACAAGAAGGGGTAGTGGTCCAAAATGTTGTGCAGGCCTGGTATAATCTGTCCTAGCTGAGTTATTATTGCTTTAAAATAGCAGTTTTGCCTTGAGATATTGAATATCTAGTCTTGTTTGAGCTAAGATGTTAATGTAAGGTGGTTATTCCATTTCCCCTTTTTGCTGCAAATCATAAAAAAAATGTGTAACTTACTAGTTTCCAATTTGTTTGCATTTCAATACTCAATGGCACAAAATTTGAACTGGTGTAATGGTTACAGCAATGATAACTTCTATCAAATGAACAAATGTAAAGAATATTTGTTCCAGTTTACAGTTGTGAATTTTTATAATGCTTTTCAATTGATAAAGACTAAGCATCATTTAACCTTTTGATAAAAATATAACAAAGCACATGGAAGAGATTTTATTAAGTAGAAAAAAGTTTTTCACAGCATTTATGGCATTTAACCTTTAAACCTCACTTCACGTGAAATGGGACTGGAGTGAATAAAATATCTTGCTTATAAATCTACTGCTTGCAAAACTGAATATGCAACTTGCTGATATAGGTTTAGTTTGTCTTTCTTTCTTGTATTCTTAGACTTTTGAAGGGATAGGAGATTTATCTCCACTGTGATATATTGGTACTATTGATATATTCAATCAAAAAACTTACCTTACTCTGAGCTCGATCCCTTTAATACAGGTGCCAGGACGATAACATTCAGTGGGGTGGTGGAAGTACTTCATAGTAGGCTATTTCTAGGGCAGGGGTTCTCAGCTTTTTCGATACCGCGACCCCCTCAATAGGTCAAATATTTTGGAGACCTTTGAATTATAATGTTAATTTAAAAAGAAACTACCATAGTTATTTTTAACTTATAACAATCACATGTTACATAACATAATTTACACCATTTTAAGTAAGACAAGTAATAAAACCAGTGATTTTATACATAATTTTTTAAAAATTTCATTTTTGTTTTTCCTGCATTTTATGCCACCCCTGAACGCATCATGTGACATCCCAGGGGGTCACGACCCACCAGTTGAGAACCCCCTGTTCTAGGTGATATTCCAATTCCTTGAGAGGGTTATTGGAATGTTTTGGGTGTTAACGGCTCACATCTAGCCTGATCTTACTTATTTGTCTTTTAACTTGCATTTTTACTTGTTGGTCTGTCTTCTGTTTTTAAAGGCAATTAATTTTTTTATCTATAACTTCATGACATCATTATTTCTGTTTTCCTTTAGTTTTAAACAAAAACCCCATAAGAATCGCGTTATTTGTACTTTGTTCACATATCATATTTTTTACCTAAATGTGTTTGATCATTTATAGACTTTTTCAATCTTTAAGTAATAATTTATGTATTCTTCATTTTTAAGCATGTGGTAGAAGGTAAACCACATAATTCTAAAACTAAATTGATTAAATATTAGTGTAGGTTAAAATCATACATCCATTGTACAGATTTGATTTTCCTCTAAAGGATTTATAAATGGATATTAAATACTTTAGGGATTTGAATCCCTTCAATTTAGGACATTATTATATAAAAAAGTGAAAGATACTGTTGAGTTCTTACTTCTTGCATTCTTTTATCCTTGAAAAAATTGGCCAAGCTATAATGTTTGCTGTTTATACAGTTGAGTAACTTAAGTTATAGTAGTTAGACTTCATTTTGTATTAAAACTATACTTTTTAACAAGACTGATATTTTTGAAAACTTGTATCTTTTTCTACTAGTCTTGCTATATAATTTAGATTTAGCATTTTATATGAGTTTTGATTTTATTGAGGTTATACAGCACAGTGCCAAATAATTTCTGTGGTTTCTCAAGTTCACAATATAGTTTCCTAGTCAAAAATACAACCCAATTGCACTTAATTAAATATATTTTTAAGGGTTTTTTTTACCTTACCTCAAAGTACTTTTGATTTTTGCTATCACGTAGTCGTTGTCATTTATGATATTTGAAAGCAACTTAAACTAACTTGAAAATGTTCAAGTATCTGTATTGTAATAAAAATGAGAATATAGAATGTTTGATATCTTCGAATTCCTGTGATGTATTATTTCTCCAATACGTTTTCTAGTTTTTTTGAGTTCTAAGAGCTTTTTATCAATATTGAACTCAATTGCTACTATGTTTCGATGTTTATCAGTATCAACTTTTTTTATACCCTGTGTACTTTATGTAAATTTTTTCAGTGTAATTTGGTTAGTTTCTAAATGAATAAAATACTCAATTTTTACTTCTAAATATTGGTTTTAACTAGGTAAATCTACACATTTACTCTACTCATGATATAAAAAGCAATTACCTATTCCAGCTAAATCTTATATGCTTTTAAAAGTTTAAATTCATCCCTTGTATTCTCAAATAAAAAATAAGTTTGTAAAATTCTGGCGCATGGGTCAGGTTTTCTCAGAAAACTTGTAAAAGGCGTTGAACTTTATTATGAACTTACTCGTAGAATCTGCACCATTTCCAAAAGGGGAAAATATGAGGGCTGGCTTAAAAGAAGTGAACACATGCTTGCAAAAAAAGTCCTTTAGAATCAAGCCAGGTGGCATATTGAAGTAAATATCCCTCTTATTACTAATGTTCAGTTTAGAAGTCGTGTTCATTCAGTAAATTCTGAGAATTGGAAAAAATGGAGTTCTATATCAACATCAACAAAAATTTTGTGGGCCTGGACAAAATTTTTGAACACGCAGCGGACGCCCAATCACTGCCACAAACGATAAATATTGCAAACGAAAAGCATTTGAGATAAATAAAGGTAACTATAGTTAGTGGTAGCCTCATGCTAATAATCTTGCAACATAGCAACGTTTGTCCACACACCTAGAACACAACTGTAGAGCCTTCCACAAGACCCTCTATAGTAGATGGCCTCACAACTCGGACGTGTGGTGTTAAACGTAGGGATAAGTCTGTTATTTTGCAATATTGAGTCTATGGAGCATCATAAAAACGTACTTTCTTAACTCCTCGCGTTATATATCTCTTCAAGGCTTATACAAAATTTTGGATACCAAAATTCTTTCAATTCTAATCGGAGTTTAATCCTCTAAATTAAATTTTTATGCTCCGTAGACTTAACATTTCATATTTATTGATTTCGCCCTATGTTTTACGTCACACGTCCGAGTTTGAGGCCATATATAATAGGGTCTGGGGGGTTTAGTCATCAACTGTTTTGTTAAAATAATAAATTACATGCAAGTATTCGAGATAGTATAACTTTTTAGAAACTTAAAAAGAAATATTTAAACTTAAGCGTATGGAATTGTCCGGGGGTCCTCTCCCAGAGAAATTTTTGAAATTTGACTCTTAAACGCAGGGTTTTAACTCGTTCTTTTGGTAATCTGGGATAAATTGCAATTTCAACATCATTTCCTAAGGAAATTCTTAATTTCAAAAACTGACTGGCGACCCACAGTTTGAGAAACTCTGAGCTACGTCATTCTGAAAATTTTTTTTCGCCCCCCTAGCAATACGATCGAGTCGTATTTACATACGGCTGTAATTAAAACATTCCCCATCCTTCTGTCTCATCGGTTCTTTTGGGGCGCCGTAAGTTTTGTGGTAAAAATATCTTCAGAAGCACCCCTGGGGTACTTACCTTTATAGAATATCTACCTACTGATAAAAAAAAATTATGCTAAATTCAATGTTAAACCCTTCCTTTGAAAGATTTCTTGAAGTTCTAGTCAAGCTTAAAAATGCAATGAACGTTCCTTCTTTTGTTTATATTCTTAAAGTATTCTGTTTTCCGAAAACTCAGAGTTTGCCTGTAAAATAAATAGTTTACGTATAGAGAGCATACAAAACCCCATCAACCTGTAAATGTAGTGTTGTTTTTTTCACATAACATCTGGGCCGTGGGGAGCCTAGTGGTTAAGGCATCGGCTTTGGGATCGGAGGGTCCCGGGTTCGATTCCCGACACCGCTGAAGACCCACCGAGTATATGTGGAGTACGTGCTCGTTAAATTTGTGGGTCCGAAAGTCCTGTGGTTCGTCATGGCGCAGTTTACCACGGGGCCAGGTGTCTGGAGACTATTTCCCTCCCCTTCAGAGCCATGGCAAAATTGTGGAGGTGGAGATAAGATGGTGGCGACATCTATCATCCGAGGCTTAAGTCGGACTCCTGCCATTCATGGGCCTCACTTTCTCAGGAGCCGCACCCCGTTTGCCTTAAATCCGGTACGCTTTGCGAATGGAACTTGGATATTCCAAGTGGCATAAGACAACAACATAACATCTAACACCCTGTAAAACGAGTTTTTCCTTTAGATGATATAGTGTGCAAAGAAACAAACTTTTAGATTTGTACAGTTACAGAAAAAAGTTAAAGAAATAAAAGAAGTGTGACGTTAAATTATAGTTAAACACGGCTAACGTTGACATTCGGATTTTCGCTGCGGGCCTGGAAAGAGGGATCAACGTTTTGGTAAAGAAGTCCGATATCCCCATTGTTGCTGACCACACCCGAATTGGTGACAATGGTGACCACCGTGAGACTCTCCACCCAGATTGGAAGGGGGCAGTGGAGTGTTACTGTTGGCGACTTAAAGGGTGTCCGTATTGGCGAAAAATCGCCTTTTCGGGGTTTGCTTCTTGAACACTATTTTAATATTGCATTCGTGTGTTTTTTGAATCTTTATCTCCGTCGCTTCGAAATATATTTCCCAAAGAAAATAGCTCCCTGTTGTTGTGGGGTATTAGCTATTGTTTGAATCTTAGAACTCTCACAACGAAAAAACTATCACTGTAAAAACAATCCCGAAAAATTTACGGTTTTAAATGGCAGCTGGGTTGGTTGTGGGAAAACCGTAAAAATTACGAGGTAAACCCGTAAAAACAACGGTGTTTTACCTTGTAAAACAAAAAAACTTTGATTAAAACGGTAAAACGCCGTTGTTTTTACGGATTTACTTTGTAATTTTTACGGTTTTCCCACAACCAACCCAGCTACCATTTAAAACCGTAAATTTTACGGGAATTTTTTACAGTGTACTTATGGAAATTTATAAATTTTGAATTCATAAAACCATTTGATTTGCTTACAGAATCAAGCGATCAGAGCTTGATTACAGAATTTGATTTGCTTACAGAATCAAGCAGAATCAGAGAATCAAGCGATTACAACATTCAGCATGAAAAACAAACCGCGTTCGCGGTATTCTCGCAACACAAAAAAAAAAAAAAAATGAAATGCAAAATGATGAGTCAATGATAGCTTTGTTTACTAATATATAGTGCTGTCCTTTAAAAACAACCCACTGTTTCATATTTTCTTCATCAAAAGCTTAATAAAAAGGATAATTAAATCGAACAAAAAACTGTACTAGCGGCTCATCCTCCCTAACATTTTAGTGCTAAGCATTTTTAATTCCAACTATCCATTACAAATTGACAGCCAATTAAGTAAGAATTTGAAAAAAAAACACTTTTTCATAGAAGGACTCTAATTGGCGGACTGAGCTAAAACTTTAATATTTTATTCTCATAGTAATGAGATAACATAAAAACGTGCGAAAAATGCTCTAAAGTCTTTATAACATACATTTTTACAAAATCTGTAAATCTGAAGCACATTTTTTGTCAAAAATCTACATTTTCTCAGCTTGTTTAAAAAATAAGTAAATAAACCGTTCTTTGACCAGTTTTTACACCCCTGACACTCTAAAGGGCATAGAAGGACAGGTGTGTGAGATGGTAAAATTATTTTACTTATTTAATTAAAAAATCTCAATGGGTTGTTTTTAGGGTACAATTTGGAGTGGGTTGTTTTTAAAGGACAGCACTATAAAGGATTAATGGCATAGCTTTGTGAGGAGACAATTAGAAAGTATCCTAATTCAACCAAACGTGCTAGACAACTATTACTGTGGATTTAGTACCGAATGATTTGCTACAAAGAAAAGAAAAATCCGCTTGATATCACACAACGGGGGCATTTGTGATTTTAAAACTGACCAAATGGAACCTGACATAAAATCCCTATGTCTCATGCATCAAGCACAAGGATTTCATTGATACTGATATGATAACCCTGTAATTACACCGGCACACAAAAAAAATTAAGTAGAATGTGCATTTGACCGGACCTACTCACGGGTGCGTATTTTGGTCCGCTGAATCCGAATTCGAGGTCAGTTTGACCCCTACACCCTCGAAATTTCGAGAACTTCGAAAAACCGTAAAAATGATGAAAATCGGCAGTTTTAATGATAAAAAATTTTTTTGGAACTAAACTAAGCGTGATTTTCATGTATTTCGATCCGCTGAATATGAATCGAAACTTTATTGAGACCACGAGCCATTTTAAATGTGAAAAAATCACACAAAACTCTCGAAAATTCCGAAAAAATATAGTTTTCATGATTAAAAAAAAACTTCTTCTGGTCCAATTCAGATAAAATTTTATATCTTTTGATTATTTCTTCAATTCGCATCTTAATTTTTTTAGTCTATTCACCCTCTAAAGCTGGAAAAGTTCGAAAAAATTGTAATGTTTTTTTCTGTTTTTTAAATTACATGAAAAGTTTTGTCATTAAAATTATTTTGTATTTCAAATTTAGCTCTCCATTTTACGTTTTGAAAACTCTTTTTGTGAAACATTCCCCAACATGTGCTTTGAAGAATCAAAATGAGTGGATGTCTGTCGCCTTTTGTTGTGACCTCTGTCGTTGTGAGGAGAAAGGCGAATCCACAAAAGGGGTGAAAGCTAGATAAGCAGAATACCTGACACATGAGGTCAGTTTCCATCCCTCTCATAAAACTGCCAATCACTGATAAGAAAGGCGGTCAATAGGCAATGTCATAGAAAAGACGTAGATAAAATTTCATTAAAATATCTTCAATATTCGAGGAGATATTAGCAAGGGAAAATAGCACTCTTTATTAATACCTCCTCGAATATTGAAGATATTTTAATGAAACTTTTTTGTGACATTGCAATTTTCTCACTGTAGTTTTAGCTTGATCTCTTTTCGTTTTCGATTTGTTATGCCTGTCTTCCAAAATTTGTCCACTGGGAGAGACCTGTATGCAACCTGTATACTTAATATTTATAATTTTTTTTATCAATTTGTACATTTATAATTTACTGATCATTAAAGTGCCATTTTATTGTTAAATTATTGATTCTTATTTCTTATCCATCCCTCCTGGTTTTATGGTTGTGTAGTTTAACTGTTTTAACTATCCACCTGACTTAAATTACTGATAGTACTTAGATTATACCGTAAGGAATTTAAAAGCCATTTGGAATTGGAATATAACCAGTTGAGACTGTAGCATAGATTCCCCAGCAAAATTCTGAGTAATTTATAAGTAGAGTAAATGAAATTTGCTTACATATATTTAGAAAGTAGATTTTCAATTTAGAAAGCTTTTAAGGTTATATCTCCAACTACATTTTTTCATGAACGATACAGAAGTTTAAAAAAACAACAACTCACGTGTGTTACTTGATGGGGGCTTCCAGGTAGTTGCACTATTCTCCGCCGGAGACGCTTCATCCGGGACCAAGCCGAGGGGCGTGTCCTGAAAGAAGAGTGCAAAGAAAATTTAGCTGTTGAGTTTAGTTAAATAAGCCTATATTTCCAATAGAGCATTTTCAATCACACGACTCGGACCTAACAACGGCCTTAGCAACAGAAGATGTTACAGTTTTTTGCCCTACAGAGGTTAACAGTTACAGAAAATGACTAGCCGTGGAATTCTTCTATTGGAGTATTTGCAATCACGAGATCCCCATCCCATACCTAAAAACCGCCTTAGCAACAGTTAAAAGCCCTACAGAAGGTACACAGTTAAAAGAAAATAACCGGTTGTGACGTCACCTGAAAACACTCTATTGAACCATCAGTTTGAGAAAGGGAATAAGTCGGAAAACAAAGTTTTGGAGAAAATCGAAAAAACTGTTTAAGTAATTTACTTTTTGTTGTATAATTTTTACTGGAAATTTTAGACCCCTATTTAGAAAACAGAGAATTCATCGAGTACATTAAAAAATATTTCACAGTTTAAATAGTCGATGGATTATTCCTTTTTTAAACCTTAAGAAATTTTAAGTGAAGAAAACTGAACTGAAGATCTTAAAACCCACTTAAATTGAAATTTTTGCTTAGTTCAGGTGTATAAAAATATTTTTTTAGGCTTTAATTTCTGGGGTGTGCATAATATATATGAAATTACTTGTTTCTTACTTACTTTTATTCATCAAATATTTAATTAAATAAATTTTAAGCGCACGAGGAGGTCTGGGGTTTTTTCCCCCAGAAAATCTTAGAGATATACAATTGATATTGATTGAGAGATATACGACTTTGTGATATACGATTATTGGGATTCACAATAAGGTGTTTGAATACTTTAAAGGGTTCTGATGTCCCCTTCTCTGGAATCGCCAGGGCTATATGTAAGGTAGAATATAATTCTACAGAATATTTTGATACTTAGAGTTTAATTTCATAAAGAAAGTTTTCCACGCCCTTAAAATATGAATATCAAAAATCTTTGATCAAGATACTTTAGCAATGATCCTTTATGTGAAATTTCAAAGAATTTCGATCATTTTTTATTGCGCAAGGACCCCAAACGTGAAAACTCTTTACTATCTATTTTGGGCTCAGATATATAAAACGAACTTAAAACAACGAGAAGTTAAAAAGTGCTGCTCTTGTTGAAAAATATTCATAAATAGAACTTTTTAAAGCTAAAATAATGGAATATTTAAGATAAAATGAAAATGAATATACAATATACTACTTGTAAAACTAGTTAAAAAGTATCCAAATAGTTTTTATGCTGTTTCAAATATAACGTACCCCATAAGAAGATAATTCAAAGTTTTTTTCTTTGCTTTAGAAAATTTACAGTTCTTTTATAACTGCTGAAAAACTGCTGAGGGGGACGTTTCCCCCTTGGGTTGTTGTCGAGTGGATTGCCTCCCACAGTGGGGTGGGGAGTATAGGGGAATATTTTCTCACACTAGAGGAGGGGAGGTTCCTTATAAATAATCTCAAAAGCCAGATAAGCCCCCCTTTAGAGGGATGTTTCCAGTAATGGAGGGGGGTCAGCTGGGTACGGGGCTGCCGGAATAGGGGGTAGTTTTGGCGACATTCCGCCACAAATATAATATATGTAAACTCAGAACTCATCGTGCTGATGCTCCTGCATTTTCTCTGCTGTGCGCGGCAGTGATTTTCGAGCGTGTATCGAAGCTACTGCTTTAACATCTCACTGGATTTCCCAATTTATTTTTCTTCAAAAATGGATTTTAAGGAAATGTTTGACGATTTTAAACCGAAATTCCCTCATTTGAGGCAAATCTTCTCTCGCTTTGAAAATGAATTTTCCCCGACCTTTCCCGACCTTCGCACTCGCACAGCGCCGGTGCACTTTTTCAGGGTGATGCTCTCGTCCATGAGTGATGCCGAAATTCTGGGAAAATACGAGGAATGTTCTCGTCTTTGGGCCATGATTCTCCGAAACCACTTCCGGGGACAGGACGTCCCTGCATTGGCCGAGGAGTTGAAATATGCAATTCAACACTTCATCGACATGGTCTTGGATGTCACTGAGGAGACATGCAAGGTGTGGGAATTCCTGTCAGCGGTAACTGCGAGCGCACTCGACATGGACACGGACATCCTCCTGAGGATATTTGACAGGGAGCAACGTCACTCGGCCAAGTGGGACTTACGCGCCAGCTCCCTCCTGATGGATCACTTTTATGAGCCACTGAAAGAGATCTACATACGAAAAGGATTTCCCTATTTCTTTCAGGAGGATTACTTCAGACAAGTCCATTTCCACCATCATCTCTGGGGGTAAGTATTTTTTCTGTAAATCCATCCTCCTTAACAATTCCTGAAATTTTCCTTTTTTTTTTCTTCAAAAGAACCTTAAAAATCCTAAAAATTATATTTTTTCTCCTGAATTTTCCCTTTAACGTCTAAAACACATTTATCAAAAGGCAAAAAAAAGTGGAATTAATTATTTTTAAATTGATAAAATTCCGTTCAAATTAAAAATTCTAGCCCATTTTTCGATTCTTTGTCCCATTTTATCTGAAAAAATTGTGGAATACCACTATCACTCTTAGTAAAAAAAAATGGACGGGGTCTAACTTCAAGTCAAATAAATTTTCTAAGAAATGAGATAAGAACCATGTTTTTAGGACGAGTAGTTTCGATTTTATAGTGGAAAAACTACCATTTTTTTTTTTTAAATCGTTGTTTTTCTAAGAAATTCGAAAGTTGATTTTTTGTAACCACCCAAGAATGGAGGCGTTAAAACTCTTCGGATTTTTCAGCAGCCGTGTTAAGGGAGAACGCCTTAATTTTGGTGACACTGACAACATGACGAAGAAAGCAAACTTGAGGCATCAGCTCGCGCTGGAGCTCCTGGCGGCTCTCTTCTTGGATAGAAATCGGGAAAAGGCGGAGAAAGCGCAAACGCTCCTCTGGAGAGCCATGCCTTTCCCCTACATGACGGGCGAAGAGATGCACGAATTGCTGAAGCCGTACTACCAGGGTCGGCTCCCTCTCAAGGAAGTTTGCGAGGAATACGTCAAGCGGAACACCATGTTCCAAGTACCAGAGAAGAGGCAGCCTCGCTCCCTCCAGCACCAGGCGAGGGTGAAAATCAGGGGACAGTTATCGAAAGAAAAGTGCATAACGGACAGTGCAATAGACGAGTTAAGGCTCCCCAGCATCCTTACTCGCTATATCAAACTTGATTTTTAAGGAACACTGTTGAATTTCAAGTTAAAAGGACTTCATATATGTATCTCGTATACTTTATACTTATCTTTTGTATCAATTTGTGTAATAAACTAATCATTAAAGCGCCATTTTACTGTTAATTCATTGATTATTTTTTATTATGCCTACTACTGGTTTTATATATACTTGTGAAATATAATTCTAAAGAATGTTTTACCCTAAATACCCCTGGAGAATCCATTAAAATGCCTTTCAAAGACCCTAAGTGGCAATAAAAAGTTTAAAAACTTAATAAACAAACTAAAGGAGATGGAGCAAAAATCTCAATTAGAGTATTCGCATGTATTATGACTTTAGCAAATCCGAGGAATTTATAAGAGTAAATAGTATGGAATATGCTAACATTTTACCGTTTACCCCAAAACAGGCCAACCAATCACACAGGGTTTAAAACGAGTGCTGCAGACATTTTGTTTTATAACACACAGAAGTCAACTTTGGGTGTTTGTTTACATCTTCTTATAATTTTTTCCCCACCATCAGTTTTTTTATTTAGAGCCAACTAACAATTATGTAAACAACAAAATAGAAAACCATGTACATTTGGTTACCACACATTTAAAATCTAGTTTTTCTGAAGCTGCAATTGGCTCTTAATGGCCCAAGGACGATATAAGATCATACCGAGCCCCCAAACTCAACTTTGAAATACCACTCTTACCCCAGAAAGTCAGAGTTCCAAAACTTTTTTAGAAATGGACCACTGTTTGTAGCATTATTAAATTCTTGGAAATTAACCAGCCAGACGCAAACATACCCTTGCTCAGGTCCACAGAATAAATCCCGGCATTCTGTATGGCAGCAAAGGTTAAACACCTGGCATGGGTAAAAATCTTAAAATGGATTAGTCTTTCCTTATTTACCCCTTATTTATGTCACTTTTTAAAGTATTTTATTTAAGGCGGTCCTTCAGTTGTGAAATCTGCGCCTTTTCCTACTAGATGGCGCTGAAAATCACACAATCAAAAGTTAGCCAAGAACATAGCTAAGAGTAACTAGGGAAGCAAGTATTCGCCAAACGTGGTGTGCTGGAATGCGAAATTCTAGAAAAGGCAGGGGAGAGAGGAGAGACTGTCCGAACTAGTCCGAACAGGTCGGTGACGCGGGGGGGGTCCAGTTTCGCAGATAAAACGGTGAACCCATCTTGGGATTCTGGGGCGCGTTTTCAAAGATGATTTCACAAAAACTCTTTTTTTTTTATAAAGTATATTATTTATTCGACTAAAAAAGTCAATTTTGTAGTTATTTTCAAAGTGGACGTTTTTTTCTTCAGAATATAAATATATATGTTACAGGCAATGTGATAAATCCGGGCATTATTAATAATGCCCGATGTGAAGAGGGCAATGTGATTAATGTAGTGGCATTTATGAATGAAATTCCTCGGGCATTATTAATAATGCCCGATTAATCACTTTGCCCGTAAAATATATACCTAATTGTTTCAAAAAGAATAAATTTTAAAAATTTTAAGAAAATAAGAGTACTTTATTTTAGGGACTTGTTCAAACGTTCCGTGCTTTTTAACTCAACTTTTCGTAAGAAGGTTGGAGGCAGAGTACCTAAGTGATTCTCTAGAAATGTGAAAAATTGCTGTACACGGCTCACAAATCTATGAAATGAACAAGCTGATAAGTAAGCCTTATTATAAGTATTGGACATAGGTATAAGAATTTTGAAAAGCAAAAATTAAGGAATTTAAAAACTTGAAAGTTCAAAATTTCATCATTTTAACTTGTCTCACTGCTGACATATGCTCAAATAAAATTATTTTTAGTACACCAAAAGCATATTTTCTACCTTATATTATTGTTAATCATATCTTATAAAAGTATATGTAATATGATAAAAATATTTGAACTTTTAAAATAACACTTGAGAATTGAAACAAGGTCCTACCAGGGAAATAGCGTAATTCTCTGACATGGACATTTTAGTTCATTATCAGACATATAAAAATGACAGAATTCTTCTTGTTTTTAATTAATCAAAATTGGAATAAGTGGACATTCACTTTTAGTGAAATTATAAAGTGTTTTACTTTGAACTGCTCATAACAGGGCGTATACTTTTAAAACTTCCGTCTCCTGGCACCCATATATCTCCTAAACGAAATGGAGTATAAAAAGGATATTATCATGATTTTTTTGGTGAATGTGAAATATTTAGGACGAAATATGAAGAAAAAAATAAATTGGGAAAGAACTATTATAAAAAATGTCACTCTCCTGGCATCTATATTTCCTAAACGAAAAGGAGTAACATATTTTTTAGTTGAATGTAAATTTCCAGGTCAAAATATGAAAAAAAAAAAAAATAGAAATGGCGAAGTATTATAGTGAAACATAATTTTCCTGGTGCGTCATTCTCCTGCCATCTTAAACGAAATGGCTTTTTTTTATTGAAATTCGGATATGTTAGAAGTAATAAGATTTTACGATGAATGTTAAATTTTTAGGCTTGAATATGAAAAACTAAAGAAATGGCGAAATACCGAAATATTTTCTTTTCTGCGGCTTTTCAATATGTCGTTTCATTTAATGTTATGTAATAAATTAATATAAAACCATTGAAAAAATATTCTTTTTGTCAAATGTGTTCTTTTTCATATTGAGGGTTTTTTTAAAGATAGGCACTTGCCTCAAAAAAAAAATTAGGTGATTTTTTTATGAAGAAGGTTTTTCAAAGTTCCATCCATCTCTCCATGAGTAAAGTGGGTACTTAAAAATTGAGTAGTTTAAAATTTCTACCGGCGTCTTATCTGGGCATGTAAGTAAAGTTGTATAAAAAATACATATGTACAAAAAAATTTAACACGTGTTGAACTTTTGACATCACGAGAGGCAAAAGTTCGCTAAAAGTTATCTATAGAATTATCGCATTTTCTCTAAGAATATTACTCCGATCGCAATTTCTACAGGTTAAAATTAGTGTACAATCATATATTAAATTTGTGAAAATATACTAGTTTGAAAGTTTTATCCTTTTATATTCGGTAAATATTCTGGAGGTATCGAAAGTTGGTGTCATAAATCAAATTTTAAAAATCTGAAATATTTAAATCTTTTTAAGTTTTTACTAGCTGGTTTCAGCTAGATACGCGCCTTTGGCGCTGATTCGAGCTTCGCTCGTTACTACCACACGCTTTCAGCGCAGTTCAATTTTTTACAATTTATTACTTTTTTTAAGCTGCATCGTCAGCGCTAAACTGTTCAATATTTTCAATCAAATTATAGTTTTTTCTAACCACAACTAATTTATTCTTATGCGCCTTTGGCGCTGATGCGAGCTTCGCTCGTTACTACCACACGCTTGCAGCGCAGTTAAATTTTTTACAATTTATTACTTTTTTTAAGCTGCATCGTCAGCGCTAAACTGTTCAATATTTTCAATCAAATTATCGGTTTTTCTAACCACAACTAATTTATTCTTATGCGTCATCTGAAGAGAAAGAAGTAATACTTTAATTAAACCTGTACCAGTATTTTTTTTTTATAAATCCAATATGCCTAGTATAGGTATCCTGTTGCGATAAATCTAGTAAAACGTCAAAAAATTGAAGTTTGATAATTTCAAAGTAGATTTTCTTCACGCTCTTTTAAAGAAGTTTTGCCTGTGTTGGTAAAAATATTTACTGAAAACAATGGGGCAAATTAAAATAAATTCCTAATTTAAAAATGGAATGCTTTGAAGGAACGTGACATTTATTGGCTCATCTAGGGTTGGAAATCTTTCGATCAAGACCGAGTTTGTCCAAATCGGTTCAGGGGTTCGGGCTGGCGGCCGGCCGAACGGAACCTCCCCCATAGAGTTACCATGGGGGCAAAACGAAAAAATCGTATAATTTAAAAATGGAAGGTTTTAGAGGAACCTGACATATTATTGGATCATCTAGGGGTGGAAAGCTTTCGATCAAGACTGAGTTTGTCCAAATCGATACAGGGATGCGGCCTGGCGGCCGGCCGAAAGAAAAACCAAATTATTTTAATATATAAGATTTAGACTCCTCAAGCCCCAAACCAGATCTGGCTGCTATGCAGTTATCTGGACCGTCAGGAATGCACTGTTTTCAGAAGGGAAAACAAAGGGTGGATCCGTCATTCCGGTACGAGATAAGATACCCCTGCTAGGAGGGTTGAGAGAGCCGGTTTTGAAAGCTCGCAGAGTCGCAACGATGGTCCCGCCATAGAGGCCCCGCTGTAGAAAACTGCATAATAGATGTTCAGCTACTTTTTGATCGCGTCTATCTCGACGAAATTCAATTCACGCCTTTTGTTCGAACGCCTGTCTCATGACCGAAAGACTATTTGGACATTCCGTCTGTGAAATGTCCTGTCAGCAAATATCGCATTTGGGGAATCTTTTGGTCAGTAAAAATTGTCCCAATTTAGCTCTTGGAATACTGTAAAACAATACGCTGAAAAAATGCAAATAGTCAAAAGTCTTATTACGTAGAGAAAATGTTTATTTACATTGATTTATGAAGAAAAAACTTCATATCTTTTATTGTCAAAAAAAAAAATTATAAATATATATTTGCAGTAAAATAAAATATTCCACCAAAACAAATTGACTCAATAGATGATATTTACAATAAATGTATGTGAGATATTGGTAAAGTAAAATATTTCAACAAATTAACATACGTGTGCTGCAGTACAACTAGAAGACAGTAAGATATAGGGGAGACATAGGGATACAACTTGATCCCCACTTTAGTTTTTAATTTTTTTTCTCAGCTGCAAATAGTCAGTTTTCAGAAATTTTTGATACAAACATTGGTAATACTTTCCTCTAAACAAATAAATTTTTGTTCACTTGAAAGTAAACAGATACTTTTAGTAAAATGGGTTTTTAATTTTTTTTTATAAATCCCTTGGTGTGGGGATACATGATCCCTTCGTGTGGGATACTTGGATCCCACTCAGAAATTACATTATTATTCATCATACAAGCAATTTACTTATATATTTCGTTTACTAAATATTATTTTTAAAAATAACAATAATTCTAATTAATTTTCTTAAGTATAATAACAATACAAACACGGAAATTATACATGAAGAATAGTAGGAAGTTTTATTAATGGCGCTAAAACTACAACGAATAATACGAATATTTAGCAATTAAAATTACAAAATCAAACAATTATATTTATTAAAAACTAGCTGAATTACCCGGCCTTGCACGGGTTGACTTAATTAATAAATATTTTTTAATGTTCCTCAAATTCAGTGGCGGATTTCCAAATCTGCCACCTATAGGCTGAACCAAAAACTGCCGCCTGTATGCTATATATATCTTACAAAACTAAAATTAAACTAGGCATTAAAGTAGGAAATATGCTACAGTAAACTCTCGTTAGTACGCCCCCGCTTAGTGCGACGTCCCGCATATTACGACGTTTTTCTCCGGTCCCTGGTACCAATAGGTCTTTTATCATTAAAAACTCTCTGCTTATAGCGCCCCCGCTTATTACGACTTCCCGCATATATCGACGTTTTTCTCCAGTCCCCCGAAGAAAAATCCCGGTTATTGCGTCGTCTAGCTCCTTTCAAATAATGTATGAGCTATTAACAGAATATTGTTAATATTGAGAACCGTTGAAAACGCGAGTAGAACAATGTGGTAGAACTGGTTTTTCCCCTAACCGCTCCCCTTTTTCTCCAAATGGCCCTCCGTTGCGCCCCTCCTTGAATTTCTTGGAAATTCTCCCCCTCTCGATCCTCCAATTCGACTTCCGCATTCCATAGCTCAGTGCTCAGTGTTCAGTTCAGTCCACTGTTGTGTAAGTTCAGAATTATGGAAAAGAAAAACAGAAGCAACTCCTTATGGAAATTTTTTTAATCAGATAGAAAATTAAAAATACGAGATTGCGGTGTGTACAAAGTGTAAAGATTGTAGATACCAATAAAAGATGTAAAGGTAAGAATGTTTGTTCTGTTTTTAGACAGTGTTCTTTCGTTTCTATTTTAGTGATAAAATCCGGTGTGTTCTACGTTTCGCCCACAAATAAATTTCCATCCCCCCTTTCTTCTTTTTCTTCCTTCCCTATGGGGATATTTGTGGGCGAAATGGAGTAGCTGTGATAAAAACCAATCTTGTTAAGAATCGATTCTCAAAAAGGAATGAATTTACCCAAAATTAACAAACTTCCTTAATATCCCTCCAAAGTATACAGTGTTTGTATTTTTTCGGACCGCCTCACTTTGAAAAACACTCCTGCAGTCTCGGTTTGTCCAATTTTCTCGACTGGTCACTTCTGAAGGACCTTGTTTTCCTGGACCACATAAAAACAAAAATTCCTCAAATTCACTCCAAAGTATACAGTGTGTGTACTTTTTCGGACCGCCTCACTTTGAAAAACACTCCTGCAGTCTCGGTTTGTCCAATTTTCTCGACTGGTCACTTCTGAAGGACCTTGTTTTCCTGGACCACATAAAAACAAAAATTCCTCAAATTCACTCCAAAGTATACAGTGTGTGTACTTTTTCGGACCGCCTCACTTTGAAAAACACTCCTGCAGTCTCGGTTTGTCCGATTCTCTCGACTGGTCACTTCTGAGGGACCTTGTTTTCCTGGACCACAAAAAACCAAAACTTCCCCAAAATCACTCCAAAGTACATCTTGTGTGTACTTTTTCGGACCGCCTTACTTTGAAAAACACTCCTGCAGTCTCGGTTTGTCCAATTCTCTCGACTGGTCACTTCTGAGGGACCTGGTTTTCCTGGACCACAAAAAACCAAAACTTCCTCAAAATCACTCCAAAGTACATCTTGTGTGTACTTTTTCGGACCGCCTCACTTTGAAAAACACTCCTGCAGTCTCGGTTTGTCCAATTCTCTCGACTGGTCACTTCTGAGGGACCTTGTTTTCCTTAGTTTTCCTGGACCACAAAAAACCAAAACTTCCTCAAAATCACTCCAAAGTACATCTTGTGTGTACTTTTTCGGACCGCCTCACTTTGAAAAACACTCCTGCAGTCTCGGTTTGTCCAATTCTCTCGACTGGTCACTTCTGAGGGACCTGGTTTTCCTGGACCACAAAAAACCAAAACTTCCTCAAAATCACTCCTAAGTACATCTTGTGTGTACTTTTTCAGACCGCCTCACTTTGAAAAACACTCCTGCAGTCTCGGTTTGTCCAATTCTCTCGACTGGTCACTTCTGAGGGACCTTGTTTTCCTTAGTTTTCCTGGACCACAAAAAACCAAAACTTCCTCAAAATCACTCCAAAGTACATCTTGTGTGTACTTTTTCGGACCGCCTCACTTTGAAAAACATTCCTGCAGTCTCGGTTCGTCCAATTCTCTTGACTGGTCACTTCTGAGGGGAAAAAATGGCTAAATGGTAAAAAAAACCCGATGGTTTTTCGTAAATTTCTCTGGAACCAAGCAAGGTAGAGCTTCGAGGTTACTAAATTCGAATTTTCGGTACCAAATTATTCTAGAAAAGTGTTACTGCACTATCCGGAGCGTCCTGGAAAAGGAGCTAATGGTCCGGGAGCGTTTTGGCGGGAAAAAGTAGAAATTTTAATTTTTACATACCCCCTAATGCGATACATGGTTCGATTCCTTAGTTTTATGGTGCACACATACCGAAATTTCAGAAGCCTGGAGCAAGCGGTTCGAGTGCCATCCGGGAAAAACGGAGTTTTTGGAATATTGGTTTTTCAGGAATAACTCCCAAAATAATTATCACACACCTTAATGATTTACATATTCGTAATCTGTGAAAAATTCCCGATTTATCTATGTAAGACACTGTC
This sequence comes from Tetragnatha montana, assembly GCA_963680715.1. Classification (NCBI taxonomy): domain Eukaryota; kingdom Metazoa; phylum Arthropoda; class Arachnida; order Araneae; family Tetragnathidae; genus Tetragnatha; species Tetragnatha montana. The sequence continues at coordinate 52,268,735 of OY796681.1, read as the reverse complement.
TACATAGTCTATGTCTATGTATGTCTCCGAAACTCTCCTGACACGACTTGCCCCAAAAAATAGAGTGTTTGGCATTAAATGTAAGTAAGCCCCATTCTTGTTTTAAAAATCCTGGATGACGTAAAAATCACCGTGGATTCCCGTAATTCTGGAAAAACTTTGCCATAACAATTAGTTACTAGAAAAAAAAATAATAAAAAAATTAATAATTATATTTTCGGATTTATAAGCTTTCTTTGGACTTGTGTTTTTTCGTCGAAATCTGAACTTTTTTTTCAAAGTCCAATTACTGCCTGAATTACGAACCGATTTTCACCAAAATTGAATATGAGGTATATGGTAGGATATATTTTAAGATTTTAAGGTCAAAAATTTGATATAGTTTTTCGATTTTGATAAAAATCGCGACTTTAGTGCGACTTACGCTCGAGTCCAGGGACCCTAATTTTGGTCCTATATTCACTAAATTCCTGATTCTGCAAGCTTATGGAATATAGCTTATAAGGTCGCCGACCCGATGAAAATTCATTTAATTGGTTTTTGAGCGATTCTCTACTGCACTTTGAATTGCACTTTGGAAAGGCCCCTATCACGTAATTCCTGGTTCCCGGCTTAAAAAATTTGATATGTTGCACGGACTTTTTTACTAGAATTCTTTGTCAAAATTCCTTGGAAAGCCATATTATTATTATTAAATATTTTTTAAGAAAACCTCTGTTTCTCAATAGTGTACTGCAGTACGCAAAACAGTTATATAAGTATTATATTTCTTAGTTACCTGGACGGGTTTGTTCTCCCCTTGGTAGCAAAACGGTTTTTTTTTCCTAATAACTGTATTATGCTGCTGTTTACCATAGTGAAATAAAAATTATTATTATTATTATTGTGTGGGATTTAGTATTTTATAAAACTTTCCTGAGTGTCTAAAGAAACAGGGATACTTATACTATATCCCCCCAATTAATTTCCAAATTTATTTCTTTAATTTGCATTGTAACAATCGTAATGCCAAGCACTCCATTTTTTGGGGCAAGCGTGTCAGGAAAGTTTCGGAAAAAAAATTCGACCCCACCTCAAGTGTCTTACATGGATAAATCGGGAATTTTTCACAGATTACGAATATGTAAATCATGAAGGTGTGGGATAATTATTTTGGGAGGTTTTCCTGAAAAGCAGATATTCCCAAAACTCCGCTTTTCCCGGATTACACCCGAACCGCTTGCTCCAGTCTTCTGAAATTTCGGTATGTGTGTGCACCCTAAAACTAAGGAATCGAATAATGTATCGCATTAGGGGGTATGTAAAAATTAAAATTCCTACTTTTTTCCCGCCAAAACGCTCCCGGACCATTGGCACCTTTTCCAGGACGCTCCGGATAGTGCTTTTCTGGAGTAATTTAGTACCGAAAATTCGAATTTTGTAACCTCGAAGCTCTACCTTGCTGGGTTCCAGAGAAATTTACGAAAAACCATCGTTTTTTCACCATTAGCCATTTTTTCCCCTCAGAAGTGACCAGTCGAGAAAATTGGACAAATCGACACTGCAGGAGTGTTTTTCAAAGTGAGGCGGTCCGAAAAAGTACGCACAGGGTATACTTTGGAGTGATTTTGAGGAAGTTTGGTAATTTTGAGTCAATTCATTCCTTGTTGAGAATCGATTCTTAACAAGAAATTCCGTTTGGCGTCAATTATACACCCTTTTGATTATATTTATAGTTATCTTTCACCAAGAAAAGTGAGCGAAACCCAAGAGGTTCTATTGCTAAGTATATTGTATTTTACAAAATCCAAAAATATTTATTTTTGACTGAGATATGGCAAAAGAAAAAAATATAAATTATTGCGCTAAAAACCTCTAAATTTACTGGGCTATTAATCAGTATTATTTTTAAATTGCAAGCTTTATATTGCTAAGATCATCATAAAAAGGTGTTGAATGATCTATCAGTATTCTTATCATTAAAGAGACCTAATTAATTTTATAAGTAGTCAAAAAATTGATACCAAATTTTTTATGTTTCGTATACAAAAAGTGAACTACATTAAATCAGTGGACAAAATTTACAAAAACTTTTTCGAAACCTTTTCTTCGACATTGGATAATCCATTTCAGCAAAGCGTAGAATTAATTCAATTCCTATTATTTCCGAACCGATTCTTTGGATTTTTACAACGATTCTTTAAGAGGAGAATCGATTTGAAAACGGAAGAGAGGTAGGGGAATTTAGGGAAAAACAGAGGCACTGGTGTTGGGGATTTTAGGGAATATATTATGGACGGGGGGATGGAACTTATTTTGTGGGCGAAACGTGGGTGCACCATAAAATCCTGCTTAAAAAGGTTTCTAGGTAAGATTACGTATTACAGGTTTTAAGTATATCGCCGAAACGGTGTTTTATGGAATTCCGCATATAGCGTCGTCCCGCTTATAACGACGTTTTCACAAATCCCCTTGAACGGCGTACTAACGGGAGTTTACGTAGTTATTTTCTCGAAATATATGAGTCTAGAAAGATTAACTGCAGAACCAGCACTCATATCCAAAACCACAAAGTTCAAAAAGTAGCATAATTAGCAATGTAATTAAGTAGATAATATTCGTCTAAATTAGGGGTCTCCAAACTTTTCAGCCCGAGGGCAGCATCTATTAAACAGCAATTTGGGGGCCAACAACGTACGCGAGGTCCAAATAAAAATCAGTGGTGGCTCGTGGGTAGTTCAAATGGGGGTTCTCAATTATGTTTTAAAAGAACAATTAAGTAACAACCTTACAATTAAATCACAATTATTATTATTTACAAAAGAGAAAAAAGAAACTTTTCAATTTAAAATCACGTGTATCTAGTTTTTTAACATCTTGGTTCTCAGTGGCGGGAATATAAATTTATTTCGGGAGGGGCCCAAGTATCCTCTATGAATATGTAATTATCAGGCCCAAATCTAGATTTTTGCACCGGGAAGGAGACCTAAAATTTCACCTTTTTATGCATATGTAATAGGTTTAATGTACCTTTTTAATGCATTTTTAGGTTTGATTCTCATTTTGCTGAAATTAATGTGATTAATTTAGTTAAAAGTGCAACAAGGGGGTCTGGGGGTTCTCCCCCAGAAAATTTTCTAAATTTGACCCTAAAAAACAGGGTTTAACTCATTTTGGAACCCTTAGTCCGAATTTCGGGGGGATCTTGTATATTTTATTTGAGTAACCCACATATCCGTAATTTTTTCGTAGATAGAAAGTTATCCGCAGACCGGATGAGAGGGCCTCGCGGGCCGTAGTTTGGAGACCCCTGGTCTAAAGCATTGAATAATAGATTTGTTATTTTACTGAAACAAACTACTGAAAACTTGTGGGTGGAGGGTTGTGCTTATCTTAAAAGAGCGTTCTCCGTATTCCAGTGCTTGTGTTCCTTTCTCTTCCCTTTTTTATGCAGAAAAAAAATTCCTCCGTCAAAAATTTGCCGCCTACGAAAATTTGCCGCCGTAGGCTTCAGCCTAGCTAGCCTATTTAGAAATCCGCTACTGCTCAAATTATATATCTTTTCTTTTTCTGGATTAGCAGTCACTTAGCCATCTATGGAGCCATCTATGGAAAAACGTCACAAGTAATTCTACACTGATCCTACAAATTTTTATAAACACTAATGTCCATTACTTTCGTACTAGAGCGAATTTTCTTCTACATTTGTACCGGAATTTTGTACTACATACTTCGATAGTTTAGTAGTTCGTGAGCGTTTCTGCCGGCTGCAATGAAAAAAATGAAAAGAAAGCTTACGGATTATTTTAAGCGAAAGGCGGGTGAAAACGGTGAAAAAATAAAGGACCGCCGAATGTTGAAAAGCCAGCTCCTGAGACTTCTATGAAAAAGGTAAGTGCTTGAGCTGATAAAATTAATCGAATGCATATGGATCCATGTTTTTGTGTCATCTGGGACTTTTATATTAGGGTGATTTGAAAAAAAAAAGTTTTTTTCGATGTAAATCCGCTTTCGGATAGACAAATGGGGCTTCAATAAAGCATGATTTTTGATAGTGATGTATGGTAATAAAATGAAAATTTCCAAGCGTGGGGGGTAATTCCCCCCCCCCTTTGGCTACTCCCCGGCGGCCCCCCCCCTAGAAAAAATCCTGCATACGCCCTTGTTAGAAGATGCTTTTGGTGTTATTTTTAATGATTTAGTTGTGTGTACTTGAAAATTATAATTTATTAAACGCTTTTATTAGACTTGCTCTGGGCCAAGGTCACGGGTGAAATCTTACATCTCGATTTTCGGCCATTTCCTGATATGCCAGGACCCTGACACTTTACACATTGATGTAACCCTCATGACACTCCAATATCCAATTATTATCTAATCAATAACCAAAAAATTAAGTTAATTAACGAGTATATTTAATTATCAGAAAAACTGAAATTTGAGACCCTTCCAAAGGGATTTTAGCTCCCAAACAAAGAACAATACTGTAATGGGTATAGTACTATTATATTCAATCATCAAAACGACAATTCTGAAGTAATTAAATTAATTAATGGCAAATTATCGCAAAAAATTTAGATTCTTGCACATAAAATTTCAGATACTTCTAAACGATATTAAGCCTTGAAACTTTGCAGCATGGTGTAATATTCATGACAATGCAATATTCAATTGTCAACTAGTCAAAACCTCCGTAATTAAGGTAATTAAAGAGTATTTTTGATTATCCGATTAATCTTTCTATCAAGACCGTCTTCATACGCAACGCAAAGTACAGTTTTCCCATGGCGGCTCTCAATTTTCTTAAAAAAGAGGATATTACTAAAAAAAACCCAAAAACAAAGCCATGGCAGGCCGTCGAAATTTGAAAAATTTTATATTGAATAGTAGAAAGACTAACTATTGTTCCAAACGATTTTACTCAAGCTTAAAAATTAATTATCGCAATTAAATTAAGATAGCTAATTACGAAATATGTAGTGTTTCGTAATTTTAATGAATGATTTTAATTCTATAACCTTTAAGAATTCCAAAAAATAAAACAGAAATTATATAGGTGGCTAAGAAGTTTTTAAAACTAAATTTATGACATTATTCGAAAATATTATACTTTTTACTTTGATCCTTGATTTTGGGGTTACTTTGTGACATTTTTTAACGAACGGTTTTTTGTGCGTTGTCTTTTCTTTTCACGACAACTTTCTCTCTCTCAATTGCATAACTTACTTCAATTCAACTATGCTAAAATTTAAATCTCCCCTGTTTTTGTATAAGAATGGTTTTTTAAGAGAGAATTCTGAAAGAAGAAAAAATAGCAATGATTTCAATTGAAGCGGTGAGTGATTCTTTTTCTCTAGGATCATAGCACATTGAATAATATGGTTTATTCTTTTTATTGTTTTTTTTTGTCAGTTGAAAAAAGGAATAAGTTCAAAAAACAAGTTATGAGAAAATCGAAAAAAAAAAACCCTATAAGTTATGGAATTTTCATTCTAAAACCACCAAATTTTTAATGGAAATTCAAGAACCCTCTGTTTTAAATACAGAACAATCATCAAAAAATATAAGTATTATTCAAAAATATTGTACAGTTGAACAAAGTTGATGGACTTATTCCTTTCTTCAAACTCTGCTGAAAAAATTAAAAACAACTTAAATTGACTATTAAATTACAGTTCAAAATAGAAAGAAAAAGACAAAAGTGAGAAAGAGACAAATTAAATTCAAAAGTATGATGAAACTGAGTCATTAAGGCAGTTTAATAATAAATGGTACTTAAGAATTCGTAAGTACAAGTCGAATGTTTTTTTTTTTATAAGCTACTCTTGGGGGATCTCAAGAGGCTTCCCAAGCTGCACAAAAATGCCGCCGGTTGGAAAACCCTGGTGTAGTTTTTAACTTTGAGGGGATTAAATTGCAAGAACCTCCAACCAATGTTTTGTAAAAAAAAATTATATTTATAAAAATTAACATAACATAAAAATATACAGTCGTTTTTAAATTAATACTACTACAGGTGTCACAGTTCTTCGCGTGGCATGGGAGTAGTGAGCAACCCCTTTCCTGGTTCTTCCAGTTGCGGAGGTGGTTGCTGTTGTGAGTCAATGGGGGTGAAGCCTTTATCAGCAGAGTCTTGCAGACGTTGGTTTGCTTCATCCAGTGAAAGACCGTGGGGTTTCATCTGAAATAGTACATATCGAATCAATTACAGTGAGCTTTTCTGGTATCTTTTAAGGTCAAATACACGATGAAGAAAACAATGTATGGATAGTGAAATGGCATAAATGGTGTACGCTTGGAAGGGGAGGAAGGAAGGGTGTTCATTAATCTGGGACACTTTACGACAAGGAGAAGAGGGGGGTGTTAAGAATTGTGGCATCACACATTGAAAAATCAACAAAAAACTAAATAAAATATTTTTTTCTGGTAAATATAGTTTAAATGACTACTAGCTGGTTTGACCCGGCAAAGCCGCGTCTTACCAGCTAGATTACGCGCCTTTGGCGCTGATGCGAGCTTCGCTCGCTAACTATTTCACGCTTGCAGCGCAGTTAAATGTTCTACAATTACTTCTTTTTAAGCTGCATCGTCAGCGCTACACTATTCAATATTTTCAATCAAATTATACGTTTTTCTAACCACAACTAATTTATTCTTATGCTTCATCTGAAGAGAAAGAAGTATACTTTAATTAAACCTGTACCAGTAATTTTTTTATAAATCCAATATGCCTAGTAGGTATCCTGTTGCGATAAATCTAGTAAAACGTCAAAAAATTGAAGTTTGATAATTTCAAAGTAGATTTTCTTCACGCTCTTTAAAAGACGTTTTGCCTGTGTTGGTAAAAATATTAACTGAAAACAATGGGGCAAATTGAAATAAATGTATAATTAAAAAATGGAATGCTTTGAAGGAACGTGACATATGATTGGCTCATCTAGGGTTGGAAATCTTTCGATCAAGACCGAGTTTGTCCAAATCGGTTCAGGGGTTCGGGCTGGCGGCCGGCCGAACGGAACCTCCCCATAGAGTTAACATGGGGGCAAAACGAAAAAATCGTATAATTTAAAAATGGAAGGTTTTAGAGGAACCTGACATATTATTGGATCATCTAGGGGTGGAAAGCTTTCGATCAAGACCGAGTTTGTCCAAATCGGATCGGAGGTGCGGCCTGGCGGCCGGCCGAAAGAAAAACCAAATTATTTTAATATATAAGATTATAAAATTGAGATACTACTAGTAAATTAAGAGTTCACTTTGAAATTATACGGTGGGGTGCACTTAAACTTGAATAAAAACATTGGTCCCAGATTATAAACTTATTATTGGTAGCCGAGCGTGACATGTGACAAAGGGGGGGAGGGGACTTAGTGAAGTGTGACACTTTGTGACATAGGGGAGGGAGGGGGGCAAAAGTGCTGAATCACAAGTGTGACATCATTTATGGATGACCCTATTTTTGGTTCTAATAAAAGTTACAGATTTATGGAGCGATTTTATAGTTACCTCGCTGTCTCGTGTCGGCCTCCGCACCCCGTCGCATGCCTTGATGACCTGATCGCAGACCTTCTCTTGCAAGGGCAGGTTCTCGGCGGTGCGGAACTTGCGGTAGTACTCCGTCAGTTCTCGCGTCAAATCGCTGCGGTAAGTGTCTAAAAAGGAAGCAAAAATACACTGCGTGAAGTACTTTTTCAACGCTAAGTAAACACTGTAATGAACACTTCTTATCAAGAGCGTTTCGATTGTGTTGCGATTGAGATCTGTGAAAAAAGGATGGTGTTGTAAAAGTGTTAAAAATTATGTAGATAGAAAATGCGTTCTTATAGTGTCCAAATTTAAGAACACTTTCATATTCTAAACATGTTTTACAACACTATTTTTAGAACAATTTTCTGGATAAAGCGCACATTTCTAACACTTTTTAAACATATTCACAGAACACTATCTCAACTCAATAAAGCGTTAAAGTGTTCTAGTTAACAGCACGTTTCGATTATGTTGTTGCGATTGATTGTGTTGCGATTGAGTTTTGTGGGGGGGGGGGATGTGCTGGAAAAGTGTTGCTAAAAATTAGAGACAGAAAATGTGTTCTTAGTATAGTGTTTTGATCTAAATTTATAAGATTACATTAAGATTCTATACATATTTTACAACACAATTTTCAGAACACACATTCTATGGATTGCAAAACATTTATTTTTATTTATTAGGTAAATGTGTATCCAAAAGCATAAAATATAAAAATTTAAAATACATGAAAAAGGAATATAATTGTGTAAATTCAAGATTTTTTTTAATGAACTCTGAAAATAATGTATAAAACAGAGAACGCTACAGAAGAGAAAATCTTCTTAGTTTACTGCTAGATGGCAGCACCACTAATAAAAACGGCACCGCTGGACTGGACTGAGGTCTGCTCACCAAAATAAAGTTCCAATGATAGTTATAAGGTTTACTGAGGAAAGGAATTCAACTGAGTACTCTTTATAAAATGTATAGGAAAAAATATCCATATTTCTTTGGAGAATTATTCGAAAATCATTACCTCTTATTTATGGTTTATCAATTTATACCAACTTTTGTAAAAGAGGGAGATTGAATGAGAGTAAAGAAACAGGTCTATTGAGAGGGGTTTATATGGAAGTGATACAGACCCACTATGTGATTACAAGCTTTTATCATCTTGGGTGGGCTGAATGTGTAGGAAACGAAGTTGTCAATGTTGCACAGGCGGTCCAAACTCCGAGTCACAGCTTTCTTTTGGCCAGACGAGTCCTTCAGCACCTTGTGAAGTTCTGTGAGATGAATAACACAAATGCATCATTCATATAGTAATCACGATTATTATTGTTTTTGTGTTTAATAAAAACCTTACGTCACACGCAATTCAGTATAGTGATTCTTCCAGTGACATTATTATTATACATACATTTTCAACAAGTAAACTCTGCACAGAAAGATTTCATCAGTTGGAATACTTAAAAAATTCCCAAAAAACTATGAAGACTTTTATTTCTCGAAGACTGTCTCGTCATATTCGATAAAAACTTATTTTTTATTCCACGGAACGTGCATGCATGTGAAATGATTATTTTTAACATATTAATGTGCAAATATACCTAAATAATAACCATGTTTTCGTTTTCCATATAAACTGTTTTTAGGGTTAACCGGATGTGACGTCATACATTTTCTACCGCAATTTTCTTGAAAACTATGGGTTGTAGGGTTATATAGTTCTCAGAGGACATTTTTATGTACTCACTGCAAAGAATCTGACTGCAGAGTTTGATCAGACTTGTTGAAAACATCCTGTATGAACTAAATGCTAGCACTTATTTTTTTTTAAATAAATGTTTTATGAATAAATTAAAGAAGACATTAAATTTAATTAAGTAGAAAACATATTGTTGTACCAAAGTAAATTAATTCTAATTTTATTTTAGAGTAAATTTTTATAAAATACAGTAACAAGTGTTACCTTTCACAACAGCAACGCATCCATGACAAAACAGCGCTATAAGACAGTAAGAGTAAATTACATTTCATTTATAGAGTAAAACCAAAGAAAGGAAAACTCATAAAAAACCACATATTCAACATTTTTTTTTAAATAGGAATTTAGCATAGTGAAATTTTTTATTTCAGCATGGGTGAACTGATAAACAGTTAATAGGTCTACAAATAGACTTGGCTGTAAGCAATAAAGTTGTTTGAATATTTTTAACAAGGAATGTAGACTTTTACCATTTTAATGAAACATAAAAGTAAGCTCGAAGTATCCTTGGAAAGTTTCTTTTTTTATTTAAATATAAATCAATATTTTTAGTAAAATTAGCTTTAAAATCAATCTTGCCTTCTAGACACCATGGTAAGGAAACTAATCTAGTTATAATAGTCAAAATCATGGACTATATCAGGCTAATTTTTTTGTAACTTACACTATACTATTCATGTTAATGCTAAAAGGAGTTCAGCTTGTCAAAAAATTTTCATGCTCTAATTTTATTTCTACCCTTATACTCAAAAATATTTCTCACAACAACCTGTTCAGAAAAATCTTGTAAATCAGTGTTTATCAACATGGGGTAATTTATGTAAAGAAGGGGGAAATTACAAATTTTCTAAAAAAAAATTAAATTTAACAGTGATTTTAAAAAACTAATGCTTTGATGTTCAAATCCTACCCTTTAATTTTCTAAAGAGAACTACATATTTAACTAACTACTGCTATAACATGCATGTAATTAAAAAGGCCAAAATACCACCCCCACCAAACTAAAGTCTTCCATCCGGGAAATTTTAGAAGGACTTATAGAGGAGGGGGTATGACATGAATTAAAGGTTGAGAAATACTGGTGTAAATTAAGAATCCTTCCAACTAAAAACAATCCTACCGCTTAACAGTAACAATCATAACAAACTGTTTGTCTACTTACGTTGTCCGATTTGTGTCTTCTCAGCCACCCCCGTGGAAATTATTAGGGGGGTCAGCAATAGGAAGCAATAGGTCACAAAACGCGTGGGGTGCATCTTGCTCCTGTGTGACGCCCCCTTTCTTAACTAGCGAACACCACACTTCTGTTTTTCTTAAGTTCCTTCTTAACAGCTCGATTGTTCTCCGATAAAGAACAATCGTTTCTGGAGATGCGGTTGTCGTCATGGAAACCGAGGAGTTATCTCTGCCGTTGGTTTTCAGGTGACCAAACACCTGTGTTGTGGAACTGTGGAATACGACTGACATAACGGAGGAGAGAAGTGCATGTTGAGTTTATTTGTTGGGAACGTTTTTAGGAGTGGAAATAAAAGTTCTATAAGGATTGCCGATTGAGGTCAAGTCAATAATAACTTACCGAAGATTGAAATTTTGAAAACGTCGAAGGATTCCTTTTGCACCTATTTTCAAAGGATATTCAATCTAAAGATAAGAAGTTCGCAAATTTGAAAGTTACTTTGATTTATTCAAATAAAATTTGTGTCCATCGAATTTTTCACCTCCTTTTTTCTTCTTACTAATATCTCCTGGAGTACTAAAGATATTTTCATGAAACTTTTTCTGGCCTTTTGTTATTATATTGCTTACAATTTCCTACGTGAAGTATTTGTTTTGCCTCCTTTAGTTTTTTTCATTATTAATTATTTTAACTTCATCATTTCGCCGCTAGGAGTGCTGTAAGCCGTTTGAAGGAATTCAGTATAGTCACATTACTATGGGTGCACCTTACTTCCATGACCATAAGAGGCGTTTTGAAATAAAACCGTGAAACGGACTATTCAAACACCCTGTATGTTAAAACTGCGAAATGACAAAAAAGGTTTTGAAAAATAAGTTACTAAAATTTTAAAAAGTGCGTGTGTGAAAGTTTTAAAAATTTTATTTAGATACATGTTACTTAAAAACTTTATGTTCTTTAGAGAAGACTAGTAAGGTTAGTGTAACGAAGTTTATCAGAATTTTAACCACGTGTTATTAAGAACCACAGATATAATTTTGGAGAGCAGAACTAGAATTTGCAAGCAAAAACTACAAGAATGTTAGACTGTATTTATATGAACCCAAAAATAAATTACTATATTTTTGGATCACCGTCATTCACGAAGTAGTAATTAAAAGGTGGTTTTAAAAGATAGATATTAAATATTCGTCTTAGATGATTTACAAACAATTGAAATATTCAAGTTTGTCTCATTTTCTAATGCGTGTCAAAAACAAGACAATAATTAAAAATTAATAACAAACAATTATCAACAAAATATGCGGTAGTTTAATGGCATGACATTTCACAGTATTGAAGTGTATACATCGATTTCCCAGCATATCCATTCGATGACAAAATGACGTATAGATGAGATTCTTCTGTTGAGGAATACACTGAGAAATCTATTGGAAAAATTCGGTGGACTGAATTAATCCCCAGTTGCGAACCTCTGAAAAGCTTTGTTGGGACAGTGCTTAATTCCGAATGTGAACCTTGGAGTCGAGTATTTGTGATACTTGACCTGCATAAAACAAAACGGCATGTTATCATAAAGGGTTTTTTGCAGCATTATAGAACCACATCATGGTAATCTAAAATCATGAACTTTAATCATGTTTTTTTTTCTTTAGAGAAGCAGTTATTAAAACGAAAAATTAATGTGCTTACAAAATTTAGGAGAGATTACATTACATAAGGATATTTAACTTTAAGAAAAGGAGATTATCTACTGTGGGGTGCACTATTTAAAAAAAAGATAGCATAAAGAATGCCCTTATAGTATCTACCAAGTGCTACCCCTTACTTGCTTGGAAGTAGTTGGAAATTTTACTACAATGAATTTTTATTGTCACTTTTAATTACTTTGTCACTTGTCTTTGTCGTGCATAAAAAGGTTAAATGAGTTTAATTAACTAGATTTTTAAAAAAAATTTCACATTTTTACTTAAAATTCCCAGTCTATTAGGTGTTTTGACAAGTCAGCCCAAACTCTACACAGGAGTACGTATACAGGATTTTTATCTACTCCTTACGTGAGGCGTACATAAAAAAATTCCCAAAGAAATGTACCTCTACGACCCATAGGCTTTCTTCGAAAAATGTGACGTCATCCGATACAAACTTTATAATTTCATTCCACGCACAGTAGACATTTTAAACATCTTAATCTGCCAACATATCAAAAATAACCATATTCCCGTTTCCAATAAACCTTTTAAGTATAGACCGGATATGACGTTACTGTCCCAATTTTCTCGAAAAACCATCTGTCGTTAGAGGTACAGTTGCCTTTGCGCATATACTCCACAAGGTATCTTTCTGTGTAGTAGAGCTTGAGCGGACTTATTGAAACACACTCTGTATATATTGCAAATGAAATCGTTATAACTAACCAAGTGCATTTCATTGGAAGCAGGTCCCGGTGATTCTGGTCCTGTTCTTTTACTCATGAGTCTCGGTCTCATGGTGTATGAAGGAGGCTTTTCTTTGATAAGATTCGTCGATACTGGATCATAGAGAGCCGGTCCTGGGCCCTAGGTAAGCAATCAAACAAGGGTTCTTTGTTTATTAGGAGTTAAATACATTTAGTAATTAGTTTTTATTAACTTTTTAATAATTTTCTTCTTAAGTTGAAGTGGTTATCCCTAAATTTTCTGAAGGAATAAGTAATCTGTCATTTTTTTTAAACCTTTGAGTAAAAGTTTGTCGTTTCCTCATATTTAGAGCTTTTTAAACAAAATGTAGCAAAATAAGAAAATTACGTTTTCAGTTAAACCCTTAGCAACATTTCCTTCCGGTAAATAGAATATATCCCTGACGGAATATAATTAGAGCGATTCGAAGGTAACCTAATATTCATTTATAACAGATACATAAATAGATAAGTTCTATGTAACATAATTGACATTTGCAGGATGTTTCAGAACTATTGTTGTAGGTCATCAACAAGACCATAGACGTAAAATTAATGGACAAAATAACTTTTAAATTACATAGTTACGTTATTACAGTATCTCAAACTTTGATACCTCGAAACTCTTCATATCTCAAAATAATAATAATAATAATAATATCCCTCCCTTGAAAATAAGAATGCTCTATCCTTTGTAATCTGGAAAACTCTCTATCTCGAAATTTGTTTCTGGTCCCTTCTATTCCGAGATATCGAGGTTATACTAAAACTAAATTTTAATGTTTTAACTATCGTATAACTCATAATTACCAGCAGTGGATGTTCGATGTTGTCCTTTATTCTCACAGAATACGACGGACCTCCTCCATAAGCCGTTAACCCTTTGTGCATGCAATCGGGAAGAGTGTATACGGCAGGACCTGAAAACAAGGAGGGGTTAAATGTTGAATGTGGCTCTAATCTAAGTAGTATCGAATTCAACGCCCACATACGATCGTTCCTCAGAGGTAGTGCAACAAGGGAAAAACAACAGTTGCTATAGAACACCATCCACACCTTAGAATCAAAAACTACTATCTCCGAAAAATCACATAGTCGATCAGTTCCAATCGTGTCATTGGCGGGATGGCGTTGTTAAGGGTTGCTTGCAGGGCGTTGTTAACCCTTTCAGTCCTAGCCGCTCCAAATTTTCCATAGGATTCAATGACAATCTCGGGCGGACTGATGTGGCAAGCAGGTTGCCACATCAGGAGCAACATCTTTTCATCATCTTATAATCAAAATAAAATAACACTGTCTTTTGGTCTGCTTCAGGAACATTCGGAATTGCAAGCGGAGAAGCTCATTTGATTGGTTCTTAAGCGCTGACATCATCGAGCTGGAAAGATCCAAACCAATCAAATGAGCTTCTGCAACGATCTAAAGCAGATAATGTTATTTGATTGGTGAATTGGTTATGGGTAGTGGTGGTTGATTGGCGTCTGATCGTCAGTCGCCGAGGATCGGGATTCCCGAAGTTTGCCGAATGGAGATAGTAGTGATTGATAATAAGATGACAATGTCGTCAAACTTATTTTTTTATTTTGTTTTATTTGCTGCCAAACAGACACATATCCAATTACATGGCGGAATAAACGAGTACAAGTACGAGTATAAAATGTCAAACACATAATAATATAGTCTTTTAGGATAGTGTATGATACATGCATAGCATACATGTGTCCATGTAATCATACTTGCTCCCTTTATACTTGAATTCTGATGCCCTCATTAAACAAGTTTTTCAAATTTTATTATATGGGCTGGTTAGAAGGAAAGTGGTGTAAGTCTACTGAACGTAGTTTTGAGTAATAGAAGGTTTTCTCTAACGGCGTCTGTGTTGTTCCTATTTTGAAGACGGCACTTTTTAGGCAGCTCTTACGTGCCAATCATTAAGCTTTTGACTATTACCACACTATAGGTAATTTACCTATTTTATTCTGATAGATTACTAAAAATTTACTGAAAATTACTAAAAAATTTAATTATGGTAAAAAAACCCCACAAAAAATGCGAAAAAACTGCCAAAACTTTATTTTGTATTTAGAAATCCTTTCTTTTCATTAGATAATCCGAAAGAGCATAGTTGAACACCCTTTAGTGCAAAGTTTCACGTAAATACCATCAATATTAAACGCTTGGGAGCCTGTTTTTTGCGTGTACAAAATTTGAGACCATAATTAAATTTTTACCAATAGTAGTTCTTCTACAAATTGAATTTTTCAATAATTTTTTTGGGGTGTCACTCCATTTTTAACTCCCTGGGATTTGGTCTGGGACCCTCAAATCCTATGTGATTCTGACTCGTCTAGGTGTCTACTATCCCCCCTATAGAAGTGTGACCCAACATTTATGGGACACTCTGTATGTAGCTGATAATGCACAACGGCGCAGGACTTACCCGGTCCAATGAGTCCCTTTTCGATTAGCGTTTTGAGCCTCATGGTGTAAGCTGGAGCATGAGGGTAGGCCATGAAATCGGAGTCTCCTCTCCCGTAGGCCGCAGGGCCTGGAGACATGAAGGCAGGCAGCTCGGTGACTTTAATACCCACTTTGGGCGCATGGCACTCGTCTATCCCTTTGTTCGTTAGATTTCTTGTGTTGTAGACACCGGGACCAGGACCAATGTAGTGGTACAATGGAGTCTCCCTGAAATTGAGCGAGTTAATACCAACACTGCAGTGGTTCCCAAAGAGTAAAGGTGGCGTTGACTATTGTCAATTCATTGTAAAAAAATCACTCAAACCCCCGGGGAAATATCACTTTTTAATCACTTTTAACATGCTAAAATTCAAGCATTTTTCAGGGGGGAATTCCCATCTACCTATGGCTTATAACTATACAGGGTTTTTTAAAAGTCCCTTTCACGGCTTTTATTTGCAAACAACGTCTCCTAGGGTCATGGAAGGGAAGTAAGGTCTACCCCTAGGCAAGTGACCCTGTAGCATCCATTGAGATGATTTACAGCGCCCCTAGTGGTGAAATAAGAAAGTTAAAAAATTAATTAAAAAAACTAAAGGAGATAGAACACAAACTTCAATACAAAAATTGTTTGAAAAATCATAAAAAAAAAAAACTCACAAGAAAATTTTACGGACCCTTTTTCAAAGCTCTCTATATTTTGTCTGCATTTAAAATATGTTATTTGTAAATCTTAAGGCATTTATATGCAACAATATGTGGCATTATGTCAGTATAATTGAATCGTCAGTTTGAAAAAAGGGGAATAAGTCCAAACACCAAGTTTTGATAAAATCGGGGGGGGGGGACTGAATAAGTAAAGGAATTTTTCTTGTATAACTACCAAATTTTTACTGGAAATTCAGGACCCTATTTTGAAAACAGAGCAATCATCGAAACAAATATAAGTACATTCAAAAATATTTTGCAGTTGAAAAAAAGTCGAAGGACTTATTCCCTTTTTCAACCTTATGAAATTTCAAATGAAAGAAAATATTAAAAACCACTTAAGCTAACATTCAAATTACATTTCTGCTTAGTTATCGGTACAAAAGTGAGAAATAGAAGGAGATTAAGGCAAATAAAATTCAAAATTATGGGTCAATAAGGGTCATTAAGGCAGTATACAGGGTGTTTCAAAATTGCGTTGCACGGCTTTTATTCGGAACCAGCGCCTCCTAGGGTCATGGAAGTAAGGTCTACCCCTAGGTTAGTGACCCTGGAGAATCTAATGAGATGACTTACAGCGCTCCTAGCGGCGAAATTAAAAAGTTAAAAAAATTAATTTAAAAACTAAAAGAGATAGAGTAAAAAGTTCAGTACAAAAGTTGTTGCCAAGATCATAACGAACTCAAGTAAAAAAAAATCATCAAAATAGCTTAATTATTCGAGGAGATATTCACTGTTGAAAATGGCACTTTTTTGAGTGGCGAAAAAGGGCCCGGCCACAAATTTAGAAACGCTTTCTCGTCATTATCGTGCGGGAGTTTTAAGCTTTACAGTGACTGATTTGATGGATCAATCGAAAATTATTTTTAATAAAAAAAGTATTAACGATCAATGGCTAATCGAAGGTTAATTAGAATTAAATATTTCGAAATCTGTTGACTTTTTAATGTTTTGCATATTGATAGGGATTGTCGTTGAGGGATCTGATTTGTTTGCCGCAAGGTAGTATAATTTCGAATATGGTTATTCAGTCAGCGAGCGCTTAGATTGGCCTGAGGGGAAAACGTCACTTGAATTTGACAAGCGTGCTGATTATTTCAGATGAGAGAAAGGAAATTATAGTTCTTAAATCTGAAGTTGATTTCTTTCTCAATTATAAAGCAATTTCACGTCATTTATTTTTCAAACATGACGACTTTTAGTAAATCTCAGTATTTAGAAATGGTTCTCATCTATGGAGAAACTCTACGGAATTCGGTTCGAGCTGCACGTGTATTTGCTGATCGCTTTCCAAATGATCCTCATCCTACATCAGCGACTATCAGGAAAGTTGTGCAGCGCCTTAAAGATACAGGAAGCGTTCTTAGGAGACACTATTCGATGAGACAACGTTCTACTAATCGCATACCAGATGAAGACTTACTGGCATACGCTTTATCCCATCCTCACACCAGTATTAGAGAAATGAGCGATCTGACTGGCTTACCAGTAAGTCGAATTTGGAGGGTTTTGAACAAGAATGGAGCGCATCCTTACCATGTTACACCACAGCAAGGATTGCTACAAGGAGATGAGGAACGACGTTTCGATTGGTGCAATTGGGCACTTAATGAATTGGAAAGTGACCCAAACTTTTTTAAAAATATCATTTGGTCCGATGAGGCAAAATTTCATCGCAATGGAATCTTTAACAGGCATAACACTCATGTTTGGGCTCTTCAAAATCCTGCATGGGGAGTTAGTGTTAGACATCAAGTACAGTGGTCAGTAAATGTGTGGTGCGGTGTTTGGAGGGACCGTCTAGTTGGACCAATTTTCTTCGTTGGTTCGCTGGATGGAAACAAGTACCTTCAGAATTTGCAGGATATCTTGCCTGATTTCTTGGAAGACATTCCTCTCTCACTGTTACCATCACTTTGGTTCCAACATGACGGCGCTCCACCGCACAAGCCACATCTGGTTCAAAAGTTCCTCAAAGACACATTTGGCAATAAGATAATTGGGTATGGTGGGAGTATTGAATGGCCTCCAAGATCTCCTGATCTTAATCCACTCGACTTTTTCCTTTGGGGTCACTTGAAAAATCAAGTTTACGAAACGCCATCTACGAGTCTCCAGGACTTAAAAAACCGCATCATCGACAGTTGCGCAACTGTCACACCCCATATGGTCCAAAATGTGCTTTCTAACATGGTTGAAAGGACACAAAAGTGTATTGTTGCCCATGGTAATCTTTTTGAGCAAGCTCAATAAATTATAATTTTGCACTGTGAATTTCTTCCTTTTCTCCTACTTTGTGTCCTACCAATATGCAAAACATTAAAAAGTCAACTGTTTTCGAAATATTTATTTCTAATTAATCTTCGATTAGCGATTGATCGTTAATACCCGTTTTAGTAAACATTTATCTCGCAAAAGTAACGATTTCTGATCGTGGTAGTTCTTAAATGTCCAAGCTTGGACTTTCCTTTTTAAAAAAATTTGAAGCATTATTTTCGATTGATCCATCAAATCAGTCACTGTCAAGCTTAAAACTCCCGCACGATAATGACGGAGAAAGCGTTTCTAAATTTGTGGCCGGGCCCTTTTTCGCCACTCAAAAAAGTGCCATTTTCAACAGTGAATATCTCCTCGAATAATTAAGCTATTTTGATGAATTTTTTTTACTTGAGTTCGTTATGATCTTGGCAACAACTTTTGTACTGAACTTTTTACTCTATCTCTTTTAGTTTTTAAATTAATTTTTTTAACTTTTTAATTTCGCCGCTAGGAGCGCTGTAAGTCATCTCATTAGATTCTCCAGGGTCACTAACCTAGGGGTAGACCTTACTTCCATGACCCTAGGAGGCGCTGGTTCCGAATAAAAGCCGTGCAACGCAATTTTGAAACACCCTGTATATCAATGGAATAAGTGAATATGAATAGAGAGAAACATTCCCTGGATAAAAAAAAAGTTATAAAAACTTTTAAATTAAAAGAAAATTTTATGTTGGCTTAGTTTACAGCACAAAGAATAAGAAAAGAAAGACAACTCAACTTAACCTCAACTTCAAATGAAATTAAAAAATGCATTGAATGGACATCGATTACGCAAATTCAAGGGGCTATATCTGCCTATAAGGGGTAGTTATTTTTCCCCTCTTTCCACTCATGTGTAGAGCAAAGCTTAGAGATATTTTTGAGCACAAAAAGTCAATTTGTCATTTCTTATTCCCTTTTTCAAACTGGCGATTCAATTATTATAAATTATAAATTATTTGTTTTATGGGAAAAATCATACTTTTCACCAATCTTGTAGGCGGGAGCTTTAGTTTTCCGTTTGTCATGGTGTTCTTCTCCTACAAAAATATGAAGAAAAAAATCAACACTAGCAGGTAAGTTACCTATTTCATATATAAAGAGTTCTAATTTTCATAACAAAGAAGCCTATTTCCGGTTTTTAGGGTTATAAAGTCTACTTAAATTTGCATAAATATACACAGCAGAAACTGATACTACCTACCTAGAATTCAATTTCATTACTAAAAATTTCTGCTATTTTTGCTTTTAAATCAAAATTTGAACGATATTCTGATTTTTAATAGAATGGCTGCTATCTCGTAAAAAAACATCCTTCCGCTCATGATATAGGGATATACTTTTTTTCCTGTCAGTAAGATCACTTGATATGGTTAAAAACTGATGAAAAATCCTGTGTTTGAATTTTTTTCTGCGTTTGGCCGTATTTTGAGCTATTTTCTCACTACTATTAAGAGTTGCGTCATTAACTGATACTTTTAACCAGTTTCAAACTATAACAGTGGTTATACTACGTATACTATATGAAAAAGCTGCGAGCTATTTTTATCTTCTGAACATCTTTTAAGATATTATTTAAGCAAGAATTAATCGATATAAAAAATGTTTGCTATCTACAACATATTTTTAAGCAGGGTATTTTTCTAATATTTCTAGATTTCAACCTCAATGCTCAACGTCTAGAAGTTGTTTAATTCCCTCCAAATTTTGCACACGTCTTATTGGTACCAATACACAACTTTTGCCATCCCAGTCCCAAGAGATTTCGAAAAAAAAAATTCGATGCTACTGGACTTAATGGGCATTAAGTGGCATTTTTCATACCTAATGTTGGTGGTAAATTTACTATCGCAGGTCCGGGTGAACTAAATGATGCTCCAGTTGGACCAATCGCCGATGTTGACTTCCAAGGGTTTTGTTTAATATAATGACTGAGATACAGTCTATCATTCGGCTGAAATTTATAAAGTAAAAATCAATCAAGATGTATTAAATTAAGCGAAAAGAGAGTAACATTTGAAAAGGGAGAGTGAAAGGAGAAGGTGTTAATTTAACATTTAAAAATGAGTTATTGTAGTGGATGAATAGGGTATGCTTGAATTACATTTTGGAAAAGAGAGATTATATTATAGATTATTTCTCTAGGATAATTGAATCGTCTGTTACAAGCAAGAAGGGAATAAGTCCAAAAACGAAGTTTTGAGAAAATCGAAGAAAAAAAAACTGTATAAGTAATGGAATTTTTATCCTATAGCCACCAAATTTTTACAGGAAATTCATGACACTGTTAAGAATACAGAACAAATGATCGAAAAAACTATAAGTGTATTTAAAAAGGTTTTACAGTTAAAAAAAAGAGGATGGACTTATTCCCTTCTTAAACCTTATTGAAATATCAGCTGAACAAAAATCTTAAAAACCACTAAAATTGACAATTTAATTATATTTCTGCTTAGTTCACGGTACAAAAGTGAAAGACAAAAGACTAAGACGAATAAAATTAAAAATTTCTATAAAACTGGGTCATTAAGGCGCTATCAATGGAGTAAGTGAATATCAATGGAGTCAAATATCCATTGGTTAAAAAAAAAGAAAAAACGCTTTTAAATTCAAATGAAATTTTATTTTGGGTAAGTTTGCAGGCCAAAGAATAAGAAAAGGAAGACAAATTAAATTAAATTTCAAATTTTATCAAAAAATACAATGAATGGACATCGATTTCGCAAATTCAAGGGGCTATATCTACCGATAGGGGGTAGTTATTTTTTTCCTCTTTACACTCATGTGTAGAGCGAAGCTTGGAGATTTTTTTAGCACAAAAAGTCAATTTGTCATTTTTTGGACTTATTCCCTTTTCAAAACTGACGATATTCAATTATTGACAGATACCACACTGCAAATGCGAGAAGCACTTTTGAAACGCCAAATACAAAAATGAACGCTTCTAATCAAAAGAGTTTTGATTGCATTTTGCGATTATGTTGCCATTAGTAGTATTTTCGATCCAAATTTAAGAATACTTTCAGATTCTAAACATATCTTACAACTCCTATTTTTAGAACACATTTCTAACACTAACTTCCCGAACATATTCAGAACACTCTCAAAACACAAAAAAGGGTTAAAGCAGGAGTCGGCAGTTAGTTTTAGTCGGGGTCCAAATAATTTTGAAAATTTTTAACTAGGTCCAGAGAAAAAAGGTACTTAATTACTTTTACATTCTTATCTTCAGATACACATATTTTTACATAGATATTGAGTAGTGCAGAGTATCTTATTAATGGAATTGTTATTGTTAATTTTAAAAAAAAAACTGCTGTTAATTGCCGTTAAAAACGTCTATATCACAGCGACACCATTTAAAAAATCAAATATATTTATTAAATATTTAAAAAAGCATTGATTAAGCCCTATTGCTTAAAAGAATGGGTTTCGTCCGCAAGAGAACTTAAAACCTCTATTTATTAACTCCAAAGAAATAAACTTTTTACCTTTCCCAGCACTTTTCCTAAAAAATTATGAAATTCAAACCCATTAACTTTTGTCTTAAAAACTTGTAAATTTTTAATAGCCTTATATTTAAAAGGCTTTTCGGATGGAGCTTGGATATTCCAAGTGGCATAAGAAAAAAGCAACGACTTTTTTAAAAAGGGGTTTTCCTCCAGGATATTTTATACAGAAGATAAATGGCGATCCAGGAAATAACCTCTCGCGGTCGGCCAGTTGCGTGATATTTCTAACTTTTGGGGACCAAAGCACCTTACAAATACAAATACAAATGTAATCGATCAACAAAACAGGCTAAAAGCTCAGCAAGGTTGATCCAGTCTATTCAATTCAACCCACCCGATTTCCAGTATTCGTCTATTTTCTTTTAAACTCGTCCACCCCACTTGAGTTAGCTATAGAATCCGGTAATGCATTCCATTTATCCACTACTCTATTAAAAAAATAATGCTTCCTACAATCCCGATTAAAACTTGCCTTATTCAATTTTAAACTGTGACCCCTCGTTCTATTACCCGTACAGAAATCTAGTCCCTCTGGTGTCCCCTTGTTTTAACATTTTCTTTTCTTAGCAATATATCACGGGAGAGTTAATGGAATTGAACCTAAATAATATTTAATAAACTAAAATTAAGAGATGATATTTACTTCTATAGTGTCCGGTTGATGCGTGTGGGCATATCTTAGCTTAGGTCGCGGAAGAGTATTCCAATTATTTGATTTAGCTCTTTCGCTTAGCACTTTTTTGGAATTGGAACTCTTTATCCCGCCACTTTTTGGTTTAGATGTGCCAGCCACTTTTTTGGAGTCGGAACTCTTAATCTCGCCATTTGTTGGTTTAGCCGCGACATTCTCTTTTTTGGAGTCGGAACTTTTTTTTCCGCCTTTTTTATGATGCTTAGAATTTTGAGGCATATTTGCTGCACGAAACCTAATATGTGTTCTTTATTTGTTTACTACGAATTTAGACGTGAAAAATTATACAAAACTTGTGCTTTCTGTTTGTTTCTCCCACATAAGAGAATGGCCAACAGTAGACTTAATTAGCAAAATATAAGTCTAGTGTTTATTTGTTCGGGGTTTTTCTTTGCAGTTTTCCTATTTTTACCTGTTTCAAATGTGGTTTTCAATGTAAAGAAATTAAAAAAAAAAATGTTTTCTTTTGAAACACCCTGCATAGTAATTTGAAGAATTTCAAAAGCCAACAACACGTTCATAAAAGATATAAAAAAGATGATACTAGTATATATTCAGACCAAAATCTTTTCGTGAACCACCAAAAACTGACTGGTATTTTGAGAACAGAGCATTCGCACTTGACGACGTGGAGGACAGGCAACAACGTTGCTAAGGCTGTTGTTCACCCGTTGCTACAGAGGTTGTTAGGGGCGGAGTCTAGTGATCGCAAATGCCCCAATAGAAGCATTCGCACATGACGTCACACTTGACGACGTGGATAGGCGTGGAGGACAGGCAACAACGGTGCTAAGGTCTGAGTCATGCGAGTCATGTGATTGAAAATGCTCTACTTCTGTGCAAGGGAATTGAAAGCAAAAAAAAAAAAAAAAAGAGGTGTTCTGATTCACCGTTTTACGGTACTTTATGGTAGTGTTATTCTCAAAATGTTTCAAGGTGTAGATCTGACGGCAAGTAGAGAAATAACAAGAAAAAATTCACCAAATGCTACAAAACTTTGTAGTCAATGAATCTTTGTAGTCGTCTTCAGAACGATGCCAGCATAGTTTTTTTTAGAAAAGGAGTTAGTTAATTTGTTACTTAAAGGTTAATTTGTGGTAGTCTAATCATGGCCACCACTTTTTCCATTATATAGGCGGCTTGACTAGAAGCCTTCCTCCACTCTCTTGCGTTACCTTCCTATGCAGGCCCGTGCTGGGTACCTTCAGAGGGCGGTGGACAAAGAGTGAAAGGGCGCCGCCCAAATAATGATTTGTAAACCTAAAAACTTACTTTTCTTTTAAGATTGGCGACGTTTCACAAATTTATTTTCTCAATAGAAAAAAAATTAAAGCAATACTGCTATTTGAGATAATTTGATTGTTTTTTATTTTTAATATTTATTTTTTGTGAAAAACAGTATTTTTAATCATTCTGAGCCCCTTCGGATGATTACATCAAAAGAGGACTACTCCTTGTAAGTCAGAGAATATTCAAGAAATATCAGTTTATAATGTATTTAAAAAATTCGAGGGGGGTCTGGGGGTCCTCCCCCAGAAAATTTTTTTGAATTTTTACTCCTAAAAGTACTGTTTTGACACATTTTGATACCCTTTGGGTTACACCCGGAGGAAAAAACAGCATAAATATTTGTCTAAATTTTAGGGGGATTAAACCCCTAAAACCCCATTGGATATGGCCCTGCGTTCGATACTCCTCTCTAATGACTAAGGACGGCCCTTAGTCAAGTAACTACCTGTTTAAATAACAGCACCCTAAAAAATTAACGCCCCGCCCTTTCAATTTCAACGTATTTCACTAAAGGCCCAAGAAAAAATCAGTGCTGTGCCCTTGTATTTTCTGGTCTGTGCATGAAGAGGGGCGTCTAAAAGACACCGCCCCGCCTTCGCAAATTCGAAGTATTAAACAAAGAGCAAAATCGCCATGAAAAATCACCGCAGTAAAATTAAAGCGGAACTTTTAAATTTCGCGGTAGCTTAAAAGGGCGCCCTGAAAACACCTCCTAGTTTTCTACTATCAAGGTATGTATTAGTACTTTTTTTTTTGCTTAGGGTTCCCCTAGTCGTGCAAAAACACTACCTTGACTTAACACTCTCAAAGGTATTGCTGTTTTGATTAAAGGCGCCCACCTCTATTAAGTAGTAACCTACAGTCGCAACACTCAAAGCCTTGTCAGTTTCGGAATAGGAGGGCGCCAAAATTTCCTGGCTGGAGGGCGCACCGGGATATGTCCCGGCGGCCCAGCACGGGCCTGTATCCTATGCCGTGCTGATGAGTCCAAACAAGGACGAAACTGGTCCATGGCTGGAGGTGACGCTTGAGAGTTGGAGTTTCCATAGTTTTTTTAGACTTAAATTTTTTGGATGCATATAACGAAGCACCATGCATTCGAAGCCCTCAATGACCGCTTTTGGTCTGAAGAACACCGGTCAGAAACCACTAACCAAGGGGAATTGGGGTTGTCGGGGATCCTTCCCCGGAAAGTTTTTAAAATTTTAAAGTGAAAAATGCAATTTCAAGCTATTTTTTAGAGATTCTCGGGGATACATGGCTCCCCTGGACCCCCATTGGGCCTAACCTGAATTTCGATACTTCACACCAGTGACGTATAAAGGAATTTTTATCAGGAGGGCACCAAATGTCATTTGAAGAAATTTAGTTATTTATATAACTAGAACTACGCCTAGATTTTTGCGTTCGGGGAAAGGACGAAATGATTCCCAAGCCTTTAAATGTAGCTTTTTAGAAATCATAAATACTAAATAAAATTCTTAATAGAAATTAGAAATCAACTATAAATTTTCTTACAAAATTTTTGCACAAGACCTCTTTAATCTAAAAATTTTCCACTGTTTCAAAAAAAAAATAACCCTTTTGCTAGATTTATTATACATTAAAATATTTTTTTCCAATTCAATTGGAGCAATTAAATTGCTTCCTCTGATGATGAAGGAAATGTTACATGCTGACTCACTATTGACTGGTAAAAAAGCTACTTAGCACTAAGTCCTTTTAATCTTTTCCACATTTTTACAGACTTTTCCGTAAATTTTTTTAATTATTCATGCACGTTATCAGAAACCTTTCTGGTAAAGGACAAAACTGAGCATAATTCATTAAAACTTATTAAAGGGAATGTTGCTTTTCAAACACAGTTCAGGTTCTGCCCAAGTTCCACTTCTTTTTTTTAATTTGTTTGGAATAATTCCAATTACTCTCTCAATTATCACGATTCTTAAGACGTTCTAAACACTAAAATCAAAACCATAATTCATAATTTCCATGTCTTAATAATCTGTAACTTTTCTTCCCTATAATATAATAACAATGGACAAAAATAATTGTCTGAGAAATTAAGCCATTTAAATTATGTTTCTAAAATTAAATATGAATACAATCTTTTGATTATTTAGCACAAAATAGATCAGGGTATAAGAATTCACTGACAATTTGTTTTATTTCTATCCTTTTACCTACTGTAAAAAGTTTTCAATTCCATAAAATGTATTTCTTTTTATTCCCATAGCATATTTTTTATTTTAAAATGGTGTAGTCAAAGCTTTAGTATACATCCTTATGCAAATTGACAGTTAATTTTTAAACACTTCGTTTTAATCCTAGCAAACCTTTTTTTGAAAAATACTTATCAATTAAAACTAAAAAGGCTAATTTGATGATATTAAAATATTTTAACAATTTTTAAAACAAATGCTTAAAATATTTAAAAGATAAATAATGAGACCCAGTGCAAGAAAAACATTTATTCGAAGATAACAATGCACAGAATAACATTCTAAACACTAACAAAAGCTTCAAGCAGCATGTTAACATGTAAATACATACTTTGTTTTGATTGACATATTCTAATAAATGCAAAATTAAAACATATCAAATATGTGTTGTTGGTATTTAACACAATAACAACTAAATTTTATCACCCTAAGTCTGTCATTAACCTTTTAACATATGATGGATATCTCTAATATAGGAAGAAATTGAGATTCTCATTCAGCTAAATTTTCCTCCCCTTAACAGTTCTCATACCACAACCCATATATTGTGGTTTTCAACCAAAGTAGTTTAATTTTAGGGAATAACCATGAAACAGACATTTATAAAAACTATCTTCTACTACAACTTTATTTATAAGCTTGTAGCTTGATATTTAAAAACTTTAGAGCTTTAACAAGTTAATGCTTAAGGATACCATTGTACTTAAAGCTAAAAAGTATAAAGGAACTGTATCTATTTATCAGATCATAATTTCTTTGAATAATAATTCCATTGAAAGTATTATCTGATTTTTATAATATATAATTCAGTAATTTTAGATTTGAATATGTGCCCTAATCCTTAAGCCCTTCCTTTTTAAATAATGAAAAATACAACTATATTTTACCTCTTTAAAAACAAAATGGTTCAAACATACACAGCATTCCAGTGAATAGATTCATCAAAAACATAACAAACTTTCATTACATTTTGTCGCACGTTTAAAGGATACCAAAGAAAATCCACACATACACAGCAAATCAAAAAAGGTTCACTCCAACAACCCTGCAAAATAATCAAATTTTAAAATTGTTGAATTCTTTTCTTTTTTATGACCTAAGAAAACAACAAAAAAAGTATCCTTAGTTCATAAAAAGGAAACATTTTGAATACCACGATAGTGTTCAGGAAGTAAAAACTGCCAGAATAAACAAGCATTTTAAGGGTTCTATTTTTACTATTTTTCTGCACAAGGTCTTTGGTACTAAAAAACTAAATCAATGTTACTCAATAGCTTTTGTCTCATATATCTAATACAGTAGACTCCGCTTAATGTGATCACATTTTTCCAAGATCAAAATGATAACCATATCCGATTGATAATAATAAGGGGTTCTATAACAAAAAGTGGTTAACAATGTAACTTGAATGTTTGCATTAGAATCACAACTGTGTAGTTTTAATTGAAGCATTTAAAACAATATTCTAGTATATATTTTGGAACTTAAACATTTTTAATGAAAAATATAGGAGAATTGATCATATAACACTACTACATTAATGACTCATTTTGTATGTTTATGTATTTGAAATTGGCCTTCCAACAGGGAAAAAAGGAGTTATTTTTAGGGATTTCACCAAATTTCAATAACATTAAATATATACTGATCATATAAAGTGATACATTTTGGGTTAATTTAAATAGGGGTGATCGGGACCAGTAAGTTTTGATAACATTAACCTTGATCACATTAAGCGAAGTCGACTGTAGTGCTTGAGATACAAGTGATTACTTCTAAACTTGTCATTAGGGGGTGATGAAAGTGGTGTCTTGGGATAGAGCATGCAGAGACAATAGACAATATTCAGAAGTTAAGGCCACAATTAGGGATATCACTGAACTAGAATCTTGTATACTGCACTGCATTTGAATTTACTGAATGTTGTTTTACTAGTGAGTGATTGTGAGAGTCTAAATACCTTAGGATCTGTGAAACTGGTTGAAGTGGTTCCACATGATTCTCTCCCTAGCAAACCGCTTTCCGCACACATTGCATTCGTACTTTCTGCGAACGTGAACATCAGTGTGGTCTCGGATGTGGCCTTTGTGAGGGGTTATGTAGTCGCAGTACCTACACTTGTAGTGCTTGCGTCCTCCTACACATATGTAGGCTGCTTCTGAAAAAATCAACAACTTTCTTTCAGTTACTTAAGGAACACGGTACATCCAGTGCAAAAGCAAATTCTGATATAGAGTAGACAAGTCCATAGCAACACTTTTAAGTAGCACTAAAAGGTTACATATCAGGAAAAATTAATCATGACAGAAGATATTGAAAACTCAAATTATGGAAATCATAAAACTCAAATAAATAAATGGAAGTATAAAACAATATCTGTATATTTACATTAGAACACAAAAAATGTGTGAGATTATTAGTTAACTATGTGATGTAGATGTTAACTGTAACTGTGATGTTGTTGAGTGTGAGCGGTAATAAAGAAATGAAAGTTGAATGGAACGGTTCTGTTTCACTTGTTCTATTCAGGCCTGTTGGCCATAAAGTTCTTTATGTAAGGATAACTAATGTTTAAACCTAAATTTATTAATTGTTGTCATTACAAAACATACTTCATGCATTTTTATGTACTGAATTCCAACTGATGGCAACAGGTTAATCATATCTGCAAGTAATCATTAATTGTTTTTGTTTCATGTGTTGCATATTTTGGTCATTATTTGGGAGTTAAACTGATCATTTTTACTAGCTTGTATTTATGGGAAATTTAGACAATCTATTGTATTTATCTGTTTAAATAAGTCATACATAATCTAGATAAAAAGGATATTATTTAAATATATAATGTTTAAGGATTTAATTATAAAAATTTGAGCTTCTATTACACATATAAATGAGCTTACATTGATAAATTTTCAATAAATAATAGACTTGTAGTACACAAAAGTAAAACTAATATATAAATCTACAGGTTCCTGCATCACACACTACTTAGTACTAACTTATAACTAATATTAACATACTAATTCAGAAAAAAATAGTTCATTTTATACTGCATGTAAAATAAACAAGTATTTGAAATTCAATTCTTCAATTAAATTTTAAAAGTGTACTATTCACAAATAAACCTCTAACCATACCACTAAAAGTTTTCAAAGATTTTAACACATAAATATTTTACTATAAACTTGACAAAACTTTCTTAAATACTAGCAGATAGTAAGAATTCCAACATGGTATTAATACTTTTTGTTTCATGGAAAATCTTTAGATATTTTCATATTAAATTAAGATGAATTCAAAAAAGAAAAATGTTTTAATTTAAAATCACTTCATACTAATTAAAGAATATTATAAGTATTTTTCAAAAACTAAGTTAAGTAAGCAATGTTGGTTTTTGATCAGAAACAGATTTTGAATAGGTTGTAGATAGCTAGGGGCAGAGTTTTTTTAACGGACAAATTTTCAATGATTAATTGCAAATAATCCAGGACTCTCTAAAGCACAGCAATTGGGTTTTTTGACAACCTATAAAAAGAAAAAAAATATTAGAATCGAATAATAAATACATACAATAACACTTTATTGAAAAAGTAACATTGAAAAGTTTTGACATAGCCGAGAGAGGGTTTGGGCGATACATCATCTCTGAAAGTCAGAAACTATCTTTGTCAGACCACAGAATAATACAAAATTTACATAATATCTGCCAATTTACAATATCCCCCATTTTTTTTCTGGCTATGCAACACTTTTTTTTTAAATATAATGCACAACATAGAACTTGTACATAATAAAATCAAAATAAGTTTCCAGAATGATGGGCCGTGGTCCAGTTGACTGGACTATGGCCCATTATCCAAAAAACCTATTTTGATTTTATCATAAACAACGGCCGTGAATCTCTTTAAGTTTACAAAACATTTTGTAAATAAAAACATTGAAAAGCCCACTTTAATTAGAAAAGCATCCTACACACAAAATAAACCTTTTTCTTCAAATGTTTTCATGACATATACAGTAGAACCTTGATAAAGTGATACCATCTGGGATGATCTGTAAAGTCGTTTTAACAAAATGACATTATAACAAATAAAATTATTATTATTACACAATCAATACTTTTATTACTGGTCATTGAAATGTAGGAGTTGCTATGATGGAGGGTCATAGCAACATAACTCATGTTGTAAAGACGTTTGGCTGTATTTCTAAACTAGCATGCTGGCTTCATTGAAAGATATTATAATCTGATAATAAGTTAGTATCATATTGATATTAGTTAAAAATGCATCTATAGAAACATGAGATACTAAAACCAAGCTTACATCACAAAAAAAGTTTCTTTGATACATTTTTGTTTACTTTTCACAAGCATAAATAATGAAAAACTGGTACTTACATATTATCCACATACCACTGACTAATTGCCAAAGATTTTACAGTCTTTAAAAAAGTTTTTTGTTTCATTTGATTTTGTTAAAACCTTTACTTACTGTGGATTGTGTTTGCTTTATATTTTAAACAGCAAAGCTTGCCAATGACATGTGGATAATATGAAATCACTGAAAAACTTAACAGAAAATTATTTGGTATCAGCTTTAATGATTAGACTTTTTCTATATTCAAAAGATAAACAAAGGACCAGCCTTGTTGGGCTTTGAGCCTGTAGCTGGTTGACAATATTTGTATTTGTAATAAAAGAATTGTTGTCAAACAGGACACACAAATATTAATATTTTCTATTACGTAACACAAAAGCCATTGTTATTAAAAAAAATGGACAAGCCAAATTTCAGAGTAGTTGCATTTATAACATATTCTGGTACTTCAACAGGGGATGGCAAATGTCATCACTATGTAGTATATTGATTATCTATAGTGTCAATCTTACCTGGGAATAATACTCACCTGGTTATCAATTCATAAATTAAATTTTAATCAGAAAAAGGAATAAAGAGACTTTTTATCCCTAAACCTAAGTTTAATATTGCCTTTAGCATAAATTTTTTGACAGTTATAATACAATTATGAAGGTCAGAGAATAGAGCCTAAATATACCAACACAAGAATCATAACAAAAATTATAACCTTTCATCAAGCATCAAGGTCTATAATAACATGGAAAAACATAAAAATATTTCAAGCTAAGGGAACATAAATAATACCCACAGCAAATCAATGAGGTAACACTCAAATGAAAAGGTGTTAGTAAACCTGTTTTAACCAAACTACTGTCAACACGTTTAAGGGAGTAGTTCAACCATACGATCCCAATATGATACTTAAATGTTCTTTGTACAACTTCAATATTCTAACAATATTATTCCGATCATTTAAATCAATAAAATAAGGAAGAAGAATTTTTTTTACGAAATTGATTATTCATTCGTAAAAACCATTAAAAATATTTGAATACTTGAAATTATATGAATATTTTGCGACCATAAATCAAGATATTACCAAAAAAAAATGAAAAATATACTACAAAAACATAAATATCATCATGCTTGCATGTTGCATAATGAACATAACCAACAAACAAAACAATCCTGAACGAAAAAGTAAACAAATACAGACGGAAGAAAAATCGATGCCAATTCGCGACAACATATTTATTTTCGCCTTAACAAACAGATAAATCACTCGTCAGTAAAACTAATTTGGGAACGTGAAACCCCTGAGTGAAAAAGTGAAACTGGTAACACTCAAAACAGTTGTTTCTTTTTTATTTTTTTACCTTGAATTTTATCAAACTTAGCACTTCGAAATGACGTCGATAGTAACATACTAAAAATCGGACAAAATCGTCTCGCGGGAAATTTAATTTTAAAAATTTGGCCACAAAAACTTTTCTGCGCTAATTCGACTAAACTGCGGATTCATTTCGTTCAAAGAGGTGCATATGCTGCTTGTTTGTTGTTTGTCACTGTTGATATAAAGTTACTAAACAATATCTATTGGACATCATTGAAGGATTCTATAAACTAACATTCTGAATTAGCTTACCACTATTAATGAGTGTACAGTTGAATTACTTTATGAAAATGAGAAGTTATATCATCACTAACTGAGACAGAGAAAAAAAGAACTAAATAATAATTTTATAGGTTAGTTTTTATCAATTTAATACTAATTATTTTTAATTAATATTCTTATTTTTATTAGCAAACACTTAAAAAAATTAGAGTTAAGTTATAAAATTAGGCTTGAACCCTTGAACACTCTTTTTATTGCAGAAACATGTCAAGTACAAAAGCTTATTTTTTTTTTTTTTTTTTTGCAAAGGAGAAAAAGCTTAAAAAAATGTGTCAGTTAAATATCCAAATAAGGTCTACTTTAAGAAAAAAAATATTAAACAACTTAATTAAAGAGCAGTTTCAAAGCAGTTTTAATCAAAACAAAAAAAAATTGGTGTCTGAAATGTTTCTGATATGAACGCTTGAGTCAGCTAATCAATTCAATTTTGTATTAAATGAAAATTTTTCTTTTTTCATCAATTTGATTTCAAAGGTAGACTATTAATAGTTTCTGCTCAATTTAAAAGAATTTCGAAATCAAATGTCATTGCATTTCACTTGAGAAAGTTTTTCATAAGAGAAGCTGCACTGGAAGTTAAGTATAGTTTGTCTTAGAAACCAAATTCTGTCGATGATTAGCAAACAATTTTGAGAAAAAAGTGATTAAGTTATGCTTACTAATTTAGCTCCCACCATTCATTATTGTTTTACTACAATTAGTTTACACAAATTCCTAATTTTGCACAGATGATAGGTAGACTGGCTCAAGCATGAATGCTGAAATGTTGTTATCTATGAGTTTTAGTTCAGAATACTTACTTGAGAAAAAACAAGGATGCACATTTTGTAAATGTTTTTATTGCTATTTATTGACATGAAATATATGATACAATGAAATTCTTAGGAACTGTGTTAAAAGGTACAAAAAGAAAAATAATCGTATTCTTCAGTTGTCCTCAGGTTCATATGGATTATGGCAGTTCTTGCACAAAGACTTGACCAAATACAGGGTTATAAAAAAACTATTTAGCTAAAAGAAACTAACTCCTATTTAAGACACTCTAGCAATTTTATACCGTTCGCAGAAACAGGATAGCCCTTTGGTGGAATGGAGAAGAGAATCATGTGGAGAAGAATAATTAAACTTTGCCAGTTACGGTTACAGTGAAAAAGTTTAAGAGGAAAGTTTCAGGGTTACAGTAAAAGGTTTACTCTTGGTTAATGAGTTACCATGAACTCTCTCTGCTCACTTAATATAATTTATTCGTAAACGAGTGGCTTTGATTAATTGATTAATTTATGGGTACTTTAGGATTAGCCGGGCGCAAATTTCTAAAATGAAAAGCATTCCTGATTTGATAACCTACTTTAAAAAGGTTTGTTAGAAAGTATCATACGTGGAATGCACACAACACAGTTTAAGACGAAACTAACACCTACAATAGGGTGTATCGAAAAAAACTTTTTTTTGATTTTGATAAAGTCTTAGCAAAACAAAGTTGTCTAAGGTGGCAGAGAGTACCTGTGAATTTTTTCAGAATTTTCGGATAATATCTAGGGGTGCCGCAAAGCCCCCGAAGGTTCCCATGTTAATCCTATGGGCGCGCTATGGACCCTATATGATCTAGGCCATCCGACAAAACTTGAATAATAGCCTAAATATCTATATTTCGTTGATTGTGGGCTCTTGGAAATACGCGATTTTCAACGAAATTTGAGCACACAAAAAAACGTAATATAGATATTTAAGCTGTTATTCAAGTTTTTTCGGGTAGCATACTTCATTACTTCATATAGGGTCGTATGCTACCCGAAAAAACTTGAATAACAGCTTAAATATCTATATTACGTTTTTTGTGTGCTCAAATTTCGTTGAAAATCGCGTATTTCCAAGAGCCCACAATCAACGAAATATAGATATTTAGGCTATTATTCAAGATTTTGTCGGATAGCCTAGATCATATAGGGTCCATAACTCGAGTGAAGACATTCGTCGTGTGATTAGGGTAGAAATGAGGGGCGAAAAACCGATTTTCGGCCTTCTTGGCTTGCGCGCTCCATTGGATTAACATGGGAACCTTCGGGGGCTTTGAGGCAAACCTAGATATTATCCGAAAATTCTGAAAAAATTCACAGGTACTCTCTGCCACCTTAGACAACTTTTTTTTGCTAAGACTTTATCAAAATCAAAAATTTTTTTTCGATACACCCTAACCTACAATGCCCAAAAAAAGCCCAACTATTGGCACATCCAAAGGGACGCATATGTAATATTGGAGACAACTTATAAACACATTACAGATCCTGTAATACATTCGAAAAAGATTCTGGTAACTCTTAACAGCCTATATTCACAGCCATCAAAGTCGGTCTTAAATCCTTGGTAAAAGAACGATTCCACCAATCAAATTCAGCGAAAAGCTAATTTTTCTTCCTTTAATTGCTGGTTAACACCGACGCTGATGACTGTGAATAGGGCTGTAAGTTTTAGCTACCATGTCAAGGTAGATGGAAAATACAATGCTGATTTCAACCAGACCATTACTAAGAAAACTGTTGTTTTAATTAGTAGTGAAGCATCCTATATCCATGTATGATGAGTGACTCTTAAGTAGAAATAATCTTGTTGAAGCCAGTAATTTAACCAACTTAGAAACTTTTCTTTCAATGTAGAATTCCACCAGTTTATACAAACCCACCACTTTAAGTTAATTGTTCTCTTTTCGGAACAACGAATTCTTTGTCTCTGTCTTCAGATTCTGTTTCTAATGCGATTTTCATATTATACTTTTATATCACCGTAAAACATACAAACTTGAAGAGAATAATATTCTCTACTCTCTAATATTCTCTACTCTCTAATATTCTCTACTCAGTCGCTTCTCTTTTCTTAGCCGCACAATGTTACATGCAAATGATATGCAAGCAAACGCTTACAATAATAAATTACGTTAAAAGAAGATTAATCTTCTCAATGGTTAAATATAATCTTCATCTATCCTTCTTCTTGGTCAACAAGAGCAACAACTTCTTTCTCTTAGGATCATCTTCCACTTCGTCTTCACACTTCCTTCTCTTCAGCGGCCTCTCCTCTCGATCATTATAAGGTATAAGCACGGGCGTGCCGTGTTTGAGCTCCTCCCTCAATCGCCGCAAGTCGACGCGGACGCCACGCCCACCTTGCTCTTGCTCCTCCTCCTCCTCCGTGACGGTTGGGCGGGGCGCGCTGGCGGCCGCCTCGTCGGGTGGCGAGTACAGCTCCGAAGAGCTGACGTTGTGGTCGGCGATGGAGTGTCTGAATGACGTCGTGTTGTGGGCGTGTGATGACCCCGGGGCGTGGTCTTGGGCGTGGTCGGAGGCAGGAAAAGGGAGGGGGTCGTTTGGTTGGACGGGAACGATGCGGTAACCTGTAAATAAGCGAGTAATTATTTCATAACTAATTTCTTTATGGGTATTTCATATTGATAACATGAAAGACTTAGGGAAGTGCCCTTAGGTAATCAGTAGTCAAGTCATAGCCGCGTAGGGATGGACATATCTATCCAAAACACCTCCTTAAATTTAACTTAAAATAAACAGACTTGTTGAGATTTTGAACAGCTTGAAAATGTCACGTTACGTAATCGTACAGAAACCATATGAATGATCCCTCTCATTGGCTCCTTATTTGTTCTATTTAAGAGCACAGCCACCTATAAATTGTCTGAGTATAATGTCACAGTCAGTCACAGTGGAGGCAAGTCAACTCAAACTCAACCTTTCATCCCTTCAGTGGGTTGATACATTGAGGACCAAGTGTGCTTGGGAACTAAGCACTGGAGGACATAACCATCTAACCAGGACATATGTCTTGCACGCCAGGGCCCCCCACGGTCATATGAGAACGAAGATGGGCATCGCAGGCCTTGGTGCACTGAGGCTGTTGCGCCAAGTTTAGTTTTTAGTTAGGTATGTCACAATAATGACGTGGCCAGGTGGCCTACAGACGTGGCCTACAACTCCAGGTCTCTTAAATCCAGTCAAAAAATTCCAGCCATTCTCAGAAATGTTTTTCTATGAACATATAATATCTGGATTTGTAATTAGGCTGTAATTTGACTTTTGAGTGTTCTGGCCATGTTCTCACGGTGGTCACTTTAAGACAATGAGTGGAAGTGCCCATGAAACTAATACTCAGGGCACTTCCTTCATGCCTTCCTTGATCTTCCTCCATGATTATAGTAACTAAACTAAACTAAACTCATTGGCGCAACAGCTCTAGGGCCAAGGCCTACGATGCCCACCTTCGTTCTCTTGACCATGGGGCCCTGGGGTGTAGGGTGTAAGGCATATGTCCCAGTTAGGTGATCAGTCTAACGCAAGACCCCCCAGTGTTTAGTTCCCAAGCCCGCTTGTCCTCAGTTTATCGACCTACTAAAGGGATGAAAGGTTGAGTCGAACCCCGGACCTGTGGCGTGGAAGCAGAATGCACTACCACTACGCCACCGGGCCTCAATTATAGTAACTATTCATACCTGATTTCCGAAACCTCTCTGGATCCTTGACAGGTATCGGATGAAGGACTATGTGAACCTCCGGTCGGTCGTGTCGGATCACTTTGGAAACTGGAGCCGAGGTCCGAACTTTATCACCAGAAGCCACATAGTGTATCTTTGGCACATTCTCCGAGCTTGAGTCCTCCGTCATCTCATGGGGTTGCATCATCTTGAAGGGCAGGTCCTTCAGCCAATCAGGAGGGAGTTCTGCACTGTAAGGTGGGTCTTTCCTTTCCGATGAATGGACTATGGGGTATGGCTGCAAGACGAAGTGGTTGGCCTCCTTGGAATGGAAAGGATAAGTTTTTCATTCGGTGGAAAACCAACAAGTTTAAAACATGGGATGGGGAATCCCTAAAATGAGTGGGGTTCACAGAATGAAATCGTGGAGAATTAAAAATCTGTTTTCAGCGGGTCAAATTTCCAAAATTTTGTGGGGGAGGACTCCTAGACCCCCCGTTTTGTATTTTATAACATTATAATTTACTATTTTTATATTAAGTTCTTCAGGATGCATATACTATCTCAAACTCTATCTAAGTTTTGAGTCCTCTCCACCAATGCAAAAATCTAGACGCCCCTGGAGTGATGAAAATAGAGGGAGAAAAGGGGAGACCTGTGGGGCAATCAGCCCCATGTGTCTATTTAGAGGGCATATGCTATCTAAGGCAGGAATGACCGCTCATCTCTAGGATATCTCTCTGTGGAGAGGAGACCTTAAATCCCGTCTTAATAGTTCAAAATTGTGAGTCAAGAGACTACATCTTAAGGTCTAATTTTAAAAAACTTCTGGGGTAGGACCCCCAGACCCCCTTCCTTCCCTGGGACGTCATCTATAAGCATCGTCAATAAAACATACATATTTATCCCCAAAGATTCGAATTATTCTATAAAATACTCGGGTGGAGAGAGACCTTAGGAAAAAAAATTGGGAGTCAAAACCCTTCACGAAAAACAAAAGTATGGTTGCACGGTCCTTTAGACGACCTAAAATGAGTTTTTAGGGTAAAAATTTCAAAATTATTTTGGGGGAGAACTCCCAACATTCTTAAAATCTGGTTGCCCCCCGTAGTTCCAGGCTGGATCCGCCATTGTACTGAAGTCCATAATACTCACTCTGTAGTCGTAAGGTTGCCCTTCAGCCTGTTGCATGTGGGGTGGGCGGACCATGTCCATATAGGAGGAGGACCCGAGTTGCTTGTGGGGCTCCGTCTTCAGTCCGGCATTGGGGTGGACGTACTTGGCGAAAGGATGTGGCGAGAAGGGCATCAGGAGCACCGTCGGGATGATCTTGCGCCAGCTTTTCGCTATTTCTTTCGATACGTCGTATGCGTACCTGGTAGAGAAAGGGAAATATTCAGACGTGTGTATAGAGCATTTTCAATCACATGACTCGGACCTAACAACGGCCTTAGCAACAGAAGATGTTACAGTTTTTTGCCCTACAGAGGTTAACAGTTACAGAAACTGGCTAGCCGTGAAATTCTTCTATTGGAGAATTTGCAATCACGTGATCCCGTACCTAAAAACCGCCTTAGCAACAGATAAACAACGGCCTTAGAAACACTTAAAAGCCCTACAAAAGGTACACAGTTAAAAGAAAATAACCGGTTGTGACGTCACCTGAAAACACTCTATACCTTGTACTATTACGTTTATTTATTTACAAATCCTACTTGGCAGTAGGCTAGAGCTCTGATTGGTTTAACGGAATTCATTTGATTCTTTAAGGTTTATACTAGACAGCAACTTAAGTTGACCCTACGACGTCACTAACAAACAAAGTAGTTCCCATCGCGGTGTCTGAATTTTGAGTGAAATGAAGAACGTCAATTTAAAAATATGATTATTTTGTTAAACTTATGTATGTATTGTGCTTTTCAATCACGATTTGCGTACCGATAACTCCTCCTATCAACCCAACAGGCTTCGTGTTTACCGATTTCTCCTTCCGCATTTGTGACGTACTGGGTTCAAGAAATGTTGCTGTCGAGTATAGTTATGATTTAGTTTGTGTTTTATTTCTTAAAGCTAATTAGTTCCTTCAAAATATAATATGCAATATATATTGTTTCTTTAGCCTGCTTCCCCGTGTTTTCTCAACTCCCGTTTCGGCTCTGAAAAACTAAGTTTCAAGAAACTGGGATTTCTGTCATTTTACTGTCCATCTTCAGTTAAAGGACCTAGCAGGTCAAGATAAAGCTGAGAAAATAAGGTAAATATTTTTTTTTAATATTTAATCTGATAATTTCAACGCTTGACCTTTAATTTTGTAAATGATAGAAACCTAAATGTGATATTTTTTTACATCTGAGAGGACCTTTTTTGTAATTGTACCTTCAATTTTCATATTTTCCAATTTCAACTTTTACGTTTTAAAGAAATAAACAACAGCATCACATGTCAATTCTACCGAGTATACGTTTAACATTAAAATTATGTTTAAAACTTTTCTGTGCCACTTGAAACACCCAAGCTCCATAAGGATTTAAGGCAAAGGGCTCCTGAGAAAGGTGTGACTCGTGAAGGAATACGAGTAGCTTTCAAGATCTGTTGATCTTGTCGGTTGGTTCAACTCGGTGATTTGACGGTTCTATTTTTATTACAAGCGATTGTCCCATCTTTAAATTGAGGTTATATTTATTTGAATGATTAAGAAAGTTGCTTTAATTAGTATACACGAGTAACGTGGTAACGAAGATATTTGTAAGCCTCGTACAATAAAGATCTAAAAATACACTGGTTAATTAAGCAAAGAGTAATTAGAGCGCAACATTTGTTTTTGCTTTTATTCATCAAGTGGAGACTACTATATTATTGCGACTTTTAACTCTAATAAAGTTGTCCAGTCTTACCAGTATCGTATGAGTCTGACGGGGTCCCACATGATGTGCATCATCATCTTCATGAGCCCTCGTTTCTGTCGCTTGTGGGCGGATTCTGCGCAGAGGCATGCGCAGAAACACAGCAAAAGAAGCAGCACTCCAAAGGAAGGCCGAAGCATTCTTCCGTCTTCTACCTGCTTAAAAAATAAGATATTTTTCAAATATTTAAGGTTCAATGTACTTTAATACAGAATTTTACAAGGAAAAATACAAAAAAATAAATAAATAAATAAATAATAAACTAATTAATAGCAGTAACTTAACTCTTTCACCCAACCTTTCCCTTCCAATTAGTTATTATCCTATTTAGATTCATTTCAAATATCCGAGATTTTGCAATAAATGAGACTAAAGATGAGCCTTTCTTCCTCCCTTTATTTCATAAAATTCTTGAAAATTTCCATTTCATTATATATTTTTTCATTTACTTTTGCTGGATATTTTTTCCATGTAAAGACGCCTTACTTGTTTAAACCCTTTATTTCAAAGAATCCATGAAACTTTTGTTCAACAAGAACCAGATTCTAAGGGGGCTAGGGACCATACCCCTCCTGATAATCCCAAAAAAGTAGAGTGAGAGAACTTTTCAGGCATGCTAAAATTTTAATAATTTTTGGAGGAGGACCCCGAGCTTCCCGCATCCTTATGGTTTACGATATAGAGTAGTTTTACTCGTTTTATGTGTTAAAAAAAGACATTTTCTGAGGTCTTTTTTGGGAGGGGTTGGTTGTTAATAACTGGATCCACTCCGAGTGTCAGTTAAGGAATGTCAAATATCCTAAATTAGATGAAACGACATTTTTGAGTGATATTTCCCCAAAACCATTGAATATTCTTATCTGCCCAATAACATAATTCCCTTTTTGCCAAAAACTTGGTTTTACCAACAAAATAAAAAATCGATGTCCAAATTACATTTCCTAGTGTTCATTAAAACTGGGTTTAACTGCTTGCATGAAATAAATGGCTGAAACTAATTTTTAACCAAACAATTTGCATAAAAACAAAATTCTAGTTAATACCATTCTGCTCTGGAATATGCCCCCCCCCTCTAAAAATCCGTCTACCTTATATCCCCATGCACCCATGCTATCCGTAATTTTGTTTTGCTGCATAAAGCCTTTCAATGCTTCAAAACCTTTTCAAGTGTAAAAGAGTCATTTTCACCTCAGTCATTAGTCAAATTTAAAACACCGTTTAAGAGAGGAGAAAGAAAATTCTCTCTCTGGAGCGTGAACTCACTCCTCTTAGTGGGTCACGTGGCGAGGCGTTAAAAAAGGAAGGTGATGGAAAAGAGGTCGCGACCCGACTTTCTTATATACTTTCATGGGTTCTGATGGAAGGTCAGGGGGGAGAACCTCGCCGCAGCATGGGATTTACATTTATGAAGGACAATTAGGTGCTTCAGGAATGCACATAACGAATGGGATTATCTTTTGGCTCGGCATCCGCTTCAAGTCCATGGCATAGCATTTTACCGCAATAGCATTACTTTTTGTTACTAGTATAAAGCAGTGGTGCTTAAACAATGAAGAGAGCAAGATTTTAAAATTTTAAACTTTTTGTGAGAAATCTGGTTATTTTCAAGGGAGCTGAGATTTTATCAGGGTTTTTTAAATAAACGTATCTAACTGCTCACTATCGCTCACCAACCCTTTCAACTGCTACGTCATTCTTTGCAAATCGTGACCAAAGCTAATATAATTCTTCTTTAGAATGCTATTAATCTAACCCAAATTGTATCTGCTTTTGTTATTGCATCCATGTTAGCAAAGTTTGGGGTTTTGCTTATAACAATTAAAAGTAAAAATATTTCTATGAAATTAATGTATGTACTTAGTAATAATATAAGTAATAATACGTGCATATGAAGTGTGATTATGTATATGAATATGTGCATTAAGTGAATTAGAAATTGGGTTTCATTTAGTCTCTAAACTCTAAACATTTAGCTACTTTGATAGTAATATGCAAACACTCCAAAATTGTCTGAGGAAACAGTCTAGAATTCTTTGTAAGAGTGAATCGATTTAAAAATCCATTTTTTTTGTGGCTTGATTCACCTTCGATAATTCTAAAAATAATAATAATAAAAAAAAAAAAAAAAAATAAAAAAAAAAAAAAAAAAATAATAATAATAATAATAATAATAATAATAATAATAATAATAATAATAATAATAATAATAATAGTTTCAAATTAAAAACATCCCATTGCAAAGATTTGTATGGTATTTTCTAAAATAAAATTGAATTACTGTTTAATTCATCGATTTAAAATGCATATATGTTTTAAAAAGGCAACTTATATAAGATTTAAAAACTCTTGTTGCAGAAAATTAATTAAACCCCAATTTCTCTATTTTTCAATTACGTATTTATAATTTTTTTCAGTGTATTGAATTGGCAAGAGTTAATTTTGATAGATTTTTTCAGCAGGTGAAATCAACATAAATAGCTTTTAGTCAAGAAAAGATTTTAAGTTAAGTTAGGATGGCAAATTTGGCCCGCATCCCAGTTAAAGTTAATGCAAACCAAAAACGAAAAAGAATTAAAAACTGCACTCAAAAATATCATACCAAAGCT
This sequence comes from Tetragnatha montana, assembly GCA_963680715.1. Lineage (NCBI taxonomy): Eukaryota > Metazoa > Arthropoda > Arachnida > Araneae > Tetragnathidae > Tetragnatha > Tetragnatha montana. The sequence continues at coordinate 52,226,659 of OY796681.1, read as the reverse complement.
GTAAAACACGCAACAAAAATATCCACATTAAAATAAATACTTCCAAAAGAACCCCTCAATACAAATTTCTCAAAAAAACATTACAAAAGCACAATTTCCATTCCACAAAAAAATACATAGAAAAGATTCGTACTCACCTGTGAGAGCTTACAAACAAATGATGAACCCAGTCACATCCTGCTGCTGCCAACGAAGATATGCTAAATCCTCTCTCGGAAAACATCGAAGTGAATTTGACGGGTTGCCGCCCACTTCGGCGCAATAACCTCTTTTCTAGTTTAAATAGCCAATGTCAAGTTCAGCCGCAGCGTGGAGTCCGTTAGTGGGGCAGAAAAAAGTTTCGGATAAAAGTTTCGCCTCCCGAAATTGGCATGGCATAACCTGTTGTTCGGTGCCATCCTCATTAATTTGCACTAGGGGAAGTGGAAAGTTCACGTGAGGGCATTTAGGGGGCCCGAGAAATATTTTGTCCTTTATTAGTGAGGTGGTAGGTAGATAAAATAGGGAGCAAATCGGGGTCAGGCCTGTAACTAGATTTTAGTACCGTAGCGGGAATGGTACATTCTTTTAAGGTACCCCTCTCTTAAGTATGAAGTTATAACATTATTTGAATCGAGGGACGGTTTGAAAAAGGGAATTTAGTCCGAAAAATGGCAAATTGACTTTTTGTGCTAAAAAAAATTTCTAAGCTTTGCTCTACAAAGGAGTGGAAAGAGGGAAGAATAACTACCTCCTATTGTCAGATTGAATTTGGCAAAATCATTGTATTTTTTTTATTTAATTTAAAATTTCAGTTAATATGTCTTTCTTTTCTTATTCTTGTGCTGCAAACTAAGCAAAACAAAATTTGCTTTTAATTTAAAACTCTTTTTATACCTTTTTTATCCAGTGAAGGTTGGACTCTTTTGATATTCTTTGAACTGCCTTAGTGACTCAGTTAAGTGACAATTTGATTTGTCTTAGTCTTTCTACTTTTTCCACATTTGTGCTGTAAGCAGAAATATAATGTATACTAACTTGTCAGTAGTTAATAATGTATACTAAGTAAAGATCCATGTTTCTCAAAACCATACCCTTTCTTCTCTTCTTAGGTATAAGCAAATTTTCTAAAATGCAACTTAAAAATTACTTGTTTTTTTATGAGATAGTTAACATTGTATAATAGTAGGTAATTAACAGGACATAATTAAACAGAAAATATGGGGAAAATCGTATTCATCACAAAGGGGAAAAACTATCCCATTCGTGAAAAATTTCTTAGTATACATATATTAATAAAATAAACTTCAAATAAATAAACAAAATTCAAATAAAAAAAAGTAAATAAACTTCAGGTGAATAACCCGTTCTACATTAACACAAAAAATGACGTTTGACACACTAACATCTAAACAAAACATTTGACTACCAGCAAAAACAAGAACTGTCAATCTTCAACACCGATTAATCAAAAGTGCGCGTTTGAAGATCCACTTCAATTAAAAGAAAGTCGCGTACGGAGAAAGCGTGGCTGTTATTGTTACACCGTCCTTTTGGATAGTGACCTATATCGGATACCCCCTAGAAGGCGTTGACCTGCTTGTCATGTGTGTGTCTTTGAGGTACAGTTAACGCATTGATTTTAAAAGGATCAGAGTTGAGATGAAATGAATTTCGTATAACATTTATATTGATGAATATACAGGGTGTTTCAAAAGTCCGTTTCACGGCTTTTATCTGGAACCATCAACGTCTCCTAGGGTCATGGAAGTAGGATCTACCCCTAGGTAAGTGACCCTGGAGAATCTATTGAGATGACTTACAGCGCCCCTAGCTGCGAAATACGAAATTTAAAAAAAAAAAAGTTCTAGTGAGTTTTTTTACAACATTGGCAACAATACTCTCACTGGGGTATTTGCTCTATCTCCTTTAGATTTTTTTAATTAATTTTTTAACTTTCTTATTTTGCCGCTAGGGGCGCTGTAAGTCATCTCAATGGATTCTCCAGGGTCACTTACCTAGAGGTAGATCCTACTTCCATGACCCTAGGAGACGTTGGTTGCAAATAATAGCCTTAAAACGGACTTTTGAAACACCCTGTATAAAAAATGTTACTGATTTTCGTGCTTTTTGTGCATTGGGGCATTATCATAATTTTTTGCAATTAATATTTTACTGGGTCCGGGACACATTTCCGAATTTTTTTATTAATTAGTTTAAAACTTCGAAACTTTGTTATTTGCAAAGATTAACAAAAAAATTCGTAAAATGAATAGACTAAAAAATTTTTAGAAAGTTTTTTTTTTTAAATTAAAATTGCTAAAACTCAGAATGTTGTGTTAATTTTTTCATTTTTTTTCATCAAATCAGACAGAAATATAAACATATTTTCTTTAATCTAATGGGATTCAGAGCATTTTTCAAAAATGTTAATTTTATAAATAAACAAAAAAAAAATTAAGGGAAAAATGAAAATGTAAGTTAAGAAAAAGTAAGTTTTTTTTAAATTCAGATTTTAAAAAGAATTATTTTAATTGGCTAAATCACAATTGAAGAAAAATGTTTTGAAGCATCTCATCTAAATTTCAACTCTTAATCTTGAATAGTACTATTTTATTTCTTAAAATTGAAAGCTCTCATTTGCTCGTTCAATTCTAAATAGTAAATGTATACTGTGTCACGAAATAGAAAATAATTTTAAGTATTTTTAGTACATATGCATGTATTTAACAAACTAATCCTAATTCTAAAGTATAAGTGCCTAATTTTATTCGGGATTTGGACATAAGCGCTGGGAACTACTTCCTTCGTTTGCTCTCAGCTTATTTTTCCATTGTCAAGAAACGCTGTAGACTAGTATAGAATGGTAGATTACCTGGATTACAAGAACAGCCCAAAAAAATAGATTGTATCTCTGGTTAGGTTTATAGTTAAAAATATGGATCAAGCATCATTTTAAGCAGAAAAGATAGGGGTTTAAAAAAAAGGGAAAATCTAACGACATTTATGTCACAGACCCGAAACAATTGATGGCTATAATTGTTAAAAGTAGACTCAACTACTACGTTGAAACAGTCTTATTCTACTAACCTTGGTTGAAACATACGAATAAGAACGGAGTTATCAGACAAAAGGTTTATAAGAAACTTTTTAGTACGTAGTGTTTTGGCGTGTGTCAAAAATGCGAAAAAACTTCATACAGTATTCGTGAAAATTACTTTACATCACAAAAAAATTTTATTGTTCTAGATTAGATAGTATAAATAGTTATTTCAGTTAAAGTTTTCTTTGACGTTGATACAACCAACTTACCTAAGGTCACGTTTTTACAACTATTTCTATTTATTTTTTTGCGAGTAGATTACCTATTAATTCTTAAAGAACATTTTAAAGCTATTTACAGTGTTATTCCTAGGATTTTTTTGGAGGAGTAAAAATACTCCTTGACTTTTTTAGGAGGAGTGAAATTCAATTATGAGGAGTGAAATACGGAAATAGCATAAACTACATATACAGAGACAAAATTCCTTTTAAAAACCCTTACTTAACTTACTTACCCTTAAAAAATGAGGATGCTATTTTGAGTTTCTATCAATCCAACTCCCTAATCATCAGAACAATAAATAAAAAAAAATACTATGGCTGTATGGAAACACAATTAAAAAGTACGATAATTAGGATGCCGTGGCTGAAGGTTTAAGCAGCTAAACCTTTGTGAAAAATTCAAAGAGTGAAAATACTCCTGTCTAGTTTTTTAAAGAGTAATTCCGATTTTCAGGGAGTGAAATACTCTTTCAGAGGAGTTAAAAATATCTCTGGCTATTTATTTCAATTCTCATTCCATTTATTTATGCAAACCATTTCTTATATTACATTTATACCATTTATACAAAACAGTAAAAAGTTCCCATTATTTTATTGTTATTTTATTCATCAAGTTAAAGAGTTATGTATACCTCTTTTCCAGAAAATCAGATGGGAAAATCATCAAAGTAGTTCTAGATAAATTAAAAAACTGAATGTTCCTTCTTTGTATAAAAACCTTACCTGGTTTTTCCCCACGATTTAAAGTTAAATATTAAAATAAAGAGGTTCTTAAATTTCAGCTTGTAACTATGAAAATTTCAGAAAAAAAGGGATTACTATAATATACATTCTGTAAATAATATTGTCTGTCTATATTTTAAATAAAAAACCCTATAATAATATTAAATAGGTCCGGTATACATAATACTAATACACTAGATTGAATATGGAAGTTTCTATACATAAATACTTTTTAATTGATCTATGTGTAAAAAGGATACACACATACAAGGTGTTTCAATAAGTCTGAAAAAGCTCTGCACATCCAGATATTTTACGTGGAGTATGTAAAAATGCCCAAATAAAAGAACTATATTTCAACGACTCATAGGTTTTGAGAAAATCGTGATAGAAAAAGGTAGGACGTAACATCCGGTTTACGCCAAAAAAGGTTTATGGGAAAACGTGAACGTGGTTATTTGGACATGTTTACACACACTAAGATGTTAAAAATATCCATTCAGCATGCATGTGCGCTCTGTGAAATGAAATAATTAATCTTTTATCCGATATGACATCACATATTTCGGAAAATAAGTCATCGTAGAGATTTAGTTCTTCAGGCATTTTTTATCTATTGCACGCAAGGAATCCTTCTGTGCAGAGTTTGGCCGGACTTGTTGAAGGAAGTGTCTATTTGGACGGCAAAAACGGCAGTTGGCCCATGCACCATAGGTCTCGCGGTTACGTAGCAGTCCCGGCGCTTAGTGTGATCTCCAATCAGAACCGTTGCCGTGGAAATAAGAGTAAAGTTTAGTTGTATATTGGTCGTCCAAATAAACAGTGCCCTTGTTGAAACACCCTGTATATCTTTCTTTCCCCTTTTTAATAGACTTGCCTAGAATAATGTACCATAAACTGGAGTGTATAATAGATGCATCACATTACTGAGATTCTTAAAAGGTTTCTTTTGAAATCCCACATCCCTTGCTCCCATTTATACGTTTCAAAATTAACACATAAGGATCTCAAATGAGTTTTAGCGCATCACTACAGAACTGTATAAAAAAACGTCCGCTCCGTATACCGTTCTAATCTCAGCTGTTTAGGAGGTCAGTCGTCTTCAAGGACAGCGATGCGAGACCCGTTTAACACCGAGGATACTGCACAAAAGGATCCCAATCAAAACGAAATGAGAGAGAAAAAAAACCGATGAGGTTTCTTGTTACTCGTTAATATGTACGCGCGGTCATTTAACAAGAGGTAACGTGTTCTTGAAGCATGCATTGTTTTGAAAACAGGCTAGGGAACGTGAAGATCTGAATGGGATCTTGAGTGTGAAGCATATCTCTTTCGATTTTGTTCATTTTTAAGGGGCCATGCAGTAAGTTCGTGGTTTTCTTAGAGGTGCAGGGGTGAAAGTTTTACGTCTTTTTTTTTTAGATAAGTGTTAAGATGGGAGTGAAATGGGGAATTAGTTTTAAATTAGCAGGGCTGTATCTGAAGGGGTTTTAGGTTCCGCCCTCAAAATTCTGAAGACTATTCCCTACTTAGAAAATTCTATGGAATACTTGGAGTGGTCCTTTCCAGCTGTTACCCAAAGGGTTCAAAATGATTTATAATTTTAAATTTCAAATTTTTAAAATAATAACAATATGATTAAATAAATAACAAAGGTGCTTGCTGGAAAACTGTTTTTAAAGAAAAAAAAAAGTAATCACATACGAAGAAAAGTATAATAACGTTTAATGAGATAACATGACTATGTATTATTTACAAGCTACATGGAGTGTGTGACAAACAATATATTAGAATAATATTGTTTACAAAAATTATAATAAATAAATAAATTATTATCATGTTTACAAATATTAGAATAAATTAATTAGTTTACATTAATGAAATATGCATTCACAACACAGGTATGTATTTTTAAGATATTTGTACACATCATTCAGGTAGTAAGTTTTTCTCTCTACTAAAATCTGAATTTTAAAAAATTCTTTCTTACATAAAGGATTTATATTGTATGGTTGTAATAATAGTAAAAAAATAGTCTCAGTTATGAAACATGTAACTAACATCTTTTCATAAGATTATGTTATAAACCTATAAAAAGATGCAAAAGACTACTCATACCTTTCTCTAAGAATCCACTAAGTTTTACACACAGAGAAACCGTGGACTCTCTATGGTTGGAAGTTTTCATTACTTTTGAACTTTGTTTTCCTTGGAACCATTTTTGCAGAAATGCTCAATGGAATTCAACTGACCATATGAAAATTGACAATATGAATTTTCCTTTAGTAAGGAACCCAGTCTTTAGTAATAATCTCGTCATTGATTGTCGGTCAGGTCTGAAACCCCCTTAACTTAAGTTCAAGTTATCTTTCCATTTTTCAAAAGTCCCAATAGTTCGTTGATGGTCATTTGCCAACTAGAGCCAGAGGCAGTAGTCTTGCCCATCTTCGCCTCACGTGTCTCTGGAGGTCCCAATTGTGGAATGTGGTCAACCAGTAAACGGGGTCAAAGGCCACTTGGACGAGAGTTGATCCTGCAGAAGGGTAGGCCACATCACCCAAAGTACCCCATGGACAAATCAGGAGCAGGAAGAGGAAGGCATACAAATGGCAAGAAGGAAACCGCATGGCTTGCTTTTCGTCGATTGGCTAGGAATGTTAAGGAATGCTTTGTTAATTAGATTATTTTGGTAGTATAAGAATTTGACTCCGAATTCCAAAAAAATGGAATTTCCATGGGCCATTCTAACTCTTAACAAAAACAATAACAATTTATTAGTGAGCAAAATAAATGCATAAGTACAAATTAAGTTTAGGTAACTGGTATATTAGCAGTTATATTAAATCACAAACATGTTTACAAATACAGTAGACCTATGTATTTAAGTTATGCGTATATTAACTTTTAATAAGATGGTATGACTATTCGTAAAAAACTTTTTCCATTAGATGAATTATTAATTTATAAGATCTTTTTGTGATCTTATTGTGAATATATCTTATTATGTGACTTATTTTTTAATATTTGAGTGATGAACTCAAAAATTTTGTATAGTTGAAAAAAATTGTTGCATTGCACAAAATTGCGTATCATAAATAACTAAAAAAAACCCAGGCTTCCTATAACAACTAAACGGAATTCAATTTTTATAAAAATTTAGTTTAGTTTAATCGTACATTTTTATAAAGTGTTTGTGGTATCTTTTTCAAAGGACGCCTTACACACTTTACAATCTAGTATAGAAAATAGTTAATTAAATACTTTTTTTTTCACTGATTTATAATTCTAATTGATATTTTCATTCATACATTTTAAAATATCCGTTACAAAATATTTAACATTATATACCTATAACATCACCATGTTTTAAGTTTAGTTCGAAAGATTTTGACTGTTGTTAAATAATTTTAAAACATTTCATTCATTAAATGAGTTATGTAACTGAGTAAGGAGAAACAGATTTTTTTGGGTCAATTTACTGCTGCACGATTTTGTGTTTTTCAAACCTACAAAGATTAGGAAACATTAAATATAGGTTATATTTGGGGAAAATCTCTTCATTTCCTTTAACTTTTTATTTACTTTTACACAAATTTCAATAAACGAAGCTGTCTCAAAAATTTTCGTATCTTAATGATAAAATTCTTGCAATTCAAATACACTAATGAAAATTTCAAAATATGTACCTTTAGGACTCGGCTTATCTGGTTATCCTCAAAGACACATCGTTCAAAAAGTCACTTAATAAGAGTGAACTGTGAAGTAATACCAAAGCATTTCAATAACAAGTCAAAATCCCAAACAGTACGCTCTACTATCGTAACTCCACCTTTCTTATCGTATCTGTATTATTAAGTGTAACAACAGAGAAAACAGTTATCTTACCTGTAAGAGAGAAAGCTCTTCTTTGACCCCGAGGCTCAACAAGTGAAAGCGGTGTCCCATTTAATCCGCTGGCAATGGGTTTTCACGCTCAGGAAGTTCGAAACCAAAAAGGGTGGATCATGTGTTTTTGGTAAAGAGGTGATAGCCACCACACCCGGATATCCCCCTTCTTGCTTATGGGCAGTAGTTGTCATCTCAGTGGGTAGGCGACTGTGAGCATTTAACAAAAGAGAGAGAACGAATAGGATATGAAGAAGTTTGGTCCATCGTTTACAAACCAGGGGAAACTAGGGAAAATAGAGAATACAACACTTGTGGAAATTCAAGATTTCAATTATTGGAAATCATTGATGGGGTTATAAAATGCATTTCTTCAAAATTTGAAATTTTTTTTATCGTTAGTTTTTTAAAAATTAATTTTCAAAAATTACGCTCGCTACAATTGGAGGTGTGGCCGATGTGAATGTGTGCTTTCGCCGAATATTCAACCAATCAATACTTTCAAAGGCAAGGATTTAAGCATTGACGAATACGCTTTCGTATGAGTGTGTCGTACCGAAGACAGAAGTGACGTCATGCACCAAACCCCGAACCCTTCTGCGCATTTTGTAGCTTTTAATTTTTTAAAAACTAAAAAATGGTCATATTTCGAAAACAAAAAGTCTAAAAATATTTTTTAAAGAAGCTCTATCGAAATAAATTAAATCTGAAAAATCGTTGTATTCCCCATTAAATACGAAAATGGAACACGCAGTGGTGGTTCCTGGTAGAGTCATGTGATCACTTTCGTCCAAGAGTAGAACGATATCAATATCCGATTGATAATAATTAAACGATTTGGTATTGGAAAGTTTCCAACAGTGTAACAGTTATGAATTAAAGTCTTTTTATTACAACGTTGGTATAAATTTCTGTGAAATGAAATATAAGGAAATTTGAGGGAAAAATATGTAAGGGGATGGTAGAAAATTTTCCTTTTGAAAAGGGGGTGGTGGTCCCAAAAAGTTTGGGAACCTATGGTGTAACTGGAATGTTATAGCTTTGAAATCACAACTGCACTGCTAATTGAAGCATTTAAAACGATTACCTACTATGTATTTTGCAACTTTTACATTCTTAAAGATAAATATGAGAGTGGAACATATAAAACCCCCTCAATACCTTTTTGGAAGCTAAAATTCGAAATTTTTTCAAACAAGGATCCCCTGCCCCCTATTCTTCTAGGGTAGGGGTACGGGGTGGTTGCCCTTTTGTACTAACGTTTTTTAAGTGTAAAAGAAATGTGCTTGATTACTTCAGAATATGGTTAAAACTTATATTAGGGGTTGCCAAGATTCGTGGGAAAGTTAGCGTAGTGAAAAAAGGGAAAAGGAGACCAAATATTTTTGCAACTACACTGCAAAAAATAATAGTCTAGAGCAGGGGTTCCCAACCTTTTTGCACCTGCGTACCACTTGACTTTTTGAGAAATTTTGGCGTACCACCAGACCTAAATATTTTAATAAATGTATAATATTTACTTTAGAAGATCGACCTTTCTTGTGTGATACCTGTGGGTTCAGTACAAAATATCAACTAAAAGTGTTCAAAGGCTTTTTGAATTAAATTCCTGAGAAAACTTCATATTTAATGGTTAGATATTTGTTTATTTATAACACGCTTATACGTAATAAAAAAGAAATAAAAGGATGAAAATGTTATTAATTTACAGTTTTATTTATTATACCCATAGGTCTAAAAACATACAAATGAAAAATTAGTACCAACTCAGCAAAAAATTAATCATCATACAAAATATACTTTTATAGTCTTTAGTGCGAAATTTGTTGTTGTTTGCCTGTGATTAAAATATCAACATTAGAAGTAATGGAACTTATCTTCACTCTTAAGTCCTCTTCAACACTTATTCTGCTTCTATGTTAATTTTTTATGTACAAGAGTTCAGAAAATCCACTCTCACACAAGTAACTCGTAACAAAAGGCATCAAAAATAGCAGAGCTTGTCGAAGATCAAAGAATATTCTGTTTTACATCCGATCCAGAAGTTAATTAAAGATTTTTCTTTAAAATAATCTTTCATTCTTCTTAAAAGATCGACATACATTATTGATTACATATATCGCTTTGACTCACGCGTACCACCTGAAACGTTCCCGCGTACCACCAGTGGTACGCGTACCATCGGTTGGGAACCCCTGGTCTAGAGTCTAGACTCTAGAAACTGAAAAGCTGTGGCAGAAAAAGTTGCCAGAGCTTTCCTTTCCACGGAATTTCTCTGTTGACAGAACTTTTTCTGTATATAGTATAATTACTTTTTCTGCGAAAATATTTAACCTTGGACAAAACCCACTAAAATTTCTGAAGTTGGGGGACAAGTGAGACACCAGTCTGTAGAGCGACAATATGTAGTTAAATAAGTAGAATATTTCCGATGGATAAGTTCCCTAAAGTTGCAAAACAATGGTAACATACAGAAAAAGTTCGGTCAACAGAGAAGCAACTTTTACTGCCAGGGCTTTTCTGTTTCTTGGCGATTATTTTTTGCAGTGTATAGCAGTGGTCTGTGCACCTGTGTTCTTTCTTCACAGGTATTTTTAACGTTTTTTTCTGTTATTGATTGGAAAATCTTCATATTGAATGGTTTCATAAATAAATTTAAATTTTTATCGAAGAAGACACTATGAGTTTTATTAATATAAAAATTTTTATAGATTATTTTACATTGAAATAAATTAAGATCCGTTCTTTATATTTCCATAGTAATTTTTACAGAAAAAGACATTCCATGTAGCTGTATTTCCACATTTTCTGTTAATGACATTTAAATAAATGAAACCCATAAATATGAAGTATTTTTATTATTTATTATAAAGAGATTCATAGACAGTTTTAAATATTGCACATTGATAAGCAGGTAATGCATTTGATTTGATCTTCATCACGTTAAAATAATCTCAATAAACATATAAAATGTAAAAGTGCATAAAAGTGAAATAAAACACCAAAAAATAAATAAATATAAGTAAAGAAAATATATAAATATAAATAATGGAAATAAATAAATATAAATAATGGAAATAAATAAATATAAATAATGAAAATAAATAAATATAAATAATAAAAATTTATAAGTATAAAAAATATGAAAATAAATAACTTTTAAAGCAATGAAAATTTGATCAAATTTGCTCAATTAAAATTTGATCACATATTTGAACACATTTTGTTGATTAGGAAAAAAGTTGAAAAATGAACGAGAAATGAAGTTTTATTATAAGCAATTCTCATCATGAAAATAAATGATGAAAGATGAACATTCAAAAGGGTCAAATTTTCTAGGATATAAAATTTTAAATTAATACTTTTACTTAAAATAATTTAATAACCTTAAAAATTAAAATACCTATAAATAGCTTTTTTGATAAATGAGGAACAAATAAATAAAGAAAATCGCTTAGAATTTTTTTCCACACATCGAGTCTTAAAACTATAAAGTAATAGAAGAAAATTATTTCAATATCTCACCATATCTTTTTTTACTTTTCCAAAGTTTCATATTGTTCATTGTTTATTAATTAGAATATCTTCCCAAATATGTATGTCCGTTATTCCGTTCTTTAATAAAATGTTAAGTTAAAATGTTTTGTTCAACTTAGAGAATAATCTCATGACAAGGAACTTACCACGCTAAATAATATTTGTTCATTTTTTTCTCGTAATTTTCCAGTGTTAAAACAAAAGGTAAACGACACCAAGAATTTTACCTAAACTACTTTATTACTACTTATTAAAACTACTTATTATGAGCGATACTTTTTTTTAGTTCCAATTAAAATAAGTGTGTTGTGAATGTTATAAAATTATGATATTTTCTTATTTCAAACAATTACATCCACATTTTGTGAAAAATATTGTTATTTTTATGTTGAGGGAAAAATTATTGCACACTTCTCATTTTAACCATTCTTATCTTATTTGCGTTTACTATTATTTTATGCTTTATCTCTGAATTAAATTACATTATATTTTTAATAAGTTAATTATTTTAAGTTCTATTTAATTTTAATAATGTAATGTTATTAAGTATAAATTTACTATCAACTACTTAAAAGTATTCAAAATATAAAAAATATCTACCCGTATTTCTATCTGCGTAGTCAACCACATATTTTTATGTTGTTTAGAGAACAGTAATAAAAACTGATAAAAGCATTCCTGATATTATTAGAGAATTTAGAAACTGGGAGAATCTTGTTTGTTTACCAGCTATATAGCAACCAATGCCTTAGCAACCATTATTCTCATTTTTAAAAATCTTTAATAGAGTGTTTTCACAGGTGATGTCACGACCAGTTATTGTAGGGCAATGGGTCTGTTGCTAAGGCGGTTGCTAGGTGACGAGGTATCTGTTGTTATGGCGGTTATTAGGTGTGGGGTCATGTGATTGCAAATGCTCCAATAGAAGAATTCCACGACCAGTTATTTTCTGTAACTGTTAACTTTCTGTAGGGCAAAGCGTCTGTTGCTAAGGCCGTTGTTACGTCCGAGTCATATGATTGGTAATGCTGTATTAAAAATACTCTTTCTGGTTGCTAAGGCTTTGGTTGCTATGGATGGCAAACAAACAAGCGTATTTCGGTTGCTAGGCTCTCTAGTAACGTCAGGAATGTTAATGCCTCTGACAAAAAAGCATTTAAAAGCTCCGGTTGTACACCACCGCGTTCGTCGTAGCATTTCTCGTCGACCTCCACAACGACGATGCCCTTGACGACGTACGGTTCTGCATCCTCGCCACGAACTGATCAAACTTGCAAACGACTTCGAAAGGGGTGTAAGGCGGCATGGTGGGCATCGGCATCATCACGGGGGGCATCATCACGGGAGGCATCATTACGGGAGGCATCATTACTGGCATCATGGCGGGCTTCATCATCATCTTCATGGACAGCATGGACTTGACGAAGCTCATGATTCCGCTGAGCAGGCTCATGAAGATGGGCATCATGATGGCGGCCATGATGAGCGGGCCAAGCATCATGATGAGGGGCATCAGGGATGCCAGCTTGTCCTCCTTTTTCCCGGGGTCCTCCATTGGGACCTCCTTTTTCTCTTTGAGGAGGATCACTTTGGGAGGCATGGGCATCATCATGGGAGGGGCCCAGCCTCCGCTGTTGTCCCAGTCCGTGCGTCTCCTGATGCCTCGAGCCAAGGGGATGTCGGAGAGGGGCATTCCTTCCATGGCGAGGATGGCAACCACCGACAGGCTCACTAGGATGCCTCGCTTTCGCATGATGGGCTGAGGGACATGAAGCACATGTAATTGGGATTTTACACAGGATGATTATAATTTGAAATTTCAAAAGGCTGTAAAAATAGAAAGTATTTCTGAGGCAATGGGAATTCGTTTGGTAACAGAAAAAAAGTTTAAAAGTTAGCCACTATTGTTAGATGGCAACCTTATTGTGGTTTTGGACACAAATTGGTTTGTGGTGTCACAACGGCTTGTCCAGTCTTAGGTAGGTAGGTATTGGTTACATATATTTTCCGGTCTGTTTGCTTAATCTCAAGGATCCACACACAATCATAAATCTTCTTTATAAATATTAATAAAAGTTTAATTCCTCATAACTAAGTATAGTACCAATACCAAAAAATTATTAGTGTTGCCCATTGCTATAGTTTTAACCTTTCTTCATTTCTCATTCTTCCTCATTTCTTAGTTATCTATTCATATTTGCAACGATTTTTTTTGAATAATTGAATTCATCTCAACCGAAAAAAAAACAGATAAATTTCCTAGCACGCAAATATATATTGACTAATATTTGGTCAAATACGTTTAATTCAAACATTTCTCTATACGTGTGTGTTATTTTGATGTATAAAAAATAACTTCCAAAGCAATTTATTTACTCTGTTATACATTACGAAGGTATTTTATGCTAGAACTGGCATCAAAACTTACAGATGACTTAAGCAATTAAAGTTAAGATAAAATCATTTTTTTGCTTTTTCCAAGAAAATTATTCAAGGATAAATCCAATTTCCTTTCATAATTTAGAGAAATTTTGCATCAGTTTTGTTTTTAAAATTTATGAATTTTGATGTAGTATAGTTAAAACATTTTTCTGAGAGTATTCTTTTATTGTCCTTTTCAGTATTGTCGCTGAGAAGTAAGAGATGAAAATATTAAATTCATGTTACTTAAATTATATTAACTATACATAAAAGTTTAAAACTTTTAATTGAATTTTGTAAACGTTTTAGTATATCCTGATCTTTTGTACAACCGTTAATGGTCACATGGTTTTAAACATAAATGATGTATCTGGATACCCTTATTATTTAAACTTAAATTTATAAAAATTACATTAAGCTTCCCATTTTGAATACATTAATAAGAAACTTCTTTTAATTATAAATTTTTAAAAAGGGGCTTTGATTATGACACTACTGGTATTTGGCGAGATAGTTAACTTTATAACTATATCAATATATGTAGTTACTAAAGTTTTCCCTTTATTCTATTAATACAAATACGACTACATAGAATAGTGTTACATAAATTTTTGCAAATTGGATTTTTTAAAATTAAAATTATTCTTATATCTAGACATTTTTAAGTACAGCTGTTTGATAGGTTAATGCTTAATTATTTGATTGGTTGTGTTGAATGTTGAATGATGAATGATGCTTTGATTGTTTTTCAGCACACATGGCCCTTTCTTTTAAAATTATACACTTTTATAAAATATATAAGCACCATTAACAAATTATTTTTTAATAGCTGATCTATGATTTATAAATAAGCAAATTTAAAATTGTATAATGTATTGAGTTGTGTGTTTCATATATATGCCATTAATATACAACTATTCATTTTAAAGATATTTATTTGTAATATTACCCATTAACAATTATAAATATTGCAGATAAATAAAAAGTACACCATTCTACATAAGTATAATATAAGTAGCAACATAGTAAATAATCAAATGAAATAAATAAAAAGTCAGAAACTATTCTACTCAATGATAAATAAATACATGAAAATAAATAAAAATAAATAAGGAATACAAGTAAAATTTATAAATTTGTTCATAATTTAACATAAAAGCTCAGTTTACATAAAAATTGATCACAGTTTCTGTAAAATAGACCTGAAAAAATAGTTTTTAAAGAAGTTTTTCACTTAAAAAATCATGAACTTATTTTTAAATTCTTTTAAAATATTATTCAAGAGTAAAGCTTTAAAATGAGAGGGGTTTTTCATTTTAAACCTTCTTATACTCAAGAATGGAAACTGAAAACATGACATTTTGTTTTTCATTATTTTGAAATTTTCGGATTTTGATAGGATTTACTATATTAAAGTAACAATAATAAATCAAATTACCATTGAACATAAATATTAGAAATATAGGCAGTTTAATCAAGAGTAAAGTTTTATTTTTTTTTTCCTTTTTTAGAATTTTCCGGATTTTTAAAATTTTGAAATTCTAAGCAAAGATACACTGGTATTTTACGACGATTAAAATAACGATAAATATAATTTGTTCATTTCAAAGAATAATCTCACGTTTGTTCGTATTTTTCCTGCAATGTAACAGCCAAAACTATAAACAACTAATAACGTATAAATATAACACATTCAAAGCATTCGATTGTTTTATCTGATTTGAAGAAAACATTTTTTATAAAGTCCAGCTTTCAAACGAAATAAAGAAAAAAGAATTCTTCTCGCCTAACCATGATGTATAGTTTGATCGAAGTTTTGGTCTTTTTTAGTTTGATCGCTTTTGTTATTTTACTTTTAATCAATATTGAATTAAGATCCGTGTTTTTTTTATCCGATGAATTTATCCTCATAAATCTCTTTCACTTTAAATCTCTTGTACTTAGATGGTATTGAGCTCAGAGTACCAGAACAGTGGGTCCAAAAGCCATAGGCGATAATGGAAATCGAAAAAATGCTGTGTATGCCTTGTGATAGGGGCTCTGATGGCGTTGATATTGCATCCACAACTCATGCCTCTTTTGTCACGTCACGAGAGGCGTAGAAATAAAGCTTGACCTTCCAATAGCCCTCAGAAAGGACACATTGAAAGAACACGTCACATCCAATCACAGCTGGTGACCACCAAAATGTACTTCCGACTCATCTCTGTCAATCATTGAATTTCCAAGGCTGCCCTCTACCTTACGACGAGATTTGAAAGTAGCGTTTTGGACCCTCGGTTAGGCTTTTTCTCTGTGGTTTTGAACATTTGAGGAGGGTAAAGTACATTTACAGGGTTTTAGTACAGTTCAACTTTCATAAAGACAAATGATTTCAATTGCATAAATGATTTTTTTCCACATAGATTAATAAATACCCCATCACCGTAGAAGTAAGAGTAATGGAAGGGTCCTGAATGGTTTTGGTGTTGCGGGTTATATTGGAGTCTATTCCTGACCGATGGTGGGTCAATCATAACATTTTGTAGCAATAAAAGCTATTACAGTTGTCAAGGTAACACTCTTTTGCTATTCTAATCTTGGCTTATAACTTTTAGTTGTGTTTGATAGCATTAAAATATGTGTATTTCCATTTTTTATTAGTATTTTCTTAAACTTAAAGGTATCAAAATTATTATAATAGTGTGAAATTTTATAATAGTTAGATGACAATGAACAATTCCCCTACTTAAAAAAAACACACACACACACACACAGACGACATTAGTCATAACGTCACTTGCTTGTTTGGAAACGTAGATTCCATCCGTGATTGGTTCCGAACGGATTTACCTCCAATCACGGAACCAATCATGGATAGAGTACACGTTTCCAAACAAGCAAGTGACGTCACACTAATGTCGTCTATTTCAAAAATCAGCATAAAAAGATTTAATTAGGTATTTAAAAATAAAAATAGCTAAATTTGAGTTGCCCTTGAAACGTTCGTGACGTAATTTGATAGAAACAAACATCGATTGGCTGTTCGTACTATTTTTTTTTGTACCAACTGACGTCACACAACTATTTGTGACCTAGTAGCCGTTTTCTCGTCCTTCTTAAAAGTCGAAACTTTGAAATTAAATAAAAAAATAATTAAGCATCAGAATAAAAAAACTTTGGGACAAAATTTCTTTTTCGACCATCTCTATAGAGCATTTTCAATCACATGACTCGGACCTAACAACGGCCTTAGCAACAGAAGATGTTACAGTTTTTTGCCCTACAGAGGTTAACAGTTACAGAAAATGACTAGCCGTGGAATTCTTCTATTGGAGCATTTGCAATCACGTGATCCCATACCTAAAAACCGCCTTAGCAACAGATAAACAACGGACTTAGCAACAGTTAAAAGCCCTACAGAAGGTTCACAGTTAAAAGAAAATAACCGATTGTGAAGTCACCTGAAAACACTCTATAGAATAAAAAAAAATAAAATGCGGGAATTGCCCATTGTTAAATTTATAGAGGTGGTGGACTATATGATGAGTGGTTCAATAGAACCGCATTTGTTTTGGATAGATTTTGGTAGTTGTACCCCTCCGCGCACTTCACCTTCATTTCTACTCCGTTACCCTTACTTCCACGTAAACTAAAGATTCTGTATCGCTAGTAAGGATTCAGAAAGCTCTGTCGCTCACAAAAGCGTCGTTGGAGGAAGCATTTCTCGAGTGCTGCAACAGAGAGTCCCAAAACAGATTCCCTACAAGGGACGTACGGTTATGCATTCTCGAAAAGTAAGGAGGACCACCCAGCTTTCCGCAACCGTTGCCGTTATAATCTTCGTCGCCACACGGAGGATTGGGCGTGGTCATGGGCATCATCTGAGGCATTATCACAGGGGGCATCACTATGGGCAGCATGGTGGGAGGGGGCATCGCCATCTTCATGGTCAGCACGGACTTGACCAAGCTCATGATCCCGCTGAGCAGGCTCACGAAGATGGGCATCAGGATGGCGATCAGGATGAGCGGGATCGCGATGAGGGGTATCAGCAAGTCCAGCTTGTCCTCCTTGATGGCATCGACCCCCTTCTTTTCCTTGAGGAGGATCACTTTGGGAGGAGCCAGCGCCATGGGGGGAGGGGCCCAGCCCGCGCCGTTTGCCCAATCCTGGCGTCTTCTGACGCCGCGAGCCAATGAGATGTCTTTGGGCATTCCCTTCAAGGCGAGGATGGTGACCACCGACAGGCTCACTAGGATGCCTCGTTTTCGCATGCTGATGGGCTGAGGGACATGAAACACAACATGTAAGGGGCCGTTCAAATATTACGTAAGCAAGTCATTTTGGTCATTTTTGACCGTGTCAGCAAAAATAAGCAAACCGCAAACCCCCCTCTCATATTAATTGCGTAAGAAAACAGCCTGACCCCCCCCATTTTGTTCTTTTTTTGTAGGAAATCTTTAGTAATGCTTAGATTTCTGAAATTTTTTGAAAAATGCTTAAAATCATTTTTTCTACCTCGGCTTTCTTTTTGTGAAAATTATTTTTGATTGAATTTTGAAATTATTTATGCAAAAAATATGATATATTTGGGAACATACAATGTTTGTAACATTTTACGTAAGCATCACTCATATTTCCCCTCCCCCCTTAGGTGCTTACGTAATATTTGAATGGCCCCTTTTATAAGAGAAAATCATGTTTCCAAAGCCATTAGGGACATTACATTACGTATATTATGCTGGAACAGACATAAAAAAGTACAGATCTTAAATAATTCAACAGTTATAATAAAACCATAAACCTTTCTAGGATAATTACACAGGTCTGCAAAAAAAAACTTTCTAAAAGCTGTTTTGGATATTTAAACTGATTTTGATAATATTTGGTGTGCTGAATCCGAATATGACCTCTATTTTTCTCCTACATGTCAGGTTTTTTTGACAATTTACGTTTTATGTTAATAAGGGTAATACCTCAAAATTAATGAATATAGACTAATAAAACCAATTACTTAATTCAGAATATTCTTTAAAACCTTTTTTTCTACGTGTTTTGGTGCGCTGAATCCAAAAATGACCTTAGTTTTGTCCTAAAAGATCATGTTTGCTTACAATTAGGTTAAAAAAGGGGCAATATCTCAATAAAAGTTAAATTAAATTTTAAAAAATAATTTTTTTATTCAAATTTCTTATAGAAATGATTTCCCTTATGGATTTTGGTGTGCTAAATCCGAAAATGACCACCGCTTATTTTTAGCACGTCGCGTTTTTTTACAATTTAGCTAAATAATAATAAATAAGAAAATACAAATTTCAATATAAATGAAAATTTCTCACAGAAATTTATTTTTATTACATATTTTTTATGATAAAAACAACTCCTGTAGATTTCTTTAGCAGCTCTTTAAAATATAATCCATCATTGGTTCATGAAAATCTAGCGAAGAAAAGAATCCCGCACTCTTGTACTACTACATTTTCTCCCATAGAAATACACGGGAGTCTGGTCGAAGTGAGGCGAGCCGAGACGCCAGCGCGATACTGCTCACATTAAACTCTTCTCTGGGGATTTCTTTGACAGTTAGGGACTTTTGGAAACATGTATCTTAAAGGCCTTGATATGAACGATATAAATATAGTTTTAACTAAAAATTTTGTTGAAAACTCTCGGATAAAAAAACACCTAAATTTGGGGAAAATAGGCCAAAATTGAAAATAAATATGCGTTTTATGAAAATTCCTGACGTGTAGGATTTTTTTCATTATTTTTCCCGTAATCAGCACACCAAAATACATAGGAAATCGATGAAATTACTCAAACAGCTTTTTCGTTGCAGACCTGTGTTATTTAAGGAAAAAGCCAATTTTCTTTTAATATTCAGATAGATTTTGCATCAGTTTTAAACTTTATTAATTTTTATGAAGTGTTTAAAACAGTTTTTTTTTAGTATTATTTTACTGTCCTCCAATAATGTCGCCGAGAGAGGAAAATATTAAAAATTCATGTTATAAAAATGTAACTACTATATAAAATTATAAACTTTTTATTGAATTTAGTTAACGTTTCATAGTATGTCTTGATCTTTTGTATCATTCTCAAAAGATACAGGGTTTTAAATATAAATTATGTATCTAGGATACCCTTATTATTTGCACTATTAAATTTATTAAAATATTATGTGACAAGCTTTCCATTCGGAATCCACTAATAAGAAACTTTTAATAAGCTTTGATTATGAAACTCTGAATAAATGGAAAGATAGTTAACTTAATGACTTATACAATACATCTAACAAGTTATGTTAAAATTTTCACTTTATTCTATTTGTACAAATAAGATTAGATAGAATAGTTTTACTTTATTTGTTACAAATTTGAATTCTAAAAATTAAAATTTATTTTTATATTTGAATATTTTAGTACAGCTGTTTGGTAGGTTAATGCTCAATTATTTAATTGGTTGTTTGATTAAATGATGATTTTACTGTTTATCAGTTGATGGTCCTTTCTTTTAAAATGCTATATTTTTTCTGAAAGTTTTAAGCATTCTTAACAATTTTTTTAACAGCTTATCTATGACTTTGGTCCAGGTCATGTCATTTGGATTTTGTTTCAGTTGTAATTCAAATTGAGTTGTGTGCTTCATATATGTCATTAATACAACTATTTATTTTAAAAGCGTTTATTTGTAATATTTCCCATTAACAGTTATAAATATTTCAGATAAATAAATATTACATACCTCTACATAAGTATAAATAACAACATGGTAAATAATCAAATAAAATAAATAAAAAAAAAGTCAGAAACTATTCTACTCAATGATAAATAAATACATGAAAATAAATAATAGTAATAAATAAGGAAGATAAGTAAAATAAATAAATTTGTTCGATAATATAAAAGCTCAGTTTATATAGAGATTGATCACAGCTTCTGTAAAATAGCGTTGAATATTTGACTTGAAAAGAAGTTTTTGAAGAGGTTTTTTAATTTCTTCTTTTAAATATTATTCAAGAGTTAAGTTTTAAGTTGAGATGTTTTTTTTAATTGTAACTAACTTTCTTATAGTCTAAAAATGGAAACATAAATCATGTCATTTTACATCACAGTTTTTGTTTTTCATTATTTTTAAATTTTCGCTCTTTGATAGCGATTTATATTAATAAATCAATTACTATAATAAATCAATTTACCAATAGAACATAAGTATTAGAAATATAGGGAGTTTATTAAAGATTAAAGCTTTATTGAAAAAAATTTTTTGTTTTTGGAGTTTTCCTGATTTTTGAAATTTTGCATTTTTAAGAAAAGATACACTTGTATTTGATGACGATTAAAATAACAATAAATGTAATTTGTTCATTTTACAGAATAATCTCATGTTTGTTCGTTTTTGTCTTGAAATATAACAGCCCAAAACTATAAACAATTAATAACGTATAAATATAACACATTCCAAGCATTCAATTGTTTTATTTCATTTGAAGAAAGCTATTTTTATAAGGTTAAACGAAAAAATTCTTCTCGCCTAACCATGATGCAGAGTTTGATCGAAGTTTTGATGCTTTTTAGTTTGATCGTTTTTGTTATTTTACTTTTAATCAATATATTGAATTAAGCTGCGTGATTTTTTAGCCAATATACAATACCTCATAAATCTCTTGCACTTGGATATTTTGATCATTTAAAGAGATTTGGATATTTTGCGAATTTCCATGGAGAGGCAAAGTTATTAAATAGTAGCCAAAAAATATTTTTACATGGACATTTTAGAAAATATTGTCTAGTTGTATATGTTACGGGCTATGTGATAAATCCGGGCATTATTAATAATGCCCACGTATTTCGGGCAATGTGTTAAATACTCATTGGGTAAATGCCATTGAATTTATCACATTGCCTGAATCCACTTCAGGCATTATCAATAATGCCCGGTTTATCACTTTGCCCGTATATACTAAAACGGGGGAATTACACACAGATTGATTTTAGGAAGTAAAATGCGAAAACCAATAGGAGATTGATATATTTTTCTACGTTTTCAGTACTTTTAAATAATTTAACTATCATTAAGACAATTATTCAAATTGCATCACCAATTTCTTTTCACATAGAACCATGGAAGTAAGAGTACGGGAAGTGTCCTAAGATAGTTTTGCTGTTGGTTGTAATGAAGTCTTTTCATGACCGATGGTAGATGGGTCAATCATAAAATTTTGCGGCAATAAAAGCCATTACAGTTAGTTGTCATGGTAACACTCTTTCTAGTATTAGTATTATCTTGGTTCATAACGTTTAGCTGTGTTTGATAGCATTAAATGTTGTAATATATTTCCGATTTAATTAGTATTTTCTTTAATTAAAAAGTATCAAAATTGTTATAATGGTGTGACATTTTAAAATATTAAGATGTGTGTTTCAATACAACCATATTTGTTTTGGATTGTTACCCCTCCGCACATTTTTACATTCATTATTACTCCATAAAGGCACTTTCCGTGCTCTTACTTCCATGTAAACCAAATATTCTGTATCACTATACTACGTATATTACAACCTTTCTTGACAATGACGTCACGACGAGCGGAAGGAAAACTGATTTAAGAGATTGTCTGTGAGCTCTCATTGGCTAGCGCGTTCATCTAAATTCTAAATGAATGTACCACACCACAAAATCGAAAATTCTCAACATTTTACGAAAATTATGACCCAAAAACGCAATATGTCCATGGCTTTAACAATCTTATCATGTTTCTAAAGTAAAATAAAAATATTTATTGCCAAATTCAGAGCCTAAAGGCCGTGGTCTAAATGATGGTAAAAAGGACCTTGTGAATGGTAAAAGGATTTAGACCACGGCCTTTAGGCTCGGCATTTGGTTTTAATTATAACTCCGGCCTTGTAAGCCTACATCCTTAAAGGGAATAATTTCACTCGGCATTTGGATATTGCGCTTGGAACTACTTCCTTCGCTTGCTCTCAACTTATTTCCGCCATTGTCAAGAAACGTTATAGCATAGTATAGTAAGGATTCAGAAACTTCTGTTGTACACGAAAGCGTTTGAAGCATTTCTCGATGAGTGTTGCAACATATTAGTCCCTTGCGATGCAGTATGATTGTGCATTCTCGAAACGAACGGGCCCAGCTTGACGAAAGTTTTGTAGAACGGCGGCTCAGGCGTAGTCGGCATCGGCATCGGTATCGTTATCATGGGGGGCATCATAGGCATGATGGGCATCGGCATCATCACCGGAGGCATCATCATGGGAGGCATCATGGCGGGCGGCATCATCATCTTCATGGACAAGAGAGACTTGACGAAGCTCATGATTCCGCTGAGCAGGCTCATGAAGATGGGCATCATGATGGCTGCCATGATGAGTGGGCCAAGCATCATGATGAGGGGCATCAGGGATGCCAGCTTGTCCTCCTTTTTGTCCTCCATGATGGGTGCCTCCTTTTTCTCTTTGAGGAGGATCACTTTGGGAGGAGGGGCCACCATGGGCATCATGGGAGGGGCCCAGCCTCCGCTGTTGTCCCAGTCCGTGCGTCTCCTGATGCCGCGAGCCAAGGGGATGTCTTTGGGTATTCCCTCCATGACGAGAATGATCACCACCGACAGGCTTACTAGGATGTCTCGCTTTCGCATGATGGGCTGAGGGACATGAAACATACGTGTTGCTGTAGTTATATTGCGGTATCTCGCCAATGGAGAAAATTACAGAAAATTCAATGTTATTTCTTGAATTTTTTAAGTACATATTTCATACAACATTAGTTTTATAATAAGGTTGTTTAAACTACATTTTTCAGAAAACATTGTTGCTATTTAGGTTTTTTTTGTTGATTCATGGATTCATTCATGATTCATGGAAAATTCATGGATTTAAATGTTATTTCTTGCATTTTAAGTACATATTTCATACAGAACATACAACATTAGTTTTATAATAAGGTTGTTTAAACTACATTTTTCAGAAAACATTGTTGCTATTTAGGTTTTTTTTTTGTTGATTTTTGTGTGGGATGTCACATTCTTGTGACCCCCTCCCTACTTGTCACAAAGGGACACAGATTGATGAACCCCCTCACTCCCCTCCAAGCGTGACATCATTTATGGATGGTCCCTAATAATATTTTACTCACATATTCTAACACCATTGTAGAGATCATTTGTATATAATGTATTCTAATTTTATTTTATTTCCCATAGGACTTCTCATCCTTGATTACATCACCCTTGATATGGTCTCAGTGAAATGGTAGGTGGCATTTAACTCCTTACTATTAGTCAAACAAATTTTAAGTAATTTGGAAAGAGCTATTTTAAACCAGCATACGTATTAATATATGAATATGTGATCATTCTACTTGAGCAATAAATACTCTTCCGCTGTTTTATACCCTCACCTTATAAATATACCCATGCACGTTCATTAACTAATTTGTGCTGTGTTACCGACACCACAGTCCTTTAACGTTTTGAATCAGAGGTCACCAAAGTATGGGGTACACCAGATCCCAAAATGTGGACTGTAATAGCTGACATTATTTTTTGACTGGTACACAGTGAAATTAATTCAAAGTTTAGCCTTCTATGTATGAATATTAAAAATTTTCCTAGTAGAACAGCTCATACCAAATATGTCAAGTTTACGTAACTGCAACTATAAGTGAACGAAATTTGGTCAAATATGACAAAAATTAGACGAATCTTGGAACGTTTGTGCTGCTTGGGGATGCATCAGGATACAATTTTTTTTCAATTTCGATTATTATCAATAAATAATAGTATAAAAAATAGACTGCGGTATACACAATTTTAAAACGAGAATTTGATAATGGTTCGTTACGAAACTAGATCCCAGTTATGAGCTATCTGAATTGAAGTTCAGTTGACCAAGTTTAGTTGAAGTTTTAGTTAGTTCACTAACGGTTAGTTCAGTAACTAACCTAACCTAAGGCTAACCTAGAATCAAAACTTCTAATTTATAGTTGGAAAAGGGAAACAGGTTTTAAACCAATCAGAGTTGTCTAAAAAGCTTGATTTCAAGTTTACCTTAGGTCAAGTTAGTGGTGAATACAGCCGTTAGACGTTGAATGTGACCCGTGAGTCTTTACTGAAGCTAATGTGTTCCTTTTGTTAGTTTTAAATTAAGTCCTAATGATGAGCTAGCTGTGTTAGCCTTTGGGATTTATGTTGTCCAGTGTCTTTATATAGTAGTAAAGGTGACCTTATGGTGGATAACTCTGGAGACCCCTGCATTGCATGCATCCAAAAACAATCGATGGGTTTGGTGGATGAAGGGGCTATGTTACATTTGGGACAGATTCCATAAGGGAAGTTTTCGCCAAATGTCGCCAAATTTGGGCAATAACCATTCCAATGTGAAAATGGCTTCTACTAGCACAGTAGGGATTTAGATGTAGGTAGTATTAATAAGCTTGGCGAGATCCGATCACGCCAAATTTGGCGAAAACCTCGATTATGGAATCTGTATGGAACTTTACATAACCCTTCATCTCCCAAGCCCTTTAATCATCTTTCAAATGTCGTATTTAGCAATGGCCGCTTCCAGTTTCTCAATCATCTCCATCATGATGCTCCCTGCCACGATCCTCGCACTCTGCGGAGACGATTTAGTCCCGTCCGCGTTCCGATTGGTGTGCAGCTTGGTGGGCATCATCCAGGCGGTACTGGCTGCGGTCATTGGCGGATGCTGCATCATCATCATGGTGGCCACGCCCTTCATGAAGTTCATCATCCCGCCCATCATGCTCATCATCATGGGCATCATGATGCACATCATGATGAGCGGCATCATCATCATGACCAGCGGACCCACCGCGTCCTTGGTGCTCATGGGGTGTCCGCTAGGAGGGGCGACGCTCTCCTCGTCCTTCTCTTTGATCAGCAGGATGGGCTGGCCCCCCATCATGCCCCCTTTCATGTGTCCCCTGCTTTCGGAGGGGGCCAAGGGGTCGACGTCGACGTCCCCTTTCGTCGCGTTCGATGTGGTGTTGTTGGACATGAGGATTCGCTTGGTGGCGAACCACAGATCGTGCATCGCGCTTATGGGGAACACTTTGAGACTCTTCGTCTCGTTGTTGTTGGCTACTTTCTGATGACCGGGAAGTTGCCAGAAGGGCTGAGGAGGAAGTCTGTTCTCTGATGAAGCTTTTACTTCGATATCCCTCTCAAAACTTCCAGTTTCGTTATTCAAATCCATCGTGCGAAACGATGAATTTCGCGTCTGGTAAACATTCGAATCTTTGTCTCCTTCCTCCGAGGCTTTACTTGAGATTGAGTCATTGTCCATCGATCTCATCACCAGTTCCAAATTCTTCAAGTTCTCTTCGTTGAAATAAAACCCGTTCTTGTCTTCTTGATGGTGAGGGTTCTTTCTCTTTTGCTTCGGCAACTGCCACACGAGTTGATCCTTGCCGGTCTTGCTTTGATCGTCTGTTGATGCAAAACTCTTCGTTTGTATCGCATTGATGGAATCATCAGCTGCAGTGGTTGTTATTTCGTCGTTGCTATGAAACGCATTTCTTCTGCGGAACTGGTTTTGGTTTCCGGTTCCTGGGTTCCAGAGCGACGTTGCAGACGCACTCAGAGTCAATAGGAAGAGCGTTCGTTTCACTAGCTCTTGCATGGTTTCGGAGGACTGTCAAAGAGAAAAAAATGCTTCCATCAATCATTCGGAAAGGGAAAATACAGCTTATCTTAGCAATAATGTAATAATTTTATCTTAACAAGCTTCTGGTTCCGCAAGAAGGCAATGACAGTTCACTTGCTACATGTTATTTATTCAGATGACCAATTATGCATGTAAACAGTACGTAATCTAGGCTTTTGTTAATTTCTTAGTAACATATTTGATTTTTTTTTCAATAATTGCATAAGCAGTAGCTTTTCGTCTTCGAGAACATCTGTTGATACACCTTCTATAGATTATAATTAACTGTCTATTATCCACTCACAATTCCCAGTAATGTAGTACCGATTGTTATTCTTACAGCAACCTACTTATAAAAATTTCGCGGCTAGACCAAGTAGAATAGAGCATTTTCAATCACATGACTCAGACCTAGCAACGGCCTTAGCAACAGAAATGTAGACCTACAGCAGTTAAATAACTGGTCCTGAAACGCTTCTACTGGAGGATTTGCAATCACGTGACCCCGCACCTAGCAACCGTCATAGCAACAGATACCTTCACACCTAGCAACCACCCTAGAAACAGACTCGTTGACCTACAGCAAACTGGTCGTGACTTCACCTAAAAACACTCTATAAGACTTTAACTTCGATAGAAAGATGCAGTTGAATGCATAGAAGGCTGTTAAATCCTCAAAACTAGAAATTGAAGGATTTTGGCTACTAGTAAGAGGAGGTAGAAAACGTCCGGTTCAGAAGGTCTTGTCCCCACCCTGGGTCTCAAGAATGGTGGCAATACCGACTAATCAGTCGTTTTATAGGTAAAGCAAACGAATTCTAGTATAAAGAAAGGTAAGATGTACTGAAGAAGTTTTTCAAAGGTATAGCATTCAGAGAATTGAAATACATGTCTCTTCAGTCTTTGGAATTGCAGTTTAAGGCTGGGCGTACTTGGCGAGGGCTTCCATCAGTTCCAGAACTCCCCTCTCCAGCGCCCTGATCCCCAACTGATGAGGGCGATGGTTCGCCCTGTGGTTCATCATCACCACGGCAGTGATTAGCGTTGCCCCGACCGGCATCAGCATTGCGGTCACCACCAACGGTGCCAGGAGGTACAGAATGGGCAGCAGTCCTGCCACCCCTTCTGCACTTGGGGGGTCGTCAACCCAGGGGACCGTCGGGGGGTTTGACCAGGAGGGGACCCGGTTGTTGCTGTTGGGGCGCTGGCGGCTTTCGGGTGGTGCTTCATCCGTGGTGCCGGACGATGGTGCTGTGGTCAGAAGGACTGATAAGGTTAGGACTGCGATGACGGTCGGAGTTGTTTTCATGATGGTTGCTGTGGAAAGAGATGGAAGGTGTTGTTTTGTTTGCTGTTGCCACAACAAGAAGTTATTTGTTTTTTTTTTTAAATTTAATTTTAATATCTTTGATGATTATAGGTAGTTCTTATGGAAATAGTCGGTTTGAAAAAGACCGATGTTTCGAAAAACAATTTTGATTCTTTGAAAGTTAGTTTTAAATTGAATTAATTAATTCTTTGCTAGTCAGGAGCTGCCATCTTAATGTGACTTGAGAGATTTGAAGATATTAAAGAAAGAATGCTTCCATTTTTTTTTGTGGTGATTTGTGTCTGAGTTATGGACATTCCGTATGGTTTTACTTGAGAAAAATCAGCTGATTACCATTACCAAGTAACTACATATTATATTTTGAGAACGAGGATGGATTAATATCGCAGGTAAGAGTAAAAAAATGTGCTAGGGTAAAGAATTGTTTCTCAAACGGGAGTTTGTGAATCATAACGGGCGTTAATAAGTCATTTAGCGTTAATATTTCACAGTGCTTTTCAGGGAGGTTTAGAAATTAACGAGTTCAAAAAATTATGGGGGCTGTACTCAAGTTTCGTACTACATACATACATGAAAAGTTGAAAAGTAGTTTAACTTAAGAGAGAACTTGAGATATCTTAAGAAAAAAGAAATGACCTCAAATATTTTTCTTAAGCCGCATTTTCCCTTATCATTAAAATTGCGTTTTATTTTAGTACTTCCATTATTGTAGGGGGATTTTTATTTTGTTCTTCAGGCAGAGGCCTGCTAACAAACACTTCTATTATTAAATTCCAATAATCGTTTTTCTAACTCTCAGATTTTTTTTCCAACTCAATTTACATTTTAAAGTACTCTACTTTAAAAGCCATTTGTAAGTTAATTAGAAATTCACCAAAATAATGATCGCAAAATAAGAATAAACAGATAAAAATTTGTTTCCGCAAAGAGCATGGACGAATTTAGGAGGTTCATGAGGGTTTTCCATATACATATTCAGTTATTTCAGTTTTTATTTTGTTTCCAGAGCAACAGCACGCCCCCAGACCCCCAGAGTCTCTAGCTTGACCCCCTGGGCCTTACTCCTAGAGAGCCTACTTACTCCTAAATCTGCTCCGATGAGTAAGTGTACTCAACGCTACTCAGTTAAAATAATGAATAAAATGGCTTCATTAAAATTCGTATAAAGTAGAACAAACGAAGAAGCTTTAAATCAGCGGTTCCCAACAGATATCTGTGGATCACTTCACCAGAAATATGGACCACCCCATTATTCATTCTGTCATATACCAGGTTTGAATCATGAAATAGACACGTTACATACTGTCGTGAAAATATTCTTCTTTTGTTTCGTGGTTGCTTACTGATACAGTAATAGAAGCTTCTATAAAAACCAGCTGCCTCGCCTTTTGAAAGAGAGTTCGCTTTGGCGAAAGCCTCCAGTGGTCGTCAAGTTGGCACTGTTTTGTTACCAATGAATATTTAAGGTCTGTTTTGTTTACACAACAGATTGGATCTAAAATTCTAAAATACCGCCAACTTGGCAACTCATGAGGGGACTTTCGCTGAAGTTAACCCTTTCACAAGGTGAGACAGCTGGTTTTTATAAGAGATTCTACTGTAAAAGTAACGATTTTATTGAAGATTAGCACTTCTTAACGTACTCGCGGACCCTCCCACGGACCACTTTGGAGGCTCTCACAGATCACCACTGATCCGTGAATCATCTGTTGGGAACCACTGCTTTAAATAATAATAATAATAATAATAATAATAAAATAATATCAATATAGTGGAGTTTGTTCACATCCATTTCATAGGGTTATAAAAATCAGAACTGTGTTTCTCTCAGAAAACAGTCAGGTAAAAATCCTATAACATTTCAATGTTTGTTGTTGATCTTGGCTCATATGATTATCTAAATTGAAAAAAAAAGTGTAGTATAAAGTCTGCAAGTTTCTATATACCGATTCATTTGTGATAATTAATTTAGTTGAAAGAGAAGTAATTCTTTAAGATACTTTTGTTCGGTTTTCATTCACAAAGATAGTCCTAGTCTTGTTCTCGAAGAAACCTGATGAGTTAAAATTAGAAATATTGCCAACATGATGAATAAAAAGTTTTTCTGTAATTATTATTATATTGCATGTTTTTATGTTAGATTTGTTCATGTAGGAGCTATCACACCTTTTTTTTTTTTGGCAATTAAGTCAATACGTATAAACGGAATTGCACTTCTTAGTACTTTCTATAACACCTTTTCATTTACAATCTTCATCATATTATGCTTCGTCCTCTCTCTTTAGCAAATATTTCGAAAGTGTAGTAGTACATAGTTTAAAATTCGGAATCGAGAGTCAAATGGGATGAGATATGATCGTTTTCACCAACATACAGAAAGAAACTAATAACTCATCTACAAAAAGAGGAAAACGACAATAACACCGAAATCATCAGAAAGTCGTCTTCTGTCAGTCGCTTTCTTCCCCACTCAGCACCCTCTCAATATGATCCACCAGTCCAATGATCTGCTGCGCGATACTCTCATGGCCGTCGTCGTTGGTCCTTTTGGACCACACCCTGCTCATCTCTTCGTCTTCCTCGTCCCCCTTCTTCCCTCCCATCTTCGTCTTCTTCGCCAACTTCTTCAACTCTCGACACAACTTCGACTTGCACCCCTCCTGATGGGTCTCCATCACCCCTCCCTGGACGTCGGCGGTGTTGGTGTCGTTCGCCGGCACGCTGCTGCTGTTCGCCATCTTGAATTTGCCCCCGAATTCTTTCGACATCGAGCCTGCCTTGAAGGTCACGGGAAGCTGGGACGCACCGTCACCACCGCTCATCAGGAGCGTTTTAAGACGTCCAAACCCAGGAAGCATCCCTTGTGGTAACATCCCTCCCGGCAACATCCCTCCTGGCAACATCCCTCCCGGCAACATCCCTCCTGGAAACATCCCTCCAGGTAGCATCCCTCCTGGTAGCATCCCTCCTGGTAGCATGCCTCCTGGTAACATCCCTTGCGGGATCATGGCGGGAGGCATCATCATCATCATCGGCGTTCCTCCTCCGTTCATCATGTTCATCATCATGGACATCTTGGCGGGAATCATGATCGCGGCGAGAAGCAGGGGCGCCAAGAGGCAGAGCAGCGGCGCCAAGTCCTTCATGCCCATCATCCCGCTGTCTTTTGCAGGGGCGGGGGCAGGGGATCCCTTCTCCTTGACGATCAGGACTTCGGGCTGAGGGTCCATCATCATGCTGCTCCAGGGTCCTTCGTCCATCCCCCTGCCCGTTGTCGTCACGTTCGAGGAAGCCCCTCGGGACCACAGCAGCAGCAGGAACAGCGGCAAACTCCAGTGATGCATCTTTTTTCTGCTGCTGAGACAAAGATTCTTGTGAGTTTCTGCTTCATAAGGATTCTCCATCATCACACTCTAGCACACAAATCATCCATCCACACAAGCGGGCAGTTTTATTTATTGACTACACTGTAAAAAAAACCCTGTTGTTCTTTAACAGAATTCTGTTAATTTTGCTTCCAGGAAATCCCTGTAATTTTCGCAGGGCAATCCTATAATATAGAATCCTGTTATTTCATACAAACCTTCTCTGTATTAAATAACAGAATACAACAGTTAACGAAAGAAAATCTCTCGGATAAATTAATTTAATCGGATTAAATGTAGCTTAATCAGTTAGATATAAGGTGCTGGCATAAATTAATTCATTAGAAATAATTTGATAATGTAAACAAAAGCTTTTATGATCCATTGGCCATGAATCAAACGATAATTTGAGAAGTTGCTATTGTAAAGCAATACGCAAATTTTGGGTGGGATTTTCTTGTGCTATTAGGGAGGTTCTTGGTGTTTTTACTGTACATCCAAGGTAAGAAAGAGGGTTTAGTGAAAGAGGGTTATCTGCTCTAATTCTGTCACCCTCCCCCTCGGTTCCATCTCTCGTTGGGGTATCTCTCACCGATATAGGGTCGGTTTAGTTTAGAGTTTTACTACACTCGATTTTATGGCACAAAAGCTAGCCTGTGAAAGATGGGGTAGATTAAGACAAAAAAAAAGGGTTGGGAGCTCTGCTTGGTTTGGGGGTTTCCCCTAACACTCCCGTGCGAGGAGGGTCTTCCTTTGTTTGCTAATTGGCCCAGACATGCCCGGGAAGTGCTTTTGAGCAATAAAACCAAAGTTTGTACCGACCCATACCCGTATTCCCCACGTTAATTTCTTTATCGTCTTCTATATCAATAATTCTCTCCTTTGAATTCCCCGTTTCTTCCCTCTATAATTATCTCCATCAATCTTTTCTATTGGTGACGTGTCTAAATGTTCCTTTTCCTGCTACTCAGTAGAAAAAAATTATAAATCTTCTTAAATGAAGCTCTCTCTAATCTAGTTTTTAGATTAGCCTACTTGAAGTTTTCTTTTCTTGGTGATAGTCCAGCAGAGCTAGACCATCTGGGATTAGCAACAACAACAATCGTAGTAACTATGTAACATCTTTGAGGGCTCCCCAAGTATTTTTGTTTCCCTGAATTTTTCTAAGAAAAGGTTAGTTTCATATAAATACCACCTCTGAACATGAGCGAGTTTAGGTTAGACACCCCGGGGGACACAGTAGAAACCTTGGGGTACTTCAAAGTTTTCCATCTATTTGGGTAATATAAGAAGGTGCTGTTAATCTAGGAAATGTGTAATAGAAAAACAATGCCTTCAATATGTTATCTTGATTTGAAATTTTTGACTAACTTCTTTTAAGGAAATAGTTTTTTTAGAGACTTTTTATTGAATAACAGCAACATAACTGATAAATTTCCCTTAAATATTCATTCTATAAAATAAAATCCATTTTCTAAAAAATTAAATACAAAAGGCCACTTCTTTTGTAGTATTCGTAAGGCGAACGACATCAAGTTACAAAAGCTTTTCTAGTTTTTCACTAGAGTGCAGCACCAGCGCAAAAAGGGCACCGCTGAACGGGACTGGACTAAGAGCGCAATCTTGCACAAAAAAACGGTGATGTGGGTTTAAAAAAATGGCCATATAGGATTTTTCTCCTCAAAAGTAACAAAAATATGGACTTTATAAAATCTTTATAGTTTCTACAATATGTCAAAATTAAAAATCAATGAAACTATTATCTTTTCATTCATGCCATTTAAGACAGAAAAGAAAATCTAGAAATCTAGAAATTAGAAAATCTAGTATATAGTAGGCGAATCAAATCACACAAGGAAGGCCCCCCATGTTCTTAGTATAAACTAATTCTGTAATAACAAAAGGTACTTTAATGCATCGATGATTTGTTACACATTGCAATAAAGTTTATATTTGTTTATTTCCCCTGTTTGAACTTTTCAAAATTATTGAAAATATATTCCATAAAATATAAAAGCTTTGCTTTGTTTAAAATTGGGGTTTTTTTGGTAATTTAGTGTTCCCTTAAATAACGGTGAATCAGGGCCTGATTGAAATCAGTATTTATCTTAATAATAATAATGATACGGAGATTAAAAACCTTTTTCTTTTGATATTTACCGTAGTTAATTATTATCTGTTTATCTGCATCATCTGTTTTAAAAAAATGTTGTGAGAACTTTTGGTCTGGATGAAAATGGTGATAAGCCTGAGATAATCTGAAGATTTTTTCCTGAAGATTTCAAATGATTTTTCTTAATGTTTCCTTTTCTAAACATAAACCCACAAGAAAAAACACATTCACAAAAGAAAGTATTTCAAAATAACTGCTTCAAACATTTTATTGGTTCCTCTAAAATAGGAATACAAATAACACATGATATGAAGTGCTAGTTTAAAAATAATATTAGTACAGAAAAATGACTTGGTATGCACAGTAAATTAGCTTTATATCATAGACAATGTCAATAATTTTAATGTTTGAAATTAGGTCAAGGTAACGCATACTATCCCCAACGACTAGTTGAAGAGTGTAATATAAGACTAGCAATGTAATAATTGAAATAACCAGCACAAAATTTAGTACAAGTTATCAGGTTTAATTAATCTTTATTGTTGTAACTATGGTCCTTGAGCTATAACGCATTAGTGGGACTAGAAAGCTAAAGCATATAACCTAGTTAACATGACTAAATATTTTCACACATAAATAAGGAAATTTGGTTTAAATTTAACTTGAATTGAATACAAATATGGCGCAAAAGCTACTATAACATTTGAGCAAAATTCTTACATATGGCAATGTATTTTGTAACGGCAACATATAATAATTGAATCTCATTTGGTATTTGATCCATAAGGAGTAGTTCCATCGTATAACCTCATTCATTTTCTCAAGCGCACTAAAACATTCGATTATTTTCAGCAATGCAAGCTCACATTCTAAAGCAATAGCTTCTACTACGTGCTA
This sequence comes from Tetragnatha montana, assembly GCA_963680715.1. Taxonomy (NCBI): domain Eukaryota; kingdom Metazoa; phylum Arthropoda; class Arachnida; order Araneae; family Tetragnathidae; genus Tetragnatha; species Tetragnatha montana. Next base: position 52,192,417 of record OY796681.1, on the reverse strand, counting down.
AACCGGTAAAAAAAATTCCTGAGTATAAGGGTATCGTGATAAATCATCACCTAACAGTTATTAGTCAAATTAGTTTGCTTTTTTGACAGTATAGGTTGTTTATAAAGTCTATAAATATATCCAGGCTAACAAAAACAATCACTGTAGTCCATCGCATGATAGTATGTCTTTGACAAAAGATTCGGTTCAATTTCAAAGGAAGAATTTTAATGAAGAAATTCAAATTGAAGAAGTTTGGTCTTTAATAAAAAGAAACAGACAAAAGAATAAATTTGAGAATGTTTGCAGACTGCTAATAAGAAAACTATTTCTAGCAGCCAATGGATTTTTTTTTGTTGATTCCTCTGATGTTTGACGAAATTATTCAATTTAGTGTTTTAGCAAAAGGAAAATGTGTAATTTCGGTTGTATTTGGTGATATTGTTGTTCACTGAATCAAGTCTTATTGTTACGATTAGGGGTAATCCAACAAATCCGTGCAAGACACCAAAAATGGCGATGGAGAAAGGAATCTTAAGTCCTCATCAAACCAATGCTCATCTCTCTTCTCATTGGTCGAACGAAATCATTCGAAAATGATTTCTCTTTTTTTACTTGAGAACTTTAACCAATCACGATTGAGATGAGGAACGGCTTAACTAATGGTGGATTTACACCACCGAGACATTAACGGCTAAAGCGACTAAAGCGGCGAACAGCGGTTCAAAAGAACCAATAGGAAGCCTCGAAAACAGCCGCTTTAGCCGCTAATGTAGCTTTGTCGCGGTGGTGTAAATCTACCATAAGACTACAGAAACTTTTGCGATGGAGTACTAATGGATTCTGGCAACCCTGCTGTAGGGAAGTTGAATGTTTTTTTGCCAATGAACGGCATTGACCAATAGGTCGCCAAGGCATGGATTGTTTGGATATACCACAATTCGCATTAGGTAGGAAGGATGAAATTTTCAAACACATCCGGTTATGAATCTTGTTTTTGTAGACATATAAATCTTCTGTTCCAGTCATACGAGAACTATCTTGTTGCAGCCATCTCAAATCCATCTAGTTAGTGTCATTCAGCTTGTGTCGAGGGATTAGATCACAACATGATGAGGTAGCTTGCTATGACTTCAGGCCTTCTCTGATCCTCTCTCTTTGGCGTCCGCGTAGGCCTTGTCCATCTGCTCGATCATCTCCATGACCTGCGCGGCGAGCGAGCGTGTGTCCTCCACCCCTCTGGCTTCTTTCATGGCGGCAGGGGGCGCTGGTGGCGCAGGGGTGGCCGGAGGATACAGGACGAAACTGGGCAACAGGAAGGCTTTGAGGGGGAACAGCACAGCAGCGGCGGCCAACGGAGCCAGAACGGCCAGCAAGGGTAGGTTGTCCTTCAACGCTGCGGACAGGGATGACCCGTGACCGTGGTGATGGTGGTTGTCCGGTTCCTTCTGTTTGATCAGGATGACGTCAGGGGTGGACGATTGGGGCTTCCAGGCGTCGTAATCCTGGAATCCGCGGGTCTCCGCGCTCTGTTCGTCTGCCGTCTTAGATGATATCGATGCCAGCACCCCCGTCGACAGGAGAAGGAAACTCAGGAGGTGGAGTAGCATGATGGGTTTTTTTTTGTCCACTCTGGAAAGAGAGCATAGTAGTAGCCTTCGGTTCTGCGACTTTTTTCCGACTTTAGTTAGGGGGGTTGTCTGAACAGTTTTCGTCGCGATGATGTTGAGTTAGTTCGTTTGTCCTTGTGTTGTTATTGTATCACAGTGCTGTGATACAATTGTATCAGACTGCTGTATCAAACAGATAATACTGATATCAATTGTATCAGACTGTTGTTTCATTCTGAGAGTTCTGTGTTGTACAGACTGTAGGTTGTATTGAATATCAAGCTGTCTGATTTAGGTTAGTGATTATAAATCTTTAATCCGTCTTTAGAAAGAATGGCAATATTTGGGTAAATCTTCTTATCGATGTCCTCAGATTAATAGGTAATATCATTAATAGGTACTACTTGTGTCTGAATTTATCATTTTACTATGACTAGATGTTACATGAATGTTTATCAGTAACTCTTCTGACTAAAATAGATAAACTAACACCTTAACCTAGTAACCGTTATTCCTTTTGGAAAGAATATCACTATAGGTTTGAAATCTAATCGAAAATAAAACTTTTTCGATGGCTTACTTCACTTTCTTTTACAGAACGGATGAGTGTCAAAGTTTGAGATTACTCTGCTGTAATTACATCAAGGTCTATCCTTAGGATCATATACCAAAAGACGATAAAATATAAGGTAAAAATATTTCGTATTAATTTAATATACAATACGTAAAGTATCAGTGCAAATGTCAATGGAAAAACTACGAATAAATTACTACTAATAAATATAAGCGATTGACTCCAAGAGCACAAAAATAAATGAGTTTTTCAAATACATATTCTTATAGAACATATCTATACTGGAGCAAATACGCCTCTTTATAAATATAAAATGTTTATAATTGGGATTTAAAAATACTGAGTATGTTGCTTTTTGTTAAAGAACTACCAGTCGAAGTTAACTCATTTCTTTGTATCTCTTGGATTTCATGAGTAATAAAAAAAAAAATTAATGATGATGCAAAACGACCATGATGCTTTAACCATTTCAATGCAAATTATTACCACATTATGACATACAAAAATATTCACAGTATTCATACCGACGGGGCCCAGTGAGTTGTTTTCCCCGATTATGTATAACAAATCCCTACTCCCTCTCAGCTTTATAAAGGCCGAACTTGGTGATAATAGTGAGGAAATATCTGAACATTCAAAATGCAGAAAGCATTACTAAGAGAACCAAGGCTTGAAAGATTTGATTGAAGTTATAGAGATCGTTGATCCCATAAATCAAATTTAAACCCATGGATAAACATGAATTGCGGAGCCTAGAAACCAAAGGATACAAGTGACTTCACATTGATAAAGAGAAAAACAAAGTTTTAAAGTCTCAGGGAAGTAGCTGAAATTGGAGGTTGTACTTATACCATTCGCTAGATGGTAGCCACACAGACTCCACAGAAACTACTTAGTGCACTTAACTCCAGTACTAAAAAAACTGCACTTGTACCCCTTGGCTTCTAGCCTCCTCATTTGGTAATGAGTAGAACATCGGAATCTCTATGAAAAGAATCAATTATGAGTGTAATTTAGAAAAAAAAAGTCATTGTAAAGTTGAATCACTGATATACGTTTGAATCTAGGAGACTTAAAGTTTGTTCAGTCACTTGGAAATAATTTCAGCATTTTGAAAATCTATAACATGAAAGTCCTTTTCTCCCCCATGAATGTCCGTCCATGTATACAAAAAAACGCTCTATGAGACATCGAACAAGCAGTCTTCATCTGTCTTTTTCCATCAGAACAAAAAAAAATTGTCCTTCCTAATACTGTGCCCCGAACTTGATATCCATCTTGTCCAAGATCCCAATGATCTGATCCGCAACGCTGGGCTCTGCTCCATTCAGGCTCCTCGCTGCCTTGTCCTCTCCCCTGGCCGCCATGGGAGGCATCATCGGGGGCATCATGGGTGGCATCATCATCATGGGCGGCATCATCATCATCGGGGGCATCATGGGCGGCATCATCGGGGGCATCTTGTTGGCGAACAGCATGAAGAGGCAGATGAGCGGGAGAAGGCAAGCCAGGAGCGGTGTCAGGTCTTTGGCCGAAGTCTCCGGCTTTTTCTCGGAGATGAGCAGGACTTCTGGTTTGGGTTTCCAGCCTTCGTCGTAGCCCCGGGCCTGGGCCTTGGTCTGGGACGGCACCAGGGGTGGGAGAAGACCCAGAACGGCCACTGCGCAACAGGCTGCCAGAACGGCGATGACGCAGGAGGTCTTCATGATGGTTTCTTTTTTTGTTTTCTAGAAGAGAGCAGAAAAGGGCCCTAATGAGCAGCCAGTCAAAAGTCTCTGCCTCTTTTTATAGAGCATTTGCAGTCACGTGACTCGCACCTAGCAACCGCCCTAGCAACATGTGCGTTGTCCGTTAACAGTTAAAAGAAAGTAACTGATCGTGACGTCATGCGGGAATGCTTCTATTAGAGAATATGCAATCACGTAACACCGAACCTAGCAACCGGTGCGTTTTTCTCCAGCAGTTACAGTTAAAAGAAAATAACTGGTTGTGACGTCATGTGCGAATGCTCTTTAGGGAATCCATAAATGAGATGTTGTGCATTCAGTTCTTTGTGCTTGGGTTTTTATAGCTTTGGTTGTGACTTTGGTGCAATTTTTTTTTTCTTCTGGTGATTTTTAGTGCGATTATCAGTTTGTTTGGTGCATCTTCCATGTTGGTGCAATGTATCAAAAGGCTTCAAAATCTTCTTTAGTTTTAACAAGGGTCGTATGTTTCGTGTGTGCTGGAATGCCTATAGCTTCTGCCATTGTTGCAAGTTTTCTTTTAACTAATGTTGTGCCGATGACTTTTTCGTTCGAGGTCCAGAATTTTATAATTCTGCAATAATGACTGTGTATATTTCATACGTAGTATACTAAACTATAACTTTCTTCTTGATCCTTTTGCCATTCTCTTCTTCATGTGTCTTCATCTTAACCGTTATAATTTAACCCTATCAATCCTAGCCGCCCCAAAGTTCCCATAGGATTCAATGGTAATCTAGGGCGCCTGAGGTTAAACTACAATACTTACCTTAAATGACTAAGATGATAGTATAAACGTGTGCAAAAAATATTCCATACTAATATAAAAATTGTATGGATTGAAACACTTTGAAAAGTGGAGTTCTTCCAAAATATTACAAGTGACTACTGACTCGAGAAACAAAATTAAACTATACCGTTATGTAGATATATTTTGTATCTGGCCCCCAAAAACAACTATTCCAGTAATTTCCCATGGGTTTTAGAAAAAATAAATGATCAAGGTTAAAATACTGATAAGCATAATAAGTTTATGTATTCATCATTATAACACGCAAGGAAAAACTATGGAAATCGTTAGTAAATTTCATTAGATATGTTGGAAAGTATTTATGTGCACATAGTGAACGAAATTGTCGAAGAAAAACGTTTTTATACGTGTCTGTAATATTTATATTTTCTATTCTTTACCTATTTTTACAATGCTTCTTATAAATAGTTTTTTTGGGGATGTACAATTTTTATTAACTACACAACATCCGAAAAAATACTTCTCATATAAACTAATTTGACCAATTTACTACCTAAGTTATCATTAATAGACCGAAGCTGTATTTCCCTAGAGAGAAACCCAATTTCCCTATCAGCGCAGCTAATACCAAGTACGTCAAGTTTACGTAACTGCAACTAGAAAGTTCCTTATTTTGTTAGTCCTCTTTTATTATAAAATATCTCTAATTTGTGTCCCTAACATATCATTGGGCTTTTAGCCTGTAGTTGATCGACTATATTTGTATTTGTATTTGTAACTAACCTTGAAATCAAAACAAATGGAAGCATTCTTTCAAGCATAAAATTCACTAAATGCTTAAATAAAGCATTTATATCCTCCTGCTTTTAAGAAACTAGGCATGTTTTATCTAAACATAAAGTTTTAATTAGGAATTAAAATATAAATCTTACCATCAAACAAAAAAAAAAAAACTTACCCATGCTTCCAATTATTTAGAAAATAACCAAAGAATCTTAGCTCGACTTACTCTTACCGGATGAGAAATAGAAATGAAGTTTATCGCATTATTCATTGACCCGTTTGACGTATTTTTGGAAAAGAAAAAAAGAACTTCTTTGTCACGAAAGTTATCTATTTTTGACACCCTCTAACGATTTAATGGTTTTCGGTGTGTTATCATCTTTTTTACAGTTTAACAAATCCTTATATCCTATTTTTAAAGATTTTTTTTCACTTTGATGCAAATAATGTGCATTATTTTTTTCTGTTTTACGAAATTAATACTTGAAGCTCCTTTTTTTTCAATGGGCATAATTATGAATCTTTTATATCGGGAAAAAAATAACTATACACTTATCTGTGAAAAAAAAATAATAAACGTACTCAAAATAAGCTAAAAAGATGTTTAGAGTAAAATAATGCATTAAAAATTATGAATACGTATTTGTATTCTAGTCACAGGAGAATCTATGGCGCAATAAGACTGCAGCCCACAGAGAAAAAAACGTTTTATATTTAAGTTTAACAAATCTTTTCACCAATTTGACTTTAATCTATTTATTTTCATGGAAAAAGGTGAATATAAATAATTAATGATAATAATTGAGTCGTCAGTTTGAAAAAGTGAATAAGATAAGTCCCAAAAATGACAAATTGAATTTTGATAAATTTGACAAGAGCTCTCCAATCTTTACTCTACACGTGAGAGGGAAGAGGGAAAAAATACTACCCCCTATAGCCAGAATGACCCCTTGAACTTGGCGAAATCAATGTCCATTTCATTGTATTTTTTATTTAACTTGAAATTTAGGTTAATTTGTGTTTCTTTTCTAATTCTTTGTGCTGTAAAATAACCCGAAACAAAATTTCTTAATAATTTAAATGTATTTTTACCATTTTTATCCAGTGAATGTTGGACTCCATTGGTACTCCGTTGATTTTCATTAAACACTAAACTGCCTTAATGACTCAGGTTCAGAATAATTTTGAATAATATTTGTCTTAGTCTTTCTACTATTTCTGTTATTTTGTGCTCTGAACTAAATAGAAATATAATTTAATTGTCAATTTAAATTATTTTTAAGATTTTTTTTCAGCTGAAAATTCATTAGATAGAAAAAGGGAATAAATCCCTCAACAGTTTTTCAACAGTACTATATTTTTCAATATATATATACTTATTTCTTATGAATTTTCTGTATTCTAAATAGGGTCCTGAATTTCCAGTAAAAATTTGGTGGTTATGCGATGAAAATTCCATTAATTATCCAGTTTTTTTTCTCCGATTTTCTCACAACTTGGTTTTTGGATTCATTCTAAATTTCTAACTGACGATTCAATTAGAGAAAAAACTTCATTAATACTTTTAAATTTTAAATATTAGCACAGGAAAACTGTTTTGAGTCCCTCAGCCATCACAAAAAAAAATCCTATGATATTTCCTACAAATTCCAGTTTAGACCACAAAGAAATAATCCACGATTTCTATTATTTTTTTCAAAATATTAAATTACATCCAACATATATTTTAAAATAGCATGTTCTTACTTAGTTCAACATCTTTTAAAACACATTCTTTTAAGTAAAGTTTCAAGAAATTTTAAGCATTTCAAAAACTATCCCATAAGGTCACAAATTCATCATTCATAGTGTTTTTATAACGAAATTGTAGGTATCTACTCCTAAAACGAATTACTACTTTAAAAAAAAATACTAAAATATCTTGAGTTAATGACGAAATTTATACTGAAATCTCAAGAGAAGACCGAAAAGACTTTTACATGACAAAAACTAGGAATGGGTGAAATTTGATGCTTGAGCATCAAGTACTTTTAAGTATCAAACACAGAAATATCCAAAGGTAATTTCAAACTACAGATTCAAAAAGTTTTTTTAGATATCTGTATTTGATTCAAAAAACTACTTTAAATATGAGGATTCGATATTTAAAGTATTCGATGCCCAAGCATCGATACCTAAAAATATCGATTCTGTTCATCATTTTAATAGTAACATAATGCAGGTGAAATTAAATATATTTTTACGGATTCGGGACATAAATATAAGTTTGTTATTTATAATACAAATAGAGGTTTTGCAGGTTACACACAGGACTTTAGGGTAGAGGAATATTTACAACACACAAATGAATATAATGATTTTATGAATAACCATCCTTGTATCAATTATGTATAGTACTGCAAATACCCTGTTGGTGTTGCTAATAAAATAATTGCTTAAAAGATTCAATTGTGTTTCACATTAGTTAGTATGCACTAACTGCTCATAAAATTGAAAACTATATTGTACGTATAAACCACGGACTCACAATATCATACAATTTACCAAGTTTTGGAAAAATTTGCGTAATTAAAAATTAAATGTTCCCCAAAGACTCTAAATTGCATTATCGCCATAAAATAAACATTAAAAGATAACCAGCTTTGAACAACAGCGCACAGTGAATCTAATGATTTCTTGGCAATTCCTATGTAGAAAGACTGACTCTGAAGAACAAGGATGATTTAAGGAAAATAATTAAAATTAAACTCAGTTCAAAAAGATAACTCGGAGGAAAATTAGAGTTAGAAAAACGTTTCATACAACATTTCTGTCAATAGTACTTTTTTACTGAGACAATACTTATTCATGACTCAATACCTAAAATTTCTAAGTCTCAGAGAAGCTAATTAAATTTTTATCTCTCAAGAATGAGAACAAAATTGGACTGTTTACACGATTATCCTTTCGCCTTTTCGAAGTTTTCTGTTGAATTTATGTGGGAAAACATTTAGCTCAGAAATATATTGACAGTGACTTCCACTACTATGACATAGACATACCAGAGGAGTTTTTTAGCTGTTAAAATAACTAGGCTGTAAGATCTAATCTAAGGGGAGGGGCTATGAGCCCCCTGATATTATTTTTTTCCCACGATTTTGGTATACATTTCTTTGCTAATTTGAATTTTATCTACATTTTCATAAGGGAAAAGATATAAGTAAGAAATTAATGGAGTTATTTTAAGAAAAAAAAACTTAATTAAACTTAAGAAAAGTAAAATCAAAACTTAACTAACTTTTCAAAACTCAACAAAAAAAATCTTCAACTCTTTTAACTTTTATTATTTTAGTAAGAAATTAACCCAACAAGCTAAAATATATAGTATTAAAAAATTCCTTAACTTGTATTTGAAAAGGAGCAATCGATTTTGAAATTGGTATTTAGAAAAGGTATAGAAGTGTGGTCCAAACGCTAGGTGGACCCCAAACTTCTACGCATTGGAAACGATTGCAGTAGATTGAATCAAAGAGGACAAGACCCTAATAATTTATCATTAAGCCTATAGGACTAAGGGCTCCCTAATTTAAGGCCTCCTCCAGATTCAAAAAATTTAAAACTAAATAACTTTTCACATTATCTGCAAAGTAGTATTTTCCATTACTTCAAAAGTTGTGAGAAATCAACATTAATATCATTAGTACAATGTTAAAGATGAAGTTAAATTGCAAAAAACTGCACAAAATTGTATAAAACAAATTAGTCTAACAACCAAACTCCCAAACTTCGCCACTGGTGAGCTCCTTCCTCCATATTTTGCCTCTAATCACAAAATTTTTAAATTGGGCTCTGATACACTAGGTAGGACTTATTCCCTTGGCAACGCATCTTCATCAAGAAACATCCGAATCACTGTGCGCTGGTGTCCGACAAGATAAACCAATAATACTGCATATTATCTTACCTTTGCGAGTGTCGGAACTGGAGGTAGATGTGGTGGAGAGGAGAGAGAGGTATGAGTGTTCTGAGACGGTGGGGTGGTCCGGAGGTTCTTATAGCGCCTCTTTGGGCGTTCCCTGCCAGAGACGCACGGGTACGTCGCTTTGTTCGCCGCAAGGACCAGGAAGAGTCCTCTGATGTCCTTTCTCGGAATACCGAGGACAAAAAGAGTTGAGGGAATGAACCCTTCTCACGAGACTCTGGAAAAAGCCCTTGTGAAAATTGAGACTTCTGGGTGGGTAAGAGTGAGGTTTCCTTTGTATGATGAGTCTCCGTATGGGAAGAGGAAGGGTTTCCCTTGAAATTTCAACAGAGTATACTGAAAATGCGTAAAAAAACTTTGGCAACACTAAGTATATTCAATAAAGCGTTTTTGATAGTGTTGTGTAAGAAAATGATAGTTCCTGTAAAAGTGTTGCTAAAACGTTATAGAGGCAGAAAATGTGATCTTATATGTGTTGCCTTTTCGAAAATTGAGGGTACAAGGAGGAGAGGTAGACCAGCGACAAGGTGGTTGGATTGTGTGGAGAGAGATTTGGAGATCTTGGGAATTAATAGATGGAGAAATTTAGCAAAAAGTCGTGCCGTCTGGAGGAGGCAGACAGAGAAAGCCTTGGCCTGTACCAGGCTGTAGTGCTGTTGAAGAAGAAGAAGAATATGTGTTGCCATCCAAATTTAAGAAACACTTTCATCATGTTTTACAGCACTATTTTCAGAACATATTTCTGGATGGATAGAACACATTTCTAACACTTTTAGAACAAATTCAGAACACTAATTACAACACAATAAGGCGTTAAAATGTTCTAGCTAACAACACTATCTACACTTCAGTAGTGTTTTAAATTTGAGGGTGAAAAAGTGCTCTAAAATGTGTTAATAAGGTGTTTATTTTGGGGTGGTATACTTTTTGCAATGTAGTATACCACTTCAACCTCACCAAGTCCCCAGGATTGCCATCAGTCGGCCACCAAAGGTCCAAAAAACTTAACTAGATTGGAAGGAGTTTGGGACCCAATAGTTTTTTTTAAAACCTCCTTTAACCGAGAATGTTATAGGTCAAATGTGAACCTTCAGTGCACAGTTTTGTAGTTAATACATAACTTAAAGGAAAAAAGGGTGTCTCTCATAAAATATTTTGAAATTTGATCTTAAAAAAAGTATCGCCGGACATTTGAGACCCTTTGGAAGACACCAGAACAGGATCACTTCTTGAAAGCCACAGAATTTTCAAGAAAAAAAAACAGTTAAAAAATTAGTTTTGAACCTTTCGGGGAGAAGGTTTGAAACCCTTAAAACCATCCCCTTGGAAAGAGTTTATCTTATGGTGAACACGTCCGCCCATTGAACTAAACCACATTTACCACAACTGGTGGAAATAGTATTGGAAATAGTATTATAATTTAAAAAAGAATATATGAAGCATGTCAATGTAATACAATGGTTTTCAAGATGAAAATTAACTCGAGTTTTTTTTTTGCTAAATGCTTGACAATTAACGACTTGCTGCAGAAATTTTACCATTTCTTTTACTTAAAATAACTTAACTTATCGTAGCTGGTTAAAGCAGAGATCTGGTTAAGAGAAATGTTATTTTACTCGTGAATTTTCTTTTTCCCTTTGCTAAAAAAAAGTCACAAAAAACACTTTTTTACAATACTTAACTCTCGTACTTTGGAAATGGTCCTGTTTTGCCACGATTTCTGAAGTTTTTTAAATTTTCAGTTCTTAGAAATGGAAAAATAATCAATACAAATGTATATCACGTTGAAAGTTCAACTTCCATTATAAGTTCACGAACCTAAGGAGCACAAACGTTCAAGATTTGTCCACGTTTTGTCATGTATGGCCATATTTCGCTTAGTTCTAGTTACAAGTATGTAAACTTTACATATTTGTTACGAGGTTTGCTACTATATTCGACTGCAAAGTTTCTTGAACCCAGTACGTCACAAATGCGGAAGGAGAAATCGGTAAACACGAATGTCTGTTGGGTCGATAGGAGGAGTTTCGGTACGCAAATCGTGATTGAAAAGCACTATTATATATACATGGGTTTAACAAAGTAATCATATTTTTAAATTGGCGTTCTTCATTTCACTCAAAATTCAGAAACCGCGATGGGAACTACTTTGTTTGTTAGTGACGTCGTAGGGTCAACTTAAGTTGCTGTCTAGTTTAGTGAGAGTATATGTGTCTATAGGATTTTTGAGAGTGGACGAAGAAGTTTTCTATTAGTATTATCATAATAAATTCTTCATTTTTATCTTTTGTCATGAGAATAAGATGATTAAGATCAAAAATGATGAATATATTTTTATTAAAATCTTGGAATTTCTTCACTCTCTGAAACGCCATAGCTCCACTAGATTCGCTCCCTGGTGAAATTTCCCTTCTTTTGCAATTTAAATGGTACTTAAAATAGAATTATCTTTTCTTCCTTTCCACATTACCCCGGTTATATCGAGAGTAGACTGTCTTTATCTTCCTCATCTTCAATTTCTTTTTCACTCGTTGACTTCTCAACATCAGAGGTGACAACACACCCCTTGACCTTGATGCACCGTCCTCCCGGGACGATTCATCAAAAACATCACGAGACATTATTCCACCACAAAGTGTATGCGGCCGGACAAAAAGGACCGGAAAAGAAAGAGCTTTCTTCGAGAAAGACGCCGGGAATATCGCGTTCCAGAACGCTCGAGTGGCCCCCCTTGCGTGCGTGCGGTGGGTCGCGTGCGGGACACCCCGACAAAAGCCCCGATGCGACCTCGGCCACTGACCGCCGGACGCTTATGGATCTTCTGCCTCGGTTCAAGGACTGTATAGAGACACCCTGCTGTGCACAGTAGCGTATATAGAAATTTATTTCGAGTGGGTCCCAAAATTATTCCTCAACCCAGGCATATTTTATAGGTCCGATATTTTTATATAGGATTTACGTCTTAAAGAACTTAATATAAGAAAATTTGTGAGCAACAAAGTTCCAATTACCACAGGGGGAATGGGGGTTCTCCCCTAGAAATTTTTTGGAAATTTGACTCTAAAAAAAAAAACAGGTTTTTAACTAGATTTGCTGCAATTAGTCCAAATTTCGGAAATATTTTTTTAAGGTAGGAAGGTAGGATTTGCATTTTGATGAACTTAATATAAAATAAGTTGTAAATAATAGAGCTTGAAGTACAAAAAAAGAGATTTGGGGGGTCATCGCCCAGAAAATAGCACACCAAGTCCGAATTTTTTAAGGGGGGGGCAGGGCGTAGCCAGGTTTCATGTTAGGGGGGGAAGGATACTGACCTTTGCTCTTGATGTTGCGAATACTAGTGACTATGGCGAGTACTTTTACACGATAAATTTTAGGGTACTTATGCAAAGGATTTGAACCTTTGCACACCTATAATGTAAAAATATGGGTAATGAATGTGAGCTTAAAAATGGAGGGTCTTGGGGTCCTCCCCAAGAAAATTTTTTAAAATTCGCCCCTCAAAGTAGTGTTTTAGCTCATTTTGAGACTCTTTGGGCCGAACAGAACCGCTTCTTGTAAGCCACACAATTTTCAATGAAAATTATGTACTATTAATTAAAAAAGTTATTCAAAAAATTTAGAAAACTGAGAACTTTAGGGGGGAAGCTGCCCCTCCCTGCACCCCCTGGCTACGCCCGTGGCCAGGGCCTCTTCGGCACCTCCTTTATACACGCCTCTGCCTGTGAATGTGGAGGGCTGAGAAACTGGAGAATGCCAGTTGTGATTATGGATGGTCGAAATCATAAAGTATCCCAGTGGCGTATATAGGAATTTATTTCGGGAGGGGCCCAAAATTACTCCCCAGCCCCTCCCTCACATATTTAATAGATCCAATGTAGCTTTTTGGGTGATAACTTAGGTTCCAAAAACTTAATATAGGAAAAGTTGTTAGTAATAAAAATACAAGTACCAAAGGGGGCGTCTGGGAGTCCTCCCCCAGAACATTTTTGGAAGTTTGACTAAAAAAACCCAGGTTTTTAACTAGTTTTGGTTCACTAAGTCCGAATTTTGGATCTACATTTTTATGAACTTAATATTTTAAAAGTTATTAAAATAGAGTTCCAAGTACAAAAGGGGATCTGGGGTCCTTCCCCAGAAAATTTTTGGAACTTTAACCCTAAAAACAGGGTTTTATCTTTTTTTTGGAACACTTAGTCCGAATTTTGGACATATATTTTTTGGTAGGATTTGGATTTTGTGAACTTATTATAATAAAGTTGCTAATAATAAAATTCCAAGTACAAAAGGGGGGTTTGGGGGTCCTCCCCCAGAAAATTTTTTGGAATTTGACCCTAAAATACAGTGTTTTAACTTGTTTTGGTACACCTAATCCGAATTTCGGGGGGGGGGGGCAGGGCCCCCTCGGCCCCCCCCCTTATATACGCCACTGAAGTATCCATATATAGGCATAGGCATATACAGGGTGTTTCACCAAGTCCGCCCAAACTCTGCACAGAAAGATTCCTTGAGTGGAGTACCCCTGACGAATTTCATTTCTCTAAAAATGGGACGTCCTATATCTATGTGACAAAAGGTTTTTCAATCTAAAAAGCGGGACATTTCACTGACGAGAGGGGGTTATAATTTTTTCAGATGTTCAATATGTCAATGAAATGGACACACTCCATAAACTTTTTTTTCGTTTTGGAATGGGGATAAACCCTTTTATGATTGAACGCTGATCTATCACACACCTAATGGGGTAAAGGATGCTTTGGAGATCATTAAAAAAGATATTATTACTTAAACTTTCATTTAAAAATTTTTTTAGGATATCATCTGTAATCTGTCAAATATAGGGGGATCTGGGAGTCCTCCCCCTGAAAATGTTGTAAGTTTGACTCTTTAAAATAGTATTTCAACTCATTTTCAGACAAATGGGATTGATGGACTGACTTTTTGGTACGCAACAGAATTTTGAAGGGGGGGAAACTGTACAAAGCTAATCACCTAAACTTCAAGAGTGGGTTGAACCAGGGCCGTCTCGAGAGTTCACGCGCTGCGTTCTCTAGTGTGTTCCGGGCCTGCTACTACAACTCAACGCACTGCTGTGACGTCACAGCATAAATCCGTCAACAAGAGCCGTTTCTTATGTTAACTGAATCAGTGTAGTGTGTGCTGTGGCTGTTTTTTTGGTCTATTGGTATTAAATTTTAATGTATTTGCTCTAAAGGAACATTTTGAACGTTAGTTTGAACGTAAGTTAATGAATATAGAATAAAATTTTGGATTTCTACTTCGAGAATTTGTATAAAACAAGAGAGGCTTGTGTCAAACATCGCGGACGGTAGTTGCCATTTTGTCCTTAAATTGAGTGAATTTTGTACATTTATGTAAAGTTTGTCTGCTTTTATAATCTAATAAAATACTATGTTCTCAATTATTTCCTGTTTATTCAACTTTATATAATTATTTATTCTTTTAAGTTAAAAATAGCTTAATTGTGGATCAGGAAATTGAAATTTAACCACAATTGGCAGGGAAAATTAACTACTTTTGCCTTATATCTGTAACATCATACAGAATACCTGGAAAATGATCAAATTTAAATGTCTGTGTCTCATTTTTGGCTCTGGAAAGGACAAATGTATGTAAAAAAAACACAAGAATTACCTTTGGGGAAGCAGTGGATTTCTGGTTTTTCACTGGAAAATTTTTAAAATTAACCTTGAAAAGTTTAAATTTTATTTCCATAATTGAGTGAGAACCATGTAGATCGTATTTCAGATTTAAAATATTCAAAAACCAGATAATTTATTCGCATGTTGAATGAAACTATATAACTTTAAATATTATGAAATTGTTTTTAAACTATGTCTACTTAATTGAATAGTTAAGAATAATCGAACCACAGAAAATAACTTTTTTAGAGTAATGATGTAATACTAATATTCTAATATTGGCTTAAATTCGGCAACAGGGGGAATGTAATCTTAGTCCTAATGATTTTAGAAGCTTAAAATTATTTTATTTCAAAAATTGACCAATCCTGGTGAAATTATTAAGTAGTTTTATTAGATAGAAATGCAACTCTAATAATTCGAATTTTTTAAAATGAAGTAATATTTAGGCCAGAAGGGCCAATATTTAAATCAGAATAAGAGATGATCAAGCTATCAGAGATGCATTACAGTACGTTTTCATACAAATATGCAATCTACACAAACGATTTCTGAATAGATGATTAAATATCAATTTGAAACATCCTTTTTTTTAAATAAAATAAGTTTGGGTTGAGTATTAACCCCTAGAAAAACCCCAAACTCGATGTATGGCCATTAAAAAATAAAGACAGTCCAGATTTATTGCGCGTAGCAGCGGAGCTCCGGTTGCCGACGAAGTTTCGTTTTCAGTGGGATGTCTAGCGTGACGTCATGTAGCAGGCCCGGATCACACTAGAGAACGCAGCGCGTGAACTCTCGAGACGGCCCTGGTTGAACCTTATAAAAGCGACCCTTATGTAATCAGTAATAATTCATCCTACCAATTAAGAGCTTTTGAAAGATGACCTCCAGGATTCAAGTTTTCTCCGAAAGACTTTTAAAAATTTTCCATTTATTTATTTAATTTAATTAATTTAATTAAATTAATAATAAATTAATTAATTTAATAAATAATAATTAATTAATTTAATTAAATAATTCCATTTATTTATTATCCATTTATTTAAAAATTTTCCGTCCTCAAATGATGTTAAGGTTTGATACCATTGAAATCACGTCTATCTCAATTAATTTTGGTTTTGGGAATTATCAGTACCTTTATACAATACCAGTTATAGTTTTTTAAAAGAGGGGTTGGAGGGGTTCTTCCCGAACAAATGTTTTTGGGAATTTTTACTCTTAAAAACATGATCAAACTCACTTATGGTGTTCTAGGTGATTAATTTTCAATTGCCTCAACCATTATATTTAAAAGTAATTAAGTTTTATTTAAAAATTAAACCCTCAAATAAAATATTTACACTATAGTTGCCTGTTTTAAAATTTTAAATTTTGTTGAAATATATTTTTAGATTACTAATATGATTTTAAAATGTCTTATATCTAGTTTTCTTTTTTAAAACCTGTTATTTTGGGATTTCATTAATTTTTAATAAATGGATTGGACACTTTTTAATAATTTCCAATGTTTCTGGAGCTATTATATATGTTTTTGATCCGTAACATAGGTATTTTTTTCTTACAAAAGTTCCATGTTCTTGATATTTATTACTTAACATGCTCTTTTATTAAACATTTTTTTTATGTTTACTATTTGTATCTTATTTTCTGTGTTTTGGGTTTGTTCTAAGAGCAACAAAAGCCTAGAGAGAATGGACTTATTTGGAACTGGGGTATGGGATAGTATGCAGCTTTTTCTTGAGTGTCAAAAAAAATCTGTGTGCCAAAAAACATTAAATTTTATAAACATAAACCGTTAAAACCTGTGTATCCATTTTACACTGGGTGACGGATGGCCTGTTTGGTTTGCTCTCTGCCTTTCACGCCAGCAGTCTGCGCACTGCACTGCTCCGTCGTGAGTTCGATTCTTACCTCGCCCCTGGGTGTATTTTCCTTCTTTGTGTCAGTAAAAATTCTGTTGTGTCTGTCTTACTTGACGAAGGTGTATAAGCTGATCCTTGAGATCTAGCACACATACCGGAGAATATTATATGTAACCCAACCCAACCCATTTTACACTACCCAGACCCCCACCCTACTATTTATAGAGCATTCGCACATGACGTCACTTGGAGGACAAAAACAACGTTGCTAAGGCTGTTGTTAGGGGCGGGAACTAGAAGCATCCAATAGAGCATTTTCAATCACATGGCTCGGACCTAACAACGGCCTTAGCAACAGAAATGTTACAGTTTTTTTGCCCTACAGAGGTTAACAGTTACAGAAAATGACTGGCCGTAGAATTCTTCTATAGAGTGTTTTCAGGTGACGTCACGACCAGCTAATTTCTTTTAACTGTTAACCTTTGTAGGGCTTTTCACTGTTGTTAAGGCGGTTGCTAGGTAACGATGTATACGTTGCTAAGGCGGTTTTTAAGTATAGGGTCACGTGATTGCAAATGCTCCAATAGAAGAATTCCACGGCCAGTCATTTTCTGTAACTGTTAACCTCTGTAGGGCAAAAAACTGTAACATTTCTGTTGCTAAGGCCGTTGTTAGGTCCGAGTCATGTGATTGAAAATGCTCTATTGGAGTATTTGCAATCACATGACCCTATACTTAAAAACCGCCTTAGCAACACATACCTCGTTACCTAGCAACCATCTTAGCAACAGTTAAAAGCCCTACAAAGGTTAACAGTTAAAAGAAATTAGCTGATCGTGACGTCACCTGAAAACACTCTTTAGAAGCATTCGCACATGATGTCACTGGCGGGCAAAAACAACGTTGCTAAGGCCAACGTTGCTAAGGTTGTTAGGCCGAGTCATGTGATTGAAAATAATCTATAGAGCATTTTCAATCACATGACTCTGCCTAACAACGGCCTTAGCAACGTTGTTTTATTCCTCCAGTGACATCATATGCGAATGCTGCTATTGGATACTTCTATGTCCCGCCCCTAACAACAGCCTTAGCAACGTTGATTTTGTCCTCCAAGTGACGTCATGTGCGAATGCTCTATTGTAGGAAAAAATATTGTAATTGATATTTTTACGTTAAGCGTAAAGCTTTATTCTCCTCCAAAAATTAAAGAAAAGGAGCGACTTACCAGGTAAAAAATCAACCAACCATCCAACCGTTTAAGAAGTTAACTGTACCTGTAACTTTTGCAATAAGAAAATAAACAAACTGATAAAAGTTTGAGTTTACCCGGCTTCGGCTTACCTCGTGCTTTTTTAGTCATATTTTTCTATTATTCCTTGTCATATGCTGTGTTTTATCTGTGTTAATTCGGACACACTGATCAAGCGTTCATCTTTCGTGTGAAATATTTATTACCGGTAAGAATGTTTTTTCTAGCCTTAGAAATTTGTAACTGACTCAATTCTCGCGAAAATGCTTGAGAACATTGTGTAATGAAAGAATTTTTGGTTAAAGTTTTAGACTATCGGAATTTTCTTTAAGCTGTTCCCTCCTTGTCTTTTTAAACGAACAAAATAAAAAGAGTTTTCAGCAATGGTGCAGATTTGAAACGGGTCCTCCATGTTTGACGAAGAGGGTCGCTAAGAACATAACACCAAATCAGCCGCTACTATCGAGCAGTTGCTCACTTGGTGATTTTAAACTTTTCCGTCGCCATGGAGGACCTGTTTTGAATCTATTTCAGTCCAATTTTCTAAATTGCATAAATTTTCAGTTGCTGAATATGTAGAACGAGCTTCTTTTGAAGATTGAATCTAACTTCTTATGGTCTATCGTCATTTAAACTTGTATGTATAGTAAATTTAAGCATGTTTGTTTTATTTTACTTTAAAAGGGTTAAAAGTTATCAGCAGCTGCTATAGAACACCTGGTGGTCACCATGGAGGATAGGTTTTAAATCTGTTCCATTATTTTAAATATTATACATTGAAACTATTTTTAGCATTAATGCTGGGATAGTTTCTACTAACTTAGAGTTTAAAATCATTTTCCTGAATGTTGATTTGGTTAGTTTCTTTTTAGACTTAATTTTTATTGATTCTGTATTGTTGCTCAAGCCATAGGTACTATGACATTTTTCGAAATTTGGAGAGGGTGGTTTCTGGAGGTCATAGCAGTTTTCGGATCAGCTGGAATAAGAGTCCTCCATTTGGTGACCGCAGCGTGAGTCGCAAAAGGGATGAGCCAATGAATGAGAATCGTTCATGTATAAAAAAAGTAATAAAAAGAAAAAAAATTAGCTAAAACATTCTAATAGATGTACTCTATTATGAAAAACTAATGCAATTATTAGGTAATCCAGCTCCTAATTTTGGTTATTGATTGAGTGCAGAACTGAAGATAACCAAAAAACTCAGTTGTGTCATAATGTGCCTTGAGCAACTATTGTAGATAGAATTATTGATATATTCTGATTGCATTTTATTGTACTTTTATTTGAACCAGTATTTTAAGTAAGTGAAGTTTTTAGCAAAATGGCGCAAACGACGTACTCCAATCATAATGTTCATATCGAAGCAGTGTTCGAAGATACTGACAACCTCCTACTGTGCTCCAGAGTTCACCTCTGGTAAGTTTTCTATATCTGTATTTTATTATTTTCCTTAAAATCGATTGAATGCATCATTTATCTTAGTCCATGTATGATTTTAAAATTTAGTTTGGTAAAATCCTATTTCATGGGTACACCTTGGCGCGTTTTTGGCGCAAAGTTTTTTTTGTCGCCAAATGCAAAAGGCGCCAAGTTTTTTTCGCTGCGGAAAGCTAAAAACATTGTCTAAACTACTTAAACTGAATAAGGAAACAAATTAAACATATTTTAAAGTATTTATCACTTGATTGACGAATTTTGAAGACAGTAATACTACGATACGATAATATTATAATTCCGACATCTTGTCGTATGTTGTGCGATAAATTAAGCAATGGTTCATTTAGAATAAAATAAATGCACAGAATAACATTTAAAAATTAATTACCTATTATAATCCGTGAAGTTACATAGAATATGCCACGTACAAAAAACAAAAACATACCAAACACAAATGTTGTTACTTCACTTCATCTTCAGATCTGAATCAAAACGTATTTTTAAAATGCGCAGAGATCACAAGATTTGAAAAAAAAAGCGCATATCTAACGCGCAACATGATAGCTTATTGGTTTTCCGAGTCAATTGCGTCATCACTCTTCAATTGGCCATTTCGGAATGTTACAATACAACGCAGAACACAAGAGCGCATTCTTACGTCATTTGATGAATCGCACATTACCGTTCGTCATTCAACTCGCTATCGCCAGACTTGGCAATCTATCTCCGACTACGTCATCTATCGCCAACGTGTACCCATCAACTAGGATTCATCCTTTTTAGTTTTAGTTAAAATAGTGAAATAGTTCTTTAAGAGAAGAGTGGATATCAAACCTTGAAACTACTTTTAGTTAGGGTTGATACTCTTTCAGATGTTCTTATTCTAGTTTTTAAGTTTTTGAATATCTAATTGGTGATTCTGCTCTTGACCTTCACAATGGAATCCAAAAGTTTTATAGACTGAACTTAACAAATACTTGTATAACTCTTCACAAATTCAGAGAGTAAGTTCCTTGTAGTACATAAAATCTTGACTTAATTTTTAGGGATACCACACAGAAGACTGTTTTAAAAGAAGACTGTAGCTGGAATGATGGAAACCATTATGATAATGATGAAACAGAAGATTATGAATATAAGAAAGACTATCACAATGATGATTATTATGATGTGACATTTGAAGGAGAGTTTGCAGGGGATGTAGAAGTCATGAAGAGCATGGGTTTGCCTGTCAGTTTTGGTCGTCCCAAAGTAAGTTAAAAGCTGTCTTAAAAAGCATTTAAGATATATTTATGTTGATCTGAAAGAAAATGGTAAAAACACCCTGTTCTGATTGCCAAAGCTTGTGCTCATATGTTTATTTTACTCACAAGCACTGCAGCATGCTGAAAGATTTCATTGACCAATATTAATTTTTTTTGCATGTTGCTGTATTATTAACATCATTAAACTTAATTTCTGCCACTAAAATTATTTTTAAGAATATGTTATTTCCATTTAATTTTGTTCATGGCAGAACTGGCCTTATTAACCTTTCTTTCAGTTACTCTTTTCCCTATAAATTCAGGTTTGACACATTTGTAACCACTATTAGTTTTCTGTTCGAGCAGGGTCTAAAATCTTGCTAATATTTCAAAAAAAGAATGCTTTTTATGAAATAAATGTTGAACTACTAAAAATTCATTCCTTCATTTACAGGTCAAAAGGAAACAAAAATCGGACAGGAACTCTGATGATGATTTCCGAACATCTGAACATGATCACCCATATTCTGCCATGACCGACTTTCCAGAGGATTCCGATTGGAAAGAAAATACCTCCTTCGAAGATGAATTATATACAGAATGGGAAAACTATTGGAAGTTGCATGGTGATACGATAATTTTAAACAGTTGGACACAAAAGTATAAAGATTACATCAATCCTGAATACTTGGAAGAAGAAGGTACCAAAAGTAAAGAAGATGTCGAGCATGAATTAAACAATTTTAGCGACTGCTTCCAAGCCATGAACGTCAAAGATCCAAAACAGCATCTTGATCATCAGAGTGTGAATGTAGGCCTTAACAGTGCCACAGAAGGCAATCAAAATGATGGAAAAGAATCGTCTGAACAAATGAAATCGGACGATGCATTTGAAAATATGTTGGACGAACAGGTAGATTTGAATTCTCAGATACTCGATGACAATCAAAACGAGTCTAGAGGTTGCGATCCGGATTTGTTGAAGGAAGCAGATAAATGTTATTCCCCAGATTCTGCTGAGTGTTTGAGTTTGAAAATGGCGGCTGCTGAAAGGACAGTTCCTCAAAACTTGTTCACCCAATCCTCGACCGATGACGCTTCTAAAATTCCAGTTACCTCCCTAGGTTGGGACGAGTTGTGGGTTGAGCACTCGGAGGAACAACAGGACTATCATTACAACCTCTTCAGGGAATCGTTTTTAGCGAGGAAATCCCTCGCCGTGCAAACGAGTGAAGATGATTCCGAAGGTGATGTAGCCAACTGCAAGTTTTGTGGTAGACAAAATTGTTACTTTTGTATCTCGAGTGAACACCAATTGCCCAGTTTAAATTTGAGTAAAGGCTTGGATACAGTTCCCCCTTTTGACGCTTCTTTCCTTAAGGAAAGCAATGGAGATGGTTCGCTTCTGAGCAATTCTGAAATTTTGAATCTTCCAACAGGAAATTCGGGAATGTTTTCTAGTGATGATGCCCTTGTGAAGATGGAACTCACTAGTGACACTGAACTTATGGATGAAGTTGCTGCTGAACCTGTTCTAAATAGTCATTCAACTGAAGTACCTGAAAGAAGCGAAACACTTGAAGTGAACAGTGATGATGAGCCTCCCACTGAATTGCCAATCACCATGAAAAGGAAGTTAGTATAATACACAGCTGAAGGTGCTGTTAATTCTTTATGAGATGCACAAATTCTGAAGCTCTCCCCTAAATTTCTTAACCCCCCCCAAATTTCCCAAAAATGAAATAACTCCCTCATAAAATGATTTTTGTATAGTAGATAAAGAAAAATTTACATTAAACCTTCAGTAAAACATTATACAGGGGCGATCATGTTCTAAAGGTACCCCAGATTTCCGATTAATTACTAACCTTTCCAGGTTTTTCAAATTTTCTGGTTTTCCAATTTGCTCTTCCAGGTTTTTTCAATTTAACTGAATGATTATTTAATAAACTTATTTTGGAATATTTTCTTAAATTATCACAACTTAAAAGTTAAAAAAAGATTTGTATATGATGATATTTGTATTCATAACATTATTAAAATGACTCAATAAAAATTAACTAATGAACATTTACCTCCAAAACTCGAAAACATAAATTTTTGTGGGGGGGATATTGACAAATATTAATAACATTATAGGATGTTTTGATCACATAAAATAATTCTTTTGTATTACTTTCAATAGGAGTGACCGAGACTGGTCAATTTTGATAACATTAACCACAATAACATTAAGCGGAATCAGCTGTGTATAGAAAAAAGCAGTTTAATCTATTTTAGAAACTAACTATGCAGTAAAATTTAAATGTAATTAGATCTATTGTATGTAGTATTTTCAATTGATCTTACATTAATAGGCATTCTGATTGTGAAGAAGAGCCCTCCGTGAATGATATTCAGGAATTAGGGTTTGTTATTCAACCCACTTCATTAAGGTAAGTTTCTGCATGTTTATCTAAATCATGGGTCTCCAAAATATTGTCTGTAAGCGCTTAAAATTTGGCCTGTGACAGCAATCCAATTAAACTTTTTTTTTTTTTTTTTTGACAGTCAGATTTATTTTAGGTGGACGTTTTTGGGAAGTTTTTAAGAGAAACTTTTTTAGCTCTGAAACTAATGGAGATTTTTTTTAATGAAAAGTATCACCCCTAGTTGAGTCTCCCCTGAGGATAGTAATACCCTCTTTTGAAAAACTAGATAGAAACTGGAGGAGTTCTTGGTATAATATTAGTTACTAAGTTAATAATTAGGTTTTGCAATATGTTTATGGTAGAGAAATTCATTGTCATTAACCCTTTCAATCTTAGACACCTCAAATTTTCCATAGGATCCAATGGTAATATCAGGCAGTCTAGGATTGAAAGGTTTTTGCTGGTATTTACTGAAATGAAATGTTTTAAAACAATTTTCGAGTAATTTTATTTTTATTCTAGTGACCAATGAGTTGTTTTGGTGCTAGCTAAAACAGTGCAATCTGTTTTACTTGTTCATTAATCACTTGGGAAAACTTAAAATATGAAGTAAACTTAAAATGTATTTTTAAATTTCAGTCATGTTAGTTATAACAGTATCTAATTCTCTGAAACAAACTATTCATGATCAAAACATTTTTTTATCAAAATAAGTGTGGTTCTATAAAAGCTTTACTTACAAGCATTTTACTTGTTACAGAATCAAAAAAAAGAATCGAAGACCTAGACGCAGGAAGCCGAAATGTCCCATGAATATGTTGAAGAAGCCCTCTTTGAACAGCTTTGACAAAAATGAAGATGTAAGTCACTATTTTTTGTTATTTTAATATAAATCATAGCGTTTGAAATAAAACTAGTAGATAAATTACAATATTACAAGTTAATTATTAATTTTTATGTATATCCAACCCCGTTCAACACAATTAAACAATTTCTTATAAGGCAATTGATATATAATATTGATAATATATATATATATATATATATTGATATAATAATATATATCAATTATATATATAAGGAGATTTGGATTTCAGGAAGCTATTTTTATATCAAAATTACTATTTTGAAATCTCTCTTCACACTCTGGTCTAGTGTTTGCGGTATCTGTCAAGAAAGGGACAATGTTTGAATCAGGTTTTTCTTGCCCCTAGTATTTACCATCCTGGGAAATACTGATTATTAAAAACACAAAACAACCTTTGAAAATGTTAAAGTTTAGTTCTAAATAAAAAGCTTGAAAGGTAAAAAAAGGAGGATCTACAAAAACGGACAGTGGAGTGCATTTATTCAAATATTTAAAGACCATACTAATTCCTAAATATTTACCAATTGTAAGCATATTCATATTCTTTGTGTTCC
The DNA here is from genome assembly GCA_963680715.1 of Tetragnatha montana. Classification (NCBI taxonomy): domain Eukaryota; kingdom Metazoa; phylum Arthropoda; class Arachnida; order Araneae; family Tetragnathidae; genus Tetragnatha; species Tetragnatha montana. The sequence continues at coordinate 52,167,720 of OY796681.1, read as the reverse complement.
AAACACAAATTATTTATTTTATTGCTTCTCTGGATGACACTGATATTTTTAAGTTTAATAGATATGTTTTATTTTGTTCTTACGTATTTATTTAGGAAATTCATTATTATTAAAAAAATTTATGATAAAAAAAAATTTATGCAATAATTATTCTTATTTATTTTTTATTCCTCTCCTACAAAATTATTTTAAACCTAAGGGAAATTTGTAATAACTATGTTTTTCTAACTTTAATTTCATACATCAAATTCAGAAAGCCAGAATATTTCTTGCATTTCAGAATATTTCAATTGAAAGTTTTTCCGGGTACTAAAATTACTATATATTCCCCATGAAGTTAAAATGACTAAAATTACCATATACCCCATGAAGTTGCTATATGTTTCTCAGAATTATTTTTCTGTACCCCATTAGATCTAGTTATTTTAAATGTAGGTTGCTTCTCGTGTACTTTTTGTTTCTGAACTTAAATTATTTCTTATTTAAATTTAAGGATAAAGAAATTGCAAAAAGCAATGAAGTTGTTTCATCATTTGTTGAAAACACACCAGTTGTGGAAGGCGATGAAGAAGTCACAATGAGCGAGGAAGTTGATTCATCAACCGTTGAAAACATGCCCGTTGTGGAAGGAGAATTCAATGGGAAACCAGATCGGGTGCTTAGCAAGTACTGGGCTCAGAGATACCGCCTTTTCCGTTTATTTGACCAGGGAATAAAACTGGATGAAGGTAAAATAGATAAACATATTTCATTAAGATCTATTCTATACTTGGTTGCAATGTTTCTTGAACCCAGTACGTCACAAATGCGGAAGGAGAAATCGGTAAACACGAAGCCTGTTGGGTTGATAGGAGGAGTTTTGGTACGCAAATCGTGATTGAAAAGCACTATATATGCATGAGTTTAACAAAATAATCATATTTTTAAAGTGACGTTCTTTATTTCACTCAAAATTCATACACCGCGATGGGAACTACTTTGTTTATTAGTGACGTCGTAGGGTCAAGTTAAGTTGCAGTCTAGTATAATTAAAGATGTAATGCATGATTATCTGATTATTCTTGCCCAATGATATTTATAATTACTTCTTTTTTTAACCTACTTCTAGAGTCTTGGTTTTCTGTAACTCCTGAAGGAATTGCTGAGCACATTGCAGAAAGGTGTAAATGTGATGTCATAGTGGATGCATTTTGTGGTGCTGGTGGAAATTCCATCCAGTTTGCATTGAAATGTTTCCATGGTAAGCGATTCCTGGAATTTTTATAAGTCTTTTTCTATCAATAGCTTATATGTTTTCTGAGATGTTTTAGACCCTACAAATATTGATTTTAAGATGCATGTAAGAACAGGTTTTAATAGTCAAAAGTAATAAATTATTTTTTACAAATCATTAAAAGTAAATGTTTAAATTTTTGCAATTTAAAACTTGACAACTTTTACTGAACTTATTAAAATAAGCAATTTTGAAAAAGAAACAGTTTTTGAAGTATCGAAAAGTTCGAGTTGACATGAGTATACTATATTTTATACTAAACCATTATAATTTATAAAAAATATCAAGGAAAGCTATCTCTCCATATTTTTGGTATTTTATCAAATTATGCAGATTAGGTTTATTTCATATGATACATCACACGTACTTTAAAATAAATTTGTTTTTTCTAGTTATTGCTATTGATATTGATCCAAAGAAAATTGAACTGGCCAAGAACAATGCTAGAGTCTATGGAGTGGAAAAGTACATTGACTTCATTGTTGGTGACTTTTTGGAGTTAGCCCCAACACTTAAAGCCGATGTTGTTTTCCTAAGTCCTCCATGGGGTGGTCCAGAATATACTAAGAAAGAAAAGTTCCTCCTGAGTGATATTGAACCTGATATATATCCTTTCAAAGATTGCATTTCAAACTTACATTTGTTAATGCTTAAATAAGTACTAAATTTGGTACTGCTCTTTCAAAACACAAACATACAGTCACTCCAAAAAGTATTTGCACACCCAACAAATTTGCACTAGTATACCTATTACGGCTAAATTCCATGTGCAAAATCCAAACAAAAATTATCATAAGATAGTATGTTATTCTTCATTATAATCTACCAAAAAAAGGAGAGAAAAAATTATTTAAAAAAATGAAGTGATTTGAAAGCCCAAACAAATTTTCGTACAACCCTAGATTTAACATGGGATCATTGCATTGCTGAACAGCATATTTTGTTCCTAATCCTAATTTAAATGCATGTGCATGCAATTTTTTTTTCTTGAGGTTCATAATACCACAAGCTTTCAAATCACTTCATTTTTTTTAAATAATTTTTTTCTAACTGTTCTGATATTTTTTTTTTGCTCTTTTTTTGGTAGATTATAATGAAGAATAACATACTATGTTAGGATAATTTTTGTTTGGATTTTGCATGTGTAGTTAAGCAGTAATAAAGTTCAAATTGGTTGGGTGTATGAATACTTTCTGGAGTGACTGCATAATGTACATTCTTTAATTTTTTCTATCTAAATTTAGATTAGTCTGATAGTTATTTTTTAAACTTTCTGAAAAATAATTAATTATCATTATTGTTTAAGTATAATCCTTATAGTTGATTTATTTGTGTTTACTATAACAACCTTACTATTGCATTCTACTTAAGATTTTTGTTCTACTTTATTTCTGAGTATTCTATTGTATAATTATACTTGTCTTGTATTTAGAATAGGCATATCAAAGTCATGTTTTTACATTGTTGAATTATTGTTGCCAGTAATGAAACATTATAATTGTAAAGGAGAGGAGAAAAAGTAGCAAAATTCTTTGATTTTAAGATGTTTAGTTTAAGTACAAAGAGTATAAACTCATAAAAGTTACAACTCAGTGAACACAGATGTTCTTTTAAAAAGCTTTTTATTTTAAAAACAAGTCATTTATATAAGTTTTGAATAAACAAAACTTGTAAGTAGTTTTGGAAAACCTTGCTAAGTAAAAAATAATTTAGATCTTAATTTTTTTTTCTATGAAGCTTTTCAGTGTTACTGTTTATGATCCTTAACTTTTCTCACTTATAAAACTTTTGAAGTTGCCAGAAAAATTACAAACAACATTGCCTTATTTAGTCCTAAGAATACACTCATTAATCAAGTAAGTTTGATTTTTGCTTTTTGTTTTCTATTTGATTAAACATTATTGCTGTAATATTTTACTGCTATCATTTTGTAAGTTTGTTGCTAGACAAAATTTTATCCATTTTTTTGCACTATGATCTGTACAGATTGTGTTGTTTTGTCATTTAAAACTCAACTGTGCATTTTGTTTAATTTTAGGTTACCAAGCTAGCTGGAATTGGAAATTCATTTGAAGTTGAGCAAAATTTTCTTAACAAGAGAGTTAAAACCATCACTATTTACTTTGGAGATTTAGTCCAAACAAATGAAGAATAACTGAACTGGTAAACCTTATTTATCATTGTATACATCATCAAATGTCATAAAATGCATACATTCAAACGTGAATTGTAATTAACATCAGAACGTATTTTGTGAATGTGGTGTTCCTAGGATTTGTACATTTGTCATGAACTTGTATGTTAAAACATGGATTTTAGTGGTTAATTTCTAGATCAACATTTTTTTTAAAACTGTGATGATTTAAAATTCCATTATCTGATTTAAGACTCCATACCTTAAAGCAATTATTTCAAGAAAAAAAAAACTTAAAAATACCCACACATTTTTTCGCATAGAATGCTTTTTTTTAAATTAATATGTACTACAGTGGAAGCTCTTATAACGACCTGCTCTTATAAAAATCCTCTCTTATAAAGACCCAAAAATTAGTCTCTATAAGAGCACAAAAGTGCTCTTATAAAGACTAATCTTCGAATCGATTCAGTTTATCGAATACTTTTCTGGATCGGTTTGTTTGCGTCACACATGAATTAGCCAATAAACGAATATCAGAGTATGACAAACAGCACCAAGTAACCATCGCATCTTCTTCTCGCTTGCTTTCGCCCGGGGTAACCGGCTACAATCCCAAAACGAAATCTTGCGCTACCCAATGCCTTTGTTGATTTGAGACTTATTTATTATTATTATAGCATTTTAGTTTTATGTAAGCATCCGAACATTCTAAGGAAGCTAAGCTACGCAATAAACTAATATCAAAATAAAAATTTAATAGCAAACACAAATATTTATACTTTGTAAAATATTGATCTTAATTTTCATAGCAAAAAATAAGGTAATATAACATTAAATTGAAAGTATCAAGAATTCATAAAATAATAAATAATTGCCTAAAATGAGGAAAAATCAATTGGGTGATTCGAACTTTGTTCTAAATCCCAACGATCTAGTATCCTACTGTTTGGATATAATGGTAAAATATACAACCAAGAGTTTCAGTTAGTTGATTAAAAAAACGTATTACGGGTTACTGCAATTTCCATAATCCATCCCTTTGCCTTTGACGATTGAGGGTTGGTGATCGTTTTCAGGTTTAGATTTCCTCCAAACTTTATAAACTAATCTACTAAAAATATATCTTTGAGGGAATCGAGTCCACCTTCCCAAAAAGCATCAAAATTGATAGTTTAGTTTAACGAGTTTATTACTTTTAAACGAGTGATATTCTACACTCGAGTGTATCACTCGAAGTTTGCTCTTATAACGACAAAAAACTCGGTACGGATTAATTACGTTATAAGAGCTTCCACTGTACTAAAAAAAGTTAAAAAAAACCAAGTGTATGAAATAGCATAATTTATGCATCAAGAATTATAAATTATTAAAATTAAAAAAGTAATTGAAACAATCCAGATGTTGAATAAAAGTATTTTTATTTATTCTCATGGCATTCTTGAAGTTTTCTTAACTAATCCTTCTACTTTTTCAAATTCCAGTTTTATATTATGTGATAAAATTACATTTTATACAACTACTGTTGTTATTACACTTCTGTTTTATTATTATTAATATGTAATGCACAAATTACTTTAAAAAGTAGCAATTGGTGTTTGAATTTTTCACTGTGAGGATTTTAATATTTCATGCATATATCAAAATATTTTTTCGTGAAAAGAACAAATGTGTTGTCTTCTTTGGTTAGTTTATCTTTATGATAATATCTAAATCAAAATGTGCTAAAACTGTGGTTTTATTGTAACTCATGTATAATACTTAAATGTTTATCTTGACAGGCCTATATGAGCTTGAAACCCTTTAAATTTGATTTATAATGGGTGTTACGAATGTAATATAAAAAAATTAAAAACATTGTTTTTGTAATGATTGATGTCTAATATACTTTTAAATTTATTTGATATGCTTCTTTATATCTGGCAATTTTTAACCAGTTAGTTAATTGTGTTAATATTTTTGATTTCAACGTAAAAGTTTTTAAGTATTTTGCTCTGACATTAAAAACATTGAAGTACCTTTTGTGAGTTAGTAATGCATATATATATTTCTTTTAACTTGGAACTCTTGGATATTTCCAAGTTTTTCAATGGTCACTTCAACTACAAACTATCTTAAGTTGCTCTGTATTTGAAATGGTCTAGTATCTATGTTCAGACTATTTTAAATGGATAACACTTCACTTTCTATTATAGATAGTTATTATCTCTCTGTATTAGCCAGAGAAACCCCTAAAATTATCAGGGAATTTTGATTTAGCCAGATAAAGTGAGGAAAATATTTTGCTTATATTATGTCGAATTGGACAATCATTGTTTATTTGATCATGTTTGTCAGTTGAAAAAAAGCAGCCATTAGATGATAATTTTGGGATAAAAGATTTATTTAATCGTTTTTAAGGTACAAATTTAAGGGAATTTCTATTCATCCTATTTATATTGCGTTATAGCAATCTGGTGACACTTATTCTAAGAATCACTCCCAAAATCTCAACACGAAATCATTTTTGTCTTAAGAAATTCATTGATTGATCCTGCTGGGTTGGTATCAGGTAAGTGGAAATACTGCTGTAGTCTATAACAAATCTTTCTTTAGGTTTTTATTGGGGTTGTCAATTAGTCATTTTACTAGACTCTTAGTTGAAATTATGCCATCCTAAATATTCCAATCTCAATTTTACAGTACTTGAATGTTGTTGTGGGCTGGCTTTTATTAAATTTAATAATTTATTTTTCTGCTGAGAAAATAACCTGCAGCATTAAATTATCTTATTTAAGTAAAGAATAATCAGGGATTTTTTTCTACACCCGTGATACAAGTTATCAATATAATAAGAGGTAGAAATCATGCTCTTTTGCATAGGCTGCTAAAGCAGTTTTTGAAGGAGTTTTTAATTACGTTAGAACCACAGAGTACTAGAACAGAGAGTCCACGGCCATAGGCCCTAATGGAAATCGAAAATCATGACATCTTGTTACAGGTTGGGAGAATTGTGGCGCTGGGATCGCTCTAAACTCACTAGCGTCTGGATCCAGTCTGAATCGTTCGCCGGCTGCCTATGGGAGATCTAAAACACCTTTTTGCGCATGCGCTGAGTTCTAATTTGGCGAGAGATTTAAGCGGCCGGCATACGTTCCAGAATCTAGTGTGGCGCCCTCACATCAGTAACGCATTTGAAAACAGCCTCGTGGACCCTCTGTTAGGATATTTCTCTGTGGTTAGAACCATGATTATCCCTTACCTTTGGGACCCGACAGTGGTCAGAACACTAAAAAGGTCAGATAAACAGGTGAAAATGAAAAGCTCAACATGGTGTAAGAAAAAGATAATTAAAACTAGTGGTCGATCCAGGTTTTATTTTTTGGGGCCCGTTTTTGTGAAAAACTGAAGTCAAATTATATTTTAGTTTTTTAAACTATATTTTTGATTTGAACCAAACAAGATTATGCGAATGTTTTCTTGCAAATAATCATTAAAGATAATATGAATATTTTGTGAAAGGGTCGTTTTTATGAACTTGTATTTTGTGATTCATGGGATGATTTTTGGGGCCGTATTTATGAATCAATTTGAATTTTGTGAAGGGGCCGTTTTTAGAAGGTGGATTTTTGTGAAGGGGCAGCAAAAGGGTCCCAATTTTCGGCTGGATCGACCTCTAACTACATTTCTAGTAAAGAGAAAGGGGAAAATATTTTAGACACTGAAGATTCATTCAAAGTAATACAATAAATATGCATTGCACTTTTAGAATTAAGTAAAATCGATCTATTGAACTGGCACATTGATGGTCTGTCGAATAATGCTTTCAGCTGTTTAGTTAGTGGATATGTTAGATTGATAATACTTTCCATTACTATAAAATCACACAGAAATCCTCTCCTCCCAAAAAATTTTCGGTTCTTATCCCGTTCATTGAGCGGCATAGTCTTTGAGATTTTATAACGTTCTCGGATTCAGCGGCACGGTTGACAGGATAATACTCAAGTACCAAAATTTCTATATTTGCCTGTTTGCAATTTTGACTATAGGGGGCGTTATTTATTTCATGGTTTACTGCAACCTTTATCGGCTGTATTCAAATTGAAAATCAGCAATCCGAATGTCAGCAAAGTTCCAAAAGCGGTCAGCACAAAACTGTAATTGAAAACAACCAAGTCGCATCCTGTCATATAAACTGCATCCTTCTTTTCAATTCTCTTAAGAACGAACAAGTTCTTTGGATGTACGAACTTTAGTAACTTCTGCATTTCTATTAGTTCTTCGGCGGTCGTTTTCAGTTTTAGCATCGAACGAGGAATTTCAGCGCAGTAATAAGTGAGAACTACAATCACAGCACAACTCATACATACATTAACGACGAAGTCTACTGTATGGTTGGGCTGAAAATGGTACAAACTTTTCAACAAACTTTTAGCTAAAATCATGTATAAACTCGAAAAAGCTGTCATTATCAATAACAATGAAGGTTTCGATACTACTTCTTTTGTAAGTCTGGCCATTTTCACAATTGCAAAGTACTTCTTCAGTTCTTCTAAAGTTTGAATTGAGCCATCGCTTAAGTCGATCTTTTTTAATCCTGCTTCGAAATTTTTTATTACTGATGCAGTTCCTTCGAGCAACTGGCAAAGAGACCACAACGCTATACATGGCCATTTTATACTGATGAGGTATACCGCGTACAAAGTAATTGTGGATGTAAATTTTTCTAGAACAGCGTTATGAATACAGTAACCGAATGTCAAATATACTTGTGAAATTATCCTTGTCATGTTATATCCTTTGAAAATGGATGCCGCTATATGTGCAACAGTCAAAAACATCAGCAGACAAGTTTCTTTAGATGATAGAAGTTTATCACGACGAAAACGTGGTAAAAATTCATTTTGACTTATCACCAGATTCTTGATCTGGCGCTCTTGAAAGTAGAATGAGTACCACAGGGCACTGGAAAATAACCCTTGGAAAAAGAATACAAAGGAAATGTTTATATCCATCATGTGCAAGAAAAATGTGCAGCTTAACCCGATATAGTATAGCCATGATATGAGAAATAGACTTGCTGAGAGGCATGGGAAATATTTGTAAGACTTGCTTTTCTCCCAACCGAATAGGAAGCTGGTTAAAATTGGAACATCTACTGCAATCATGTTTCTGACCGTTTCTTACTTTGTTGTGAAGGATTCATAAACACACAAATTATATACATTCAACTTACGTTTTTGTGCCTTCTCTTAAGAAAACATACTAAACCCCCATCTAGATTTTTTTTCTAAAATTGTTTTCAGTAATAAAGTAATTTTCTCAAGTACTTTCAGCATCATTGATAACAAAACATAGACTGTTCATCATAACTTCTACTCCCTCCCTCTTATTAGTTTTGTTATCAACTGTTATTGTGTAAAAACGATTTTAATCATCATATGTAAGAGTAGGTTTTGTCTTCTACTCTTCTCATAATCAATATTGAATATAGTTTTTGTATTCTTACATCAAATTATGGCATTCAAAGTCGTAGAGTTGAAAGGAATATTGAAGGGTTGTTTACAACATTCTCTCTGTGGACTCTTCCATTTTAACAAATTCCCTTTATCAGTTTAGAACTATTGTACAGTTTAATTGGCTGGATGGTACCAGCGTCAAAGAGATTAATAATTTATTGGCGTTAGTAGTAAAATTGTAAAAGACTTTCAAATTATAAGCGATACAACTTTATTTGTGAATGACAAGTATCAATTTGAACGCTTCTTAAGGATTGGAAAAAATCAATCATGTCACACAAAAGGATTTTGTTCTCATCAATTTAATCTAGTCTAGAAAAAGCTTTTAAAATAATTGAAGAATATTGATTTAATTACTTTTACGTTTTTTCTTACATTTCAGAGGTTTTTTTTTTTGCTCTTAGAAAAATTTAAACGAAATTTCAGTGTAGATTAGGTTTTTGATACGAAAAAGAGTACTTCGAGAAAAAACTCAAAACGAATACACTGTTGATTGATAAAATCTATGAAAATAAATTGAAAAAAAAAATAGATTTCAGTTTAGTGTTTAAGGAAAGTGAGCTAGCTAGCAACTCAATACCTATCTCCAGTGATTGACGGTTTGGATATCACTGTTAAACAAATTGTACCTTCAAAATTTTTTCCTTGATGAAGATAGTGATTTCTTGTAAATTTTGGGTCACTTAACAGGAAAATCCCCATCAAAATTCTCAATTGGCTCGGGATTTTCGGGGAACGGCCCCACACCCTTTTTACGCTTTTTGATGCATTCTTTGAATTCGATTTTCAGGGTCAAAAAGCATTACTCATCTTAATGGTTATTTTATTTTCGTGTTCAGTGACCCAAAATCTATAAGAAATGACTATTTTCATCAAAGAAATTTTTTCATTGTTGAACAGTGTATTTTTAGTAGACTATGGCTGAGCGCGCACGAGCGACTTTTGTCACCGTGACAAAGACAAAATTGTTGCCTGCCTTGGCTATTGAAACAAGTTAGGCTGGGCGCGCACGAGTGACTAAAGTCACGGCGACCAGGATTACTAGTATCAAAAATATCATTAGAAAACAATAGAGCATTTACAATCACATGACTTTACCTAACAACGGCCTTAGCAACGTTGTTTTTATCCTCCAGTGATGTCATGTGCGAATGCTTCTATTGGATGCTTCTATTTCCCGCCCCTAACAACAGCCTTAGCAACGTTGTTTTTGTCTTTGTCACCGTGACGTGACTTAGAGTGCGCGCACTAGGCGACGTGACTACGTGACTCTTGGCCGATTGCCAAGAATTTCTTCATAGAGATCCATTGTTTTCTAGTGATATTTTTGATACTAGTGATACTGGTCGCCGTGACTTTAGTCACTCGTGCGCGCTAAGCCTATGGTAAATAGATAAAGGATGTTTTGTAAGGTAATAGTTTACCCAGATTTTGAGTTGAAGTCAGTACCACCCCTGTAAATTGATAATATGTTCCACTACTTATAAAATCACTGAAATTCTCTCCTCCTGAAAAAAAAATTCTGTAGTTACCACTGAGTTTGAAGTTTTGACTATATATGTATTTCATGATTCATTGCAACCATTATGAGCTGCATTTAAGTTGAAGATTAGCAATCCAAATGTCAACAAGGATCCAAAAGCGGTCAACACAAAACTGTAATTGAAAGCAACCAAATCGCATCCAGTCATATAAACTGCATCCTTCTTTTCGATTCTCTCAAGAACGAACAAGTTGTCTGGGTGTACGAACTTCAGTAACTTGTGCTTTTCTATTAGTTCCTCAGCAGTTGTTTTTAGTGTCAGCATCGAATGAGGAATTTCAGAGCAGTAATAAGTGAGAACTACAATAACAGCGCAACTCATAGATCCATTAATGAGAAAGTCCATATTGTTGGGCAGAAAAAGGTTGAAAGATTTCAACAAACTTTTAGCCAAAATCGAGTATAAATTCGAAAAAGCTGTCATTATCAATAACAATGAAGGTTTCGATACTACTTCTTTTGTAAGTCTGGCCATTTCCACAATTTCAAAGTACTTTTTCAGTTCTTCTAAAGTTTGAACTGAGCCATCGCTTAAGTCGATCTTTTTTAATTCTGCTTCAAAGTTTTTAATTACTGAGGCAGTTCTCTTAAGCAATTGGCAAAGAGACCACAATGCTATACTAGGCCATTTTGTAGTGATGAGATATGCCGCGTACAAAGTAATTGTGGCTGTAAATGTTTCTAGAATATCATTCTGGATACGGTAACTGAATGTCAAATATACACGTGAAATTATTCTTGTCAGGTAATATCCTTTCAAAATAGATACCACTATAGGGGTAACAGTCAAAAATATCAACAGACAAGTTTCTTTAGAGGATAAAAGTTTATTAGGATGAAAACACGGTAAAAATTTATTTTGACATCTCACTAGATTCTTGATCTGGCGCTCTTGAATATTGATGGAGTACCACAGGGCACCGGAAAGTAAACCTTGTAAAAAGAATGCAAAAGAAATATTTATATTTACGGACACTAAAAACGTGCAGCTTATCACGATACAGTATAACCATGATATGAGAAATAGACTTGCTGAGAGGCATTGGAAATATTTACTAGATTTGCTTTTCTTCCATCCGAAAAGTAAGTTGGTTAAAATTGGAACATCTACGGCAATCATGTTTCTGACTTTGTTGTGAAGTGTTCATATATACACACAAATTATATAGATTCGTCTCACATTTTCGTGCCGTCATTAAAAAAAACTTCATGAAAACTCCCTCTCGATTTTTCGCAATACGCCACACTTCGCCTACGTCAAAAGTTAACCCAATGAGGGAGATTTTATAATAAGTTGTGAAGGTTACTGAATCTTTACTGGAGCAGTGGTAGGATGCTTGCTTAGCATTCGGTAATTTCTGGGTTCTATCCCCGGAAAAAAACGTATTTTCCTAGAGAAGTTTCCACCAACCAATCAAAGCTGACTCTGCTAAAAGATATCCCCTAAGGGGATGTGTAAAAATTACGTGAGGTCAAAAAGGGGGGAGGGATCGAGCAGAATCTCACCAGAGGGGAGGGGGGAGTCAATTAAAATCTTACGTCAACTTTTAGGTAAGAGAATATGAGTTTTTCTTGAGTTCAAACATGTAATCATTCGACAGTCAGTATAAGACCATAATTTTGATTTCAACATGGATTTGTATCAAAAATTTTCTATGTGTGTGTTGAATGTCATATCGACAAGATGAAGGAAAAGTGGCTAGAACATATCAAGAAATTTATTTATATAAAAGTTATTGAGAAAATCTCCCCAAGAAGGAGAGAGGGGTCCAAAATTTGGGGAAGAAAAACCACCTCAAGTAATTTATGGACGTCCCCTAACCTCCTGTTCAAATAATGAAGTAATTTTCTCAAGTACTTTCAGCATCATTGCTAACAAAACATAGTGTTCAACTTCTTCTACTCCCTCCCTCTTATTAGTTTATTGGCTTCTTCTCTTCTCATAACCAATATTGAATAGTTTTTGTATTCCTACATCAATTTATTGCATTAAAAGTAGTAGAGTTGAAAGGAATACGGATAAGGGAGTTAACGAATTTCTGCTGACTCTTCATTTTAACAAATTTCCTCTATCAGTTTAGAGAATTATTATATGTTTGATTGGCTGGATGGCAGCAACATGAAAGAGATCAATAATTTAATGGCGTTAGTAGTGAAATTATAAAAGACTTTCGAATTTTAAGCTATACAACTTTATTTGTGAATGACAAGTATTTGTTTGAACGTTTCTTAAGGATTTGAAAAAATCAATCATGTCGCAAAAATGGATTTTAATTTCGAATATTAAATTTTGTTCTGATCAGCTTTCTCTAGTCTAGAAAAGCTTCTAAAAATAATTGAAGAATATTGATTTAATTAAAGGAGAAATTAAAGCATTTCTCAGTTCAGAGAAATAACTTTATTTTAACTCTCAAAGTACATCCCAGCAAGCAGCACATGAATTGAAGATTTGTATAACTTTTGTCATGGTAGGGGAGTGTGGGGCACATTGAAACAAAAAAAAGTACATTTTTGACTATTTCTCCATATATTTATAAGATACTGAAACAAAAACTGATTTATTCATAAGTTTACAGCATTTCTGAAATTTTGGTACCCATTTTAGATGTATTTATCAAATATTTCCCCCTTGAATCATCTTTCTAAAAATTGTGAAATTATGTTCCAATGTGCCCCAGTGGTGGGGTACAGAATTATACAGTATAATACATGATTAATTTTTAGAAGCTACGAAATTATTGTACATTAAAGTTTACATTTACAGCAATCACAATTAAACTAGATCAGGGATTCTCAAATTTTTCAGCATCACGATCTACTTTTTATAAACAAACTCTAACGCGACCCACCTTATCTTCAGTTAATTTTCCCATACCCCCACCCCCTACAAGACTTTAGCTCCGCGCGCGTGGGATTTGGTCTTCAAATATTTTGTTACTATAATAAATTACATGTAAGTAAGTATTAGGTATATTAACTTTTTAATAATTTAAAAAGAAATACTTGAACCTAAGCGTATGAAATTGTTTGATTGATGTGGGAGCAACAATGAGGTCCACAATCAAAAGGGGGGTCTACGGGTCCTCCCCCAGAGAATTTTTTGAAATTTGACTCTTAAAAACAGGGTTTTAACTCGTTTTTTTGGTAATCTGGGATAAATTGCAATTACAACATCATTTCCTAAGGAAATTCGTAAATTCAAAAACTTGTCGCGACCCACCAAAAACTGACAGGCGACCCACAGCTTGAGAACTTCTGAGCTAGATACTTGGCACTTATACGTTTTGTCTTTAATTTCATAGGTTTTTTTGTACTTAGAAAAGTTGAAACGAAATTTGAAAAGAGTACTCAGAAGAGGGAGAAAACTCAAAACGAATATATTGTCCATTAATAAAATCATAAATCAATAAGAATAGATTGAAAAATAATTAGTTTTCTGTTTTTAAGGAAAGTGTGAGCTAGCTAGCGAATCAATACCAATCTCCATAAATTGATGGTTTGGATATTGTTTGCAGACTATGGTAAATAGATAAAAGATATTTTGTAAGGATTTTCTTTTCAGTCTTTTGTTTTGTTCTATCCATTCTTTTCAAATCATAACCTATAAAGCTATTCCTTTATTACCTAGTCATTTATTATAGCTTTACTGCAAAGCTTTAAATTACCTAATTAGAGAACAAATCAATTTATGTTTCTAAGTGGGTATGTGAAAATTTGGTAAATAATAACTAATATATTTCTTGTATCGGATAAAAACTAAGTGTACAATTTTTCTAATAATGATAAACAAAATATTTTTCAACTGGTTTTAAAAGGACTTACAAAAATAAATGCATAAAAAACCTGATCAATAATAAATAATATTAAATAAAAACATATTTTATACAGAAAACCATCTTTTTTTAAAAACTTCTCCCTTTGAACAGTTTTGAAAACTGGTTGGGGTTTTTTGCCGTCTTGGGGAGGGGGTTACAAATGGTAGAAAAAGTGTGATATCATTTGAATCGTCAGTTGGAAAAATGGAAAAAGTCAACAAATGGATATTGATACCCCTTTAGGCAGATATAAACCCTTAAATTTGGCGATATCAATTTTCATTCCTTGTATTCTTTTATCTAATTTGAAAATTAGTTTTTTTTTGTCTTTCTTTCCGTGTTCTTTGTGCTGTTAACTAAGCCAAAACAGTTTTTTGTAATTCAAAAATGTTTTTACCTTTTTTTTTTATCATGTGAATGTTGTACTCCATTGATATTTATTAAACTTCCTTAATAATTCAGTTTAATAATATACTTTTAAATTTTATATGTCTTAGTCTTTCTAATTTCTCACTTTTGTGCTGTTTTTTCTGTTTAGATTTTTGCTGTTTAGATTTTTGCTGTTTAGATTTTTTTTCATAAGGTTTTTTAAGGTTAAGGTTTAAGGAAATTTCATAAGGTTAAAAAAGGGAAGAAGTCAATCAACCTTTTTAACTGTACAATATTTTTGAATACACTTATATTTTTTAGATGATTATCTTCGTGCCTTCTCCTGTAAGCTGACAATATTTAATATTTAATTATATTTTTTTTTATTTAATATTAAAAAGTACTTATTTTTGTTTTTTTTTTCTTCCACTATCTCTTTTTTTGTCCCATCTTATATTTTTATTATTTGATATTCTGTGACCCCATGGACGGGTGTTTGCCCCTTTGGGAAATAAAATTCATTAATAATTTGGGACATCTATTGTGTTGTATGTATTTATGTATTAGTTTTGTTTTGTTCTATTGCTTGTTCTTGTTCTTGTTAATAAATAAATAAATTTGAAATAAATTATTTAAATACTATCTGATATGCCCGGCCTTGCACGGGTGTAGTTAGAAATTTTTCTTTAAAATTTTTAATACATTCCATACCTCATTTTTTTGGGTGAATGGTATTAAAATCCATCCAGTTGTCAATAATTTTAATATTTGTTTAATTTTTACATTTTACCACAGGATCCCCATGAAAAACAACAAAAATGTAAGAAAATATTCATCCAAAAGTTACTTCAAATGTTTATTTAGAGCCCTTGATTAATCATATCTTCAGGATTTTAATTAAATTTTTGTGAAATTCAATAACTAAAACCAAACTAAAGAATATGACTGAAATTTAAGAAAAAGCAAATATTCTCTAGTTTGAGTTTATCTTTTCTAGTTTTTGGTTTGTTGACGAATTTTCTGATGCTGATCATCTTTTTATTTCACATCCTCGTTTCCATGGAGACTATTTTAACAACAATGAATAGAGTGTTTTCAGGTGACGTCACAACCGGTTATTTTCTTTTAACTGTGTACCTACTGTAGGGCTTATAACTGTTGCTAAGGCCGTTATTTATCTGTTGTTAAGGCGGTTTTTAGGTATGGGGTCACGTGATTGCAAATGCTCCAATAGAAGAATTCCACGGCCAGTCATTTTCTGTAACTGTTAACCTCTTGTAGGGCAAAAAACTGTAACATTTACTGTTGCTAAGGCCGTTGTTAGGTCCGAGTCATGTGATTGAAAATGCTCTATTCTATGAAACTTTGTTTTTAAAAATTAACTCTCTAATGAAAAGATTTTAAACGCTACTTACCAGTTTTAATATTTTAAATTTCGTTGAAATACATTTTTAGATTATTGTAATATGATTTTTAAATTAGACTTATACATAGTTTTTCTTTAAAAACTTGTTATTTTGCATTGTGTTTTTTGTAACAATGGGGTAAGCAGATCTCTTTTTGAGCAGAAATAAAGCTATTTCTGCAAAATGACCATAAAAACGGTCAAAAGAGGGTCAAGGGGTTGTTCTAGAACTTCGAAACATAGCCTAATTTTTTTTCTGGAATGTTTTTACGTATGTATACCAAGTTTGGTGCAGATCGGAAGGAAACTGTAGATTTGTTTAAAAGACAAACAAATACACAAACATTGACTTTTATTACATTAGATTTGATAAGTACAGAGTTACTATCCAGTTTACAATTGATGTGGGAGCAACAATGAGGTCCACAATCAAAAGGGGGGTCTACGGGTCCTCCCCCAGAGAATTTTTTGAAATTTGACTCTTAAAAACAGGGTTTTAACTCGTTTTTTTGGTAATCTGGGATAAATTGCAATTACAACATCATTTCCTAAGGAAATTCGTAAATTCAAAAACTTGTCGCGACCCACCAAAAACTGACAGGCGACCCACAGCTTGAGAACTTCTGAGCTAGATACTTGGCACTTATACGTTTTGTCTTTAATTTCATAGGTTTTTTTGTACTTAGAAAAGTTGAAACGAAATTTGAAAAGAGTACTCAGAAGAGGGAGAAAACTCAAAACGAATATATTGTCCATTAATAAAATCATAAATCAATAAGAATAGATTGAAAAATAATTAGTTTTCTGTTTTTAAGGAAAGTGTGAGCTAGCTAGCGAATCAATACCAATCTCCATAAATTGATGGTTTGGATATTGTTTGCAGACTATGGTAAATAGATAAAAGATATTTTGTAAGGATTTTCTTTTCAGTCTTTTGTTTTGTTCTATCCATTCTTTTCAAATCATAACCTATAAAGCTATTCCTTTATTACCTAGTCATTTATTATAGCTTTACTGCAAAGCTTTAAATTACCTAATTAGAGAACAAATCAATTTATGTTTCTAAGTGGGTATGTGAAAATTTGGTAAATAATAACTAATATATTTCTTGTATCGGATAAAAACTAAGTGTACAATTTTTCTAATAATGATAAACAAAATATTTTTCAACTGGTTTTAAAAGGACTTACAAAAATAAATGCATAAAAAACCTGATCAATAATAAATAATATTAAATAAAAACATATTTTATACAGAAAACCATCTTTTTTTAAAAACTTCTCCCTTTGAACAGTTTTGAAAACTGGTTGGGGTTTTTTGCCGTCTTGGGGAGGGGGTTACAAATGGTAGAAAAAGTGTGATATCATTTGAATCGTCAGTTGGAAAAATGGAAAAAGTCAACAAATGGATATTGATACCCCTTTAGGCAGATATAAACCCTTAAATTTGGCGATATCAATTTTCATTCCTTGTATTCTTTTATCTAATTTGAAAATTAGTTTTTTTTTGTCTTTCTTTCCGTGTTCTTTGTGCTGTTAACTAAGCCAAAACAGTTTTTTGTAATTCAAAAATGTTTTTACCTTTTTTTTTTATCATGTGAATGTTGTACTCCATTGATATTTATTAAACTTCCTTAATAATTCAGTTTAATAATATACTTTTAAATTTTATATGTCTTAGTCTTTCTAATTTCTCACTTTTGTGCTGTTTTTTCTGTTTAGATTTTTGCTGTTTAGTTTTTTTTTCATAAGGTTTTTTAAGGTTAAGGTTTAAGGAAATTTCATAAGGTTAAAAAAGGGAAGAAGTCAATCAACCTTTTTAACTGTACAATATTTTTGAATACACTTATATTTTTTAGATGATTATCTTCGTGCCTTCTCCTGTAAGCTGACAATATTTAATATTTAATTATATTTTTTTTTATTTAATATTAAAAAGTACTTATTTTTGTTTTTTTTTTCTTCCACTATCTCTTTTTTTGTCCCATCTTATATTTTTATTATTTGATATTCTGTGACCCCATGGACGGGTGTTTGCCCCTTTGGGAAATAAAATTCATTAATAATTTGGGACATCTATTGTGTTGTATGTATTTATGTATTAGTTTTGTTTTGTTCTATTGTTTCTTGTTCTTGTTCTTGTTAATAAATAAATAAATTTGAAATAAATTATTTAAATACTATCTGATATGCCCGGCCTTGCACGGGTGTAGTTAGAAATTTTTCTTTAAAATTTTTAATACATTCCATACCTCATTTTTTTGGGTGAATGGTATTAAAATCCATCCAGTTGTCAATAATTTTAATATTTGTTTAATTTTTACATTTTACCACAGGATCCCCATGAAAAACAACAAAAATGTAAGAAAATATTCATCCAAAAGTTACTTCAAATGTTTATTTAGAGCCCTTGATTAATCATATCTTCAGGATTTTAATTAAATTTTTGTGAAATTCAATAACTAAAACCAAACTAAAGAATATGACTGAAATTTAAGAAAAAGCAAATATTCTCTAGTTTGAGTTTATCTTTTCTAGTTTTTGGTTTGTTGACGAATTTTCTGATGCTGATCATCTTTTTATTTCACATCCTCGTTTCCATGGAGACTATTTTAACAACAATGAATAGAGTGTTTTCAGGTGACGTCACAACCGGTTATTTTCTTTTAACTGTGTACCTACTGTAGGGCTTATAACTGTTGCTAAGGCCGTTATTTATCTGTTGTTAAGGCGGTTTTTAGGTATGGGGTCACGTGATTGCAAATGCTCCAATAGAAGAATTCCACGGCCAGTCATTTTCTGTAACTGTTAACCTCTTGTAGGGCAAAAAACTGTAACATTTACTGTTGCTAAGGCCGTTGTTAGGTCCGAGTCATGTGATTGAAAATGCTCTATTCTATGAAACTTTGTTTTTAAAAATTAACTCTCTAATGAAAAGATTTTAAACGCTACTTACCAGTTTTAATATTTTAAATTTCGTTGAAATACATTTTTAGATTATTGTAATATGATTTTTAAATTAGACTTATACATAGTTTTTCTTTAAAAACTTGTTATTTTGCATTGTGTTTTTTGTAACAATGGGGTAAGCAGATCTCTTTTTGAGCAGAAATAAAGCTATTTCTGCAAAATGACCATAAAAACGGTCAAAAGAGGGTCAAGGGGTTGTTCTAGAACTTCGAAACATAGCCTAATTTTTTTTCTGGGATGTTTTTACGTATGTATACCAAGTTTGGTGCAGATCGGAAGGAAACTGTAGATTTGTTTAAAAGACAAACAAATACACAAACATTGACTTTTATTACATTAGATTTGATAAGTACAGAGTTACTATCCAGTTTACAATGCAGGCTGCTAGAAAAGAGGAAGGATTGAAGGTTCATCCTCTGAAATTTTCAAAAATTTCATTGTTATACCAATAAGTGAAAGACATATATACCAGGGGTCGGCAAGTAATTTTATTTGGGGTCCAAAAAAATTTTATCGAGGCCCGGAGAAAAAAATTTTCTTGTTACTACTTTAAATTCTTATCTTCAGATGCACATATTTTTAACAAAGAGATGTAATTTGAGTACGCTACCTGCTTAAATAAATTGTTAAATAAAAAAAAACTGTTGTTAATTGCTATAAAAATCGTTCAAATCGCAACGTACTAATATAAAAATCAAGTTATAAAATATTTTAGAAAACACTGATAAGGCTATCGCTCAAACGAATGACTGACCATTAACAAGAAAATGTTGAGGGGGATGAGCTAGAAATTTGATATTCCTCCCCGTGCAAAACCTTGATTTATTGACTAGAAAGGTACTTTACTTATATATCAGCACTCCTCCTAAGCTATAAGATTTTAAATCATTCAATTAACTTTTTTCCTTAGGTACTTGGGGGCCATTCATTAATTACGTAAGGATGATTTTGGCAATTTTTAACCCCTCCTACCCCCATGCGTAAGGGTACGTAAGATTTTTCAAACCCCTCCCCCCATATTCTTACTTAAGATTCCATTTCGTTTTTCAAAATAATAAAATGTTAGAAAAGGATCAGTTACACTAAAACTTTTTTAGACTTTTTTTAAAAAAAAAATAAAGCTTCGATAATATACCGAGATTGTCAGCATTTTTAAGTTTTTCTGGGGTTATATAGTAATTTGATTAGAATAATTGGAATTTGTTTACATTAACTTGGAAAATCTTACGTAAGAATGGGTTTAACCCCCTCACCCCCAAGTAAGGGTATGTAGAGATTTTTCAACCCCCCTCTTGAGACCCTTACGTAATTAATGAATGGGTCTGGGTTTCCTCCAGGAAAATTTTTGAAATTTGACCCTTAAAAAGCGGGTCGAACTCATTTTTTATTGTGCAAGATTGCATATTAATGATTTGATTTTCAAAATGTATTGGCAATCCAGAAAATGACCTCACACGGTCCACCAGTTGTTGCCAACCATTGCTCTATCTATATTTTGAAAATCATTAATATGCAATCTTGCACAACAAAAATGAGGCCTATATACTATACCAATGGTTTGTGAGATCCTTGGAAATGGTCCTTGAATGGGTTCAGTAGCATGAGAAATGTTTTCTAATAAATAGAAAATAGACTTTAGGAATGAATAGAGGGAATTATATTTGTGTTGATGACTTTCAGCTGTTTAGTTAGGAGATATAACAGTCACCACTAAATTCAGGGGTGCTACTCCTCCGGGATAGCCCCTGAAATCCTGTTTTTTTTTCAAAACCACGACTCCCGGAATTCCCGGTTTTATCGAAACTTTCGATCTCAACAATAAAGCGAATATTTTTAGGTTCTGTTAAAAGATAAGTGCAGAGCTGCAGTATTAACAACATTTTTAATACTTTAATGGAGAACTGGTCCCACCTTTGGATCTAAGTGCGATTACGTAATAGCTACGTCATTCTGAAAGAAACTTTACGCAGCCATAAAATAATATCGAGTCGTATATTTACAGGCAGCTGCATTTAAAACATTCCCGACCGTTCTTTCCCAATGGTTCGTGTAGTAAAAGTTCTGGATTTTAGAACATTCCGGAATTTGGGATTCCGTATAAAAGGTTCGTTTCTCTAATAGTTTTCCGAGATTTTGATTCGAAGTCAGTACCACCCCTGTATATTGATAATATTTTCCATTACTATAAAATCACTTAAATTCTCCCTTCATGAAAAGAATTTTTATATAGTTACTACTGAGTTTGAAATTTGATTATAGGGGTGTTATTTCATAATTCATTGGAACCTTTATCAGCTGCATTTAAATTGAAGATCAGCAATCCAAATGTCAACATGGATCCAAAAGCGGTCAACACAAAACTGTAAGTGAAAACAACCAAGTCGCATCCTGTCATATAAACTGCATCCTTCTTTTCAATTCTCTTAAGAACGAACAAGTTGTCTGGGTGAACGATCTTCAGTAACTTCTGCTTTTCTATCAGTCCTTCGGCAGTTGTTTTTAGTTTTAGCATCGAATGAGGAATTTCAGCGCAGTAATAAGTGAGAACTACAATCACAGCGCAACTCATAGATCCATTCATGACAAAGTCTACTGTATGGTTGAGCCGAAAAAGGTTGAATTCTTTCAATAAACTTTTAGCTAAAATCAAGTATAAATTCGAAAAAGCCGTCATTATAACTAACAATGAAGGTTTCGATACTAATTCTTTTGTAAATCTGACCATTTCCACAATTGCAAAGAACTTTTTCAATTCTTCTAAAGTTTGAACTGAGTCGTCGCTTAAGTCCATCTTTTTTAATTCTGCTTCGAAGTTTTTTATTACAGATGCAGTTCTCTTGAGCAACTGGCAAAGAGACCACAACGCGATACAAGGCCATTTTGTACAGATGAGACATGCCGCGTACAAAGTAATTATAGATATAAATGTTTGTAGAATATCATTCTGAATACGGTAATTTAATGTCAAATATACACTTGTAGTTATCCTTGTCAGGTAATATCCTTTGAAAATAGATACCGCTATAGGTGCAACAGTCAAAAACATCAACAGACAAGTTTCTTTAGGGGATAAAAGTTTATTAGGATGAAAACGTGGTAAAAATGTATTTTGACTTCTCACTAGATTCTTGATCTGGCGCTCTTGAAAATTGATTGAGTACCACAGGGCAAGGGAAAATAAACCTTGTAAAAAGAATGCAAAAGTAATGTTTATATTCATGGAAAACAAAAATGAGCACATTAACACCATAATGTATAGCCATGCTATGAGAAATAGACTTGCTGAGAGGTATTGGAAATATTTGCAAGACTTGCTTTTCTTCCAACCGAAAAGTAAGTTGGTTAAAATTGGAACGTCTACGGCAATCATGTTTATGACTTAGCTGTGAAGGGTTCATATACACACAAATTAAATAGATTCGTCTAACACTTTCGTGCAGTCATTAAAAAAACCTTACATTAAACCTCTTTCTCGATTTCTTTCAAAAAATTGTTTTGAAGAAGCTAGTGCCTAGGGTGAACTTTCGCAATCCACTGCACTTCTCCTGCGCCAAAAGTTAATAACCCAATGAGGAAGATGTTATAATAAGTTTTAAGGGTTACTGAATCTTCACTGGAGCAATGGTAGGATGCTTTCTTAACATGTGTCAGTTCCTGGGTTCTATCACCGGTTGTTGTTGTTATTATATGAAAAAAAAACCTTATATTTTCCTAGAGAAATTTCAACTAACCAATCAGAGGAGACACTGCTAAAAGTTCTCCCCTAACCTCTTTTATTGTATAAGTAATGAAGTAATTTTCTCGAGTACTTTCAGCAGCATATCTAACAAAACATAGACTGTTCACCATGACTTCTACACCCTCTTATTAGTTTTGTTGTCAACTGTTATTGTTCAAAAATAATTTTAATCATCATATCGCCTCTCCGGTGCAACAATGACGCAAATGCAACTTGGTAAATATTTACCGTTCAGTAGCTTGGCAACAAGTTAGATTGGTAGCCAAATCAAAGTCGAGCCAAGAAACAACGGTGTTATTTTTGGCGATCGCCGCTAAAAAAAAGTCGCCGAAAATCATGGTTTAGCTGGCATATCGATTATCAACTTCCTTCACCAAAGTTAAGCACCTTCGGGTGCTGTCAGTATTTGGGAGGGTGACCAAGTGATCAAATCAACCATCGGTGCGTTTTCTTTCGTTTCTTGCTCATATTTGGTTTTATTTTTTAAAAGATCTACCTGTTATCAGAAATATTCTACCCTAAATAATGAATGAGTATATTATTAAATTATTAAATATGATGAGAATTTATATGTTATTAAATTACGATTTTTTTATCGTCGATTTCAGAGGTACAATATTTACTAGGCAAATTCTCAATAAAAACTTTTTCCAATCGTTTATCGGTGCATTCTTTTGAAAATTATGCTAATATGCTAATGACAAATATTTTTTATAATGGTGCACTGGAACTATAATCAGTCTTTGAAATTAAACTCTGACGATCCGATCAGAGAACAATTTTAATTTATTAAATAAATTAATACTAAATTACGTGCGTTTTACTTTACATGTCCATTGTTTTGGATAGAACCGATGGTGGTAGTGCTGAGATTGTAGGGTTTCACGGGTTACGCAATCCCCCAAAATATATGGATTTTAACCAAAAAATTGGAAATAATAACAATTGTAAGTTCCTCCAAATACATGGTGGTCATAAAATAACGACCCTACTTTAAAATTAATACAATTTGTAGATCTCTTAAATGAAGTATTTCTAGATGCTAACTTAATTTCGCTTCCAAAAGGAATAAATAAAATAAAAGAAATAAATAATTCTTGCCCTGACGTTTACTCAGAAAACAGAATGAAAACAATAAAGCCAAGACCCAAAAAAAATCCATCTGCTCGCGAGATGTTTGAAATCTAGAATACACAGCTGCATAACCAGCACAAAAACAAAAGATTTAAAAAAAATTAAAGTGGTTAGATACAAATACTACAGAGTTTTTTTAATATTTTTTTTCATCCGACACCACTGTGAGGTGGGATGTTTGGTGGTCACCCTCCCAAATACTGACTGCGCCTGAAGGTGCTTAACTTTAGTGAAGAATATTAGAAGACGTGCGATACTGGTTAGGCCATGATTTAAGCGTTTCGGCATTTCAAGCCGTTTTTAGCGATTTATCTTTGCGACAATTGAAATGATCACCAAAGATTGACTCGACTTTTTCGACTTCGCGCGATATCGTGGCCAATCTAGAAGCCTTGCTGCCAAGCTCCCGTGTAGTAGAAATTTCAATTTTTACATTTGCGTCATTGTTGCACCGGAGAGGCGATATGGTAAGAGGAGGTTGAGTTAAAAGTTATCAGAAAGTAGAATAAAGTATAATTTTTCTTAAAATGGAAGATTCCATTGAAATTTCACTTTTATATCGTCTTCTCTTCTCATAACCAATATTGAATAGCTTTTGTATTCATACATCAAATTATTGCATATCAATTTATTGGCGTCAATAGTAAAATTATCAAAAACTTTCAAATTGAGCGATGCAACTTTACTTGTGAAGCACAATAGCAAAAGAAATTTTAATAAATTGAAGAATAAAACTTCTTGTGTTAAGAGAATGAGTTAAAAATAATATCCCTTATAGAATCACTGCTATTAAAACTTCTGTTTCTATTGTACTTCCCAAGTAAAGTTGTCTAGCTCAATTTGAGTCTTTTGTAATTTTATAACTAACGTAAATAAATTATTAATCTCTTAGATGTTTCTGCCATCCAACCACTCAAATTATATGATAGTTCTAAAAGAATCAATTGAATTTGTTAAAATGAAGAGTCAACAGAGAGAAAGTCGCAAACTTTCTTCCCTATTCATTTAAACTGTTACGACTTATGATGTAATATCTTAATGTAGAAGTATTAAAGCTACTCAATACTGGTTAAGTGTAGAAGATTATACAAAAAGGAAATTTCCATAGAACCTGTTATAACACGAAAATATTATATACATTCTTTTTTTCTTATAACTTTTAACTCATTCTTCTCTTGCTAATGATATTTAAAAGCATTTTAAACAGCAGCCGTTACTAACAAAGCTAAGTTCAATATCAATATTGTGGTGGCTATGTTTCGTTAGCAATGATGCTAAAAGTACTTGAGAAAGTCTTGGGTGTTGCGTTATTTCAAAACAGTTTTTTGAAAAACAAATCGAGAAAGACGGTTCATGTATATGTTGAATCTATATGATTTGTCTGCATATGAATCCTTCACAACCAAGTAATAAACATGATTGCCGTAGATGTTCCAATTTTAACCAACTTTGGTTGGAAGAAAAGTAAGTCTTGCAAATATTTCCCATGCCTCTCAGCAAGTCTATACCTCGTATCATGGCTATACAACATCGGATTAAGCTGCTTATTTTACTTTAACGTGAATATAAACATTTCTTTTGCATTCTTTTTCCAAGGGTTATTTTCCGGTTCCCTGTGGTACTCAATCAATTTTCAAGAGCGACAGATCAAGAATCTAGTGAGAAAACAAAATGAACTTTTACCACATTTTCGTCCTGATAAACTTTTATCATCTAAAGAAACCTGTCTGTTGATGTTTTTGACTGTTGCACCTATAGCGGTATCTATTTGCAAAGGATATTATATAACAAGAATAATTACGCGAGGAGTTTATTTTACATTCGGTTACTATATTCCTAATGATATTCTAGAAACATTTCTGGCCGCAATTACTTTGTACGCGATATATCTCATCAGCATAAAATGGCCTTGTATAGCGTTGTGGTCTCTTTGCCAGTTGCTCGAGAGAACAACAACAATAATAAAAAACTTCGAAGCAGAATTGAAAAGAATCGACCTAAGCGATGGCTCTGTTCAAACTTTAGAAGGACTGAAAAAGTACTTTGCTACTGTGAAAACGGCCAGACTTACAAAAGAAGTAGTATCGAAACCTTCATTGCTATTGATAATGACAGCTTTTTTGAATTTATACTTGATTTTAGCTAAAAGTTTGTTGAAAGGTTTAGACCATTTTCAGCCCAACCATATAGTAGACTTCGTCGTTAATGGAGGTATGAGTTGTGCTATGATTGTAGTTCTCACTTATTATTGCGCTGAAATTCCTCATTCGATGCTAACACTAAAAACGACTGCCGAAGAACTAATAGAAAAGCAGAAGTTACTGAAGTTCGTACATCCAAAGAACTTGTTCGTTCTTGAGAGAATTGAAAAGAAGGATGCAGTTTATATGACTGGATGCGACTTGGTTGTTTTCAATTACAGTTTTGTGCTAACAGCTTTTGGATCCTTGTTGACATTTGGATTGCTTATCTTCAATTTAAATGCAGCTGATAAAGGTTGAAATGAATCATGAAATAATAACCCCCTCAGTGGTTAACTACTGTAGAAATTTTTTTCAGTAGGGGAGAATATTAGTGTGATTTTATAGTAGTGGAAAGTATTATTTATTTAGTGCTGACTGTTATATCTTCTATCTGTACAGTTTAAAGTTATCAACACGAATAATTATTCCTTTTTTCATTCATAATATCAATTTCCTATTTATTAGAAAACTTTTCCCATCCTTAATGTGGCCAGGTTTTTCAATCTAAAAAGGGGACATTTCACTGACGAGGAAAGGTTTTAATTTTTTTCAGATGTTCAATTTGTCAATGAACACCCTCATAAACTCATAAACTTTTTTTTGTTTCGGAATTGGGATAATCCTTTTTATGATAAACACTGATATCACACACCTAATAGGGTAAAGAATGCTTTAGAGATCATTAAAAGTAAAATATATTCCTAAACTTCCTATTCAGTTGAAAAAAAAAATGTTTACAGCCATATTCATAGCCATCAGGGTCGAGGTTAACCAGCGGTTAAAGAAAGAAAAAGTAGCTTTCCGTTGACTCTGATTGGTGGAATTCTTCTTTGACCGAGGAATAGTATTCCTACTCATTTTCAGACAAATGGGATCGATGGACTGATTCAATGTTCATTCATTGTATTTTTTTTTTCTTAAATTTGAAATTTTAGTTAATTTGTCTTTTTTCCTTGTTCTCTGTGTTCGTAAACTAAGCCGAAACAAAATTTCCTTTTAATTCAAAATTGTTTTTACCTTTTTTTTATCATGTGAATGTTGTTCTCCATTGATAGTCATTAAACTGCTTTAATAATTCAGTTTCCTTATACTTTTGAATTTTATTTGCCTGTCTTTTTATTTCTTACTTTTGTGAAGGGATTAAGTCCATCAACTTTTTTAACTTTTTGAATAGATGTATAGTTGTATACTTTTATTTTCTCGATGATTGGTCTGAGGGTAGATACTCAGGAGCAGGTTCAAAATTTACAAAGCGATCTAGATATTATATCGGTATGGGCAGAAAAATGGGGTATGTCCTTTAACATAGGTAAATGTCAGGTATTGCACATGGGTTGTAGCAATAGTAGGGCTGAATTTTATCTGCAAGGGGATAAAATAAAAGAGGGCGATTGTATCAGAGATCTAGGGGTGATAGTAAATGAAGACTTTAAAATGAAACGTCAGTGTTCAGCTGCAAGTAAAAAAGCTAATAGGATGTTGGGATACATTAAAAAAACTGTTTCTTCAAGGTC
Source organism: Tetragnatha montana (assembly GCA_963680715.1). Classification (NCBI taxonomy): domain Eukaryota; kingdom Metazoa; phylum Arthropoda; class Arachnida; order Araneae; family Tetragnathidae; genus Tetragnatha; species Tetragnatha montana. Next base: position 52,140,084 of record OY796681.1, on the reverse strand, counting down.
CGGAAACATTATTTTGCCATTATATAGAGGCTTGGTAAGGCCTCATCTCGAATATGCTGTTCAGTTCTGGTCTCCATACTTAAAAAAAGATATAGATTTAGTTGAAAGGGTTCAGCATAGGGCTACTAAATTGGTCAAGGGTATATCTAGTTTTAGTTACGAGGAAAGACTTAAGAAGTTAAATATGTTCACTTTAGAGAAAAGAAGGGCTAGAGGGGATTTGATTCAACTTTTTAAAATGCTAAAACAAGGGGACACAGAGGGACTAGATTTCTGTACGGGTAATAGAACGAGGGGTCACAGTTTAAAATTGAATAAGGCAAGTTTTAAACGGGATTGTAGGAAGCATTATCTTTTTAATAGAGTAGTGGATAAATGGAATGCATTACCAGAATCGATAGTTAACTCAAGTGGGGTGGGCGAGTTTAAAAGAAAAGTAGACGAATACTGGAAATCGGGGTGAGGTTGAATTGAATAGACTGGATCAACCTTGCTGGGCTTTTAGCCTGTAGTTGATCGACTATATTTGTATTTGTATTTGTATTTGTATTCTAAATAAGGTTCTAATTTGGTGATTCTGCAATAATAATTCCATTAGTTACACAGTTTTTTTTTCTCAAATCTTGGTTTTCGGACTTATTCCCTTTTTCAAACTTACAACTCATTTATGGCCAGCCCTGGAAGGACAATTTATCCCTTCTACAAGACGCCCCTGTAATAGTCCACGCAAATTAAACAAAAAAATGGGCCGAAACCGGACATTCAATATAACAGTGTGAAATTTAGTGGTAGGTAATGTAGAGGATAGTGTTCTGATAAATATCCTAAAATACCCGGCATCTTGGCCATCACCATCTTGGATTGCGTTTTCAAGCAAAGCGACTGAACCAAGCGTTCGATTGTGTTCGTTTTTGCTCGAAAGTGTTTAATAATGAACATTTTAAGAGCCAACGTCAAAAAATTCGAGTTAATTTAATTATAATTAATTTTATTTAATTAATGCTTTGCTGGGTCAAAATGTAGGTAGGCATTCATATCAACAAGCTCAAAATTGGTGGAAAAGTTGAGGATAGTATCCTGATCGATATCCCAAAATTCTCAAAAAATGCAACCAAGGGAAACCGCCATTTCGAAAAAACCGCCGCCATCTTGGATTACGTTTTAAGAAAAGTGACTGAACAGAGCATCCGATTGTGTTCGTTTTTGTCACGATTTGTTTAATAATGTGAATGTTAAGAGCCAACGTCAAAAAATTCGAAATAAAATAGTTAATTTAATTATAATTAATTTTATTTAATTAATGCTTTGCTGGGTCAAAATGTAGGTAGGCATTCATATATCAACAAGCTCAAAATTGGTGGAAAAGTTGAGGATAGTATCCTGATCGATATCCCAAAATTCTCAAAAAATGCAACCAAGGGAAACCGCCATTTCGAAAAAACCGCCGCCATCTTGGATTACGTTTTAAGAAAAGCGACTGAACAGAGCATCCGATTGTGTTCGTTTTTGTCACGATTTGTTTAATAATGTGAATGTTAAGAGCCAACGTCAAAAAATTCGAAATAAAATAGTTAATTTAATTATAATTAATTTTATTTAATTAATGCTTTGCTGGGTCAAAATGTAGGTAGGCATTCATATCAACAAGCTCAAAATTGGTGGAAAAGTTGAGGATAGTATGCTGATCGATATCCCAAAATTCTCAAAAAATGCAACCAAGGGAAACCGCCATTTCGAAAAAACCGCCGCCATCTTGGATTACGTTTTAAGAATAGCGACTGAACAGAGCATTCGATTGTGTTCGTTTTTGTCACGAATTGTTTAATAATAATAATTTTAAGAGCCAACGTAAAAAAGTTCGAAATAAAAAGTTAATTTAACTATAATTAATTAATTATTTTATTAATGCTTTTCTCGGTTAAAATGTAGGTAGACATTCAAAATAGCAAGCTGAAAATTGGTGGAAATGTTGAGGATAGTATCCTGATCGATATCCCAAAAAATCCCTGCTGGGGAAAATCCACCACTTTGAAAAAACCAACGTCATCTTGGACCCGCAGCTTACAAAGTCCAATTTTTCTCTTTACACGATAATGAAATTTCTCCAGAACGCATTATTGTGGCCGAAAAAACTGGAATTTTAAAGTCGAACTCTTCAAAAACTATTCAAGCGGATTTTATGAATCCTAGTGAAATTTCAACCAACCAATCAGAGCAGACTCTGCTAAAAGGTTCCTCTTGACACTAACCGTTTGTTGAAATAATGAAGTAATTTTCTCAAGTACTTTCAGCATCCTTTCTAACAAAACATATACTGTTCACCATGACTTCTACACCCTCTTATCAGTTTTGTTATCAATTTGTTATCGTTACAAATATTTTTTAATCATCATAAGTAAGAGGAGGTTGAGTTAAAAGCTATCTGAAAGTTAGAATGAAGTTTCATTTTTCTTAAAATGAAAGTTCTATTTTGAAATTTCACTTATATATAGTCTTCTACTCTTCTCATAACCAATATTGAATAGTTTTTGTATTTTTACATAAAATTATTGCCTTAAAAGTCGTGGCAGTTGTGAAAGGAATAGGGAAGAGGGTTTGAACTTTCTCTGTGGACTCTTCATTTTAACAAATTATCTTTATCATTTTAGGACTATAGTATAGTTTGATTGACTGTATGACAGCAACGTTAAAGAGATTCATAATTTATTGCCGTCAATAGTAAAATTATAAAAGACTTTAAAATTGATCGATGCAACATTATTTGTGAAGCACAATAGCAAAAGAAATTTTAATAAACTGAAGAATAAAACTTCTTTTGTTAAGAGAATGAGTTAAAAATAATATCCCTTATAGAATCACTGATATTAAAATTTCCTTTGCTATTGTGCTCCCGAAATAAAGTTGTATCGCCTAATTTGAAAGTCTTTTATATTTTATCAGAGAGTCAGAAGAGTCAACAGAGAGAAAGTCGCAAACTTTCTTCCCTATTCATTTAAACTATATACAAAAGGGAAATTTCAATAGAACCTTTTATCACACGAAAAAATTACCTAGATTCTACTTTTCTTATAACTTTTAACTCATTCTTCTCTTGCTAATAATATTTAAAAGCATTTTAATCTGCAACCGTTAATAACAAAACCAAGGGGGAGGGAATCAGATAAAATTCTAGAAGTTATTGTGGTAAACAGACTATGTTTCCTTAGCAATGATGCTAAAAGTACTTGAGAAAATCTGTTATAGCGTTGTTTCAAAAATGTTTTTTGAAAAACAAATCGAGAAAGAGGTTTCATGTATACGTTTTCTTTTATGAATACACGAGAAATGTAAGTTGAATCTATACAATTTGCGTGCACATGAATCTTTCACAACCAAGTCATAAACATGATTGCCGTAGATGTTCCAATTTTAATCAACTTCGGTTGGAAGAAAAGTAGGTCTTGCAAATATTTCCCATGCCTCTCAGGAAGTCTATTTCTCATATCATGGCTATACTATATCGGGTTAGGCTGCTTTTTTTTGTTGCACGTTAATATAAACATTTCTTTTGCATTCTTTTTCCAAGGTCTATTTTCCGGTGCCCTGTGGTACTCAATCTATTTTCAAGAGCGCCAGATCAAAAATCTGGTGAGAAGTCAAAATGAATTTTTACCACGTTTTCGTCCAGATAAACTTTTATCATCTAAAGAAACTTGTCTCTTGATTTTTTTGACTGTGACTCCTGTAGCGGTATCTATTTTCAAAGGATATTACCTGACAAGGATAACTACAAGTGTGTATTTAACATTCAGTTACATTATTCATAATGATATTTTAGAAACATTTATAGCTACAATTACTATGTACGCGGCATGTCTCATCTGTACAAAATGGCCATGTATAGCGTTGTGGTCTCTTTGCCGGTTGCTCAAGAGAACTGCATCTGTAATAAAAAACTTCGAAGCAGAATTGAAAACGATCGACTTAAGCGATGGCTCAGTTCAAACTTTAGAAGGACTGAAGAAGTACTTTGCAATTGTGAAAATGGTCAGACATACAAAAGAAGTAGTATCGAAACCTTCGTTGTTATTGATAATGGCAGCTTTCTCGAGTTTATACTATGCTTTAGCTAAAAGTTTGTTGAAAGGTAGAGACCATTTTCAGCCCAACCGTATACTAGACTTTCTCATGAACGGAGGCATGAGTTGCACTGTTATTGTAGTTCTCACTTATTACTGCGCTGAAATTCCTCATTCGATGCTAACACTAAAAACAACTGCCGAAGAACTAATAGAAAAGCAGAAGTTACTGAAGATCATACACCCAGACAACTTGTTCGTTCTTGAGAGAATTGAAAAGAAGGATGCAGTTTATATGACTGGATGCGACTTGGTTGTTTTCAATTACAGTTTTGTGCTGACCGCTTTTGGATCCTTGGTGACATTTGGATTGCTTATCTTCAATTTAAATGCAGCTGAAAAAGGTTGAAATGAATCACGAAATAATACCCTCCTCAGTGAGTCGATTACGGGGTACCAGCAGCGTAAGCTACTCCTGCCCCGGCAACTGTCAAGACTCGCTAGACCTTCATGTTAACCTTAGAAATTTAGAGTGTGATTTTATAGTAGTGGAAAGTATTATCTATTTAGTGGTGACTGTTATATCTTCTAACTAAACTCTTGAAAGTTATCAACACGAATAATAATAAATTCCGTTTATCAATCATAATGTTAATTATTTATTAGAAAACATTTCCCATCCTTAATGGTGTTTAAATCTATAAAAAGGGAGGTGGGAAAAATAACGAGGGGAGTTTATAATTTTTTTCAGATGTTCAATTTGTCAATAATATGAACACACTCATAAACTTTTTTTTGTTTCGGAATTGGGATAAACCCTTTTATGATAAACACTGATTTATCAAACACCTAATAGGGTAAAGGATGCTTTATAGATCATTAAAAGATATTGTACTTAAACTTCGTATTCAGTTGAAAAATGTTTAGAGTATTACCTGCAATTTGTAAAATAGGGGTGTGTGGGGGTCCTCTCCCTGAAAGTTTTGTAAATTTGACTCTTTAAAATAGTATTCCTACTCATTTTCAGACAAATGGGATCGATGGACTGATTCAATGTCCATTCATTGTATTTTTTTTTATTTAATTTGAAATTTAAGTTAATTTGTCTTTTTTCCTTGTTCTTTGTGCTGTGTGAAGTAAGCCGAAACAAAATTTTCTTTTAATTCAAAATTGTTTTTACCTTTTTTTTATCATGTGAATGTTGTTCTCCATTGATATTCATTAAACTGCCTTAATTATTCTGCTTCCTAGTCTTTTTTTTTCTCACTTTTGTGAAGGGATTAAGTCCATCAACTTTTTAAACTGCACAATATTTTTTAATAGATGTATAGTTATATTTTTTCGATGATTGGTCTGTATTTTAAATAAGGTTCTTAATTTCCAGCGAAAATTTGGTGATTCTGCAATAATAATTCCATTAGTTACACAGTTTTTTTTTCTCAAATCTTGGTTTTCGGACCTATTCCCTTTTTCAAACTTACAACTCATTTATGGCCAGCCCTGGAAGGACAATTGACCCCTTCTACAAGACGCCCCTGTAATAGTCCACGCAAATTAAACAAAAAAATGGGCCGAAACCGGACATTCAATATAACAGTGTGAAAATTGGAGGTTATGCAGAGGATAGTGTTCTGATAAATATCCTAAAATTCCCAAAAATTCTATCGACGGGAAAATCCGCCATTTTGAAAAAACCACCGCCATCTTGGATTGTGTTTTCAAGCAAAGCCACTCAACCAAGCGTTCGATTGTGTTCGTTTCTGTTCGAAAGTGTTTAATAATGAGCATTTTAAGAGGCAATGTCAAAAAATTTGAAATAAAAAAGTTAATTTAATTATAATTAATTTTTATTTAATTATATTAATGCTTTGCTGGATCAAAATGTAGGTAGGCATTCATAACAACAAGCTGAAATTTGGTGGAAAAGTTGAGGATAGTATCCTGATCGATATCCCAAAATTCTCAAAAAATGCAACCAAGGGAAACTGACATTTCAAAAAAACCGCCGCCATCTTGGATTACGTTTTAAGAATAGCGACTGAACAGAGCATCCGATTGTGTTCGTTTTTGTCACGAATTGTTTAATAATGTGAATTTTAAGAGCCAACGTCAAAAAATTCGAAATAAAAAGTTAATTTAACTATAATTAATTTTTTTATTTTATTAATGCTTTTCTCGGTTAAAATGTAAGTAGACATTCAAAATAACAAGCTGAAAATTGATGGAAATGTTGAGGATAGTATCCTGATCGATATCCCAAAAAATCCCTGCTGGGGAAAATCCACCACTTTGAAAAAACCAACCTTGGACCCGTAGCTTACAAAGTCCAATTTTTCTCTTTACCCATGACAATGAAATTTCTCCGAAACGCATTATTGTGGCCGAAAAAACTGGAATTTTAATGTTGAATACTTCAAAAACTATTCATGCGGATTTTATGAATCCTAATGAAATTTCAACCAACCAATCAGAGCAGACTCTGCTGAAAGACCCCTCTTGACACTAACCTTTTGTTGAAATAATGAAGTAATTTTCTCAAGTACTAACAAAACATAGACAAAACATAGACGTTTCTAACAAAACATAAACTGTTCACCATGACGTCTACACAATCTTATCAGTTTTGTTATGAATTTGTTATTGTTAAAAAATATTTTTAATCATCATAAGTAAGAGGAGGTTGAGTTAAAAGCTATCAGAAAGTTAGAATGAAGTATCATTTTTCTTAAAATGAAAGGTTCTATTTTGAAATTTCACTTATATATAGTCTTCTACTCTTCTCATCACCAATATTGAATAGTTTTTGTATTTTTACATCAAATTATTGCCTTAAAAGTCGTGGCACTTGTGAAAGGAATAGGAAGGGGGTTTGCTCTGTGGACTCTTCATTTTAACAAATTATCTTTATCATTTTAGAACTATAGTATTAGACCGGGAGCCAGCAACATATTTTGTCAGTCATTTCCTCTCAAGCGATATTTGGTGGAAAATTTCAGGAAGTTATATCATAAAGCCTGGTGAGCGTCAGCTGGCTGTAGGGCGGTGGAATAGACGTCAGCTGGTCGTTTAACATTTGGAGCGTCTTTCTCAAAGATTTATTGCGGCTTCAATGACGCGAGAGAAAAAGAACAAGAGGGAAACTCCAGGGAAACTCAGTGAAACTGTTATGTTTTTGTTTACATTTCGATTTGCTTTGTATTGTTAGGAAATAGACCAACTTTCTTTAAAGAACAATAAATTATTACTTCTAAAAATTAATTACTAACCAATTTCCCTAAAGATAACTTTTCATTTCTTTTTATAAACCAAACCAACTTTTTGAAAGGACACTGTTTTAATTAATTTTTTAGATATTTATTTGTTTTTCAGATAATTTTAAGTTGGCAATATTTAATTAATAATGTTCTAGAAGGGAATTGTTTTTTGTTGACAACTTGAGACTCATGAAGTCAGGAAACGTTGAAAGGAAATCACTGAAAGTATAAATTTTTGTTCATGTTTGTTGGTTCCTTACATCTTACATTATTTACAAAATCTTGATTTAAAACGATATCCGCCACACACCCTTTCGTACCTCTCCTCAATACAAAGCAAATCGAAATGTAAACAAAAACATAACAGTTTCACTGAGTTTCCCTGGAGTTTCCCTCTTGTTCTTTTTCTCTCGCGTCATTGAAGCCGCAATAAATCTTTGAGAAAGACGCTCCAAATGTTAAACGACCAGCTGACGTCTATTCCACCGCCCTACAGCCAGCTGACGCTCACCAGGCTTTATGATATAACTTCCTGAAATTTTCCACCAAATATCGCTTGAGAGGAAATGACTGACAAAATATGTTGCTGGCTCCCGGTCTATATAGTTTGATTGACTGTATGACAGCAACGTTAAAGAGATTCTTAATTTATTGCCGTCAATAGTAAAATTATAAAAGACTTTAAAATTGATCGATGCAACATTATTTGTGAAGCACAATAGCAAAAGAAATTATAATAAACTGAAGAATAAAACTTCTTGTGTTTGGAGAATGAGTTAAAAACAATATCCCTTATAGAATCACTGATATTAAAATTTCCTTTGCTGTTGTGCTTCCCAAATAAAGATGTATCGCCCAATTTGAAAGTCTTTTATAATTTTTTAAAAAATAAACGCCAATAAATTATTAACATCTTTGATGTTGCTGCCATCCAACCAATCAAATTATATGATAGTTCTAAAAAGATAATTGAATTTGTTAAAATGAAGAGTCAACAGAGAGAAAGTCGCAAACTTTCTTCCCTATTCATTTAAGCTGTATACAAAAGGGAAATTTCAATAGAACCTTTTATCACACGAAAAAATTACCTAGATTCTACTTTTCTTATAACTTTTAACTCATTCTTCTCATGCTAATAATATTTAAAAGGGTTTGAATCTGCAACCGTTAATAACGCAACTAAGGGGGAGGGAGTCTGATAAAATTCTAGAAGCTGTATTGGTGGTAAACAGGCTAATGTTTCCTTAGCAGTGATGTTAAAAGTATTGAGAAAATCTTGGGTGTTGCGTTATTTCAAAAATGTTATTTTGAAAAACAAACAGAGAAAGAGGTTTCATGCATGTTTTCTTTAATGAATGCTCGAGAAATGTAAGTTGAATCTATACAATTTGCGTGCACATGAATCTTTCACAACCAAGTCATAAACATGATTGCCGTAGATGTTCCAATTTTAATCAACTTCGGTTGGAAGAAAAGTAGGTCTTGCAAATATTTCCCATGCCTCTCAGCAAGTCTATTTCTTATATCATGGCTATACTATATCGGGTTAGGCTGCTCATTTTTGTTGCAAGTGAATATGAACATTTCTTTAACATTCTTTTTCCAAGGGTTATTTTCCAGTGCCCTGTGGTACTCAATCAATTTTCAAGAGCGCCAGATCAAGAATCTGGTGAGAAGTCAAAATGAATTTTTACCACGTATTCCTCCTGATAAACTTTTATCCTCTAAAGAAACTGGTCTGTTGATATTTTTGACTGCTACCCCTATAGCGATATCTCTTTTGAAAGGATATTACCTGACAAGAATGACTACGAAAGGAGTGTACTTGACATTCGGTTACCGTATTCAGAATGATATTCTAGAAACATTTACGGCCACAATTGCTTCGTACGCGATACATCTCATCATTACAAAATGCCCTTGTATAGCGTTGTGGTCTCTTTGCCAGTTGCTCGAAAGAACTGCATCAGTAATAAAAAACTTCGAAGCAGGATTGAAAATGATCGACCTAAGCGATGGCTCAGTTCAAACTTTAGAAGACCTGAAGAAGTACTTTGCAATTGTGGAAACGGCCAGACTTACAAAAGAAGTAGTGTCGAAACCTTCATTGTTATTGATAATGACAGCTTTTTCGAGTTTATACTTTACGTTAGCTAAAAGTTTGCTGAAAGGTTTCGACCGTTTTCAGTCAAACAATATACTAGACTTTGTCACGAATGGATCTATGAGTTGTGCTGTTATTGTAGTTCTCACTTATTACTGCGCTGAAATTCCTCATTCGATGCTAAAACTGAAAACAACTGCCGAAAGACTAATTGAAAAGCAGAAGTTACTGAAGTTCGTACATCCAAAGAACTTGTTCGTTCTTAAGAGAATCGAAAAGAAGGACGCAGTTTATATGACTGGATGCGACTTGGTTGTTTTCAATTACAGTTTTGTGCTGACCGCTTTTGGATCCTTGCTGACATTTGGATTGCTTATCTTCAATTTAAATGCAGCTGATAAAGGTTGAAATGAATCATGAAATAATACCCCCCCTCGCTGGGGTAACTTAATAAATTTTTTCTAGAGAGGAGTAATTTAGTGTGATTTTATAGTAGTGGAAAGTATCATCTATTTAGTGGTGAATGTTATATCTTCTAACTAAACAGTTGAAAGTTATTAACACGAATAATAATTCCCTTTATCATTCATAATGTCAATTATTGATTAGAAAATATTTCCCATCCTTAATGTGACCAGGTTTTTCAATCTAAAAAGGGGGACATTTCACTGACGAGGAGATGTTATAATTTCTTTAGATGTTCAATACGTCAATAAAATGGACTCACTCGTAAACTTTTTTTTGTTTCGGAATTGGGATAAACCCTTTTTTGATGATCACTGATCTATCACACACTTAATAGATAAAGAAATTACTTAAAAGATGTTATTACTTACCTAAAAGATATTACTTAAACTTCGTATTCAGTTGAAAAATGTTTAGAGTATTACCTGCAATTTGTAAAATAGGGGTGTGTGGGGGCCCTCTCCCTGAAGGTTTTGTAAATTTGACTCTTTAAAATAGTATTCATACTCATTTTCAGACAAATGGGATCGATGGACTGATTCAATGTCTAATCATTGTATTTTTTTTATTTAATTTGAAATTTAAGTTAATTTGTCTTTTTTCCTTGTTCTTTGTGCTGTGTGAAGTAAGCCGAAACAAAATTTTCTTTTAATTCAAAATTGTTTTTACCTTTTTTATCATGTGAATCCATTGATATTCACTAAACTGCCTTAATAATTCAGTTTCCTTATACTTTTGAATAGTCTTTCTATTTCTTACTTTTGTGAAGGGAATAAGTCCATCAACTTTTTTAACTGTGCAATATTTTTGAATAGTTGTACTTATATTTTTTCGATGATTGGTCTAAATAAGGTTCTTAATTTCCAATAAAAATTTGGACATTTAACAAACTATTAACATTTAGCATAAACATTTAAAATATTTAGAAACTATTAAGGTTTTGCTTTTGGATTAGATTGCAATCATAATAAAAAGATTAATTCAGTTCAAAATTTAAAGTAAAAAAAACGTGTAATAAAAACCGATTTACTAGCAAAAGTAAAAAAACAAATTTAAGTAACTTTTCCTATGCAAGGGCTTATGCCTTTGCCCTTATGTAACGCCCTGGTCAACCTCATAAATCCGCCCATGCTTATCTATACCGTTATTCTCCTCACATCTGTCCCGATTTTTCATGTAGTTTTACACCCGTCAAGTCACAGATATAGCCCGCTATTCCTGATGCGAGCTAAAGGGTTTTCGCGAAGCTATATCAGCAGTATGCGGTCGCTTCAAAAGAACCCATCACAATGGGTACCTTTCCCCTTGGCGTCGATCCAAACAGCCGGCTTCCAAATTGCCATCAGCCTTGATGATTCGAAAAAGAATGCGGAGACTGTAATTAATGCCGCCAGAAATAGACAGCCGTAAATGAGCCCTAATTTTAACGCGGGAATTACACCTGTGAGTAAAGTGACCGAATGTTTATTGTAGAGCTCTGTATATAGATGACATGTGTGACGTCAAACGTTGGGGAAAATCAGTGAGTTTGCAATGTTAAGTCTGTGGAGAATAGAAACTTTTTTTATGGGGTTAAACTCCGATGGGAATTGAAAGATTTTTGGTACCTAGAACTTTTATGTAAGCGTTTAAGAGGTATAAAACCAAAACGCGAGGAGTTAAGGAAGTAAGTTTTTATGCTCGTAGACTTAACATTGTAAATTCACTGAGTTCACAAATTCACACTTCCGAGTTGTGAGGCCATCTATGGTGGTTATTTCCACGAAAGTTGAAGCATGCGCAGTCATAGGAGTTTGCTTACCGTACTATTACGTGTTTTATAACATTAAAATTATGTTATTGTACCGATGGTCTAGTGTGTGTCTAGTAACATAATGGTCCCAGATTCGAATCCAGGCTGCTACTTTTGATTATTTTGCTTTTATTTAACTTGTAATTTTTCAGAAGTAGCGAGATTAGTTAGTTGAGTTCTTACTTTCGTGGAGATAACCAGTGCCTTACTAAAATAAGAGAAGAACACTTGTTTTTATTTTACGAAAAAGGGACTTTTTTAAGTTTTGTGTATTCTTTGGAACAACCACTTAGTTTATCATTAACAAAAATATAATCTTCCTGCGCCTTTTACCTTCAATCGATAGTTAACTAAAAGTAGTTTTTTTTTTTTGTGAAAAAAAATTCTGTTCTGCTAAATATTTCTATTTCAAATTTCTATAATGAATTGTTCCATCATAAAGTTTTTATTATCTTTCTAAAACTTTTGCATATGATGAAGCCCATTGATTTTAAATCGAAGAATACTCAAAGGGAAGGAACATAGGATACAAAAACATAAAAAGGTAATAGATTCAAGGGAATAAAGGTTAAAAAAAAGTATGAGGATTGTATTTGTTTTCAACAATTTGCTTTGACAATTCTTTTTTTTGTTGTCATCAAATCGTTATGTTCATTAAAAATACTAATTAACGTCTAATGAAACCGTCAAAAAACGATAAAAATTACTTTCAAAGTAATTGTATGTATTAGTAAGTACGTATTTCTCTATTGGATATGAAACTTCACTTATCAATAAATAAAAAAGAGAGGACTTAGGTGGATGAGATAAACCATTATACTTTCAGGAACCCTTTCGAAAATGAGACTATTTTGAGTGCCTTGTAGGCTAAATGAGGAATACAATGAACAATTATAATAAAGAAAGCATCTAGGTTTCACTTTCGGAAACCTTCAAGGTAGTTCAAACAATTATGCGTTGTGATCCTCTCCTTGAAGCACTTCCGCAGCTAACAGAGCTAATCTCGGAAAGTTTTCTTGATTTTCCTCCCTTCGTGTTTAGAATTTGGATCATCCAATCATCGCATTGTTTAAATAAATAAACATTAAAACTATTTTTGGAAGAAGAGGATTAAGCGGCTCCCAGAGAGCTGGCACATTCCTCAAATCATCCCCTCAATATTGGGGCGAGAGAACTTGAATTTGGAAGCATGGGGATTTTTTTATTAAGTAAACTGAAGGAAAAAAATAGTTTATGTATTTTTCCTATGGATAGGTTGTATCCCAAATAGATGTGAAACATCTCTCTTTTAATCTTATAACAGGGATAAAATTGGCAAAAAAGTAAAAAGTCTGAAAACTGCGGGAACGACATTTGATATCTTAAATTGAGAATAAATCGGAAAAACTAACAATAATTAGTTAATATTAAATTGGCTAAATATGAAAAATTACCATATAAAAGCCTCATAAGTCAAGAACATCAACTTGAATTTAGTAAATTGAAATTCCCTGTAAAAAATTTCAGTTCATAAGCTAATTTTTTTAAAAATAAAATTCTGAAAATCCCCTAAAAGTCTGAAAAATATCATCCCTGTTGTAATAAAAAGAATAATTAGACATATTTTTATGAAAATACTTGGGTAAAGGGGATAGACAACGCAGATATGTGAAACAGAACGCCACTTTCAATCAAAGGAAATTATTTACATAAAATAAAATTACATCAAATTGCATAAAGTATGCTGTTCTACCTAATATTTTGTCTTGGATTTGTCTATAATATTAGTCTTGGATTTTTTTAAATCCAAATTCACGACATCTTTAACCCATGCACTCCTTGACCGCCATTGAATCCTATGGGAAATTTGGGGCGACTGAGACTGGAAAGGTTAAAAACACATTACATCAAAGCAATTTTTTAAATAATACTTTATTTATCGTCATACACTTTGGAACGGAAAAACATATTGCCACCTTTTTATATACATATATCATTTCACAACAAATAGACCTGAGATGAAACCAACAAGGTTTTATTCCATATATAGTGTTTTGACGACTGTCTCTTCCTTTTATACCCTGCTGCTACTCTCTTTCTTACGATCATAAAAAAGCGAAGTAAAAAATTTACTCCTCAATATAAAGGTTATCAATGGTTATCTCTTACAATAAAAATACTGTACCGCTTTTAGGTAATGAAAAAAGCGAAAAACAGCATTTTTCGAGCTGCGCTGGTGTTTTTTGTTAATCTTGAAATATTATAAGCAGGAGAGAAAAGGTTTGGAGTAGGGTAATATTTTTATGCACAAATATGAAAACACTGTTGCATTAATCATTTTTTAAAATTCTCAAAAAGTTCAGAATTTCTCTTTAATTTAAAATTGTCATAAAAAATCATTTCAATTCGAGGGAGCGGAAAACAGCTTTAAAATCTCAATAATCACATCTTTAGCACCCTCATAATGAAAGTTCAAAAAAAGCTTTCATAACATTTCTCTTTTAGGTTTGTTTGTATTAAATAAAGCAGAAACTCTTTAGAAAGCTTTTTATAACCAGCGAAAGCAAATAGAAAGAAGGCAGACACGGAGTCTCATAAGAATTCAGAGATGTCCACCTTGTACTGGATTCACTGTCTTCGGTGGTTAAAAAAATACCCCAATTTAATGCAGTAAGTATTAAAAACACAAAACGAAACAGCAGTTTATGTGTGCTTGAAGATGAGACTGACGTTAACCCACTCTGTTAGCTCCTCTGCTTCGAGATACGCTGTGTCTTCTGTTTTTGCTCGCTGTCCAAGCTGGAATCACGAAAATTATGAGATCAAGTTGTTGAAATCAGAAATTAAAATATTATAAAGGTAAGATTTGATAGATTTACGGTTGAGCAATTTTCCCCCATGACGTTTAATTGTTAATACTTTTGTGACAGCAATGTAGGTTATGTTTTAAGTTCCCAACGTAAAAAAAATTAATTCAAAAAAAAAAAAAAGTCAATCCGCAAAGTGAAACAAAATATTGGCATTGAAAAATGTCACAAGACTTTATAATTAATTGAAAAACATGACCTAACTGTTTTGAATCATGTTCTTTATCGCCTTTCCAAAGAAAAGTTGTAAGGGTAACAAAACTCGCTATTTTAATGCTATCTAAGTTGGAAGCCCCCCTAGAAGTTTCAAAACACCACTTTGAGAATGTCATGACAACAATCCCACCTCTGTTTGCCATAGCATTAAATAAATGATAATTGCATTCTTTTATACAGAATACAGCACGTAGAATATCTTTCCGATGGTTGGGCCAAGTTACCCCATTTTACGGTATTGTAATTTATAAGATTTCTCCAAAATGTGGAGTTTATGTATACTAAAAATATAATTAGTACATTAAATGCAAAACGCCCATATTTCGCCCCTTTTTTCCATTTCTAAATCTCTTGTTGTGGACGTATTAGCGTTTTCTAGAACTCTAGAAGTATTCCTTTTAATAATTTAATAATAATTGTGTTCTGAGGTATCAAATTCTTTTTGGTCCTGAATAGCAAGTTGTCAAAATATTTTAAGTGTCTCAGATTTTATTTCAAGTGATTGGGTAATATATCCAGTGTTAATATCCATTATTAAGGTAAATAATAACTGTAGAACATTAGTTCGATATAATATGATATTCTATGACGTGTAATTTTTTAAATTATTCTCTATGTTGTTTCTGCATATAATTCAATTGTTTGCTGTATCAAATTCTGTACATACTGATATGACTATTTTAGTTTCATTACTGGATACTTTTCTCTATACTTTCATCATTTGTTACATAATGGCGTTACTTACTTGACGAGACTTTGCGATTGGAAATCTTGTGGGCGTTCTCTCAGCAGATCGCTCAGTAGTTGTGCTCGGGAATGAAATAGTGGGGCGGCGCTGCAGGGACGAACTGCGCCATCTCGGGCACTGGGGCCCCCGCTGGGTACGGGGCAGCACCCTGGAGAAATTCGAAATGATCAATTCACAAAATCAACTTGTGAATAAAACCAAAACCCTCTATCTCTATATAAATGGCCTTACAACTCAATTTTTTGAATCGACGTCACAAGCATCTTAACATACACATTTAAGATGCTTGTGAAATCATGAAGTGAAAATCATGCATGATTTTCACTTTTTGAATTATTGGCATCAATGTTAAACAAAAGATTTTGAGTTTTCAGAATAGTGTTATCAGCCTTGAAGAGATACGTAAAGCAAAGAGTTAAAAATTAAGTTTTTGTGCTCCATATAGACTTGACATTATAAAATTCACTGATTTAGCCCCGCGTATGACGTCACACGACTGAGTTGTAAGGCCATGTATACAGAAGGTCTTGATAAAAACTGAGTTGACTCCAGTATAATAAAGTGAATAATATGTGTTTGTAAAAGATTACTGTACAAGTCTAAAGGACGAGTTTAATGTATGGAGGGTCAAGACAACTTTAAAGCCTGATTTTATTTCCCTTTCTTAGCATATTTTCTTATTAATCGTACGTTGTTTAATATATTATTTAAGTATTTAGATTTTTTTAACATTGATTCTGGGGGTTCCTCTTGAGACAAAAGTTTATGAAGGTACTTTTATGGAGAAAATGTAATTTAAATATATACTTTTATTTACTTTTTTTTTACTTTTGTCATTTAACACTTATGAGAAAAAAATGTAAAAGAGCAAGCGTTGAAATTTAAACTGTATGTTTTCTCCCGTGTTAAGGACTTTCTCGGTTAAAATCAACCTAACAGTATTTCGTTAAATCTTTTTAAAAACGCGAGTTTAGTGACAGTTTCATGTTAATTCCTGAAATTACGTTTTACGAATCAGGTTCAATGAACTCGCTTTATACCGAATTCCGAAGTCTAGTGTGATGAGTTGTGATATTTGTAGGAGGTTGGTTCAACTCACCATTGGGTGGAACTGGAAAGTTTGTTGCGGGAGGTAGACTGATGATGGATATATCACATTGAAGTTCGTCTGAAAGGGGAAGAATCGATAAATGGAGTTCTGGAACTGTTTATAAAAGTGTTCTAAGTAAATAAATTTTGCTTTCCAACTTAAACACGTCGTGGTTTCCTTTTGGAAAAAATGGTTATTCCGTTGCGCCATATTTTAAGAAAGTATTTTTAACTCTCAAAATTTAAATAAAAAAACTCCAAGTGATAATAATCCATTATTGAACAGTTATATCCAATTTTTAAAAGAAAGGTTAAACATCATGTTTTATACGTATATTCCGAAAATTGATTGGGCCTCCTAGAAAATTAAACACTTGTAAAAATACTAAACCTTTGTTTAAAGTTCCCAAAGTAATTTTTAAACTTTAGTCGATTCTGATTTTTTTTCAATTTATCTAAATACTTAATCTCTCAAAGCCCCCCTTGGGGGACGATAACCGCCCACTTTGGGGGAACCACTGATTCATAGTTATTCTGAAAAAGTGTTATAACTGTCTTACCCAGAGATATTTTTAACTCCTCTAAGAGAGTAAGTATTTCACTCCTTAAAAATTGGAATTACTCCTTAAAAAACTAGACAGGAGTATTTTCACTCTTTGAATTTTTCACAAAGGTTTTAGCTTAAACCTTCAGTCACGGCATTATAATTATCATACTTTTTAATTGTGTTTTCATACAGCCATAGAATTTTTTTCCATTTATTGTTCTGATGCTTAGGGAGTTTGATTGATTGAAACTCAAAGTAGCACAATCATTTTTTTTTTTCAATTTCATTTTGTCCATTAAAAAGTAAGCGTTTTTAATAGAAATGTTGTCTCTGTATATGTAGTTTATGCTATTAATTTCCGTATTTCCCTCCTCCTAAAAAAGTCAAGGAGTATTTTTGCTCCTTCAAAAAAATCCTAGGAGTAACACTGGTCTTACCTGAGGGTTTCCATACGTACAGACGTTTTCAGGAGGAGTGAAAAATGTAACACCGTTGGTTGGATACCTGAGGGGTAAGCTGTTTGGATAAAGAATGGTCCCTGTGTTTGGTACAGCAGCAGGTGGCGAATCTGGAACGTGAGAAAAATTGATTTCAAATAAAAGTTAAAAAAGTGATTTTATCGATAAAAAAAATCATTAATGTCTTTTAATGCATCCTAATTCGTGAGACTTGATTCAAACGTGTTTTTTTTCCTATAAATGAAGTGATGTTATGTGAATACACACGTTATTTCATTAACTTTAAAACAGTATTTCATATTGAGATATAAAGCAGATGTTCTCAAGCTTTT
The DNA here is from genome assembly GCA_963680715.1 of Tetragnatha montana. Lineage (NCBI taxonomy): Eukaryota > Metazoa > Arthropoda > Arachnida > Araneae > Tetragnathidae > Tetragnatha > Tetragnatha montana. Next base: position 52,122,175 of record OY796681.1, on the reverse strand, counting down.
TGACTGGAGGGTTTAATGAAAGTTGGAAAAATAATCGGTTGTCCAGATGCATTTAGATTTTAAAATGAAATATATTAGTATTTAACTATACTAGACTGCAACGTTTCCTGACCCTATGACGTCACTACGCGGAAGGAAAAACTGTGTAACAAAAAGCCTGTTGGGTTGCCAGGAGGAGTTTCGGTACGCATATCGTGATAAAAAGACGCTATATATACTACATTAGGGTGTTTCGAAAGTCTATGGTAAATTTTTTTTTTTCGAATTTCCCAGATGCCCCCCCCCCCTCAAGTTGTTACAAATACTAAAACATTATTCCCTGCAAATTTTCAGGTCTCTAGGACGATTTTTGACCCCCGCGCCCTTCAAAAGTAGGTTTCCCATGTTAAAGTATAGGGAAAATATTGAAAATATCGTCATTTTTGGTTCTTTTCAATTTTACGAGCCTGAACGCAGTCAATATCGAATTAAAACCTATACATCATCTTTGGGACATCATTGCCTCAAGATCCTATCGGAAAAAAATTCCTTGGCACCTACTGGGGGGTAGTTACACGGGGGTGGAAAGCGAGCTTTCACCGAAAAAAGAGGCTGCCTGCCGCCGCTTGCCGCGGGTGCTGATTATGCTCGCCGGCGTTTGCGGAGGGACCTGTAACCTGGATAAAAGCCTATTTAAGTGTTTATTGAAACTTTTTCTTAAGGGTACCTCGTTCTATTCTGTTTCTATTAGTCTGGACCCCCCATGAGAGGCCTTCATCCAGCTCCCGCCGCAAGCATCCTCGTTTTTCGGTGAAAGCTCGCTTTTCACCCCCGTGTAACTACCCCCCAGTAGGTGTCATGGAATATTTTTCCGATAGGATCTTGAGGCAATGATGTCCCAAAGATGATGTATAGGTTTTAATTCGATATTGACTGCGTTCAGGCTCGTAAAATTGAAAAGAACCAAAAATGACGATATTTTCAATATTTTCCCTATACTTTAACATGGGAAACCTACTTTTGAAGGGCGCGGGGGTCAAAAATCGTCCTAGAGACATGAAAATTTGCAGGTAATAATGTTTTAGTATTTGTAACAACTTGAGGGGGGGGGCATCTGGGAAATTCAAAAAAAAATTTTTTTGAAACACCCTAATACTACATGTGGGTTTAACAAACTCACCGCGCTAGGAACTACTTTGGTTTTTTTTTGTTTCTCCAGAGTCAAATAACGTTGCCGTATATCCATCTTTTCTGATTTTTTTTTTAAATTCGCAAAAATATCCTTTGTTTCTTATTGATTCTTAATGCAAAAAACTGATTTTTGAGACAAAGTGTTTTTTAAAGTTTTTAAAGTATAAGAAAAGGCATTTAATAGAACATCCTTAAATGTTTATCAGAAAATAATACAGAGTGGAAGTTCTCGGAATGGATAAAAAAATCCCTTGAGGGACCCCTAACTAAAAGTATGATATAAACAAAATCTCAGTTGAAATTTTGTAAGATCAATCATTAACAAAGTTTAAAAAAAATTAACATTAAAAAAATTACATCGGAGTTATGTAAGACATCTATTTTGAAACTTTAAAACTGTGCTTTAAAATTTAAGGTTATTTCTCTGATTAACAATATAGAGAAGATGGTATAAAATTGAACATTTAAAATGAAAAAATCGTTATATTTAAATTTATTGATAAATTTCTTTATACTATCTTTATTTAAATAAATAAATTTAATTTAATTCTAAAAGGATACATACCATACACTCTTGCAAATGGCTGAAAAGTAAATTAAAGAATTAGAATAATTACAAATTTTGTAATGTCATTAATTAGAAATAAAAGAATAGATAATGTTTTTAAAAGTTGTACATTAATGTAATTTATACCATCAATTTAAATTTATTTCTTCGATCATAAAAACTCAAATAAAAATTTTTAACATTAACAAATATTTTAAAAATACCTTTCATCATTGGAATTTATGAACAAATCAACTGGAAGATATCAGGAACAATAAATAATTAGATTTCTGTCAGCATTAGTATAATGGTAATTTGAAATTAGTATTTACTACACTCAGTATATTGACTGGGGTTCCGAACTAATGTAGTTATTTACCTTAAAAAATATCAGGTTTTCCTAATAAAATATATCATATCTATCTCTTTTCCGAAAAGAAAACGGCAATGATACATATATAATATTTGTTTAGTTTTAAAAAAACTCATATCTTGATTCCTATAAAACAAGTTTTTCTTTCTTAGTGAACAGTATGCCGGAAAACAAAATAAGGTCACTGTAAAACTAGTTTTTCCTTTATGCAAAAACATCTCTGTAAAACTAGTTTTTCCTTTATGGTAATCAGTATGCAGAAAAACAAACTTTTCTAACACATTTCAGGAAATGTTTTTTGAGCAATGATAATTTAAAATTAGGCTCAAAATATAATTAAATCCACAAAAATAATTAGATAACTGAAGTAATGATCTACCTGTTTTTTGATTGCTGGCGCTATATTCAGTTTTCTGTCTTTTAGAATAACGTCAGCCTGCAATGTAATATTTAATACACTTATATACAATAATCAATTATCTAAAACTGATATCAATACAGTACAACTCTTATGTAAACGATTAGTTATTCAAATAACACTGTATTATAATTAATGTAATACATTGTAATAATTATGAACACATCAATTTCAATTATATCATTATATTTATAGTTACCTTTAGCATCAAAATCTTACTACCTACAGGCTAAAGATAATTATAAATATAATAAAACTGTTCGCGGTTTATAGTTAAAATTATGAATTTAATATACGTATATTTATCATACAGGTATACATGAATAACTCGTTGTATTAGATATATGATAAAGGTATGGACTAATATTTGTGATCTTGTAATCATAACTTAATCATTTCATAATATTTTTTCATTTTAATAAAAAAGAAACAAAAATTAACAATCAAACCATCTAAATTCCGAACTCAAAATTCACTTCCTCTATAAAAAAAACCATAACTGATTATAGTACCTACTTCTCTTTGAATTCTTCTGGCTTCTTCTTCAGTTTCGAATGTAACAAACCCATACCTGAAAATGAAGTTACAACTGCTGGCATAAAGTGGATTTCAAAAAAGAAAAAAAAATCACTCATAAAATTTAAAATGGTTGAAAAGGGTCTTAAAAGAAACTAAATTAGATTCATAACTTACCCTTTAGACACGCCAGCTCTGTCAAGTATGATTTTTGTTGCTTTGACGTTTCCGTACGTTGCAAAAACAGAATGAAGCTCTGATTCAGTGGTCTGTAAAATACACAGAAATCAAATAAGAGAGCTAAAAACTTTGCCTCAATTGAAAAAATAAAAAGACTTTTCATAATTAAGAATAATTCTTGAACCCCTATGCGATTGCGGAATAAAACTAGAAGGCAAACCGATACCGATCAAATGTTAAGCAATTATAAATATTTAAAACTAATATTTGTAATGTAATAAACACCGCTAGTTATAAGTGGAAAAAGTAATTTATTTTATGCATCTTTAAAACATATAAACATAAGGGTTTCCAACTCCTTTTATTACTAAAAAAATATTCTAAATGAGTTTAAAATATGATAATTAACGATTAGATAGATTTTTAAAAGTATAAAAAGGAAAATGTATTTTAAGAATGTTATTGTTTCCTTTATAATCTACCGAAAAATTCAGTTTTAAGAAGGAATACTGTTATGCTTATTTACTAAATTGATTAGTCTTTTTTAGGTGTAAAATATTATCTAGAAAATTAACTGATGAACTAACAATAAATAAAATAAAATAATAATAAATAAAATATATTTATTATTATTTGGTTGGAATCATTATATTTTCATTAATAAAATCATGTACAGAAAATCTTTCGTACATTTTCCAACTAGGGGCAAACTTGATTGATATTTTGTTTACTTATTTTGATGTAGGAAATAACAATACAAACTTTTCATAATAAAAAAGGATACATGCTTAAATTTGTTTTAGTAAGAAATATTCTAATTTTACTCATAAATAATCATAAAGAAATAATGAGCTAGTAAAGTTTCAAAGTTATAAATTATATTCAAATAGTTTATTTAGAACATTCCTTTCAACAAAAATTAAGAAATTCAGCTCATATCAAGTAATAAGCAAGAACGAATATATTATATTAATTTTTTACAATTTTCATCTACTCCAGCATTTAATATAATTTTCTTTACTAATAACTCTAATTTGAGGCTCAGACCATCCGTTATATTATTTTAGAACATTTTACTTTAAAAATAATCATTATACATTTATTGATTATCGTGATATTACCGCTGCTCAAACTTTTAATGAATCCAAAATATATTTTGAAAAAATTGAATTAAAATTTTAGAAATATTTTGTCAAATAAGTTAAGTTTTAGGAACTATTTAAAGATAAGCTAGATAAAAAATAATAAATAGTAAAGAATCTGTGAAATACTATGACAGAAATCCAATTTTTTTTTCCGGGGACTTCAAATGAGTGTACAGTCAAGGCTAAACTGGATAGGTTAACTGTGTTATATCAGGCTTGGACAATGAGTGAAAAGATCAAAGAAGCCGACGTTACTGGAAGTTTTAAGATCTTACCGCTTGAAAGCGCTGGCCACGTATAGGGAAATTTGGTTGATTGATTGGGTTGGGTTCTTGGTGCTTTTTGCCTCGGCTCTTTGGCCGGCATATACCTCGCATGGATGAGAGTTGAGAATCAGCCACCCGGAGATAAAATCTTGGGAGAGAAGGAATCTTTTGGTTTGAAGAGGGAAACAAATTCGATTTGTCAGCTCTGTTTGATCGCTAATTTTTTGTAGGTTTCTAATGATCTATAGTCTGTGTAAATAAAATTGGAGGTTCACTACTAGTCATTTTCCACTAGTCACAATGCACTACCACATCGTTGGTCATGCGCGAGTCTCAATTCAAGCGTGACGAGTCGGCAATTTTATTAAAAAATGCCATGAATGACAGATAGATGGCTCTGGCCACGTATGGCTCACTAGAGACATAATCCGTAACATCGCTTTTCACTCATTGTCCAAGCCTGATATAACACAGTTAACCGATCCAGTTTAGCCTTGGTACAGTACATGCCACTGACTGGAATATAAAATGTTTATCGCGGTAAAAATAGGAGATCAGTGCTGTGCTGAATATATCAAGAGTTTTCTCACAAACCATGTTTGAAAAGTGTCTTAAGTTTTACATAACCTTTAATATGTTCTTTTCATGACTTATGTGTTCTTTTCAAACTTAAAGAAAAATTTCCTCATTAATTGAACTTACATTGGGGGCTATTCCACCGACGAATATTCTATTTGGAATCAGTGTTCCGAACTTGGGGGCGTTCGGGGCAACTGGAGAGGGAGACAGGGATCCAGACCCCTCCTCCATACTTGAGGTAGACTGAAAAGAAAAGAAAGATAATTATTGGGGCTGTGATTAAAAGCGAAAAATATGTACATACATATTTAGGTAAATATGCATTAAAAAGCGTAAGGTATGTAATTTAAGTAACATGGAGAAATAAGAAAATAACAGTTTTACTCATGTAAAACTCAGCCCTAATAATTACCAAAGAAAAAATAAAATTTAAAAAATTACACTGTTTTTGTGCTTTGAAATAAAACTGTACGGTAATGGGTAAACGGTATCAGTAGTTGACCATTAAGAATATTTTTGTCTATTTTTTACATATAGGGCTGTATTTACATCATTAAAAATTTATAGCGTGTAATTCATTGCCTACAGCAATTACTCCTTCCTTATAATATGACGAGTACTGATTTATTTAATTGCATGTAAAAGTTTATTACTTTTTTCAAGTAGTTGACAGTCAGAAGAAACATTGTGAGCCAATAGTTGACACATTTTTGTACAAGTAGTTGACATGGAGAAAAAATAACTAAAAATGAACTTATCTTAATGCTTAGAAACAGGATGTATAAGTATATTATTCTACCTTTCTCTCTTTTTTAAATTTATTTTTACCTTTTTCTCTTAAATTTTCTCTCTTTCCCCCCAAATTTTCCATGTAATTCAATGGTAATCTCTGGCTGTCTAAGACTGAAAGGTTTAAACAATGGAATCCAGTTCAAAATTGTATCTTTTGCGCACCACTCAAAGGGTTTTTAATATTGACCCCATATTTATGTATTAAAATCCCTTGTAAAATGTACTTAATAAGAAAATCTTTTACATCAAACAACTTCTGAAACTTCCGGGACACTGTAAGAATTCGTAACAATCAAATAAATTATTTATTATTTTTAAAAAATGTAGTTGACATGGATCAATGGAATCTTGCAAGTACCAGCCATTAGAAAAAACAAAGGCTGTAAACCCCTCAGATCCGTTAACGTTGCCAAGCTCGTTCTCTTAAATAATTTTAAAAAGGGGCCCATAGACGAGCAACTTGGTCATCAACCTGGTCGTCAATTTGCGAAGTTTGCAACCAAGTTGGCCGTCTGTGGGGAATTTGATGATTGAATTTCAGGTTGATGGTCTGATCGTCAACTTGGTGGGCGGAGCTTAATCGGAACATGTTATTAGAAAAATAAAAGAAACTAAGCATTAAAAATTAAAAAAATATAATTTTAGCACGAGAGAATAATTAAATAAAATATAATTTTGCATTTAAAGTACCAAAATATATTAATTTGTTACAATCTGATTAATTTTTTCTTCATATTTTGGTTGTCAACCAGGTTAGCGATCCGTGAAAAAATCATCAACCCGGTTGACGACCAGGTTGATGACCAAGTTGCTCGTCTGTGGGCCCCTAGTATACTATATTAGATAATTTGGTAAATTTATTAGAGAGCTCAAGTAAAAGGGGAAGATTAATACAAGCTTTCATCAAGAGTTGGGATTTCCCATCCCAGGAGAATTTTTGAAACCCCTTTTTTTCTTCGTTGTTGGTTTTATTAACGAGGAGGTAGTCTCTCAAGAACACATTTCGAAAAACCTCACGTGGAGCTATTTTAGAAAAGGCATCAAGATGTGATGAAGCGTTGGATGCAAGCCAAGCTGTCTCGCATGACGTGTTATGAAAAGGCATCTATTCATGTTAACTCATCACATTGTTTAACTCATTGGAGTTAATACAGTCGACTCCGCTTAATGTGACTGATGAGATTCGACTACTAATACCTGGTTGATAATAATGTGCAATTCGGGTCACAAACGGCAAACAGTGCAATGACACTGCAAACGCTCCATACAAAAAAAAATACTCATTATAAACACATAAAGAACACGTTTTTGTCTTCAAATTAACAACACTTAGCTAGTATTAGCTAAAACACAACACCTTCCTTATTGCAGGGCCGTAACCAGACATTTGTTTCGGGTGGGGTTTTGACTTCACATTAATAATTCTGAGGTATACCTCCTTACAAATACAAATATAGTCGATCAACTACATCAGGCTAAAAGCCCAGCAAGGTTGATCCAGTCTATTCAATTCAACCCACCCGATTTCCAGTATTCGTCTACTTTTCTTTTAAACTCGTCCACCCCACTTGAGTTAACTATCGATTCAGGTAATGCATTCCATTTATCCACTACTCTATTAAAAAAATAATGCTTCCTACAATCCCGATTAAAACTTGCCTTATTCAATTTTAAACTGTGACCCCTTGTTCTATTACCCGTACAGAAATCTAGTCCCTCTGTGTCCCCTTGTTTTAACATTTTAAAAAGTTGAATCAAATCCCCTCTAGCCCTTCTTTTCTCTAAAGTGAACATATTTAACTTCTTTAGTCTTTCCTCGTAACTAAAACTAGATATACCCTTAACCAATTTAGTAGCCCTATGCTGAACCCTTTCAACTAAATCTAATCTATATATTTTTTTAAGTATGGAGACCAGAACTGAACAGCATATTCGAGATGAGGCCTTACCAAGCCTCTATATAATGGCAAAATAATATTTCCGGACCTTAAAGAAATAGTTTTTTTAATGTATCCCAATATCCTATTAGCTTTTTTACTTGCAGATGAACACTGATGTTTCATTTTAAAGTCTACAATAAAGTTTTAGATGACTTGCACGTAGCATTTACTTTTTGTTGCAAGAATGTAAAATTGAGAAGTCTGGTGGGTCCTCCTAAAGAAAAATTTTGGAAATTCACCCCTCAAAGTAGTGTTTTAGCTTATTTTGAGTCATCTTGGATTGCACTCAAAGATAATAATGTTAAGAATGTTAAAAGAAAGCAGTATAGTATAATAAATGGTAAAATTTCAAGGGAGGTTTTGGGTCCTACTCCAGAAAAATTTTGGAAATTTACCCCTAAAAGTAGCGTTTTAAACTCATTTTGAGACCCTTTAGGTTACACCCAAAGTGAAATACTGTTTGTAAGTCACAAAATTTTCACGGGAAAATAGTACATAGTAGATTTCAAAATTGCATGGGGGGTAAGGGGGTCCTCCCCCAGAAAAATTTTGGAATTTATGGCCTTAAAAGTAGGGTTTTAACTCATTTTTAGACCCTTTGGGTTGTTTGTAAAGATACAATTTTCAAGGAGAAAACACTGAAACATTTATGTCGAAATTTCGGGAGGGGTTTAAACCCCTAAATCCCCCCCTTGGATACGGCCCTGCCTTATTGTGTTCTGAATGTGCTTGAAAAGTGTAAGATGAAGTAATGTTCTAACAAAGAAATGTTCTCAGGGTGAACTCACAGAATTGGATGAAAATTTTACAGGCATAAGAAGATAGCTAAAGAAACTTACTGTGGAAAAATTAGCTGCTAAATTTCATTAGGAAAGGAGTAAATTAACTTTGTAAATTGGGTTCTGAGATGCCAACCACATTCAGTTATCGCGACTTGGCGAATTTTCTATCAGATGGAATAATATATTTTTATATTGTAGTGAAAATTTGTATTTAACGTGAAATTGAGATATTTTGTTAAAAGTACTTCTGAATATCCATTAAAACAACAGTTTTTAAATTAATTTACTTTCCTTTAATTTAATTTTCCTCCTTTAATTCATTTTTAATCCTTTTTTGCATTTGATGAACCTTTTTTTTTATTCTATCATTTAAACTCAAACGTGGCCAGTTTATTCTAGCAATTGGCACAGAGCCAAAGGAAGCATCCTCGCCTAGTAGGGTTACATTTGGCGTTAAATATGATAATTTTTAATAATTTTTTACAGCTTTTCTACTTTAATTTAGCAGCTAATTTTTTTACAGAAAGTGTTTGGAGTCATATACTAACCCCTGTAAAATTTTCGTCCAATTCTGTGAGTTCACCCTAGAGAATGTTTCCTTGTAAGATAGTGTTGTAAAATATGCTTAAAATCTGAAAGTGTTCTTAAATTCGGATGGAAGCAATATAGGAACACGTTTTCTGTCCTAATATATTAATATTTTTAACAACACTTTTACAACACTATCTTTTCTCTATAACCTATCTTTACAATATTAAAATCCTTTGAACAGAAGGGTTCATTATTGTGAGCGTTACAAAAGTGAATAAAGGGTTTGCTCTGTAGAGTGTTTTTATTTCAATAATGCAGCCAGTAAAGTTTTTGCACATTGCAAACATTTTAGGAAAAATATATAAGAGTAGTACATAAACACTAATAAATTAATGACTCCCTTTTGAATAAAAGGGTCTTAAAATTTGCGGTTTTTGAAGGGATGTAAACCAATTTTGGTAACATGCAAATGATATGTTGATACAATACTCTTGATATGACGTAGTCGAAGGAAAGGTAAAGAATTTCGATAAAAAGAGTTTTCGGAATAACAAGTTAAAATATAGAGGAATACCTAACGTCTAGGGGGAAATATTTTTTCGATAAATAAAGCTTTTCGACTTATCGAAGTTAGTCCTATCGAGAGTAGGTATACTGTAGTATAAAACGATACATTTTGCGTTAAGCTAAGTAGAAGTAATGGAATTTGATAACATTTATTGTCTCATTGATTAAGCTGAGTCGACTTTACTATAGAAGTGCTTTATAGTAGTAGAAAAGTAGTTTCTTAAAGTAGGTTTATAAAATTGTTTAAAATTATCCAACTTTATACATAATTTTTAAGTTTCACCCACCATTTCAATTCATTTTTCAAACATTATTTCAATAGGAACTTTCGTTTTGAACAGTTATTAAATTCAAAAAATTCCTATAAAAAGTACAAAAGATCCTTAACAGTTTTCATGTGTTTTTTTTTCTCGTTCATGCTTTTTTTTTCATGTGTTCGTTTACTTTAAACAAAACAACTTTGTTCTTAATCAAATGTATTTGATGATTTTGCAAATGTTTTGTGTACACTAAATCTAATATTGAAATACTGAAGAGGAAAATCTGGCATATGACTTTTAAGTACTAACTTATTTTCAAAAAAAGTCAGATATCATAGCGAAAGCGTACTATAATGTGGCTAAGTCTATCATACACCAAAACCCGAAGATTTAAAAAAAATAAAGTTGCACAAGGTTTTAAAATCTCTATCAGTCAATGGGATAATTAGATGTGGTTAAGATGTTGAAACACCTAAATGGCGTAACTAGTTTGGCTGTTAAAATAGTACATCCTCACGAAGGCTACCTTTTTGGCATCTGAACAATGTTTACAGTGTAGTCGTTATGTTGTTTTCAATTTAAGGCCGTTTTGAACTGTAGAAAAACTTCAATTTCAAACTTTAAGGTGTATTTTTTTATAAGAAGCAAATTAATGGACTCATAAAATATTTTGGACTATGAACTTCATTGATACCGCATTGTTTGATCTTTGAATTGAGGAATTCGGTAGTGCTTGAGAATTTAAAAAATACTTGGCAAAAGATCAAACGTAAACACATGTGTGCGATAGCTTGTAAACGACAGGATTCTTTTTACGAGGTAGTTGAACTTAAGAATATTTTTACAACTGTTCCTCTAGCACTAAATTTTCCTTCTTTTTTTTCGATAGTTATTAAAAAAGCGTTAACCTTATTAGGTGTTGGATGGTTACGTTTTACAGAATGAAATGCATTAATATAGACATCTTATTAATTTAGTTTCGTCTAGCTAGAAACTCGTACTGGGAGTAGGAAGGTTGTGTACCTCGGACCTATTTTTACTTTTTACTCTGTATTTTTTATTTACTGAAAAAATAAAGTAATGAAACAATTTTTCCTCCAGACTTTTATAACCTCCGTAATATTTGAAGGGCCGTTCAAATATTACGTAAGCACCTAAGGGGGAGGGGGTTTCTATTTGCTTATTTTTCCTGACAAGGGGGGAGGGGAAATATGAGTGATGTTTACGTAAGATATGTCACTGCGTTTTCAAAAATCTCTTGTTGCTTGCATAAATAATTTCAAAATTCAACCAAAAATAAATTTCACAAAAAAATTGAACTCGGAAAAAATTTTAAACAATTTTTACCGACTTCAAAAAGGAGGAGGTTATCAATTCGTCGAATATAAATGTTGAATCTTTGCCAGGCCCTTTCGGTATGTTCTACTGAACCGATTTGGACGCTGTTTGTTGCATTAGATTAGAATTGTTTTCAAGTTGGTCCCATTTAAATTTAAACGCCCTCTAGCGGATACCAGAGGAGTTATGATAAATAAATCAAAAACTTGTGGTAAGCTTATTCACCACTATAAGAGTCAGATTATTGAAACGGGGAATAAATACCGACTGAACCTTACAAAACTCTGAAGTAAAGAATCTGTTTCTTAAAAAGAAAACTTCATTTAAACGTCGCCGAAGGCGTCGTGGGTCGGGCGGATAAAATTTTTTTCTTTTGGCATGAAATTTCTGGAGCCGCAGGCGACTTGATATAAAAAGAATGAAATAAATTAATTTTTAACAAAAAAGAGACCGACTTCAAAAATGCGCCTAAAAGTGAGAAATAATTTTTATCCAAAAAACAACAATACTACTTTTTAACATAATTTTTGAAGTCGAAACACTTTCACAATAAGTGACGAAACCACATGTTTGATAGTAATTCTAAATACAATACATATTACTAGTAGAGAGGTCTTAACTGCACTCTTTTCGTCATGTCATTCGTCATTCATTTCGTCATTCGTCAAACAGAAAATAATATATTGTGCCTTTAATTGTAAATCTTCTTTTATCTTATGTTATATGCTAATAACGTGTTCTTTTTTCAATGTTATTACGGGGAAAGTTTTAAAGATAGTTAAGTGTTCATGGAGAACAATGAATTTCATTTCAGAAATCTAAGCATTACTAAAGATTTTGTACAAAAAAAAAACAAAGAGGGGATCGAGCAGTTATATCTTACGTAATAATGAGAGGGGGGTTTGCAGTTTGCTTATATTTGCTGACAAGGGGGAGTGGGGGTCAAAAATGACCAAAAACATTACTTACGTAATATTTGCTTCTTATTACCAATTACGTAATATTGCTCCTTACAAAAACTTACGTAATATTTCATCGGCCTCTTTATCCTTTTATATTTTTCGGAATTTTAATTGGAGTGTTTCAGTTCATAATAATTTAGTGAAAGTTTAAATCAATGCTAAAAGGTCCAAAGTCCAAAGTAACCACTGGTAGTCTTTGGACCTATGTAAAATTTCTTATTTAATGGAGATAAACCTTTTTTTAAGAAACTTGAAATCCTGTGATGAGATTTGATGGTGTGAAGGCTAATTATTGGAATACTTCCTGAACTGATTCACTCTCATCATATTTTTCTGCTTGCTTTCAAACATTTTCGAATGTATTTATTTAATGATTCAAGGCACTATTATAGTAACCTGTTTTGTATGGTTTGAAAACTTCTTTGTCGAGCAGTTGGCAGTTGCATTTTTTGTGGTAAGTTAAAAACGGAACGTTTTAAAAAGCTTATTTTTGAAGGATTGTGTTAGGTTTTGAGTAGAATATTTATATAATTTTTAATAGAAAATAGTGAAAACTACTTCTGTGAAAGCTTTTGTTTATGGTTTTTCGCTTATTCTTAATATTTCAGAGAGAAAATAAATTAAGAAATTTGATATTTTTATTGTTCATTTCATTTTTTAAAAATTTTGGATAAAATATCTGTAATCAGCAATAGAAATAGGGTATACTGTATCATAATTAAAAAAAATTTAATGGATTTTTTTTTTAAATTTGAAAAAATTATGAACGCACCATATTTGAGAGTGGCAACATCGGAATTATGTTTCTTTAGGATGATAAATGGATAAAACTGATAAAATGAGACCATTCCCACTCTCACACTTAAATCATGAGGGGGGTTCACAGCAGTCTTTTTTTTTTTGGTTCATTGGCAACCAGTTACAGAGTTTCAAGAAAATTGAGACACCCTAATTTCTGCCACCCCAGTCGTTTTCCCCCAATTGCGTCTTTTTCATTTCTCCTGGCACCTTTTATCTGCAGCTCAGGAGTGCGTTTGCGTTTCCACTTTTCTATTTCGAAATGTCTTTGTGTTGTCTATCACTCTAAAAAGTTAGTGCGCATTGTAACCAACTTGCTTAGTTAATTTTTTAGGTATTTTTTTAAACCTTTGAGATACCAAATTATTTTTGCTGGAATGAATTTGTTAGGTTTATTTCAATTGCAAGCATTACTTGGCAATTCTTGTAAAAATCCCGCAATACAAGATTTTCAAATTTTCAAAAATAAAAAATCATGCCAAGAAAATGTACTTTTGTACGTAATGTGTACAAGAAATGTAGGAATGTAGGTGTGAAAGGAATGTGTACAAGAAATGTAGATTTTTTTATATGACATTAAACATTTTTTGTAATATTTTAGATTAATCTGTCAAATTTATGCTTAAAATGTTTCTATATTTATAGAAAAATTATGGAAATAATCAAAATGATAACTATAAAATGATAAAATCAAAATAATCTTCTAGATATTTTGAAAAATAATAGTCAAAATGATATAAAAAAACATGCCAAGAAAAACACTTCTCAGATTTTGTTTACATGAAATGAAACATTCTTTGAAATATTGTAAATTAATCCGTCAAATTTACTGTTTAAAACATTTCTATATTTATAGAAAAATTATAGAAATAATTAAAATGATAACTGAAACAAAAAACGTAACCAAAATACTAGGATATCTCAAAAACATTCAGAAGAAGTTAGATACCTTAGAAAAATATTATAAGAAAGTATGTACAAATAAATATAATTTTAAATTTCTTCAAAAAAAAAATTTTTTTTTTTTTTTTGGTAAAATAGTTTCAAGTGATTTATTTTAAAATACCCGAAAGAAACCAAAGATGTTCACCCCACTGAAAATCTATCACTATCTCTAACAACTTTCATTTTTAATATTTTGTTGTGAAGTTTAATGCCAAGTAAAAAAAATTATTCCTTACCATTATTCGTCCTACCCTCCTCTCAAAACCCTCGAAGCAGGCCTAGATAAAATCACACACCAAGTCCTTTGACACAGATTCGCGTAATCCACAGAACGTCAAATCTGGAGAACACATATGATCCCATGGTCGTTCTGGATGTTGAAACGAACAGAAAGCCCCCCAACACCAGCAATATATTCCAATTGCCTCGATTCGGAATTCGAACGGAACGATGAACGATAATTAATATTCCTCTGGAATTCTTGAAAATCTGAAAACCTTGAAATGAATCTATGTATCCAATATTCGTCTTCTGTGCCCAATGCAATCAACCCACTTTGCCACAGCTTGGCACAGAAGAGTGTTTCTTCGAAATAAATTTAGAACAGTGTTCATTGCGTCGAGCCTCATTTTCCCCCGGTGTCGACGAAGGGAACTATACGGCGCAGTGACAAGGAATCGGGATTAAAAATAGACAATCCCTGGGACCTGAGCTTACAGCAATCATTCCTCTGCTCTTCCGACTTGTTCTTGAATTTTTCTTCTTGAAAAGCAACTGCGTTCCACCTGTGCCTTGAATCCCACCTGTCTTTCCATGCCTAGACAGGTGGGGTTCGAGTATTTTAATTTCAAGCATTATTAGGTTTCTAATGCATGTTTCTGATGACCATAGGCGTAACTAGGGGGGGTTATTGGGGTTGTAACCCCCCCCCCATTACATCGACGGTTTCTAAAACATGAAAAACTAGAAAAAAAATTCCCTTTACAAGGAAGGCGGTTCACAAGGAACTGTTCTTTTAGGAATTAACCCAAAGGGCCTCAAAATGAGTTTAAACACTACACTGAGAGACAAATTTTTTAAAAATTTCTGGAGGAGAACCCCCAGACCCCCCTCTAAAATTTTTACGTCTGTTATAGTGCTATACTGTATTTTTTCCCTTGAAAATTAAGCCTCTTAGATGAAGTTTTCCCTTCGGAAGTTTTGCCAAAAAAAGGTGTTTATATTATACCTATATTATGAGACATTTTTTAAAAGGGAGTAATATTTTGGAGGGGTTGACTGGTCGGAGTAACACCCCCCATGAGTCAACTCTATATAGTTACGCCACGGCTCGCTGATGACCAGGAATCACAGAATTACGGCCATTCAGAAATTCCATGGCAGTTTTTAGGGATTTGTCAACCCTCTCCCTATGTCACTAGTTGTCACAATCAGTTACCCCCTCCATTTTGTGATATCACACTTTTGCAACCTTTTCCAAATAGAAGATTTTTCTTTACAATTGATTAGTCAGTTTGAAAAGGGAATAAGCCCAAAAACCAAGTACTATTGATAAAATAATAATAAAAAAAAACTGTGATAAGTAATAGAATTTTCCTTATATCGTTACCACCACGCCAAAATTACGAATGTGCTATTCTTATACATAGCAGATTCGTGTTTTTGGCGAGGTGGTAACGATATAACCACAACATTTGTACTGGAAATTCAGGATCCTGTTATTAGAGTACAGAAAAATCATCGAAACAAATATAAGTACGTATATCCAAAAATATTTTACAGTTGATAAAAGTTGATGGACTTATTACCTTTTTCAACTTTTTTGGAATTTAGGATGAAAAAAAATCTTAAAAACCACTTTAATCGACAACTAAATTATATTTCTGCTTAGTTCATAGCAAAAAAGTGAAAAATAGAAAGACTATGACGAATAAAATTAAAAATTATTATGAAACTGAGCCATTAAGGCACTATCAATGGAGACAAACATCCATTTGAGAAAAAAAAAGGGGAAAAACACTGAAAAATTAAAATTAAATTTTAATTTGGCCTAGTTTACAGTACAAAGAATAAAAAATAAAGATAAATAAAATTAAATTTTAAATTTTATCAAGAAATACAATGAATGGACATTGATTTCGTCAAATAAGTGGTTATACCTGCCGAAAGGGAGTATTTAATTAATTTAATTTTCTTCTTTACACTCATGTATAGAGCAAAACTTGAGGATTTTTTTTTGCGCACAAAAATTCAATTTGTCATTTTTTGGACTTATTCCCTTTTTCAAACTGGCGATTCAATTTTCATAATTTGGAAATTTTATACCCGCACACTCTACTCTTGGTAACAATAATGTCAAAGATATACCTGCAGGAAAGGACACAAGGCAAGCGAGTCAACTCAACTTGGGAATTAGTTACTCTTTTATTGCTAAATCAAAGCGAAAAGTGAAAGGAATGCCCTTTTTTTCGCATTAAATAAGAAATGAATAAAGTTTCAAAGTCACAAAGTCTCTACTGCCCCCCACTCCCAGGAAGGGTCGCCGAAGGGAGGAACAAACCCAACAAATGGTGGGGGGGGGTCCATCTCCAAAATTAAAGGGTCGAATTTAAAAGAATTTCCCAGCCCCATTTTTTGTATAGTGATAATACTAATTTGAAAAGTCTATAATACTAATTTCAAAACCAGTTTTGCACCTTTTTAACCCCGATTATAAATGCCATCTTTATGTAGATGCTTCTCAGGCGGCCGTGGGAGCGGTCCTTAAGCAGGAATGTCCTGATGGAGAGCAATACCCCATCAGTTATCATTCTCGCCAGTTGCGGCCCTACGAAAAGAATTACACCATCACTGAACTCGAGTGTTTGGCGATTGTGGATGCCTTGGATAAGTACTTGCAGACTTGCACTATCTTCATGGCTCTTCTTTTGTCATTCATACTGATCACGCTGCCCTTGTTTGGTTGAAAAACGTGAAGCATCTTACTGGTAGGTTGTTTAGGTGGTCCCTTAAGCTATCAATGTTTGATTATGAAATACGATACAAGAAGGGTGCCTCTAACCACGAACCCGATATGTTATCTCGTAATATGGTTTCGCATCATAACGTTAATTTGACTCATTTAATTTCTAGAGAAAAAATAAAAGAACATCAGTTTTTGGATAACGTGAGTAATCCTAAATTTAGAAAAGTTATTGGAATTTGGACTATAAGTAAAAAAGGTCTTGTTAAGGTTGTTGTCCCCTTTTCCCTTAGAGAGGAACTGATTGCGAAAACTCATCAGGACTTTGGACATCCTGGAGTTAAGAAGATGATAAGTTTGATCTCGCCTTACTATTACTGGGAAAAAATAACAACTGATATAAGTAATGGACTCTAACCGTCTGACGTCACACGGAATCACTAGTAGATCTACTAGTGTAGTATCTGTGGTAACCAATGGACTCTAACCGTCTGACGTCACACGGAACCAACACGTGACCTACTGAGCTTGCGATTGGTTACCACAGATACTACACTAGTAGATCTACTAGTGTAGTATCTGTGGTAACCAATGGACTCTAACCGTCTGACGTCACACGGAACCAACACGTGACCTACTGAGCTTGCAATTGGTTACCACAGATACTACACTAGTAGATCTACGAGTGTAGTATCTGTGGTAACCAATTGCAAGCTCAGTTGTAGGTCACGTGTTGGTTCCGTGAAGTCTCGAACCAGATAGGCGGTTAGAGTCCATTGCAAGCTCAGTAGGTCACGTGTTGGTTCCGTGTGAAGTCTCGAACCAGATAGGCGGTTAGAGTCCATTACGTTAAGCAGCGAAGTAGCCGGTGAAGTGTAGCTGTGGCTGCTTAAAAATACACTCAACGGGGTTGAGTGTGCGATTCCTCACATATATAGTTTTTCCCTTGAAAATTTTGTGGCAGATAAGAAGAGAAGAGGGCTAATACCCTGGTTGATATCCTGCAAAGTGTCCTAAGTGTTCAGAAATGAGTTTAAACAATATACATAAAGTGTCAAATTTCAAAAAAAAATTGAGAAAATCCCCCAGACCCACTCTTTTTTCAGGAACTTTGTATTAACCAAATAATATTTTTTAATTAAGTTAATCAAGGTAAAAATCCTACAAAAAAGTGATATAAAAAGCTACATTTTTAAACCTTAGATGCGTGATGGAGGAAAGATAAATTATTTTGAGAGGTAATTGCGTTATTCCCCGGAGCGAAAATCTAATTATGGGTATATATTTTTTTTTTGAGGATATTTGGTTTCCTCCCAAAAAAAATTTCTGGATATGCAACTGAGGGGAAAGTATTTCTCTTCCTCTCTCTCTTTTGCCTTTTTTTTCCCAAATTGATCCCTCAATTTCCCCAGTTTCCTTGTGTGGAGTACATAAAAAAAATCTCAATCAGAGAACTATATTTCTACGAAGGTATAGGACGTCGAATTCAAATACGGTTTCCGCTAAAATTTATGGAAAACGTGAACATGGTTATTTGGACATTTTTTGCAGACTAAGATGCTAAAAACACCACTGCGCATGCGTGCGTTCGCCGTGTAATGAAATTATTTTTTAATTAATGTTTAATGAAATGCTTTTATTAGATATGACGATACATTTTTCGAAAAAAATATGTGTCGTGGTGCATCAAATAGATCGTTGGGCATTTTTTGTTTGCTCCCCGAAAGGAATCTTTCTATACAGTACAGATGTTTGGGTGGACATTTTGAAACACCCTATATATTAGTGACAAAAAGTCTAAAAAATATTTTAAAAAATTGGATACAAAGCTAATTTAATTTTTATTCAAGGTAGTTAGAGCTCCAGCCTACCAATTCTTATCCTCATTCAAAATTTTGGAAACCCCTCATTAGACTGATATGTAAGTAGAAGCATCTGCCGCGTACCAGCGCTCTTTTATGGTCTTTAATAAGTATGAAATGATATTAAAATTTGAAAGGTCAAAGAAATTTAATTAAAAAGATCAGTGGCGTATCCCCCCCCCCCGAAATTCGGACTGGTGTACCAAAACAAGCTAAAATCCTGTATTTTAGTGTCAAATTTCAAAACAATTTCTGGGGAGGACCCCCAGACCCCCCTTTTGTGCTTGGAATTTTATTATAAACAACTTTATTAAAATAAGTACATCAAAATCTAAATCCTATCAAAAAATATATGTCCAAAATTCGGACTAAGTGTACCAAAAACAAGATAAAACCCTGTTTTTAGGGGTAAAGTTCCAAAAAATTTCTAAGGAAAGACCCTAGATCTCCTTTTGTACTTGGACCTCTATTTTAATAACTTTTTAAATATATTAAGTTCATAAAAATGCACTACATCCAAAATTCAGACTTAGTGTACCAAAACTAGTTAAAACCTGTTTTTTTAGTCAAACTTCCAAAATTTTTCTGGGGGAGGACCCCCAGACCCCCCCTTGGTACTTGCACTTTTTATTACTAACAACTTTTCCTATATTAAGTTTTTAGGACCTAAATTATCATCTAAAAAGCTACATTGTACCTATTAAATATGTGGGGGAGGGGCTGGGGAGTAATTTCGAAATAAATTCCTATACGCCACTGAAAAAGATCCATTATTTGTTTGCGCAAATCTGCGCAGAAGAAAATTCGTATAGAGCATTCGCACATGACGTCACAGGCTTGTGACGTCAGAGGCTTGGATGACAGACAGTATGATGGAAAACTATAGGATGCACATCGTTTATTTGTTTACTTTTGATGTGAATTTTGAAAAATAAGGATGTTTTATGTTTTTCTCCAAAGTTTACTTTAAAGTATCCTTTATTTACTCTAAAATGGCATCTCTGCATATTATAAGTCATTCAATAATACTACATTTTATATTTAGCAGTGTTCTAATTGCTGAAACCATTTCTGCCAGTGTTCTAATTGCAAGTACCATTCGCAATGCTACTAACATATTTTAAAATTCTTAATTATTTATTAATTATTCAATATTTAGTTTCAGTAGCATATTATAAGTATTTTACAGATGTATCGGACTCGCATATTGTTCTAACAAATGTAAATAAAAACATGTCACCTCGTAATAAGTCTTTTTCTAAATTTAGCTTACCACTAAAACACAAAAACATATGCACTTACCTTCAATAACCATTATTCTTTCGTTCCGGTCTTTAACCGAGCCTAAAGAATCTTTTTAAATGAACATTTTTTTATAAAAACTAAATGCAGTGCGTATTCTCTATGGGAGCCTAATGTTAAAGAAAAGTTGTCTATCCTCCAAGCCAGCTTGATCACGTGATCGGAGACACGTGATTGAAAATGCTCTATAGAGCGGTGCTCCTTTATGTTATCATGCTTTGTAATAGGCGTCGCTAAAACGCATGGCAGCACTCAGTGAGAGTTTGCCTTCTGTGTTTAAGTATTAGAACTGAACGGAAGTCAGAAAAATTTTCTGACCATTTTATTTGTTGTTTTCTCTCTGTGCTGATCGAGAAGATAAGTAATTCGTCCTTAATTTTAATTTTCTGTTTGTGCTGGTGAACAATAGTTAAGATTGTTTAAAATGTTTTGATTGTGTTCATACCGTTTACCGAACTATCCAACCAAAACAGAAGCCTTTTTGGATCATTCCTGCTGCAAAGAAGGTAATTGGTAAAGTTATGTCCTTACTAGCAGGCGCATAGATGCCTTAAGCATAATATTGGATTTTCATCCTTTTATGTTTGTTTTCTGATGATTATTAAATAAAATAGAAATCACATAACAAACTAGCAAATAAATGCCTTAAACATAACATTAGATTTTCATCCTTTTATGTTTGTTATCTGATGATTATTAAATAAAATATAACATAACAATGTTCATTCTATAATAGTTTTTATATTAAGCCCTTCGGCGAGCAAATGTCCGAAAAAAACATAACCATATTAAGCCCTTAATTTAGCTTGAAGGTTGTAATTGATAAAATATCTGTGTAAACAAAATTTTTGTGTTTTCTTATTTAATTGATTTGGGATTGTACATATATAATTGGGGTATAGCTTTAGAAAGACTCGTCCAGCTGCCATGTTTACCCAAAGCTCAAATTATGACTGGCAACCATAGATATTTAATTATTATTATAAGATCCTAAAGTAGTAATAGTAATTATAGTAGGATATTGTTAGAGATCTAATAGTATACTATTAGATCTTGGGGCTATATTAGAACCGGTTGGCACACTTCTTGCCTATTTTTTTGGCGCTAATCTTGGCATGGTTAGGTATCCACTATCCAGTATATCTACCGGGTTGCTAGATGAATTATTGCGGTAGTAGTATGAAACCTTAGATATCTATGCTGACCATAGGCGCCGACTCCATAGGGTTTGAGGGGGCTTGAGCCCCCCCAATGTTGGCAGAAGGGGGGCAAAGCCCCCCCAATATTTTGTGATGTTTGGATATTTTCTGGTTTGGAATCCCCTTCAAAATTTCAAAGAATCCCCTTCAAGAGCAGTTTTTTGGGGAAGAGTAACCCAAAAGGTCTCAAAATGAGTTAAAAATTTCTTTTAAGGGTCAAATTTTGAAAATTTTCTTGGGGAGAACCCCCAAAATTTGGATATATATTTATTAACTGTAGGTTTTTTTTTTCATAAAAATTTGGTGGCTTGTTAGGAGTGACCTCTTCATTTGTAACCCAAGATATCTCAAAATGAGCTGAAATACTACTTTCAACAGAGAAATTTCTAAAATTTTTCTGGGGAAGATCCCCCAGACCCCCCTTCTTATTTTGGGCTCACATTGTTACACAAAACTTTTACATTAAATGTAACCTCAAAATATTACACCTTGGCGATATTGAAAGGGACATGTAATGGAATTGATTTTATACATCTGATACAAAATTAGGATATTTTAAATTGTGGCACGTAAACTTCATGGTTGTGTTCCCTTAATTTCATGTTTTTTTTTGTCTAGTACTGGCCCCCCCCCCCAATATTTTATAAAAGTTGGTGCCTTTTGCTGACAACACTTACAGGGATATGTGATTCTTCCGCGGATTCGGGGAGTTCCGCTTTTTGTGACTTTTGTATTTTGTTCCGCTTTTTTTAAAAAATTTCCTCAAATTAACTCTTCTCTGCGGACGCGGAAGAAATTTAAATGGAGAAAAAATTTCATCTTCACCACACTTGCCAACTATTACGGAATGTCCGTAATGGTTACGGAAATTTGGTTTGTACTACGGAATTATGGATGAGGCTTAATTTTTACGCAATTCCAAAAATTTTCAAAGAAAAAATAATTTTTACGCTTTTTTCCAGACACTTGCCTGTAAAGTTGGCATTTTGACGGCGTGGACGCGGGCAAAAAAAAGCAACTTAACAGACGGTTCGCGATCGCGTTTTTCTTACTTTGCGTCAATATCCTAGGCTTCAAATGCTTGTTTTTGGAGAAAGTGTTCACTTTTTACAGTTCAAATGTGTCCAATATTTAGCTGGCAAATTAAAAAAATTATTAGGGGAATTTCTTGTTGTTTGCAAGAATGCAAATAGAAATTTATAGTTGGAACTTGAGAGTTCAAACAAAGAATTACAAGGTGTGCAGATAATAGGGTGTATGAAAAGTTTAAGGTAATTAATATTATTTAAGCATTATTTAAATTTTTTATAAATATAAATTATAAGTGGATCTTAATACCCAATCAATACTGAGGCACCATTACCTCTTATATTCATTTTAAAATATACATGTAATTTAAATTTTTAACCCCTTGGTAACTAACTATTCAGTCAAGAAAACATTTCAATGTAGAGAAAAAAATTTTAATATAGTCGAAACAACTATTAAATGATTTGGTATTTGTCCTCGATGCATGGAAATTTTAATTAGATAGTTTAATTTTTTGTCTTTATAGTAAAATCATTTACTTTGCTTTCACAAATGAATAAAAATATTAGTCATTTTAATTATGCTGTAGTTTAATCGTCTATTCTGTAAGTTGCCTTTTGTATGAATTTGTGCTTTGCACATTCATTTTATTGAAATATTGGGTTTCCTCTTTTTGCCAATCATATCCCTGCACTTAATCATGTTGCTGTGGTCAGTTGGTCACACATGGGGGCTGATTGAGGACTCTTTTGACATGAGGACTCTTTCTATCTATACCAGGCATGGCCAACCCGCGGGCCGCATGCAGCCCGCTTGATATAATTTTGCGGCCCGCGAGAATTTTCGTAAGTTTAAAAAAAAACTTTACTCTCTCTCTTCGAGCTATAATTTTCCTTCCAGAACAATGTTTAGTTGCAAAAATGACCCAAAATCGCCCACCTCAAATGCATCTCCAAAATTCGGACTAGGTGTACAAAAACTAGTTAAAATTCTTGTTTTTTTTATGTCAAATTTCCAAAAATTTTCTGGGGGAGGACCCCCAGACCCCCCTTTGGTACTTGTACCTTTATTACTCACAACTTTTCTAACATTTAGTTGTTTAGGACGCAAATTCTACTTAAAAATTTATTAAAAATTTACATTGGATCTATTAAAAATGCGTGAGAGGCTGAGGAGTAATTTTGGGCCCCTCCAGAAATAGATTTCTACATAAGCCACATATACATATTCAACATCTTAATTACTGTCACTATATCACACCATATACTTGCATTCGTAAATGTAGTAATTTAGACGAAGAAATAAAGTATCAATTAATTTCATTTTTGTTTTTCACTAAAAATTTTGTTTTGGGACTTGGTCTTCAGACTTGAGAGATTATTAAAATGACGTATTATTAAATGATAGTGCGTATCCACCTTACTTAGTTTCGAGTAATTCAGAATGTTTTTTTAACGCCACCTGTTTAATTCCTTAACTCCCTAATCTAAATACTCATTTTCTACTTTTCAACTTATGTCACTGTCATTCTGAGCAGCTCATACCTTAAAATTTTATATGCGGCCCGCGGGAGTATTGTGGTTTTCCAAAGTGGCCCTCAAGATCATTTGGGTTGGCCATCCCTGATCTGTACTAATAAAATAGAAACCCGCTGTTTGTCTGTTTGTTTATTTGTTTGTCCGCGCTGTGCTTACAGCGTATATGATTGGTCCAAACTCTCTTTATCCTACTCTCGGAGTGTTTAGGATTCGTCCTGCCAAATATCCTAATGCTAAGAATCATCGTGATCTAGGTGCAGCCATTTTCTCTTTGAAACCTGGCAACAACCAAGGGGCAAATTTCCGTCTGTTTACATAATTTGGTGAAAAGTATCGGTGTATATCCAGAAACTGATTTGCCTTTCTTTCTTTTGGATTTTAATAGCATTCTGTGGTGGGGATTGCATAAAGCTTTTTCAGTTATTGCTTTTCATTTTCGAACGCCAATTGTTAAGCAACATGGCTTTGGCTGTTTACATCCCATTTACTTCGCTGAGAGGCCGCAAAGGGTGAACGGTGTTTTTTTCCTCTTCATTTAGTGAGTGCTTCTTACTATTCTGATTTATTACTTTTGTTCCGTTTTTCGTACATACATTTCCCTTTTATTCTATTTAACGCTGTATTTTTGTTATGTTTGGCTCTTGATGATGTTAGTCGTTAATTCATTAAGTGCTTTTTGTGCTATCCTGAAACTGATTTTCATTTCATTCTTTGAATTTTACTTAGTACTTTAGGTTTACTTTTCTGTGTGCATTTTTAACAATAAGAAAATCCATGTAGCAGTTTACTTCAGTTTGATTACAGTTGTGCATTTCTTCCACACTTTCAAATTCACCATAGTTGCTTTGGTTTTTAAAGTAGTTAAGTCAAAAAATTTGTTTGGGAATTGTTTGTGTTTAGTCACATAATTTAAGTTATTTAAATATTACATTAGTGGCATTTTATACACTTTTTCTTAATCATTATAGCTACTAAAACAGCTTGGCGATATTCATCGGGACAGATAACAATTGAACGGTTTTGGTTATGAGGCAGGCTTCCTTTTCTTTGAGGTTGTTCGTACATTTGTTACACATAATTTAATTGCCACGGCTTCAATAAGTCCTAAAGCCACCATATTTATCCACAAGCAATATGCTTATGAGTTGTCATTATTTGAGCTTATGGCTAAACATGGCAGCTGAAGGACTCTTATCAAAGCTGTGCCTTTAAATTACTCTGGCCTTTTATACATTTACTGATTTTTGTTTAATTCTTCGAATAGATTCATTTAACTGTTTCAATCCATTTTTATGGACGGTAATGCAGCGGGCCTCTTTGTGATGCAGTCTGGGAAATGCTAAATCTGTTGCACCTTAAGTTTAAATATTTTTTAACAAATATGACTTCCCAACTATTACAAAGTGTATGAGATTCTGTCAAAGGAACTTAGTACGGGCGCAGCCCCTCAATAATATCTGAGCAACGCTGGGATAGCGCGTGCGCCATAGGTATAAATATAAAGTTTTACTGGGCCCGGGCAACGCCGGGTCTAGCGCTGAAAGCGCTAGTTCTTTTATAAAAACCATCCTAAGGATTAGAGGACTATAACATTGTTTACGGAGTGGTACTAACTTTTGGCTCTTCCGCTTCAAAAGGTTGCCGACCCCTGACATAGCCTATTCAACAAATTGTGAAAGAAATTAACCCTTCTCAAAGTGGCTTCTTAGGGTCTCCCTTTCCTGCAAAAAATCCAAAAAGCATAACAACTTTATTCATTCCCAACATTCAAAAGCCCAAAAAGCAAACAATAAAACACATCTATATATGACCAAGGCTAAACTGGATCGGTTAACTGTGTTATATCAGGCTTGGACAATGAGTGAAAAGATCAAAGAAGCCGACGTTACTAGAAGTTTTCAGATCTTACCGCTTGAAAGCGCTGGCCACGTATAGGGAAATTTGGTTGATTGATTGGGTTGGGTTCTTGGTGCTTTTTGCCTCGGCTCTTTGGCCGGCATATACCTCGCATGGATGAGAGTTGAGAATCAGCCACCCGGAGATAAAATCTTGGGAGAGAAGGAATCTTTTGGTTTGAAGAGGGAAACAAATTCGATTTGTCAGCTCTGTTTGATCGCTAATTTTTTGTAGGTTTCTAATGAGCTATAGTCTGTGTAAATAAAATTGGAGGTTCACTACTAGTCATTTTCCACTAGTCACAATGCACTGCCACATCGTTGGTCATGCGCGAGTCTCAATTCAAGCGTGACGAGTCGGCAATTTTATTAAAAAATGCCATGAATGACAGATAGATGGCTCTGGCCACGTATGGCTCACTAGAGACATAATCTGTAACATCGCTTTTCACTCATTGTCCAAGCCTGATATAACACAGTTAACCGATCCAGTTTAGCCCATAGATATATATACTAACGTAACGTTAGTATTTATATCTATGGTTTAGCCTTGATATAACAGTTAAAAGAAGTGTTGCCACTTAAAAAGGTTCAATCCCGTTAGAGTCCCCGCTAAATATCGCCAATATCCAAATCGCTAAATATATCCAAATATCAACGAATTTTCCTGACTTTTATTAATAAACTGAATAATTATTGATCTAATTAAACATTTTAATTTAAGAGTTTGAAATTATTTATGAATATTTTTACTTTTTGTTGTCTAAAAGAACCGGGCGATATTTAGCAGGGACTCTAACGGAATTGAACCCTTAAAAATATATTACATAATCGATTTAAGGCAAATTAATGTGTTTTCCCTACCAAAAGTAACTTTTTTTGTTTTACTTCTATAAGAAGTTATTTAAAAATAACTTAACTAAAGCTAAATATTTTACTGTGTGTTGAAAATGTACTTATATTAGTGAAAATTACAATTTGAATGGAGAAAATTCATGGTTATTTTCCTAGCCAAATTTTAGTTTAATTTTAAAAATAAGTGGGTATGGGGATGAATGGGATAGTTCCATCTCCCCTTCATTTCCTGGTTTTAAAACTTTCTATCAATAGCTTGCTTATTCACCTCATTTATAGTAATTTCTGATAAGGCAGGGGTCTGTCTAGGTTTTTTGAAGAGGTACCTATTTTGTGAAAATTTAGTAACAATTTGTGAATAAATTCTGCAAATTTATGAAAATTTTAGTACAAAATTAACATAAAAATATGTACATAATTTTTTAAACATCAAAAACAAAAGAAAATTTAGTCTAGAATGGCTAAAAAATTAACAATTAAGAGAATATAGCTTATTAGGGAACTTTCTTCTCAAAAATGTATTTTGTGAAGGTACCCTTTTCCCTAAAACTGAATTTGTGAAAGTACCTAATTTATCAAATGGTGAATTTGTGAAGGTACTGCCAAATGGTAGTAAAATTTCCCTAGACAGACCACTGTAAGGTAGCTAAAATTGGGTGTAGAAATTTATGTTTTATGTTTCAAACTTATGTGCTAATAATTGCAACTTACATCTCAAATAGTATGTTGTTGTTAAACAATTATTTAAAGTTTATTAGGTTACTGTTATTACTAGGTTGGTTTTTAGCTCACTTTTTAAAAAAAGTTACTTCAGAATGGCTGTAAAATGTAACCGCAGGAAAAAAAATGGCTTCTGGAGATTTTCGCCGGACAATAAACATTATTTATTTCCCCTACAAACCCATCAAGAGCGAGTAGAATTAATAGAAATAACACTTGCTTCAGTTTAATGTTAATTTTACTAGACATGAAGTCAGTGGCGTATATAGGAATTTATTTCGAGAGGGGCCCAAAAGTACTCCCCAGCCCCTCCCCCACATACTTAATAGAAACAAGGTGATAATTTAGGTCCTAAAAACTTAATATAGGAAAAGTTGTTAGTAATAAAAATACAAGTACCAAAGGGGGGTCTGGGGCCCTACCCCAGAAAATTTTTGCAAGTTTGACAACAAAAAAAAACCCAGGTTTTTAACTAGTTGTTGTACACTAAGTCTGAATTTTGGATGTACATTTTTATGAACTTAATATTTAAAAAGTTTTTAAAATAGAGGTAGTTTTTAAAAGGGTATCTGGGGGTCCTTCCCCAGAAAATTTTTGGTACACTTAGTCCGAATTTTGGGCATATTTTTGGTAGGATTTTGATTTTGATGAACATATTATATTATAATAAAATTCCAAGTACAAAAGGGGGGTTTGGGGGTCCTCCCCCAGAATTTTTTTTGAAATTTAACCCTAAAATACAGGGTTTTAACTTGTTTTGGTACACCCAGTCCGATTTTCGGGGGGGGGGGCCAGGGCCCCCTCGGCCCCCCCTTATATACGCCACTGCATGAAGTTAAATAAATTAGGCTGTTTTTTCCACTGTAAATGACGTTTTAATTTTTTTTTTTGGAAAATATAAGTGTGTTCCTTTAAAATGTTAAACAATGTGCAATATCAATAATAGCATTGTTATTTTGAAAATTTCCTACCTTTTTTAACTGTCCCATTCTTCCCCATCACGGGGATGAATGGAACAAAATACATGAATCCATAAAACCTTTTCTTGTGAATTAAGAAAAATGGCTAAAAAATTGAATCATTTACTTATAATAACCATTAGTTCAATTACACAGGTCTGCAAAAAAAAACTTTCTAAAAGCTGTTTTGGATATTTCAACTGATTTTGATAATATTTGGTGCCCTGAATCCGAATATGACCTCCATTTTTTTTCCAGGTTTTTTGACAATTTACGTTTTATGTTAACAAGGGAAATACCACAAAATTAATGAATATAGACTAATAAAACCAATTATTTAATTCAGAATATTCCTTAAAACCTATTTTCCTATGTATTTTGGTGCGCTGAATCCAAAAATGACCTTTGTTTTGTCCTAAAAGATCATGTTTGCTTACAATTCAGGTAAAAAGGGCAATATCTCAATAAAAGTTAAATTAAATTTTTAAAAATAATTTTTTTATTCAAATTTCTTATAGAAATGATTTTCCATATCATTAAGGTGTGCTAAATCCGAAAATGACCACCGCTTATTTTTAGGACGTCGCGTTTTTTTACAATTTAGCTAAATATGTAAGAAAATACAATTTCAATATAAATGAAACTTTCTCACAGAAATTTATTTTTATTATATATTTTTCATGATATTAAACAACTCCTGTAGTTTTCTTTAGCAGCTCATTAAAATATAATCCATCATTGGTTCATGAAAATCTAGCGAAGAAAAGAATCCCGCACTCATGTACTACTGCATTTTCTCCCATAGAAATACACGGAGTCTGGTCGAAGTGAGGCGAGCCGAGACGCCAGCGCGATGCTGCTCACATTAAACTCTTCTCTGGGGATTTCTTTTACAGTTAGGGACTTTTGGAAATATGCATATTAAAGGCCTTGATATGAATAATATAAAAATAGCTTTAACTACAAATTTCGTTGAAAACTCTCAGATAAAAAAGCACCTAAAATTGGGGGAAATAGGCCAAAATTGAAAATAAATATGCGTTTTATGAAAAATCCTGACGTGTAGGATTTTTTTCATTATTTTTCCCGTAATCAGCACACCAAAATACATAGGAAATCGATGAAATTACTCAAACAGCTTTTTCGTTGCAGACCTGTGTTACTGGTTTTAAACGTGTTGCAGGTTTGAAAATGTAAATTTTTTGCAATATTAGTGTAAATGTGAAATTTGTCCCATTCAACCCCACTCTCCCCTACCAGTAAAGTTGGAATCTATTCAATACTGGTCTTCCCCAGTGACCGCCAACTAGAAAGTATTTTGGTTGTCAGTCGCCAGCTAAATGACTGCTCTATAGTATCAGCGGCCATTCAGCTGGTCTCCAGTTCATAGAAACAGCTCTTTTTGCCTTGGAGGACCTTTATCAAATCTGTTAAATCAGTGGTCTGTCCATCCATGGCAATTATACTACCGTTTTTAGGTATCTTCACTAATTCATCATTTGATAAATAGGTACTTTCACAATTTCAGTTTTTAGGTAAAAAGGTACCTTCACAAAATACATTTAAAAAAATTAGCTGTGTGTCTGGGCAGTTATCACAATTTCTGTATATTCTAATGCCCTCTCTTTAAATAAAATATATAGTCTCTTGTGTCTGGCGCGGTATGGCCGAATAGGGCCCTTGCGCCATAAAACTCAACCAACCAACCATTTAAAAAAAAGTTCTCTAGTAAGCTATATTCCCTTAATATAGTTTAATTTTAAACTATTCTAGACTAAATTTTATTTCGTTTTTAATGTTAAAAAAATGATGCAATGTTTTTATGTTGATTTTGCACTTAAATTTCCACAAATTTACAGAAAACTTTTTACAAATTAGCCCTAAATTTTCACAAAATAGGTACCTCTTAAAAAAACCTAGACAGGCCCCTGTAAATTATATATTCAAAACTTTTAATTTATATATTTAATAAGCAAAATATGGTCGTGGACGTGGATAGCTAGTTTTAATTGTGAAATTAAATTTTAATTGTATTTGGCACAGGAGAAAACAAAATGTGTTTCTTTTCAACTCTGCTCAATTTGTCCCATTCATCCCCACTCTCCCCTACTAGTAAAGTTGGAACCAATTCAATACAGGTCTTCCCCAGTGACTGGTTGGCAGTCGCCAACTAAATGACTGCTCTATAGTATCAACCATTCAGCTGGTCTCCAGTTCATGGCGACAGCCCTTTTAGCCTTGGACTTGGAGGACCTTTATATCAAATCTGTTAAATTATATATTCAAAACTTTTAGTTTATATATTTAATATTAAGCAAAATATGGTCGTGGATAGCTAGTTTTAATTGTAAAATGTATTCGGCACAGAGGAGAAAACAAACGATGTTTCTTTTCAACTCTGCTCGTGTCTGTCCTCCTAGTTTTAAATTTGTACCTATATGTGTATTTTTTCTGATTAATTGTAACAGCAGTTTTAGAAATATTTACTTCAGTTTCTGCTTTTTCTTTCAGGAGGATCATGAATAATAAATCCAGAGGTTCAAGGCACATGTTTCCCAGCTATCGGGATCAAGATTTTTCTCATGGACGATCCGATAGATACTTGGGAATGCATGAGAGACTTTCATATGAACAAATTCTTAGGTCACGTTCCACAATATCGTTTGATCGAGGAAGACCTTATGACTCTCCCTCTATGCTACAAGAAGATGAGCATTTGTATGGTAGAGGTCATAATGAAGGTATATATGGTCGTGATTCATTTAGGTTGGACACAAATCGCCCTGATTTAACAAGTCGAGGTTTTAGAACTGATCCAGATAGTCAATTAAATCCTCTTTATCCTGAAAGGGATATGATAGAAAGAGAAAGGATGGCTGCCTTACGTAACCGCGGCTTACACATATCAGAAGATTCTGGCAGTTCATTTCATCGCTCACGGCCTATGGACACACCAGTGCCTAAGCCTTACAGGGAGCATGAACCTGATGTTGATTTACTTAGAAAAAAGTTTGAAAACCACATAAGAAATGAAATGTTAGAACTATCACAAGAGCTTCCACCTTCGCGATTTGGTTTGCGTATGGAAAATGCACGTTTAAGACATGAAGATTTCGCTGTGAATGAACTGCCTCTTGGTTTGCAGTTAAGAAATAGTCACTCTTTGGAAGTTTCATCCGGGAAAAAAATTGCAATTTCTAGTTCTGATCCTCCAGTGTGGGACAAAGAGAGCCATTCTAGAGATTCATTGTCATGGAACAATGACAGAACTTCTACCGAATTTCTTGGTGGCAAGGAAAAAGCACCATACCCTGGTGTGGTAAGGATTACTGACATTCCTCCAGAAAAATTTCCATGGGATGCCGAAAGAGCTCCATTTTCTGAAGGTAGAGTGAGAAATGATGGTCAGAGTGCTGTGTTTCCTATTATCAAAGATCCAAGCACTCCGAAAGTTCCATTTTCAGAAGATGCTATGTGGAACATTGAGGGAGCCACACAATCCGCGGCTTTGCAGAAGAAAACTGCATCTCCTCAGTTAAGTGTAGAAAAAATCTCTACAGCTGCTACCCCCCTAAGCAATGTGGCTAAGTCAAACAACTTCGTAGACGTGTCTGAACCAAGTTACAGCAATCCAAACAATCCTGTGTATTCTGATGCGTATATCAGCGATCTAATTGTTCGCCAGCCTGAATCGCACAGAAAGAAAGGAGGCACTAATTCTACTGGACCATCCTCTGAAGATGCAAAAGAGGATCCGATACCATTTGATCAATATCCAGCGTATTCTATTCCTTTTCTTGGAGAAGCAGCTTCTACCTCGAAAGCAGAAACTGCCTCTAAACCAAAGCACGAGAAGATTCTAAATGAGGTAATTATCTTATTTCAATCGAGTTTTCTTTAATTATATTTTAATAAATAATTTAATTTAATTTCAATTGAGCAATTGGACCACACAATCTATTCTTAAAATTACTTTTAGAATTTTATTTTAGTCAACCAGTAGGATTTTTTTTAAAACTACAGTACACTTTCGATACATGACAAACTTTGTTGGTACTACCAAAAACCTCAATTTCTCGAAAAAGTATTTCGCCCCTTGACATTACCTTCAATGTTAATTACCATTCTTATGTCGAAGACTTTTCACAAAAACCCTTGTTTTAACTTAAAAAATTTCAGGTCTAAAAATGACGATTTCCACATAGAGTAGAACTCCGGTTATCCAAATTGATCCGAATATTGTCTTTTCATTTAATTACTTAAAATCTCTTTCTTTAAAAATTAGTTTTTCTCTTCCATTTTCAACATGTACATGCAGTAATTAATTAAAATGGACCTTTTCAGGAAACTATCTAATTTTTGATCATACATGTGGAGTCCGGTCCCAATTGATTCAGATAATTGGAGTTCTACTTACATAACACTATTTGGTTTGGTGATAATTCTGTTGTTAGAAAGAGCACACAAAAGTATGGTGTGCTTTTGAAAATTAGTCGAACACAATATCCTATGTTTTCCCAAATCAGCCAATGGGTTTTCACTAGTGTTCGGCAGTAGTTAACTAGAACTAGTTGCAACTAGTAGTTAACTACCGATCAACTAGTAGTTAACTAGTAGTTTAACTACTTTTAGTTTGAAGTAGTTCAACTATTAGTTTAACTACTTTTTTAATTAACTACTAGTTAAAACTACTTTCAAATTTTCAACTACTTCAAAAAAACATTTATTTAAAATTTAAAAAGATATTTAAAATTTTTATCAAAAATAGAGTACTCAAATACCATAACCAGAAATAAAGAACATTTTTGCTCGAAGTATAAAAGTTTTTTGTGATGTATAGATAAGAAAGATTTTTTGGAATTTTGCCAAAGAGTAGGTTATGAAATAAAATAGACTAGTTAACTAGTAGTTAACTACTTTGGGAAGTATTTAACTACTAGTTGCAACTAGTCCCAGGAAAAAATAGTTAACTACTAGTTACAACTACAATTTTCCAGACTAGTTAGTAGTTGTTAGTTAACTATTTTTTGACCACTAGTTGCCAAACACTAGTTTTCACTTATGTGTATTGCTCAGTAACTGCGCCATAAAACCCCACCAACCAATCTATTGCTCAGTAACACATTGTTGTTTTAAATTTAGCTGCCAATCTGAAAATGAAGAGATGTAGAGAATGATGACTTTGCCTCTTTTTTTGTACCGAAAAACTAAGTCAAACTGTCTCACTAACTATGCTGTGCAGAACTTTTTAAAGATATAAAAAAATCAAATTCTGCCCAGGCCTAGTGGCCCATCAGGCGGTGCCCATCTCCGTTTCATTAGCCTTCAGGCTGGGGTGCTAATTACTTAGCTTGTGTCCAGGCCGAGTGGCTAGCCCGACGCTGTACCCCCAGTTGATTCCCCTAGCGGGCTTGGTACTCATTTTGTCGACCCCGGAAGGATGAAGGGCTGAGTTGACCCATGACCAGCTACCCAAGCAGAAGCCGCAAGGCATTGAACCTGGGTCGGTAATGTTCGTAGCCAGGCACGCTGAGCACTACACCACTGCAGCCACTTTTAAAGATATAACAAATGCATAATTTCAATTTTAATTTAAGCTCAGGTTTTGAAAACTTTCTGTTTAAAAGAATCTTACTTTATTTCAATTATAAAGTATTTCTGGGTAATTCCAGCTAACTAGTCACCCATATGGAAAAAAATAAACTTTATCAAAACCCCAAGTGTTATACATTCATTGGAAAGCTTAAAGTCTATAGAATTAGAAACTAACATTGGTTTTTATAAATATTGGCTCTCTTTTGTAGAGGAAGTCATCAAAAAGCATGTATTGTAAAATTTTTGTTGCTACTGAAATTAACGATTTTTTACCTTATTATATCTGTAAATTATGCCATCACAATTGTTCCAGGGAAGTTTATTATTGATGTTGGATCTCTAAATGTAAAATAAATATATGTTTACTACTGATTTAAATAGAAACTACCTAGCTGGGGGTCCATTTGTTATAACAGGTTGAGATGTAACGTCTGTTACAAAATTTACATAAAGTTTCACTCACATTGTGAAAAATAATTTTTTAAATTTTTCTTCCCACTTTCTACTTTAATTTTACGGTAAAGAAACTTAAAACACCAAAATATGTGAGATTAAAGTATTACCTGTAAATACAGGTGTAACAGACGTTACATGCCTGTGTAACGGATGTTACAATTTCAATGTGTAACATCTGTTACACATATTACTTTGAATAATAAGAGCTTATTGAGGAACCAAGCTATTAATTTATTAGTTTATTTATTTATATCAATTATAGAATTAATTGGAAGTCATAAATTTTAATTAACAGCCGCTCCCCTTTTTATGCTTTTCGACGACTTTATAACTTAGAACTCGATTTTCAGGGTTAAAAAGCACTACTTTAGTCTTCAAACTGTCCCCCAGGGGATAAGAAAAGTTCAAATTAATAAACAAAGAAAATTTTTAACAAATGGATAGGTTTAAAGTGTAATTACACCCCTAAAAACGCAAAAAAAAGTCGTTAAAAATAGTAGGATTTGTTATACCCTATTTATTTCGCTTATTTTTGAAACAATTCAATTTTAAAGGGTACTAACCCTTCCCCAAGGACCCAAATTTAATAATGATATGCCGCAATGATTTTTAGCAAAAGGGGTTGAGGAGTTATCGCCCCCGAAGTGTTCGGAAGGCTCTCTGAATCGCGCTGGTGCTCGCGCGCTCAGGAATTAATATTCATGCTTTGAAAAGTTAAAAAAGAGAATTTTCTTATATTTTAAGACTTCCTTAAGGGAAATTCTTTAATTCGTTTAAATATATATTAATATTCATGCTTTGAAAAGTTAAAAAAGAGAATTTTCTTATATTTTAAGACTTCCTTAGTGGAAATTCTTTAATTCGTTTAAATATAGTATAAGAAAATTCTCATTTTTTAAGTTTTCAAAGCATGAATATTAATTAAAAAAGTCAAGTCGCTATACTGACCAATATCGTAGATTTTATCAGGTTTATTCATTCAAATTAATGTTATTTTAAATGTTTTGAACCTTGTTTATTAGTAATTTAAAGTTCTACACAATGTACGACATTTTTCAGTATTTGCGATATTGGCCGATATCGTAGCATTGTTTACTTAATAAATTAAATCAAATTTAATTTTAACAGGTTTATTTATTCAAAATAATGTTAGTTTGAATGTTTTGAACCTTGTTTATTAGTAATTTTATGTTCTACACAATGTACAACATTTTTCAGTATTTGCGATATATCGTATATCGTAGCATTGTTTAATTAATAAATTAAATCAAATTTAATCTTAACAGGTTTATTTATTCAAAATAATGTTATTTTGAATGTTTTAAACTTTTCCTTTTTGGTAATTTAAAGTGCTACACAATGTACAACATTTATCGGTATTTGCGATATTGGCCGATATTGTAACTGCACTAATTGATGTTCCTGGAGTACATGAATGGCTTATAAGAAATTAATGATGTTCCTCTTTAATTTTAACTTCATTATTCAGGGCCTAAATAGTATGCATTTCGTACGACGTAACGTCCGTTTCACCCTGTAACGTCCGTTACGAAAGTTTAGAATTTTTTAAAAAATACAAAAAATGACGGAATTTTTTAGTCAATGCTGAGATAAGTTGCATATATGTCTTGTAATGCTACTTAATTTTTTTTAAGAAAAATTCCGAATAGATTCACAGACTTTTTAAACTGATGGCACTAAAGTGGAAATGGGCTTCCATTTGATGTAACATCTGTTACACACAAACAATATTTCCCCCCCCCCTTTAAACCCCAGGAAATAAATTTTTGAACATGCATATCTTTTCTTCAGAACTAGTTTTACTAGGAAAAAATATAAAATCATTATTATGAGACATTTTTATGCCCTTAATAATTTTTCAAACTTCGAATTTTCGTGTGATGTTATGTCCGTTACGCTGGAATTACCTTTCTTTTGTTTTTCTAAAAAAAAAATATGTTAGTGTATTAAAAATAAAATTAGAGCTGAATTTAGACACTTTACTGTAAAATGTCTTCTTATGGCACGATATAACCATTTTAGTAATTTCCTAAGTTTTAGTTGCCTTCCTTGTTATGCCGAATTCTCTTTTATCTTAAAATTTTTACCTGCCCCTTCTACTTCTTCTATGTCGTATTAAGAGTATACTCACTGTATAAAAAGAGTAGGATTATTGGGCAAACAAGTGCATTTATTAATTTAATGAATAAACTGCTTATTGATTTTTTTAAAGTAACAAAATCAGCTCAAATTGTTATTATTCTGAAAAGCAGGGTGGCCACAGACCTGGAAAACCTTAAAAACCTGAAATTATCAGGGAATTTTATAAAATCTGATAATAATCGGGGAAATTTTGAAAATTGCCCTAGTTTTAAAAATATATTCAACATTTTTCTGATTTTTAAATCTTGAAATGTGCATTTGCATTCTCCTTCCAACTACAGAATAAAATCTGGAATGCATATAAATTAGTATGATTGCAAAGCAAATGTCCAAAAAAAAAGGGTTCCTTTATGATAACAGAAAAGTCTGGAAATAATATCATTTATAATTCCTTCTTTTTTCCGATGATATTGTCATTTTACCGTTTTCTAGAATATTAGAATTTGCTATACCTATTTATAAAATATCAGTAAAAGTCATACTAATCTTACTTATCTTAATCTTACTAAATCTTATCAGTAAAATAATATGGTCATATTATCAGGGAAACCTGTAATTATCAGGGAATTATGGAATAAGTTTTCTGTGACCAACCTGAAAAGTGATAATAAATTCTCATATGTTGGTTTAAATTCGTAATAGAAATTTTTTGAAGATTCAATAGTTGAGAAATACTTTTTCCTATAACAATTTGAGTTAAAGCAAGCTTTGCACTATTTTTCTGAACATGATAAATTTAATATGTTGAGCTGTGGTTCTAAAACATTAAATAGACAATTTTTTAACTCAACCATTAGATAGTAACTGAATCAATGCATTCAAATTTTAACTCTCTAGTTTCGGGTTTAATTACCAACTTAGCTCATAAGTCAAGTTTTTAGTTTTTGGGAGGCAAGGTTAAGGAAATATTTCTTACTATCACAGTTCCAAGCTCCTGTAATAGGCTAAACATTTTGTTGGCCATATTTTTCAAAGTTTGAAATTTTGGGGTTTCATCCCTCCTCAATATTTTTCCTTTTACTATCAAAGGAGCCAAATATTTTTCTGTATTTTAATATTAAATCGGCTTTACTGTGTTTGTGCTATTGCTATGGTCAATTCTGGGGAAAAGAAGACAGGACTCTCAAATTTCAAAAATTAATATATTTCCAGTATTGATCGTATGTCAGCACTGCCTTCTCTTATCTGTAAATTTATTTCTGTCACTTTTCATATAATTTAGAATTTGAACAGGAGTGTGTTCAACCTGTTCAAGTGAGTGATAGACCAGATGTTGTTTCCATGACAAGTAAATTCAAACAAATCCATCAATCAATGTAATAGTTATTTCTGGAGGAAAATTTTGTTATGTAACTTTAAAATAATCTGGATAAATAAAAATACTAAACATTATGAATTATCTTAGAGCAGAAGGCACTTCAAGTTTAAAAATAGGTGTATCATTATCAAGAATTATGTATAATCTTGTATGTTTAAGAGTATATATCTCAAAATCAATAATGTAAATGAGGTTTTATGGTTAGACATTGGTTTAGCATGGCACTATGGGATTGGGCTTATACCATATTTTCTTGGATCCACCCCAGGATATTTTTAAATAACTTAATTTAAGTTCCTTATCAATTCATCAAAGATTAAAAACCAAGAAAAAACATTCAAAATAAACACATTAAACGGAAATATAAAATTTAATTTTTTCATTTGACATTACTTTTTTAAAAAATTGTTCGTTTGACTTTTAATTTCGTCAAAATTCACAGCAAGTTAGCTCTTAATATGGACAGTAAGAAAAACAATGCACTTTAAAATATCTTGGTCTGGATTTTTCTATAAAAATGTCTCGCAAATCTTAAATGTATAAAACCCTAGACATTTCACCAGACAGCTCTAAAAACATAATAAGTAAGCATAGGATTCAAACTTCAATCACAATCTGACAGGCTTGTGTTAAAATATTGGAAAAATATTTTGTACACTTAAATTTAGTAAAAGGGAAACATTTGGGGGATGGGATCCCAAAAACTCTGAAGAAATTGTGAATAAAAAAAAAAAACTTTTGAGATTTTCTCATTATAATAAAGAATAATTAACACTCTGCATTCTATGTTCTATGATTTAAATTTAATAATTTAAATTTTAAGGGCTAGTAACACTGAGCTACTCACCAAAATAAAAGATTCCAAATCCCCCAGAAAATTTTAGATAATTTGACTCATTACACTGGACCAGGGTTGGAAATAAACATGTTTTTTTAAAAACAAGAAACATGTTTTTTTTTGTTTTAAACATGTTTTTTTTGGTTTGAAACGTTTTATTTGTTTTTTTTAACCCTCGACACAGAAATTCTAAAAAATCCGTGATTTAAAAATAATTAAATCAAGTTTTTAATATTGAAAATGGATTAACAAAGCTCCTCCTGATATCAGATGGCATCTTGAGCAATTTTTAGCACCTGTTTCTTGAAGCTTGGCTGAAGCAAAATGATGGTTTTGGAATTGTGTTACTATGTCAACAACTTCAGATTTAACATTAGAAATTTTGATATATTTTGCTAAAAGGTTTAAGATACGAGCTGAACATTCACAAGTTATTATATTATATTCCTTTCAGTTCATTGCGTATTTTGACGACATTAGAAGCATTGATCGTTTAAAATATTAAAATCTAACATAAGAATAGGTCAATTATAAAAAAATATGATTTTTTAACAAGTTATTATTAAATAACTTTCAAGAAAAAATAAAATAAAACAGTTGGAAGTAAATAAATCTGTGCAATCTGTTCATAGAAAAAAGAATTGCTAAAAAAGTAATGTGTTTTAAACAGTGTTTTTTTTGCTTTGTTTTAAACATGTTTAAAACAAGTGTTTTAAACAAAGTGTTTTAAACGTAACAACCCTGCACTGGACAACAATTTTTAATGAAGTCCGTGTAAAAATGATAAAAGTTGCCATTTCCTATTGATTTTGACGTGCTAAACATGAATATCACCATTAAAATTCTGGGTTGTTCTTGTTTCAGAAATAAAGACGGCTCATGAATTTTTGATACATTGCTCAGAATAAATTTATAATTTTGACAAAATATTTATTGGATACAGAAGGTTTGATAATATCAAAATGCACTCAGACCATGTTAACAAGTAGTAGCATCTTTGCTAAAAAATTTTTCAAAATTAAGTCTAATAATGATTTTGCCTCACAATAATCGTAAGCTGCCTTCCTTTCCCATTGAACTAGCTGTGTGCATGAAAGATAGTAAAAAACACATCCAGAAGCCTTTAAACTGTTTTTACTTTATGGAAATAAAATTTGAGTACCTGGGTGCACTTGAAAGGCAAAGGGGTACTTAAACTGGTACTGTCAACAATAAAATTAGAAAAATTTGGCTGTTCCTTTGACAAAGGAACAGTTGGTTTACTCTGTATTGTCTGTACCTATCCAATAAAACCAATATGCATCTGACTTTTGTAAATATAAATGACATAAACATGGTATAGACTAAATACCCCCTCTGCACTCTTAAGAAATGTAGTAATCTTACCAGTTCAACAGAAAAAATGTCATCTCTTGGGTTTTAAAAAAATTTTTAGACTGTTTGTAAGAGTAATTAAATCAAAGGTCATGTTCACGACACAAATTGGTTTTTAATCAGAGATCAACTTAAAAAACTGAAACCAAGATAAAATTGTCTATTGCTGAGTTTAGCAGCATAAAATTAAATATATTATGACATATTTTTATCAATTTTACATTTTTACTGTTGTCCAGTGAATTAGTGTTTTATTCCATTTTATGATATTTTACTCTTGCTTATGATTATCATTTAGTTATTGCTATCAGTTAAATCTTTGCCAAAAGTTATCACATTAAGCTGAGTGAACTGTAACTGTATATTTTAATTGGTTGGTTTGTGCAATTTTTGGTGATAATTCTAAATTTTTAGTGTTGAAAATAGTTTGATGATCAAAGATT
Organism: Tetragnatha montana; assembly: GCA_963680715.1. Taxonomy (NCBI): domain Eukaryota; kingdom Metazoa; phylum Arthropoda; class Arachnida; order Araneae; family Tetragnathidae; genus Tetragnatha; species Tetragnatha montana. The sequence goes on along the minus strand of OY796681.1, from coordinate 52,081,558 downwards.
CTGTGTAAAAATGCTTTGACTTTACAGGGGTCGATCCAGTCGAAAATTGGGGCCCTTTTGTTGCCCCTTCACTAAATTCCACCTCCTAAAAACGGCCAATTCATAAAATTCAAATTAGCTTTAATGATTATTTGCAAGAAAACATTCACAAAATCTTGTTTATTTCAAATTAAAAATATTTTTTTACAATTATTTGAAAAATTAAAATATAAATTGTCTTCAGTTTTTCACAAAAAATTTACTTATTCACAGGGGTCTGTTTAGAAGAAATTTGGGTCCGTTTTCAGACCCTTCACAAAAAATTTTACCTTATAAACGGACCCTTCACAAAGTATTTTTGCCTTTAAACAGACCCTTTTTTTCATAATACTTCAAATATTGGACCCTATTTTCACAAAAACAGGCTTCAAATTCACAAAATAATGAGTAGATTTTCACAATTTTTAAGAAAAACGGACCCTTCACAAAAAGTCTGGAATGACCCCTGATTCACCAAAATGGGCCCCAAAAAGTAAAACCTGGATTGACCCCTGCTTTAGAAGGTAAATTTTATATTAGTGAAGGGGCCGGTATCCTTTTAAAGAAATTCATCCTTATGAGAAAAAACACATAGTAAGCCTTCAGTATTTCAGCATTAATTTCTCCCCTTTCATTTATTGAAATGTATGAGCCTTAATTACAAAACAGAATTGCAATAATTTTACAATGGGCTTTAACTTTTCTTTAATCTAATACATGAATTCAAGCTTTTTAGCTCTCAAGTTAAAGGTAAAACATTTCCTTTAAAACAGCTGGTTTTTAACATGCTTCCATCAACTTCTTGCTGCATTTCCACTCAAATGTTTGTTTAGTAGTTGATTTTTTTCTTGTAAAGTTGAGCTTAGTTGACGACTATTCCTTCTAGAAGATTTCAAATTTCTGATCTGAATATATTCCAAATTTTGTGCAACAAAAGCTGATCCAACTTCCTGTATAACCCCCCCCCCCACCAGGATGCATCTAGAGTTTTTTTAAAAAATTTTTATCTTTATTTATTAAAATTATAGTAATATTTGAATTGACGTAGTTTTAAAGTATTCTTACTTAAGAATGACATCTTTTTCAATTCACTTAAAATATTTTCTTTTAATAATTAATTTTAGAAAATACACTAAAGTGGAGAAAATTTATATATTTTCTATTGCTTTGCTATCTTCTTTTCATTTAAATGGGTTTTTTTAAGTATAACATAACCAAAAAATACCCACAACTATTTTTAAAAATATTTGTTTCTTATATTTTATTTTGTTAGTTTATTTATGTTTATTTTGGTTATATATTTGTTTGCCTGTATGCTAAATTACTTGTTTGGAAAACTCATTTTTTAATGGGGTAAATGTTAATAAGGCTGCCAAACTAGTAACTTTTTAAAGCATGTAATAAGTCTTCTTTTCGTAATTCTTTTAATAGAATACGTAAATAGTTAATTATTAAATAAAGTTTTACAGTTATTCCTTTTTTTCCCCTTTTGTTATGTTATTTTACCCAATACTATAATTTAAAATGAGTTGACAAAAATGTTTTGAACATCTTTCAAATAAAAAAAAAACATGTTTTTCCCTAACCCTGCTTGAAGTTAGTTGAATGTATGTTGTCCTTGTAGGAAATAAAATATTTTATTTTTCAGGTAAAACCTGAAGATGAGGATTCTGTTTTATCAAATAGCAGCCACAGCAAATCTGGTAAGAATTTTTTGGAATTACTATTAATTCATTTAGTGTGTTTGCTAAATACCTATTTACAGTGCAGTTTTTGGGTAGATAAGCTACACACATATTTTAATGTAATGTAAGCTGCAGTAATCTATAATAATAAAAGAGCTTTACCACTCACTCACTCACTCACTCACTCACTCAGCAACGCACAGCAAAATCTACCGGGGCTAAAGACTCGAAATTTGGTAGGGTCGAAGATCTTACGGTGTATACGCGCACTAAGAAGGGATTTTTCGAAATATTTTTTTTCTGACCCACAGGGGGGTTTGGAGCGTTTTCGACGTTTTTGAGCCCAGCAGCGTCCCAAATGACTCCAGATCTTCGTTATTTCGCAGGAAGGTACCTAGCAACAATTTCTAGAAAGGCATTTTTCAGATTTTGGATATTCGAATTTTAAGGGGTCTGAATATTCCAAAAACCCGTTTTTGCTGAGCATAAACCAAGTTTTACATTTTCGAAGAAAACAGTACCGAGAAATCGATATTACGAAGTGAACTGTTGGAAATACCTTCTTGAGAGTATTTCAAAGAAAGTAATTTCTGGATTTTTCGATATTCCATTCTGGAGGGGGTGCACGGAGGTTTGAATATTTATTCCCGTTTTTAGTTTTTGGATCCTAGCATCCACATTATTAATGTGATTGTTATGAAATTTTAGCATATTGTTCTTGACACAACCAGGAAGGTTAGCGAAAAAGAATTTTCTGAATCAAAGCATTCCAAGGAGCCTTTTTTGTCCTTTTTCTATATTCTTATGCTTAGCCTTCAATGTTAAATTAGTAACGGTTATTGCTCCTTCCAGGTAATGCAAAACCTCTATTGTTGGAAATATTTATTTTGAAATGTTTTATAACAGGTGAATTTTTAAAAAATATGATAAAGAAGCAATTTTTAATTAATAAATAATTTTTTTATGATAACCAAAAACCGTTCCACTGAAATATTTTATTCTTTTTTCTATTTAATCAAATTTAAGTATTTCCAGCAAAGTCCAAATTAAACAACATTTTATCAGAGGCATTTTATCAATAGTTGGTGTCGATTCAAATGATGTTTACTTTTATTTCATGTTTGAAATTTTATTCAATGAATGAGTTGGTGATAGATCAATACAGGGGGGTTCAGGGGGTCTCCCCCTGATTTGAAAAAAATTCTCTCTATTAAAAAATGGTTATAAACACTTTAATTCTAAACAGTTTTTTAAGGTTTTGTTTAACATCTTAAAAAAGTGTGTGTATTGAATTATTTTTTTATTTAAAATTTAGCTAGATGAGACGGAAATCAGTTTTATCTATAGAAATTGGTGTTCAATAATAACTTTTATTGTGAAGCGAAGGCGGAGATATTTGTATCAATTATACATTTATACGAATTGCAGAAATGGATGGAGGGAGCTAAGGGCATTAAAAAGAAAAAATAAGGGGGGTTCAGAAGGGTCCCCTGACTTTTACTATTTTGAAAAATTACTCTTTAAAAACGGGGATGGGGATTTCACACATTAAATCTAAACAGGTTGTATTTATAAAGGTTTTTTTTACATCTTAAGGAAGGGTAGTATGGCATCACCCAGCTAGAAAATGTGTGCACTTTTTATGCAAAAAAATGCTCTTTGTGCACAATTTGTGCATAAAAAGTGGATAATTTTTGAATACTTAACAAGTATTCACTTTTGCTGTGCACAATTTGTGCATAAAAAGTTAATATTTTATGAATACCTAAAAATGTATACACTTTTGCTGCAAATTATTTGTACTTTTTGTGCATACAAATAAAGTGCATTTTCTCTGTTGCAAAACACTTTGCAAAAAATTTGCATACATAATTAACCATTTTATTTGTTTGTAAAATTTTTACATTTTTTTGTACTGAAATGTAGATTACATTTTCAAAAGCAAACTTCATTTTTACCAGATATTTGGTTAATTAATTGTGCCTGCATGCAAATTCCAAATTTTGTGACTTTAAGAATTAAAATAAAAGCCTAAGCATTATTTTCTATACTTACCCAGCTAGAAAATGTGTGCAAAAAAAGTGTAAAAAAAATGTGCACAAAAAGAGAATCATTTCAGCCCATCTGTTTTTGCATAAAAAGTGTAAATAAGTTGTGCACAAAAAGAGTATCATTTTGGCCCATCCGTTTTTGCATAAAAAGTGTAAAATGAATTGTGCATATATTTTGCATACTTTAGTTTGCAAATTTTTTGCAAAATTCAGTTTACACTTTTCATGCAAAAACAGATGGGCCAAAATGATACTCTTTTTGAGCACAATTTTTTTACACTTTTTTTGCACACATTTTCTAGCTGGGCCAAAAAGGAATTCTAGCAGGAAGGCAGTTGCACCTAAATGACGCCTCGGAAAGGAATACAGTGAAGAAAATACTTATTTATTTTAACACACAGTTTGGTTAGCCTTTTTTCCCCGAACTACGGCGGGCATATCAGCTAGTCTATAATAATAAAAGAGCTTTACCACTCACTCATCAACGCACAGCAAAATCTACCGGGGCTAAAGATTCAAAACTTGGTAGGATTGAAGACCTTACGGTGTATACGCGCACTAAGAAGGGATTTTTCGAAATATCTTTTTTCTGACCCGCAGGGGGGTTTGGAGCGTTTTCGACGTTTTTGAGCCCAACAGCGTCCTAAATGACCCCAGATCTTTGTTATTTCGCAGGAAGGTACCTAGCAACAATATCTTGAAAGGCATTTTTCAGATTTTGTATATTCGAATTTTAAGAGGTCTGAATATTCCAAAAACCCGTTTTTGCTGAGCATAAACCAAGTTTTACATTTTCGAAGAAAACGGTACCGAGAAATCGATATTACGAAGTGAACTGTTGGTAATACCTTCTTAGCAGTATTTCCAAGAAAGTAATTTCTGGATTTTTCGATATTCCATTCTGGAGGGGGTGCACGGGGGTTTGAATATTCACTCCCGTTTTTAGTTTTTGGATCCTAGCACCCACATTATTAATGTGATTGTTATGAAATTTTAGCATGTTGTTCCTCACACAACCAGGAAGGTTTGCGAAAAAGAATTTTCTGAATCCAAACATTCCAAGGAGCTTTTTTGTCCCTTTTCTAAATTCTTATGCTTAGCCTTCAATGTTAAATTTATTGCGGTTATTGCTCTTTCCAGGACACGCAAAACCATCTATTGTTGGAAATATTTATTTTGAAATGTTTTATAACAGGTTAATTTTTAAAAAATATGATAAAGAAACAATTTTTAATGATTAAATAATTTTTTTATGATAACCAAAAACCGTTCCACTGAAAAATTTTATTCTTTTTTCTATTTAATCAAATTTAAGTATTTCCAGCAAAGTTCAAATTAAACAATATTTTATCACAGGCATTTTCAGTGTCGATTCAAATGATGTTTACTTTTATTTCATGTTTGAAATTTCTTTCAATGAATGAGTTGGTAATAAATCAGCAAAGGGGGGTTCAGGGGGTCTCCCCCTGATTTTTAAAAAAATTATCGTTATTAAAAAATGGTTATAAACACTAATTCTAAACCGGTTTTTTAAGATCTTAAAAAAGTATAAAAGTATGTAGTAAATTTAATTGTTTTGTATTTTATAAAAATTTAGCGGGATGAGGGGGAAATAAGTTCTATCTATAAACATTGCTGTTCAATAATATATCTTTATTGTGAGCGAAGGCGGAGAAATTTGCCTTAAATATACATTTATACCAATTGCAGAAATGGATGGAGGGAGAAAAGGACAAAAGAGAAAAAAATAATGGGGTTCAGAAGGTCCCCTGACTTTTTTTCTATTTTGAAAAATTACTCTTTAAAAACGGGGATGGGGATTTCACACATTAAATCTAAACAGGTGGTATTTTTAAAGGGTTTTTTTACATCTTAACGAAGTGGTATGACATCAAAAAAAAATCCTAGCGGGAAGACTGTTGACTTTATTGCATCTAAACGATAATTCTTATTTATTTTAACACACAGTTTGATAAGCCTTTTATACCCCGAGCAACGGCGGGCATATCAGCTAGTTATAAATAAAATATGTAGGTATCAGTAAAACATCCAGTATCCAGTTGTAATCCCCTCTTTGTGTTCAAGTAATTGTACAGTATACTCTCGATAAGACGAACTTCATTATGTCTAAAAACTCTATTTTTCAAAAAAAAATATTTCCCCCCTTGGCTTTAGGTATTCCTCTAAATTAACTAGGGTCACTTGGGGTAAGTGGGACCCCTTTTTGGAACAGTACATTTTTGAAGGTTCATAAAATTTTTTTGAAGAGGTTCAATTTGAACTTGATGACATATTCTATTTAAGACACTATTAATAAACAAAAATTTATAATTAGGTTCTAAAATAATGTTCTACATTTTTCTTAACTGGACTTTTTGTAAAAAAGGAGACGGGGGTCCCACTTACCCCATAGGAAGGGGTAAGTGGGTCACCCCCTTTTTATTTTGATTGAAAGCAAGCAAAACTTAAGAGGGAGTAAGTGGGTCTTACTTGATAAAGTATAGAAGTTTTAGGCACAAAATATTTTATTGTAACTTAATCCATGTACGAGATATCTACTCACATTTAAATTAATAGGGTTGTTTGGGGTAAGTGGGACCCCTTTTTGAAACACTACAATTACAGAATGTTTTCTTCAGGTTCGAATGGTTCGGGAGACTTATAAAGAATCCCTCGAAACTATTCCGCCACCCCACTGTGTGTTTTAATTAATTTCTCGGCAACGTGAATAAAAAAAACCCCAACTTAATCATTTTCTTTACTTACCACAGCTTATATTAAAACGCAAAATTAATATAAAATTTCAATAAATTACTTATAAATGTTTTAATAAACATTAAAATGGTGAGTCTAGGGTGTCCCACTTACCCCATAATGAGGGGACCCACTTACCCCTACTTTGCTTAAATTACGGGGTAAGTGGGACCCCCCTCTTAAAATTTTTTAAATAAGAGATTTTGTGAAAATTCAAATTGCAGTATGTATTTTAAGTCAAACCTGGCACAACAGTTGAAAAAACATTAAAATATAGTGAAAACATTCCTGGAAAAATGCATCTTGAACTCTCCAAAAAAAAAATTATGGAAATTTTTTTACAATAGTTCTATAATCTTAAAAAGAAATGACACAAAACTCTAATATATGCAAAACCCATCAGTGTGACAAAATGTAACATGATCAATGTGAATAAGTGTGAAATGTCCTTTACATAGTTTAGTTTGAGGGGGGTGACCCACTTACCCCAAGTGACCCTAGTTACTATATTAAAAACTATCTCGAAATTTTTTTTGCCGTCCCTTCGACTTAGTCATATTGAGAGTAGTATACTATATTAATGTTTTATGTCATTTAAAGTATAAGTCTAAAAACCAATGTAAAAAATTATAGAAAAATATAAAATCATTATGCAAAATTATATTAGTAGTTTCATTTTGCACAAGAAGGAGAGTATATGAGGCTACACTCACTGATCTGCAAAATTATAAAAGTTATAAAACTGTCATGGATTATCTATTGAAAATTCAACTCCTTACATTACACAAGCAGGGAACCTGTTTTATTATCCTCTGTTTGCTGAATTCTGTAGATGCCCTCAGATCTTGCAGAACTTCACTGCAACACATAAGTAATTATAGGTCCACCCAGTGTTATTCCTAGGATTTTTTTGGAGGAATAAAAATACTCCTTGGACTTTTTAGGAGGAGTGAAATTGAATAATAAGGAGTGAAATACGGAAATAGTAATCGAAATTCCTAAACATCAGAATAATAAATTAAAATAAAATTACTATGGCTGTATGAAAACACAATTAAAAAGTATGATTATTAGGGTGCCATGGCTTTTGGCAATTGGCTTTGGCCAGAAGTCGGGCAAAAATGTCTCCGCTGAAATCAGTTGGTGTTTTGAGTAGAAAAATATTATTTGTTGATTTCGGTGGGGCACGCAGTGCATTTTTTAAACTAAACCTTTGTGAAAAATATAAAGAGTGAAAATACTCCTGGCTAGTTTTTCAATGAGTATTTCTGATTTTCAAGGAGTGAAATACTCTCTCAGAGGAGTTAAAAATATCTCTGGGTCCACCTAATTTTTTCTTAAAAATTAAGCATAAATAGCCTTTAGAGAAAAACTTTTTAGCAACCTTTTAGAGAAAAAGCACAGTGAAATTGCAAAAATTCTTAGCTAAATAACTCAAAAAAGATAATCTTGAAATGCGCTGTTTCATAATTGGTCCACTAACAATAAAAACTTATTGAATGGGCTATTTTGCAGTTAAACACAAAATTGAATCACCAATTTAAAAAAGGGAATAAGTCCAAAAAATGGCAAATTGACTTTTTGTGTGCAAAGAAATATCCAAGCTTTGCTCTACACAAGAGTAGTGTGAAGAGGGAAAAAATAACTACCCTTATCGGCTGATAAGCCCCTTGAACTTGGCAAAATCAACCTGCTATGTGGATGATTTCTTTGCCCTTCTACATAATTGTCAAGATATCAACATCTTAACCTGAACAGGGACTAATACAGGTCAATTTTGGTGTTGTTTATCGGCACCTTCACAAAAAATGTATATAAACGGCATACCTTCACAAAAATTATTCTAAAATTATTATTAAATTAATGAATAGCTTGGTAGCTTGTATTTAATTGAGTATTTAAGTTGATATAAAATTGAAGAAAAAAGTAATTTAAAGCTGCTTTAATTAATTTTATAGTTTTCATTAAAAATATTAATTATAATAAGTATAAAAAATTTCATAAAAATTAAAAAAGTGTTACAATTTTTCACAAAAATTAAAATGCTGTGAAAATTTTTCAGAAAAATGGGGGTTAAGTTTAAAATCCTAGATTGGTCCCTGCTAAATTAATTCTATAAATCCATGTATTCAATTTACTTATGAAGTTGAACAGAACAACTGTATTATTGCTTTTCTTTATGTACTTGTTATCAGTGAGAATACTAAATTTCACAACTGTTTATTGAAAGCCCTTCTCTGTATCTCTACCGCCACATTTTAAGTCTTATCATCCCAAAAGCCAGAACATTGCTTAATTTTTAATATTGTGTTCAGGGTGGTTAATGTTTGTTCCAACAAAGATTTCCTGTGTTCGGAAATTAACTACATTAAAGTTGTGGCGATTGATCGAGGCTATTGTCACACTTTGATAGATATGTTATTTTGAACAAAACTTTGAGGGTTAATTATTGTAATAATATGGCAAACCCTAATTATTATAATTTAATTGTTTTACCTTTTTGTACTAAAATTAGGTGCAGAATTTCTAATGTATAGTTAAAAAGTTTAGTTTTCATACCGTATTTTCTCCTATCAACAAGATTTTTTTACCAATCTTAAAGATCCTATAAATAAATTGAACCATTGTGGGATTTATAAAATTAAATGTATAATTGAGATTTATAAAATTTCATGTCAATGCGAACTTTCATACATTGGACAGACTAAACAAATCAAACCTTCACCCTCTTTGGGTATTTTTGTATTAAACTTTTTTGTCAACTGCATTTAAATTCACAGTAACCACCACTTCCATTATTTGTATTAATTTGATGTCTGGCCTTGTTGTTATTGCTGACGAAGGGGATCGAAGTTATCCCCCTTAACCAGGGGTTCATCCAGGTTTTTCTGACAAGGTCCTGCAGGGATCTGTTCAAGAAAAATTTACTACCTTTTGTAGGTACTTTCACAAATTCACCATTTTATAAATAGATACTTTCACAAATTCTGTTTAAGGAAAAAAGTACCTTCACAAAATACATTTCTATAGGAAGTTCCTGATATAAGCTGTTTTATCCTTAGAATTTAAAATTAAAAAGTCATTCTAAGCAAAATTTGGATTATTTTTTTATGTTTGGAAGATTATGTACATGTTTATGCTCATTTTTTATACGCTATTACTTAAAATTTTTGCAAGTTTATTTAAATTTTTACAAAATAGGGAGTTATAAAAAAAATCAGACACCTGTCCTGTTTTAGGAATTTTGTGAAAATGAAGGGCCCACAGTACAACCATAGCATTCATGACTTATGGAATGGGTCTAAAACTGGCCAATTCCATTCCAAAATGATAAAAAACATTATATTGAAAACAATTTGCAAACCATTTTTGATCTTTGAACTTTTGTGAAGAGTCCATTTTTGAAGATAATATAGAATTTTGTGAGGGTCCTAAAACGGACTCATTTTTCTTCTAGATGAACCCCTGTTAACAATTGTACTTTTATCTTATTTATCAACTTTGCACAATGGATTTTTAATCTTACAGATAACATGTTTTTCATGAGTAGATTTTTTTTCTGTTACTTGGTGGGAAGGCACAGCACTGTTCAGTGTATAAAATTATTATTGGAAACAATTTACATTTTGCTTTTGAATTTGCTTAAAATCATAATAAAAGAATGAATATGTTCAAAATTTTGAAATAAATCATTTAGTAAATGATTTATTATGATCAAATGAAGATTTTACGTAATTTTTCTGAGTTTAATGTATGGGTGCCAATGGGCCACGTACCCTAAGGTCTATGATGCTCATATTTATTTTCATATCATAACCATAACTGATGGCCCTTTGAGTGCAAAGGAGAAAGGTGTATGTCCCAGTTAGGTAGTCCACCTAAAGCAAGAGCTTCAGAGGGGGGAATAAAGAAGAATGGAGGTTTCTCCCTTGAAAAATTGTAAAAATTCAACCTTTAAAAACATGTTTCATTACTTTTCTAAACATTCCTGGAATAGGAACTAGATTAGAAGATTTTAATAAACAATCAGTTTATTCTCTTGAGACGTGATAAACCTCACTAAGGACTTCATGCAGGCAGTGAGTTTAGCACCCCTGGTCTAAATCATCAATTTGTCTTTTGTCCCAAGTAAACAGGATTTATATTTAATACTGAGTATTTCTGAATAATAAGTATATCCGTTTTAAAGCCAAGACTGGTGTTTCCTTCCAAAATTTTGAAACCTTGTTAAATTTAAAACTTGTTTATGTGCTTATTTAAAAATTATCCCTCTGTAAGATCCACCCATATAGAGCATTTTCAATCACATGACTCGGACCTAGCAACGGCTTTAGCAACAGAAATGTTACAGTTTTTTGCCCTACAGAGGTTAACAGTTACAGAAAATGACTGGCTGTGATGGAATTCTTCTATTGGAGCATTTGCATTCACGTGACCCCATACTTAAAAACCGCCTTAGTAACAGATAAACAACGGCCTTAGCAACAGTTAAAAGCCCTACAGAAGGTACACAGTTAAGGTTGTGACGTCACCTGAAAACACTCTATTATTTGATTGTTCTTAGTTGTTTTTAAATTAAAATCAGGGATGATGAGATTTTTTAGACTTTTGGAGGATTTTCAGACGTTTTTATTTTTTGAAAAATTAGTTTATAAACTAAAATTTCTGAGTGAGAATTGGGATTTTTAATTCAAGTTGTTCTTGACATATAAGGCTCTTTTATATGATAAATTTTCATATTTGAGGCAATTTTTATATAACAGTTTAAGGTTATTATTTGGTTTGCAGTCTGGAATAATCAGTTACAGAATTTCATCAAATTCTAAAAATACTTTCGTAGTTGTTCTCTCTTATTTATGTGAAAAATCTTAAGTGCATTAGATACCCTACACTTAACTCTACATGTTTGCAGTGATTTCAATAGAATTTGAAAACATAGTTTAATATAATTTGTCTAACTTTTGGGATCATTCAATGAGTCATTTTTTCTCCACTTAAATTAGGCTTTCTAATGGGTAGTTTATATTTCTTTCACATCATTACTATAATACTGTAAAATTTTTAATTTTAGTGTGAGAATTTATTGTTAAAATTTATGTTTACAATCTTATACTATTATTAGTTTTTCAGATTTGTTCTTAATTTAGATTTAAAGCTAAATAAATGTTGTTAAGCAAATGTCTATCTCAGTTTTCATCAGGGCCGTATCCAAGGGGGGGGGTTTAGGGGTTCAACCCCCCCCCCCCGAAATTTTGACATCAATTTTTATACTGCTATTTTTCTTGAAAATTATGTCTCACAAGGAGCAATCCTCTTCAAGTATAACCCAAAGGGTCTCAAAATGAGTCCCTACTTTTAAGGGTAAAATTTCCAAAATTTTTCTGGGGGAGGACCCCCAAACCCCCTCAAAATTTTGAAATCTATTAAGTAGGGTTTTTCCTTCAAACTTGTGTGATTTACAAGGAGTAATTCTCTTTGATGTAACCTAAAGTGTCTCAAAATGAGTTAAAATGCCACTTTTAGGGGCAAAATTCAAAAATTTTTCTGGAGTAGAAACCCAAAACCCCCCTCAACATTTTGCCATTTATTACAATATACCTTCTTTTTTACTTTGAAAATTCGGCCGCTTACAATGAGTGGTGCTCTTTGGGTGTAATCTAAAGGGTCTCAAAATGAGCTAAAACACTCTTTTCAGGGGCAAATTTCCCAAAATTTTTCTGGGGGAGGCCCCCCGACCCCCCTTTTACTTGGAATTCATATTGTTTTTACAATTTTTTAAATTTAGTGCATCAAAATTTCAATCCATTGTTGCCATCTAAAACTTAACGTATAAATAAGTACCCGTAAGGAGATACCTCAGAAAATATTGGAGTCAACCCCCCCCCCCCCCCGAAACAAAAGTCTGGTTACGGCCCTGGTTTTCATACTTTTTTTTGCCAATCTCATCCCTGTTTAATGTAATAAATATTTCCATTTAGGCGAGAATGATAAAATGAAGTCCACTCTAGAAGATGCATTAGAAACTCTCATGCTTAAAGAGCCTATTGTAGGTAAGAGCATTTGTTTTTTGTGTTATTGATGATCTGAATATAGATGAACCCATGGTAATATTATTATTGATCTGTATTTCCCCTCTTTTTCATTCCATAAAAATCCTAATAGGCTGGAATTTTATCAAAATCTTCAATTAGCAAATTAAAATGGTAAAGCTGAATATTGGTGCCTTGTGACTGGAATGTTTTTTATTAATAAAACCACAGTATTTTGGAACTCAAGCCATGATATAGATAAAATATTAGGCATAAGAAAATAGCTAGAAAACAGAGGAGCCAGAAGAGAAAAAATACTGATCATAAACTGGTTTATTATATTCGAAACAACCTATCCTAGAAAAGCCTTTGGTTGCAGTTGAAATGTCTAATATTTATCAACGACAATAGTAAGATATTCACCTTGAATAAATCAATGTAAACATTGATTAAGGGAGCCCATATACATGGAAATGTAAAAAACAGCAAGATCTTTCTGTATCTTTTTGTGTAGGTTTCAAAAACTGCAATAATATCTATCTTCATTAAAATTTTCTCAAGATTTATTTTACTAGACCTGTATTTCCTAACCAAGTGTTCACACAGTGTATTAAAAGAGTTTAGAAAAATAACAATGTCGTAATTTTAAATTGTGGAATTCTAAACCACCTGAGATTTTATATGCAGTAGTACTTGCTTTCAAAGTTTGCAACCTCAAGTTCACTTTTACTGTAGTTTATTCTCGATTGTTATTTGCCATGATTTGTTTTAACTATGGATTTCTATTTAGGCTTGGATTACATTGTTGAGTACAAGGATATTGTATCAAGTGATGGAGGATTTCCTTTTTTCTGCAATTTATGCAAATCTTCAATTTCAAGAAGCCTTATCATTGATCATGTCAAAGGGTTCAAGCACGGATTGAAATACTTGGTAAATAATTTTAATATTTACATCAGCAGGGCTCGATTTGAGACAGAATGTGCCAGAACAGCATTCCGGTTCCTCCCTTCAGGAATTGGAATGCTCCTTAACGCAATTATCCTGCTTGGGGATAACCCCATACACCTAAAAAAATTGCAGTTGTGGCATTTGTATTTCTAGAAATCGAGCTCTGCATTTAACACATTCATTAACACCCACATTATTTTTTGTGGAAATTGGAAAGTAGTCATGGATTAATTTTAAGTAAGATTTTTAAAAGAGTATTTCTAACAATTTGTCTAGCAATCTAAAAATATACCTCTGGGCACTAATGGGTTAGGTATCATGTTTTACATCTATAAGTTTTCTTCCTTTGATACATAATATTTTACTAGTAATATTGGCTACACCAGGGGTTCCCAAATTTTTCCAAATCGCAGCATCCTTTGGAGAACTAGAACTTTCTCACAGTACCCTGTTATACAATATGTATTGGGTGTATCATTATCTATATTTTTCTAATATTCATTGCATGATCATTAGGGTGTTTCGAAAGTCTATGATAAAATTTTTTTTTTTGGAATTTCCCAGATGCCCCTGCTTTAAGTTGTTACAAATATACTAAAACATTATTACCTGCAAATTTTCAGGTCTCTGGGACGATTTTTGACCCTCGCGCCCTTCAAAAGTAGGTTTCCCATTTAAAGTATAGGGAAAATATTGAAAATATCGTCATTTTTGGTTCTTTTCAATTTTACGAGCCTGAACGCAGTCAATATCGAATTAAAACCTATACATCATCTTTGGGACATTATTGCCTTAATCCTATCGGAAAAACATTCCATTACTGGGGGTAGTTACACGGGGGTGAAAAGCGAGCTTTCACCGAAAAAAGAAGCCGCCGCGGGTGCTGGTTATGCTCGCCGGCGTTTGCGGAGGGACCTGGATAAAAGCCTATTTAAGTGTTTATTGAACCTTTTTTCCAAGGTACCTCGTTCTATTCTGTTTCTATTAGTCTGGACCCCCCGAGGCCTTCATCCAGCTACCGCCGCAAGCGCCGGCAAGCATCCTCGTTTTTCGGTGAAAGCTCGCTTTTCACCCCCGTGTAACTACCCCCCAGTAGGTGCCATGGAATATTTTTCCGATAGGATCTTGAGGCAATGATGTCCCAAAGATGATGTATAGGTTTTAATTCGATATTGACTGCGTTCAGGCTCGTAAAATTGAAAAGAACCAAAAATGACGATATTTTCAATATTTTCCCTATACTTTAGCATGGGAAACCTACTTTTGAAGGGCGCGGGGGTCAAAAATCGTCCTAGAGACCTGAAAATTTGCAGGTAATAATGTTTTAGTATTTGTAACAACTTGAGGCGGGTGCATCTGGGAAATTCCAAAAAAAATTTTTGAAACACCTTAATGATCATATTAAAGACATTTTCCACCCTGTAAGCTATTTTATACCCTCCTTCAAAACTACTTGATAGCTGGGTATTTTCTCCGGACCAAGGAATACTTTCCTTATCAAAAGGCCTTATTTTGTAAATTATTTCAATTTACTGAACAGAGCACAGCACACTACTTAAAAAACATCCCTTACTGCAGGGTTTTGGGAACCTCTGGGGCTACACCTATGCTTTGTTTTTGCACTACTCATTCTGTGTCTTTCTTACAGAAAACAAAAAATGAAAATGCTTCTGAATATGTTTTAAATCATGTTAAAAACCAAGCAGAGAAAGAGGAATATGTTTACAAAGCTATGGAACATTTGCAAAAAACTCACGGAAAGGGTCAAGTGGTAGTTAAACTGAAATCTTCAGGTATTTTGAACTATTTAATTTATTGTTTTTGTGTAATTTAATATAATTTAATTTTCAAAAGGTGTTGCAAAGAATAGCACAGTAATCCACCTAAATTCAGTAGGTCTTCATTTTTTCTCCTTTCTCCCAACTTCCCTATTTTACTGAAATTCTCGCATTTTCTAGAATTTTCTCAATTTTCTGCTTTGAGCTAAAATTATGGCTTAATATGTTAATTTATTTTGGTAAATTTTCAGAGTTACTAAAACACTGGGGATGATCTTTCAGAATTAATGAAGACCTTAAAATAGTTAAAAAAGAAAACTTTTAAAAAAAAATTTCTTGGCATGTTGTCATATTAAGTTTTTAGTGGTGAAAGTAAATTGGCCCACGTTTTGGCAGAATACTCTCACATAAAAATATCACCTTTATTTTGATTTCTAAATTACAACTAGCCAAAAAAAATTTTTTTAAAGAAATTTAAAATTAAAATGTTTTTATGCTCTTATAAATGCAATTAAATGTTACCCTTTCTTCAAAGCATTAATATATATCAAATATTTAAGTTGAATTAAATAATTTCTTTTGGGGAATTGTTTATTATTTAATTTTGAAAGGTTTCTAGAAAAGTCCAATTTGAAGGAAGGTTGATTTATTATCACTTATGGAAACAACAAAAACCAGAGCACGTTTTCTATATAGCTCATTGAAATCAAATCTATTTCAACTTTTTCATTTGTTGACTAGTGTTGTACATTATTTAAGAAATTTCTATATTTTTAAAACACATTTTACATAAACAAAACAAATACCTACATTAGCTTAAAGTTATTTAGAAGCAAGATTTTCCTTAAAGTTTTACTTTTTTTGCTTTATTTTATACTTTATAATAACTAATAACATTTCAGTTGTATATTATTTGATGAATCAGAAATTTGCTCAAATGGGAATGTTTATGAACAATAGATAAATGAAAATCTTGATATGGTTTTGAAAAATGCACATCTTGTTTTAACCAAATAATGTAGTATTGTTCTTTTTAGTAATTGAGTAATATATTTATGTATCATTCCTGTGATTTATATGAACAAACTATAAAAGTCATGTTTTCAAAACTACGGTATCTAATGGGATATTTTATTCCACATTAAGATTGTTAGTGTTCGGCAACTAGTGGTCAAAAAGTAGTTAACTACTAACTAGTCTGGGAAAATCTAGTTGCAACTAGTAGTTAACTATTTTTTCCTAGGACTAGTTGCAACTAGTAGTTAACTATTTCCCAAAGTAGTTAACTACTAGTTAACTAGCCTATTTAATTTCATAACCTATTTTTTGCCCAAATTCTAATACATCTTTCTTATCTATATCACAAAAAACTTTATGCTTCGCTCAAAACGAGCCTTTATTTCTGGTTATGGTATTTGAGTACTCTACCATGACATTGTAGTTATAAATAGCAGTGTAATTTTTTGTATATTTTGATAAAAATTTTAAATATTTTTGAAATTTTAAACAAAACTTTTTTTTAAAGTAGTTGAAAATTTGAAAGTAGTTTCAACTAGTAGTTATTAAAAAAAGTAGTTCAACTAATAGTTAAACTAGTTTAAAACAAAAGTAGTTAAACTACTAGTTAACTACTAGTTGATCAGTAGTTAACTACTAGTTGCAACTAGTTCTAGTTAACTAGTGCCGAACACTTAAAGATTGCTTAAACCCTTTCAAACCTTGACCACCCAAGATTTCATCAAACCTTATAAAAATTTGGGGCTGCCAGAACAGATTGGTTAAGAAGTTGATCTGTTAAGTAGCATTATTGTCAAAATATTTCATAATACAATTTGGAAGTGTTAATTTTCTTTCCATCCACCTCTTATTTTTGCATTTTCTTCCTTGTCTTAATTTTTTTGCTATTTTATCTGATAATTTGCATATTTACATAGGTTTTTCCCCCATTTTTTAATCCCCTCTATCAATTATAACTGCAGTTGACTCCATTTAATATGTGATAACGGTCAATGTTATCAGTCAGGTAATGCTATCAAAACTTCACTTCCATTTAATTTAGTGTAAAATGCATCGTTTTAAAGGATAAACACTTAGCTTAATGTTTTCAAATTTGTCCATATTCCCTTCTTGAATATATATATTTAGAGTTTCCTTTCGAAGGTCAATTTTTACAAGCAAACATCTGCCTTTGCATCTGGTGGGGTTTTTCACTCACTGAAAGTTAGTATGAGTCAGTTGGACTGAATGGGTACTGTAGTAAGGTACGTCGAACCGCACTTATTTCAGCGGACCAAATCGTAATAGTGCGGAAAACTTGCCTACCCATAACAGTAACTCGTGTGTGAAATTTTAGCCCTATCAAATAATATCTTCTGTTCTGAACCTCGGCCTAAAGTTTTGACTTTTTACCAAAAAATTGCTATTTTGCCGTATTTCTTACCGTTCCGTGACCTCCTGATGAACAGAATTTTTTCAGGTGGTGTGGTAGGGGTCTAGGGGGACTTTTCCGTGAACCCCATCCTCATACCCCCCTTTCCCCCTACGCGGGCCGGGGTTTTGTGGGCGGGCGCGCTGCTCAAAATGTTGGCTTTCCCTCCAAACTCCAGCCCTGCGCCCGCCTTCGTTGCCAGTTTTCTACATCAAAACCTCACGTAAACCAATTATTTTCATAAAAGTGACCCAGAACCCACTGTTGAGAGGTATCTTTCCATCAGGATCCATGGATTTATAATTATTTTTTAAAATTTTCATTTACCTTAATACCTTTTTCACAAACTAGCATTTTTATTACAATCTGCTTTTTTACGGCATGTCTGTTGGTTAATAAACTCTGTTACAACTGTTCAAACCTGCCATTGGAAAAAAAAACTTATTTACCAACTGGAATAGCCAGGAGGATGTCTATGGTGGATGCATTTTGCGTCTAACTAGTGCTGTTATAAGCAGTCAGATTTTGTCAGTATTCTCCTTCCTTGATTTAAGATTGATTCCTATTCTTATTATAACATAAACATTATTTTACATATAAATGTGCCATGGATAGAGGAAAGAGTATAAAACCCCCCTGAAAATTGTGGAATGTGATTTGTGAAACGACCATTCCTTTAAAAACTAATCATATAAATTTGAGAGATATCATTCTATTCTCTGTTTAGTTCAAGCATAGTGCCCCCCTTATGCGTCGAAATATAGGGTATGGGGACAATAGCACACTTAGGAAGTAGGTAAATTAGTTCATGATCACACACCAGATGAAATTTCAGAGTGATATCTCGATCACTACATGTGGATTAGCAAAAGAGAAAAGAGGTAAAATTAACAAACATATTTTCATTGATTACCATATCTCACCTGTACCTCAACAACCGACGGAGGTTCTGGGCTCTGCCCCGTCTATGCCATGTACTTGCTCCTTACTGTATACTTTCCTCTATAGTTCAATACCATACTTCAGAAGTTTATCAAAGATGGTTCGCGGCATCTTTTTGATGATCTCTCGTACCTGATATTTACCTGTTCAGTATCGTGAAGTATTTGACAAATGCATTAAAATGCCATTTTTGCATTACCAGAAAACATCTTGCTAGGCATAACGACTCATGAGAGGAAATTTGTTAGAAAAAACTCCCTTAATAAGATTTTTTTGGCAAGAGAACAAGCAATTGGTTGTTCACAACTTAGGCAATTAGGCATAATAATGTTCTTACTTAGCATTTCCAAACTAAACGCTATTTTGAAAGGATAGATTAGGAAAGTGTTCATATAACGTTTCCACCAGTTCTTAAGGAACTGATACATTAGCTCACACAAAATATTTGTCGAGTGGGAGTTCTCGAAGTTCCCACCACACACCGTTACAGTGGAGAAAAGGGTACAGTTAATTACTAGTCCTTCCAGAAAGGTGTGTGGTTCCAGAGGCTTAGTGAAAGGGGGTTATATCCTTCGATAATCAGAATTTTCCTTTTTTTAAAATAGAAAACACTGAAGTTACTTTAAATTCCCCCTAAATTACACTATTCCCCTCCAGATTTTTTTACTGGCTATGCCACTGAGTGGTGCCTCTTGCTCGGAACGACTTCGTCAGATACTCTCTTAAATCAAGAAAAGAGCTGCCTCAGACAAAATCAGACTGTATAACAGCACTAATTAGACGCAAATCATCCACCATAGACATCCTCCAGGAAATTTCAGTTTGTAAAAAAAGTAGATTGTAATAAAAATGCTTGTTTTGTGAAAAAGGATTTATAAATGAAAATTTTAAAAAATAATTATAAATCCATGGATCCTGATGGAAAGATACCTCTCAACAGTGGGTTCTGGGTCACTTATATGAAAATAATTGGTTTACGTGAGGTTTTGATGTAGAAAACTGGCAACGAAGGCGGGCGCAGGGCTGGAGTTGGGAGGGAAAGCCAACATTTTGAACAGCGCGCCCGCCCACAAAACCCCGGCCCGCGTAGGGGGAAAGGGGGGTATGAGGATGGGGTTCACGGAAAAGTCCGCCTAGACCCCTACCACACCACCTGAAAAAATTCTGTTCATCAGGAGGTCACGGAACGGTAAGAAATACGGCGAAATAGCAATTTTTTGGTAAAAAGTCAAAACTTTAGGCCGAGGTTCAGAACAGAAGATATTATTTGATAGGGCTAAAATTTCACACACGAGTTACTGTTATGGGTAGGCAAGTTTTCCGCACTATTACGATTTGGTCCGCTAAAATAAGTGCGGTTCGACGTACCTTAGTACTGTAGGTCAATAATTTCTATATGGCTTTCAAGTGAGTAGCAGTTAACAACTTGTTGAGAAATTGAAAAAAGATTTGTGAAAATATCATTATTTTTCTACCCTTATGAAAACTAGAAACTTGCAAAATGGATGTTCCTGCATTAATGTGAAATGTGCTAATCCTTTTTTCTTCAAAATAGTACACAAAAAAGCAAAACTTTGTTCTAAATGACAATATTGGGCAACATTATTATATTAAGGCAACCAGTGGCAGCTCGTGAGTTGATAAACTGGGGGTTCACACCCATTTTATAAAATTTAAAATTTACACAAGATCTAGAAAGAGAAGGATGTTGGGCCAATGCATAAAAAAAATTATCTCTCTTAGGAGAGTAGTTTTAAATGCCTAAATTCTTCACTGCATGCGCTTTTATTTTGAAAAAATATGCATTTAATGGAAATAAACAAACACTTATGAATATATTCATTTCATTTTTTTATAATACCATTGAGGGGAAAGTCATAATACGTATCCATAACATTATACCTAACAAACACCTTTTATAATTATTAATTATTAAAAATTAGTTGATATGAAGATTATAATTGTCTTTTCAAAAAGTGCTTTTCTCATTTTCTAATTAGCCGAAACAATCCAGACCACAAAAAAAACAAGCTGAGCTTCAAAAACGCAAGCCTCGGCACACAAAATCTGTGCTAGCAGGAATCCAAATTGCGAGGCCGTAAGCTTAAAATTTCCCCGGCAAGCAGTCGGGGTTTCTTCGGATTCTCAAATTTTTTACGCTTACACGTGCGAAAAAGGAAAGAAAAATAAGAGTTCATTCTTTTTTCGATTTCTTTCGCGTTTCCCGTAGTAAATTTTTCTTATTCAATAGAGAAGGGGGGGGGGGTGAGAAACATAATTCTGAGTATAAAAAAGAAATTTAGAATATATTTCCATTGATATTTATTTATCTTTATATTCGATTTTTGTTCTACTTTTTCTGTGGGTGTTCACGTGCTCCTGTGCTCCTATGGACGAGCCACCACTGAAGGCAACATTATTTTTTAAATGTTATTCTCTCTTTGTGTGCCATCGTTATAACTTGGTATCACAACTATATTCTCACTGTAAATTTTATTTCTCAATCGACAACCTTTCTCTTCCAGAAGGAAAGCAGTCACCATTGCAGATTGGCTTTGGAAAAATACCTTCTAAGTAAGATCTTTTCTTTAAATTTCATTCAGTTGCATTGTTAGTGTTTTTATCACTGAAGTCAAGGTTCTTTTAAGTGTTAGATTGATGCAAAATTTCCCTAGACAATTTCCGTTATTTCTCTTACAGTGTTGGCAGTCCTATTTCAGAACTGGAGGAATCTTCAGTCGTGAAGCCCCTTACTCTTGCTAAAATTGATGAAATGTCCCGAGACTCGAACATGGATGGTGCTGGTTCCTTGAACGAAGAAAATTCATCTTGTTCTTCTCAAAGAACCCAAGAAAGTTCTGCCAGCAAAGAACCCAAAGGGAAAGATGATGCAAATGATCCACCTATTGTCGAGACGGATAAAAAGGTCGATGAGTCTGAGGAAAAGGTTACAGAAAATGTAACTTCGCCTTTAGTTTCCAAAAAGGATCTAGAAATTAGTACCTCCAATACTAGCTTAGAAAGCAAGTCTTTAAAAAGACCAGCCGATGATCAGCTAGTTAGTGGTCAAGTCAAGATGCACAAACCTGAAGTTGTAGAAAATTTAGATTCAGGAGATGATTGTGTTATTGAAGAGGTCCGACTAAGTAATTTCAATGTTGCCATTTTGGATAAGTTGGTAAGTGTGAAATGCTAATTTTTTTATTGTTTTTGAAAGTTTTGATATCTAGAATACATTGATCATTTTGTCTCCAATAGTTTTAATTGGGGGGTTTTTCTCTGTTTATTTTTTCTATAAATTAGTACTTTTTTTTTTTGCAGACTCAGTGCAGTATCTCTAATGACGAAGAAGCGAATGTGGTCGGAAAAGTTGTTGAGACCTTGCTGA
This sequence comes from Tetragnatha montana, assembly GCA_963680715.1. NCBI lineage: Eukaryota > Metazoa > Arthropoda > Arachnida > Araneae > Tetragnathidae > Tetragnatha > Tetragnatha montana. The sequence goes on along the minus strand of OY796681.1, from coordinate 52,059,534 downwards.
AGCTGTTGCTTCAGTATAAGTTACGGCATATTGCTAATGAGGACATGATGGTATGCATTTTTTATATTTTTCTTATTTAAAGGCTGGTTTTTAGAAGTTTTGTTTGTATGCTTTCATTTCTAATCAGTGTTCTAATCATAAATGTGTCTAGTACCGTAAAACAGGGTGAATCGGAACACTTAGTTTTTGCTTTTAATTCCCTTGCAAATTACTGTCAGGGAGAATTAAGGTTATAAGTTTTAAGGATATAAGCTATTAAACTTAGGCAAAGAAAATGCCAGAAGTTATTTGTAATTAGTATTACGATTAATTTAGTGTTTTGGTAAAAAAGCAAGATAAAAGCTGCAATGCAATGTCCTATTTAATATTTGTTATGTCTCTATAGTACATTTGTGTCAAGGGCAAAATCTGGGAAGGGAGCTATGGGGGTGCAACCTCCTTGAAGTTATATACCACAAAAAAATTAAATAAATTTCCAGGATTTATGAAACATTCTTTCACTATTTGGATATTAATCTCCTAATTTTATGGGAAAAGGTGATAATAAAGCATTTCAGAAGTTAATTGAGGAAAATAACTTGGTTTTTGAAAAGTTAAAGTTTTTAGGATATTAGCCTCCCAACACCACAAAATAACATAATAATATGAGCATGTATTATGTGTTTTTAATTACTTCTAATCAATATGTAGTGTATGTGGATTAGGATAAAATAATATATTTAAATCCTAATAAAACAAGAAAAAGTTCTCTGTTTTTAAATTTATTTTTTAGTTAAATCGAAAGATAATTTACTTTAATATTGAAGCAATCCTGGCAAATTTATTAGGGATGGGTTAGGTAATCAAATTAGGTATGTTGATAAGTCAATCAATCAATCAAATTTATTTACAACAAGACACATAAAAAACATACACACAAGAAAAATAATAATAAACATTGATTACATGGCTATCCCAAAGGAGCAACTGCTCGTCCATGGGTAAATGGCATATCTAGTATATTAAAAAGTATTAGTCAATTAAAATGTACTATTTATACAAATAATTAATTTAGACTCCCTGTATAAGCATTAATTTTTAACCCTTTAAGACTGAGTCAGTATGAATGTGCAAGTGAGGCTGTAACTGAGGTTTTAGTTTTTCAATTGGTTTTATGTAATAGATACCAGCAAAATTTTTCAATTCTGGTTTTCAGTCCAGTCTTAAAGGGTTCAGAAAAACTTGTTTCAGTTTAATCAGTTTTAAAGGGTGTTAGCTCTTATACTCATTCAGTTTGACCCTTAAAAGTTTTTCTCTTTACCAATTATTCGTACGTAAAATTCAGAATATTTATTATGAACCGACATATATTAAAAAAAAAAAAACTCTTTCGTCTTTATTTAGAGACTTATCTCCGAAGTCCAGTCCAGACCTTTCCAAACCATGGGAAAACTCCAGGAGCTGTTGAAGCTCCAACAATCCCAATCAGGGACAGAAGACGACAAGCTCAGGTTGAACTCTGATTTTAGTATAAGAGGTAAAAATCTTGCATTTTCACCAGATAACGCCAACGCCGCGCAACCCACAGTAGCTTCGCCAAACCTAACACAGCCACCGGCTAGCGCAACAGCTACTGATTCGAGCCCAGCCCTGCCACAACCAGTGCAACAACACCAAGGGTTACCTCCGTATCCTGGTGGTTCACCGGGTAATGTAAACCCCTCACCTAACACAGCTCCTCTGCCTCCTCTTTTGGGGGAGAAACCCCCTCCCCCTCCCCTTGAGAATCCCATTCCTCCACCCCCCTTGCCCCCACTCGGCAATAACATCTCTGCCCCACCCCCCTTGCCTCCACTCGGCAGTACCATCCCTACCCCTCCCCCACCACCTCCCCTCCCCCCTGAGCCACCCCTCTCCAGACCCCCTCTCCCCCGTTCCCCATCCAAGAACAACATTCCCTTGCCTCCCCCCAATCCAACAATGAAGAGTTCCATCCTTCCCCCTCCTCCCCCTCCCATGGCCCCTGCTGCTGCTATGGGATCTTCCGCCGCTTTCCTGCCCAACCCTTACCACATGTATGCTGGGCAGCACCACGGTGCCATGATGGCACCCATCGGTGGCATGATGGGTAGCATGATGCCTCCTCACTTCATGCCGATCCCGGCCGGGATATTGCCCGACCCGACGCAGAGTCACCAGACCCCGGCGAGACTCCTGCCAAACCCGGCGTACTCCGAGAGAGCGGCGTTGCTGGCTTCCCATCACCGCTACGCACTGCTGCAGCCACCGCCGTTGCCACCTTCGTGAAGAAATTTTGAGCGTTTGTCTGCGACGAGGTAAATCCACGTTTGTTTGACGAGACGGGCCGGTCTTTGTCGTAGATTGTCCGTGTAGTGATTATGCATCAGTTCAGACATTTGACAAAGGTATGATAATAATATAGCTAGTAGTGTTTCCCTGGTTGGTTTCGTCGTCTTTTTAATGAGTAATTTATCGTTGTTTCATACTCAACTCTGCCCTTCCTTGCCTTTGATGTTTCAGAAAGCTATCTTATGCATGATTTAAATTCAACTTGTATTTGATTGCTGTATTTTTATTTTTCCCAAAAAAAATTAGTCCATTAGTGGAAATTTAATGGTAAATACTACCCTGTGCGGAAACTATTCAAGCAAAGGTCAGAATATTGAACGCCTTTTATGTTTCAGAAAAACGTGCATCAATTTTATCATCCGGCTATCATGATTTAAATTCAACTCGTATTTGATCGCTGTATTTTTATTTTTCCCCTAAAAAAATTAGTCCGTAAGTGGAAATTTGATGGTAAATACTATCCTGAAAACTATTCAAGCAAAGGCTGGAATATTGAATTAAAGAACATGATAATTCTGTAGTGTTATTGAAGAACTGTGTATTACCTAATTAATTGATCTTCAAAATTAGATCACTGTTAATAAAATGATTTTTTTTTGCGAATATTAATAAAAGAAGGGGACATTCTCGCGTCAGCTGAAAATTTCCTTTAAGGATGATCAACAGGGGTCTGTTTAGAAGAAATTTGGGTCCGTTTTCGAACCATTCACAAAATATTTTGGCTTAAAAGTAGACTTCACAAAGTATTTAGCCTTTAAACGGATACTTTACCTAAAGTTCTGCTTCTGCTATTCCCACTTAGTATTTTTTATAGTGCTAGTCACACATGCATTTTTAAAACTGCAGCTCTTTTAAAAACATAGTTTTGTGATTTTTCACAATACTACAAGTAGGGAACACTATTTTCACAAATTAGGCAGCTCCTGACAGAAAAAAAAATAATTTAACATTAACCTCTAAAATTTCGATTTGCACAAAAACAGGACCTTTTACAAAATTCTGGACAGACCCCTTGTCAAATAAAGCAGCTGTTATTAATTTTTGTTGTACTTTAGTGTGTCAAGAAAGAAATGAGAATACCATGTATGAGACTTTGAAACATCTGCATTTCTTGTAAAAAGACCAAGAAAAAGTTTATTTGTTATACTTAACTAAGACAGATAAATAATGACTTGATCTATCTATGCAAAATGCAATTTGTATGCTATTTAATCTTGTGATTGTAAATTTTAGTTTCATTTGATATGTATTACTAAATGTAGGAAAGTAAAAACAATAATGATAAAAATATTTTTCTCATTTAGTTTTTTATTGTTTTTTTTTTATTATGAAAATTGTACACAATCATTTTAGACATTTTTGTTGAAGGCTAGGCTGCTCTTCATTGTTCTCTGATTAGTTGAATTTATGTAAATATTCTGAAAAAAATCATTGATTAATAAAATTATTACTCTAGACTTGAAATTTGTTTTAGAAAACTCTGATTTCTTGTAATCAAAATCATTTATGCTAAACATAAACTAGTTATCTTCTACTAAATATTGAGTTTAACTATTTAAAAACATTATAATTTAAGGTTTCTAACTATGTGGGAATAATAAGATCATTTAATGAATCCCTGAGTAAGTAACAAAATTATAAACCTGATAAAGAAGATTAATATTAGTAAAAATGTATTTATTTGTATTGCAAAATAAAGCGGATGAATTGAATGGAATTTTTAGTAAAATTTTGGATTTTATTGGGAGGGGGGAGTTTTTCTTGACTGCCTTGTTAAGAAAAAACTTGAAGTATTTTTGTTGAAGACATTACACCTCTTGGCGTCTACATGAAGATAGAAATTTACCATTGATAAAATTTTAAGAAAGGTAAGCTTGTTTTGTTATGTTTCATAATTTAAAAAGTAAAGAAAAAATTCAATATTATATTTTATTGCAATAGTGAATAATTTTCAGTGATCTGGAAAGTTAGAAATACCCTTGGCTATCAGTTTTAAAACAGGGTAATTCCATTACACTGAAAAAGGTGATTGAACCTTCAACTAACTTTAATTGGTCTTTTGCCCATTTTTTAAATTGTTATTAATTTATATGTTTTTAAGTTTAGTGACAAAAATGTCTTAAATTTATTTACTTGGAAGGTGTAAAACACATGTTTATACTTCAATACTTTCCTTATGTTGGTTTAAGAAGTTATAAATATGGTTTATTGTATTAATTATGTGGTTTTCCCTTGTTTAAAGTATTAAAAATACTTTTCTTGTGTTATAAAATATTTTTTTTTTCATTTTAGATCATTATTGTAAAGCTTCTGATGATCATCTACCCAAAGTTCTTCAGCGTATTGAATACAGCATTTCTATTGAAAGAAAATACAACCTATAGTTCTAATTCCAATATAATATTTCTGAAGTCTGTGTGTTTGTTTGAATTGTGTGCTCATCATAAAATAAAAAATAAAATTTTTATAAAACTCTGTACAGCTACATGTATTTTAAAAAGTGACTATAAATAAAGCAAGGTGAATTGAATGAATAAAAATTAATGGGTTAAGAAAATTCATTGTTCAAACATGAAATTTTAGAAAAAAACTTTTGTTTTCAAAATATTCATATTTTTTCTTTTATAAATCAAGATTTTTTTTATTGTGTACCTCTTTCTGCATTCTCGACAGCAACATTTCCTGACTCTATGACGTCACTAACAAACCAAGTAGTTCCCAGTGTGGTGTCTGAATTTTGAGTGAAATGAAGAACGTCATTTTAAAAAATATGATTGTTTTGTTAAACCCATGTATTTATAGGGTCTTTTTATCATAATTGTGTACCAAAACTCCTCCTAGCAACCCAACAGGCTTTCTGTTTACGCAGTTTCTGCTTCCGGGTAGTGACGTTATAAGGTCAGGAAACGTTGCTGTCGAGTATAAGCCTTTGCAAGCTATCCGCTAGCAGTCTTCATAGGCTGCATCTGAAGTCAATTGTTCGCACTTTAAAAGTACACATTTTGATACTTTAAGCCTCTCTTCAATCATTTTGCTTCCAAAAGAATCCAGTGCATCAGATATTTAAAAACCACTGGTGTAAACCAAACCCGCCCATTTGCACCAAAACATATAATGACAACAACGGAAATATAATAACTAAAAGCGTATGGTTTATTAATTTTATAAAGGCTTTCATATTTTGCACACATCAAATATTCTAAAAATAAATTTTTAGTTATTTTTTTAACTAGATATACATTTTTAGGAATTTTAATTTAATTTACAAATTAGTTTCACTCCTTCAGGGTCTTATCAATGTGTAATTTTTCTAGACTTAAATTATGCTTTCTAAAGTATAGTTCTTATTCAGGGTTCCCACTGGTCAGGGAACACCTGTAAAAGTCAGGGAATTATAATTTCACCTAAAAAGGCAGGGAAAATTGCTCATTTTGGCCAAAAACCTGGAAAATCATACAGAATACCTGGAAAATGAATAATTTTTAATGTTTGGTGTCAATTTTGGCTTTAGAAAATGGGGGGAAATAGACCATTTATTAAAAATATATGTTCATAAGAGCAAGAAATATCTGAAAAATGCCTTAAATAGCCTGGAAAAGTCGGGGAATTTTATTTCTGAAATAGAGTGGGAACCCTTCTTATTACTCGTAACTCTTTATTATTAGAATTTTCAATTCTTAGGAGCAAAAATTTACTGTTGTAATTAATGGTAACCATTTTTAGCCAGTTTTCAGATTTTTATTATTGTTTTTTAACTACCCCTAAAGCTAAATATTATTGAGCAAACTTTTGTGAAGTTTTCAGACTGGGATAATCTAGATCAGTGGTTCCCAACTCAAATAAGTCTACGGACCACTTCACTTAAATTTGAACCTCCTGCGGACCATCTGTATCCCCAACTTTATCTTTATAAATTTAACCTCTTTTCAATGCACTCACTCCCCCACAGAGGGTCTGAAGTTTTACTTTTTTCTTAAGTGAGGGAAACCGAGTCTGAAATATATGTTTCTTAATAGAACTTAAAATCAAATAACCTAAACTTAAAAGATAAATTAACATTACTTTAATCATAACAGCATTTTGTATCCAATGAGGGAATTGCACGTTTTTTTTTTAATTTTATTATGATAGAGGATGAAAATCCATGAAAAATGACGTAAAAATTATTGAAATCGGAAAACTATTCCCCAAGATATTAATTTTTAAAATGTCGTTTCCAGTATTGGCGGGAAAAACAGTAATTTCGTTATGGCTGCTGTGTGACACAGCGCTTGGACCCGCTATGTTATTGTATGCTTAGCTTGCTTCATTCTGCTATTCTTCACAAAGTTTTAACTAAAAAACTATGATATTTTAAAGACACATACAAATATTTTTTATAAAAAGATTGGCATTTTGTTTTTCAAAAAATATTAATTGGTTTTGGAATTATTAGGATTCAAAGTTTAAATATTTTCTTTTTCTGGCCGTTCACTAGAGAAACAGGCGAGTTTTATGCGTGTTTTGGTTTTATGATAAGTCTGATTTCTTTTATTTTCAACAATTCACTAGTTTCGACGGCGCTGTGACGTCAAATCCCGTTTTTTGATCACTTTACTAGTGTTTTGACAAAAATAAAATCGAATTTTAAGTTATTTAAAACATATTTTTGAACTTTAAAATCTGATATTTGAGAGTTTTAAACTATAACGTATCAATAAAGTGTAAAATTAAGCAAATCCCTCACCTATGCAATTCCCTCATTATTAAAAAATATACCTTTTATAAGAAATTTCTCTGTTTAAAAACTTTCGGACTTCAGGCAAAAAAATTTTCCATACAGATGGGTTTTTTTACACCGATGTTTTTTTCACTACTTCTTAGATTGTGGGATAAGAAAAACTGTATTTTAATTTCCACACATATGTTTTGGATAGGTTTATATTCCTTCTCACCGACCACCTGTAGGGAACCACTGATCTAGATAAATTGTTCCACTTCAATATAACATTCAATTTTTAACATTGTTTAGTTTGAACACGGCCTTAACAGCCCGATGAACTTATCTTTATTACATACTGACACCGGCCGTGTAGGCATACATAATTTTTAGTGTTCGGCACTAGTTAACTAGAACTAGAACTAGTTGCAACTAGTAGTTAACTTGTAGTTTAACTACTTTTGGTTTAAACTAGTTCAACTATTAGTTGAACTACTTTTTTTAATAACTACTAGTTGAAACTACTTTCAAATTTTCAACTACTTTAAAAAAAATGTTTGTTTAAAATTTCAAAAATATTTAAAATTTTTATCAAAATATACAAAAAATTACACTGCTATTTATAACTACTACAATGTCATGGTAGAGTACTCAAATACCATAACCAGAAATAAAGGCTCGTTTTGAGTGAAGCATAAAGTTTTTTGTGATATAGGTAAGAAAGATGTATTAGAATTAGGGCAAAAAAATAGGGTATGAAATTAAATAGACTAGTTAACTAGTAGTTAACTACTAGTTGCAACTAGTCCCAGGAAAAAATAGTTAACTACTAGTTGCAACTAGATTTTCCCAGACTAGTTAGTAGTTGGTAGTTAACTACTTTTTGACCACTAGTTGCCGAACACTAATAATTTTATGTTCACTTCATGAAATATCCAATATCCTCTTCCATCTCTTTTTGTGGGTTCTCTCTGGTGTGGGTCTTTCTAATATTTTTCTTTCCTTCTTTATTTTTTACTTATAATAAAGTTACTGACTATGGTTTGTCGATTTTCTCTACCTTATTAACAAGTTATTAGGCCTGTATGAGGAGGATTGGAAGTCCAATTTTACCCTGAAAGACAGCACAATCATATTTACAAGTTTCATCTGGTTGGTAAGTTACATTTTGACCTTAAATCCATTTTTGCATGTTCACACACACACAAGTAAACTTCTCACTATAGCATCAAACACAAAAAATTTCGTTCTTGTTTCAATAACACTTGAAATTGAGTAGAATAAAATATTCTGATACTTTAACTCAGTCATTCAAAAATATACCAGTATATCCTCCACTCTGTTTAATGACATTCAATAAATGGTTTTTATCTGAAATATGCATAAGAATTTTATGCATCTTATGAATACTGTGTTTTATAACTCATAAATAACTATTTCTTCTACATTTTTTATCGTGTATATTGCTCATGCAGTATACACATATAACATTTGTCTTTAGTGCACTATCCGCTTTTGGATCTGAAACTTGATACACCTCCTAAGTATTTTGCGCTCTCAATTGTTAATAATATTAAGTACAGTAGTACAGTCGACTTAGCTTAACATGATCACATTTAATGTTATCAATTGGATAAAATCTTCAAAATTGACCAGTCCCAATCACTCCTTTTTAACTTAATGAAAAATGTATCATTTCATTTGATCTCTCAACAAGTTGGTTCATGCAATCTATCATCATCCTTCTATCAAAACTATCATCATCCTTCATGAAAAAATGCCCTTTTTCCAGTTTTGAAAGTTAATTTTCAAGCAATCATCTGCCACTTTTTCTTCTGAAAATCAGTTGCACTGCTCTGGTCAGCTCTGGTTTTAGGGGGGGAAATATTGGTTTCTCGAAATAGAAAGTAAAGATAATTGCAGGCATGTTATTTTTTCCGTTAATTTTAGAGAGTGATTATCGGAATTCCGATTTTTTTTTTTATATATTTCATATTCCGCTTAAGTGTTTGCGAAATTAATTTTTCGAAGCTGGGAAAAAATCGGAATATTTCGCTTCCTTTTAAAAATTTCCATTTGATTTTGAAGCAAGTAACGTCATTTGAAGGTAATATTGAATCAGTTCTATTTTCGGAAAATGGCGGAGTGAGCGGGTCAAATGGTCCTCATTTGCGATTTTTTTTTTTTTTTTTTTTGCGCACTTTGAAAATTCGTGGGAGGTCCGGTGCAGACATAATGTGTACCAAAACGAGTTAAAACCCTGTTTTCTTAGGGTAAAATTTCTGAGGGAGGATCCCTTGACCCCCCTTCGGTATTTGAATCTTGAGTACTCACAATTCTTTTTAGATTGAGTTAGTAAAATGAGAATCCTATCTAAAAAAGTTAGTTGTATTAAAAAGCTAACTTATTGTATGGGAAGGGGCTTAGGAATATTTTGGGCCCCTCCTGAAATAATTTTTTATATATACCACTGTAACTAATCTTCTAATCTAGACTCTTCTAAACATTTTCACATAATTTCTTTCTTGAGCAATCACATTCCTGTAATTGTAAGAGAGACTTTGATCTATGCTTGTGCCTTGTGTTTGGCGCGGAATGTCCGATATAGGGACCTTGCGCCATAAAACCCAAACCAACCAACCAAACATGCTTGTGCTGTTAAAAGGATATCACATGCAGTCCATGTGCAGCACTTCGTAGATGCCTCTGCTTTGAAGTTTTGTTGCTGTCAAAAGTTTGTATATTGGTATTTAAGATTATTGTGAGTTGTGGTGGTATTAGTTAAAAGACAAATTAGAATGGAGGAGAAAGGATTTGAGCTTAAATGAAAATAGATATTCTGGATTGCTTTGATAAATTAGCTTAAAAGAATTAAAGAAATGCTGCAGCTCAGCTAGGTATTTCCGTATTCCCTTCTCTGAACTGTCATTAATTTTATACGTATGTTCTACTCTTATATTTTTCTTTAAAAAATTAAATTGCAAAATACATGTTTTTGTACTTTAACTTAACTTTAACAATGTTTTGTACTACATTGTTATGATTTCAATTCAAACACTCTAGTTATATTGTTTGCCACTTGATATTATCAAATCACTTATTTTTATCAATCACATATCTTCAGTCTTATCTAAGCCAAAGTTGATCGTATTAAGCAAAGTTGACTGTACTACCAAAACTCTGAAATTCGTTTCAAAGTAAAATTAACCTTCTATTTATTCTCTTTTGAAAAAGTTTCTTTTTTGATAGATTAACTTTAGACAAAAAACTCACAGTCAACAATTTACATTAATAAAGTAAGTGCTTTATGCACATGGACTTTTGATTGGCTTCATTTTTTATGTGTTCAACTTTTCTTCCTCTACTCTAAATAAGCAGATGTTTCTCTTTTGTTAAAACTGTCATTGTTTTCTATATTAAAAAAAATAAAAAAATCAGATATTAGCATTTTCTGTCATGGTCATTGAATGATGATACTCATTCAATGAACAGATTTTTAGGAAACTGACAAGATATTAATCCTGAAATCTGTTTTTATTTCTGCGAAGAAAAGGACCCTTTTATAATTCAGAAAGTCATGTATTTTCAAACCTTTCTGGTTGAAAATTTTCTTTGTAAACAGTGGAAATCTTTCTTGAAAAAAATTTTTGTTCAATGATGAACTTGAACAAAAATAAATTATCTAAAAGCACATTCAAAATCATGTTGAATAATATTTAAGTCATATTCGGTTATGAGATTTCTCTGAAAATGAAAGTCCATTTTAAAGGGGTATTAATAGTATCTTTATGTTTTTAACAAATTAGAATTTTGACAGGGTGTAAAATTAATATATTGTTTTCTTTTGCGACTACCGTTTTATTCGTTTGTGGCTACTCTAACCATACAAATTCACTCCTACATAAAGTATTTTAAATCTACTATTTTTCTGGCGGGTCTGATTTTCGATTTAATATGAATGATTCAATTTAATATGCTTTCTATCATTTAATAATCATCAAATTATATGTATATTTCGGGCCTTCTTAACAGAAACTATTAGAGCGGATTTTTTTTAAATTAAAAAGTATGAAATTCTTAATTTTTTGCAGATGTGTTTAAAAAAATACTGGGTGTTTTAATACTCCAAACAATACAGTTTGGGGGGGGGGTTTCATCCATTTTAAAAGGTTTACAGAATAATACTTGTTATTTTTATGTTCTTAGGTTAATATTTTTAACTTCGGTAACTGTGCTCTTCAGGGCCATTTCTTCATATTAGAAAAAGAAAAAAAATTGCAAGAATTGGAGGTGTTTGCTGCAACAATGAGTTAACTCTTCTGGAATGGATATCTGTAATGCCGTTGCTTTTTCTATCTTGTACTTTGTTTTGCGGTAAAAAAAAATAGTGACCATAGTCACCAACCCAGTTATACATTGCCGAAATAGCACTAACTTGGCGACTATACGTTTGCTGTCACCAAAGTGGCGTCTTTTGATATGGATTCTGATGTTGCAGCAAACTCTTCATGCTATTTGAACTCATACACTTAGGACCAGTGTTATTCCTAGGATTTTTTTGGAGGAGTAAAAATACTCCTTGACTTTTTTAGGAGGAATAAAATACGGAAATAGCATAAACTACATATACAGAGACAAAATTTCTATTAAAAACGCTTACTTTTTAATGGACAAAATCAAATTGAAAAAAAAAAAATGAGGATGCTATTTTGGGTTTCAATCAATCAAACTCCCTAAGCATCAGAACAATAAAAGAAAAAAATTACTATATCTGTATGAAAACACAATTAAAAAGTATGATAATTAGGATGCCGTGGCTGAAGGTTTAAGCTAACCTTTGTGAAAAATTCCAAGAGTGAAAATACTCCTGAATAGTTTTTTAAAGAGTAATTCCGATTTTCAAGGAGTGAAATACTCTCTCAGAGGAGTTAAAAATATCTTTGCTTGGGACCTTTTCTTTTAATAAGAAAATATTTTCCATTCTCGGCCTCAGGCTAACCAGCTAGCTAAAGATATCGACATCAAATAGTTTGTGTAACTCGGAACCCCCTAAGGTCTTCAGGGGCCTCAAAAAGGACGATTTTTTTTACTGAAGCCATCTGTTTAATCTAAATCGGGGTGACCGGTGGCCAAAACGTGGCGCATTGGGCGAATAATAGGGACGCATTCAGTCAATTAATTGATTTCATTCGAAAATAAATTAAAACTGATTATCTCTCAGCGGTCGTTCAAATATTACGTAAGCACCCAAGGGGGGAGGGGGTTTTCTATTTGCTTATTTTTCCTGCCAAGGGGAGTATGAGTGATGCTTACGTAAGATGTTATACAAACACTGCATTTTCGAAAATCTCTTGTTTCTTGCATAATTAATTTCAAAATTCAACGGAACTAGGAAAAATATTTTAAGCATTTTTCACGAGGAAAGTTTTAACGATAGTTTATGTGTTCATGAAGAACAATTAATTTTAGAAATCTAAGCATTACTAAAGATTTTGTACAAAAATAGATGAAAGGGGGGTCTGGCAGTTTTCTTACGTAATTATGAGAGGCGGGTTTGTGTTTTGCTTATATTCTTGCTTACAAGGGGGGGGTCAAAAATGACCAAAAAATTGCTTGCGTAATATTTGAACGGCCACAGCTAAAAAACAATGATTTGATTCTTATAGATCAGAGTGAATGTGCTGTGAATAGCAGACATTTCGGAGCCGTTTTCAGGTTTTTGGTCAAGAAGAAAACTATTTTCACATCTTTTAAAACCCGTAAATTTGCGTGAAACCCATAATAAGACGCATTTGAACTTCTCTGATTAAAACTTTCTCTGATTCTCGGACACCTCTGATTTAAACCTTTTACTTATTTGTATCATTCCCAATTCTAAAATATACCTTTCGAGTTCTGCTTGATTTTGACGTAAGAAGCATTGCATAGATCTTAAACAAAAGTTCATATTCAGTATATTTTATACTGAAGTATCAATTTAACTTATTTGACAAAATTTCACTATAAATTACAGTGAAATTTTGTCAAATAAGTTGCAGGGTTCCCACGTGTCAGGGAAAATTGCTAATTTTGGCAAAAACCTGAAAAATCATACAGATTACCTGGAAAATGATAAAGTTTTAATATGTTTGTGTCAAAATTGTGATTCTAGAAAGTAAAGACTATTTATCGAAAACATATGTTAAAAAAGTAAGAAATACTCTAATAATGCCGTGAATTGCTAGGGTTTTTTTTACCAAAAAATCTTCAAAATTGACCTGGAAGAGTCAAGGAATTTTATTTCTAAATTGAGTGTGGGAACCCTGTATAATGTAGAACTTCCTTTCTCTCTCTAAAATTAATTAGATTGCGAATAAAATCGCTTTTTTTAAGGCCTTATGAATGAATTAAGAGGACCTAAAAAGCCCTATTTAATTTTTGGTTCAACAAAAGGAGTAGGAACCTCTATTGGGGACCTTTTTTATACCTAGTAGTACAGGTTTCTATTAACTGATGTTACAGTTAGGGTTTCTGATTTCCCGGTGTTTTTGTCTTCCCGGGAAATCCCGGGAATTACAAGATCATTCCCGGGAATTGATTAAAATTTTAAACTTCTTCGTTAAAGTTATTTTTAAACATCAAAATTATTTGAAGGTTCCTAGGGTGCATTAATATTTCTTTAAAAAGGGATTCAATTTGAGTAGTATTGCTATACTAATTAGTTTTAGACAAAAAATATTTTTTTATGATTCCAGGAAGGATTAAAATCTAATAAAACTGAATACAAGTTTTTGACAAGCATAGAAATTGTTGCCAGGCCTGGCAATAATTTCTCTGGAAAATACTTTGGCATTTCCCGGGAATAGTTTTAAATTGAGAATTTAATAACATTATTTTTTCCGGGAATACATTTATAATATTTATTATGAATATCCTTATCTTGGTATCATTATTTTATCAAGTCAAAGATATACTTTGAATAGGTAACTTTTGAGCAAAATATTACTGTTAGTTAATAAAATTTGAAGTATTAATATTTCTCAGTAAACTTAAGTATAAATTTAAAGTCCAATGATTAATATTTCTAAGTAAAAAGATGTAACGAAATTTTTATTTCCTTGTAATATTACCATAAAAATGAATTTTCTTATTGATTTTGACTTTTTTCATTTCCCGGGAAATAATCTTATTTCCCGGGATTACAAAATGTATGAAAACTTAGCTTTTTCCCGGGAAAGAAACCCTAATTACAGTTGATGGCCATTGCGGCAACATAAAGCAGATCCGGGGGGATTCAGAAGCCTTTCTAAAAGAGATGCATTGATTATATTGTTTGTGTGCTAACTAAAATAAAGAATTTTTTTAAATTGAAAAAATAAATCGTCTCTACGGAATTGACGTCGATGAGGGGTTTCTCTGATGCTCCATTTTCAACTCCAGAATTATAAATGAAGAGTGGCATCAGTGCATGAAACAAGGGAAGAATTCTTGACTGATTATAATGTTCCCGAGATTCTCTCTTTAGTACAAGTGATAAAGTCACTTCTGTACATGTAGACTACTATTTATTAAGGATTATATCTATTGTTTGAAATAAAAATATTCTACCTTGTCTGTGAATAAAAATTTGCTTGCCTGTGTTTTGTTATTGCCTATTCAAATTCTTTTTAATACGTCTTTGTAGAGTAACGTCAATTTTAGCTGGTACGCGTTTGCGCCCACGTGATTACAAATTGAGGTGTTTGCTGCAAGAAGGGATTAACTCTAAAATTCGAATTCATGTCAGAAGTCGCCACCTTGGCGGAAGCCAGTGATAGTAGCCAAGGTGGTGTAGTTTTAGGGCTATGCATAACTTGCATAACCATACTACTGGGTTGGTGAATGTGATCGCCATTTTTTACCGTAAAACAAAGTTCTAGGATTAGAATCATTTTACCTTTATTGTTTTTTATTATTTGTTATACTCCTGCATAAACAAAATTCCATTTTAAGTTTTCGTCTGATCTCATGTCCGATCTGAAAATATTAAATATTATAACTTTAAGATCATCTTAAGTCTTAAGTAAGTTTGTTAAATATATAGAATCTAGCTTTAAGAAATGAAATTTATTTGTATAAAAATTTTTCTATTTTGAGTTTTCGTCTGATCTTGTCCGATCCGAAAATATAGTGAAGATTATAACCAAGTTTGTTAGATTAAGAATTTATTTGAAATCAAGAAATCATCAAATATCAAGAAATGAAATTTATTTGTATAAAAAAAATTCCCCTTTTGAGTTTTTTTCCGATCTTTATCCAATCCTAAAATACTGAAGATTATTACCTTAAGATCATCTTAAGTAAGTTTGTTAGATATAGAATCTAGCTTTAAGAAATCAAATTTTCTTTATTCTCCCGATTAATTATGGTAGAAAATCGTACCACGATCAGCATCTGGCCGTGGTTAAACATGGCTGAAATTCTTTCACTCAGATATATAATTCTATAGCGCGTGAAACAGCACCACATTGGCAACTACACTCCACTTTGGCGACTATCTTGCCATGAATTCGGATTTTAGAGTTAATCCCTTCTTGCAGCAAACACCTCAATTTTACTAATTAATCGCTCTAGTAAAACCGTTATGCGTAGAGCTTGTTGATTCAACTCTTGTGGTTATGATTGATCGAAAACGGTTGTATAAAACGTCACTTTAATATCAAACACTAATTATCTTCTAAAAATCTAATCAGTTATCTAACAAACTTCGGGAATCCCAATCCTGGGCGATCGGATCGTTGGAGAAGCTCATTTGATTGGTTCTTAAGCGCAGACATCGAGCTGTAAAGAACAAAACCAATCAAATGAGGTTCTCTAACGATCCCATCGCCAAGGATCGGGATTCACGAAGTTTGCCGAACGGAGATAGTATAGTGTTTGATATTAAGGTGACGAAAAGATCTACTTATCAGAATGAGCTGGGTTATTTTTATCTGAGTTTTCTTGAAGCTGTGGAATTTTTTTAGGGAAAAAGTTCCAAAATTAACTGATGGATGACGCTGTACTCGCCAAAACTAAAAACTGGCAAGATAATTTCTTATCCCCCCCAAAAAAGATGCTCTAAATGGCTTCATGAATATCAGGTCATTTTGACCAGTAGTTATTTTTACAGCCTTTTAAAATAATTGCAACTTTAAGAATAGTATCCCTATATTTTAAAGATTACATCAGAACCTTTTGCCAATTGTGTCAGTTATTTAGAATGGTTTAGAGGTCCTGAGCGTGTGATTAAGTTGATGAGACTTACAACTGATAGAAAACAAAATATGAAGTATTTCTATACTCCCAATTCCTACAACATCTTTTCTGTACTCGCCTGAAACCAGAAGAAACCGTTGTACTGCTATGAAAACATCAGTAACCCTATAACCCACACCAAAAAATCGTATTTGTGACTTAAAATTATTCCTCAACATATTAATTGACAAAGTAAAAATATGAGAAAAACTTGATTAAGTTTAGGTTTGCTTTATTTCTCCATCAATACTTTGCTGCATATTTGAGCCAAGTAAATTTTTCTAGTTTTAAGCCATATAATGCGATTATAGTTATGGAAATAAAACCAAGTAAGTTTGTTATTCAATAATTCAGTTAATCATTGCAAGGAATATATCCTCAGAGCCTTGCGCTAAAGATCTTTATTTGATTTTCATATTGATAAAAACCTGAAATTCAGGTTAGAATTTAAAAACATTCTTTATGCAAACCTTATTTGAATGAATGCTAAAAGGTTGATGGGAATGAACAAGAAAGAAAATGCAAGGTATGGTTTGTATTCAGTTTTATGACGAAAGGCCTTATTGATATCCATATGACAAAATATCAGACCATGTTGCGCCAGACAAGAGCTGACACCATAAAGAGCAAAATAAAAGTCATTATAGAGAAAGTATTATTGATTCATTATTCATAGTTTTAAAATTTTTGTAAAAACTATTTTTTTTTGCTACGCCACATTGCTACAGATATATGGTGGTTTTTTAATTTTTGAAACTGATATTAATCTCTTTGCTGAGGATCTTTTGTTTTGACTTATTAGTTTACCGACCAATGAAAATGAGAAAAAGGTGCTATAATTGTTTATTTCTATTTGTTAATATACTTAGTTCATTTAACAATCAATCCGAAGTTGTTTTTTTTAAGAACCAAAATTATCAAGTATTAAAATATCAAACTACACCTGATTTACCTATTTAAGAAAGCATTCATAAGGGCATAATTCGAAATAAATGAAAAATTCATTTTGTTGTAAAAAGAAGTGAATCACACTCCAACTTGGAATGTACCCCAAAAATGTGGCAAAAATCGTGGAGGACTATCCCGATAAAAGTTACATAAATGAGTATGGACGAAATTAAGAAACAAATCGTAGAAGGTGTGCATTAAAATAATGAAATTCCAGAAAATATAGGGGGCAATAATGTGTAAGGGAATGAAGGCATGGAAGTATTGTGTACTCCCTATGTTCTCAACCCGGGGTACGGTTTGGTTTGGTTTGGTTTTTTGGTTACATATATTTTCCGGTATGTGTGCTTGATCTCAAGGATCCGCTTATACACCTTCGTCAAGTAAGACAGACACAACAGAGTTTTTACTGGCACAAAGAAGGAAAATACACCCAGGGGCGAGGTGAGAATCGAACTCACGACGGGGCAGTGCGCAGACTGCTGGCGTGAAAGGCAGAACCCCCGGGTTACGGTGATAAAAGAAACCATCTCAGGCGATAAAGTAGGAATTAAAGGAGACAGAACAAAAAACAGGGTTCCCACGGGTCAGGAAATACCTGGAATAGTCAGGAAAAGTTGCTCATTTTGGCCAAAAACCTGGAAAATCATACAGAATACCTGGAAACTGAACAATATTTAATGTTTGCTTGTCAATTTTGGCTCTAGAAAGTGAAAAAAATGTACCATTTATTGAAAAAATATGTTAAAAAAAAGCAAGAAATATGTGAAAAAATGCTGTGATTTCTAGTTTTTTGACCGAAAAATCTTCAAAATTGACCCGGAAAAGTCAGGGAATTTTATTTCTGAAATTGAGTGGGAACCCTGAAAAAAACTCAATTAGATAATTGTGTGCAATGTTATAGTTAAAGCATAGAAAAATTCAAGACTGACAACATCTCATCATCAAGGAGATAATAAAGAAAGGTCTATTTATTTACACATCAGATTACATGTTTCAGAAATGATCCTCTCCGAGGAATCACTCATTCGTGAAGAAAACAGAAGGCTCATTTGACTTTTCACTTTCTATCTTGTCATTGGAGGAAGGACAAGTGTAAAATGTCGTGTCATTATTCCGATTTCCTCTATGCAAACGTGATTTCCCGGTGAGGATCTCTCGCGATGATCATTGAAAGTGAAACAGTGTAAATGATAATGAGCCTTTAAACACATCCGTGTTAAAGGGGCTATTCACAAATCTACTTTCTTCTACGGTGTTACTATTTTGTAGGGTTTAGTTTAATTACGATGAATTTAAATTAAACATCGGAAACTTTAAAATTTAGTGAATTTGTGAATGACCTACATATTTTAATCTCGAGGAAAAGTGCAGACATGAGTATTCGAGATATTTTCTTTTTAAGGGAGGTCCATAAATTACGTGAGGTGTTTTTTTCCAAATTTTGGACCCCTCCCACCCCCTTGGTGAGATTTTGCTGGATCCTCCTCAATATCTCACGTGAGTTTTTTTCAATAACTTAAAAATTTAAATTGATACAAATTAATGTTGGATTCAAACTACGGTCTTGTGCTGGTAATTATTACGACTGACTGCCTAATGATTCCATTTTTGAACTAATTGCGTATTTTCATAAACTAAACTAAACTCATTGGCGCAACAGCCCTAGTGGGGCAAGGCCTACGATGCCCATCTTCGTTGTATTTCCATAAACTTTTGCTAAAAATGATAAGAAAAAAAAAACATTCTCTGAACAAAAAGTTGACGTGAGATTTTAATTGACTCCCCCCTAGTGAGATTCTGCGTGACCCCCTCCCCCCCTCTTTATGACCTCGCGTAATTCATGGACGTCCCCTTAATTATTTTTTAACTTCATTTTTGGGCTAGAAGCGTTGTAGAAGCATTAGATTCATCAGTCAACTTAGGGGACATCCATAAATTACGTGAGGTAAAAAAGGGGGGAGGGTTTGGAAAAAATCTCACCAAGGGGGGAGGGGGGGTCGATTAAAATCTCACGTCAACTTTTTAAGTTAGAAATTATACGATTTTCTTTGTTTTTTAAGTATGAGAAAGGAAAATAATTTTTAAAAAGTTGTAGGTAAATCTCACGTGGGGGGAGGGGGGGGGGTCCAGATTTTGGAAAAAACACCTCACGTAATTTATGGATGTCCCCTTACTACAGTTACACATTACTTCCATCACTAACGAGACGCTCATAAAGTGGTCTGAGATATAGATGAAAATGGTCTGCAAAGAATGAGGTGCTAGTGCTACACTTTCAAAAATAAAAATGTACCTGCGTGACAGATACGCATAAATAACTAAACGTGAATTAAAAAGGCGTCATGGTAAAAAATACCTTAGAGCAGCGTTTCCCAACCTTTTTACTCCCACGGAACCCTTTTGACAATGCCCAAGTTCCGCGGACCCCTAGCGTCCATGTAACAATATTTTTCTCACTATCTTTTAAATTATTAAATAAAACGGAAAAAATAAGTAACAAAGAAATCAGTGGCGTATATAGGAATTTATTTCGGGAGGGGCCCAAAATTACTCCCTAGTCCCTTCCCCACATAGTTAATAGGTCCGATGTATCTTTTTAGGTGATAATTAGGTCCTAAAAACTTAATAAAGGAAAAGTTGTTAGTAATAAAAATACAAATACCAAAGGGGGGTCTGGGGGTCCTCCCCAAGAAAATTTTTGGAAGTTTGACTAAAAAAAACAGGTTTTTAACTAGTTTTGGTACACTAACGTAAGTCCAAATTTTGGATATACATTTATATGAACTTAATATTTAAAGTTATTCAAATAGATTTCCAAGTACAAAAGGGGATCTGGGATCTTTCCCCAGAAAATTTTTGGAACTTTACCCCTAAAAACAGGGTTCTATCTTGTTTTTGGTACACTTAGTCCGAATTTCAGGCATATATTTTTTGGTAGGAATTGGATTTTGATGAACTGATATTATAATAAAGTTAATTATAATATAAGTTCCGCGAGAAATTCGAAGGAAAAAATTTTTGTTCTAGATTCTAGGACAACAAAAAAAATTTGTTTCGAATTTCTCGCGGAACCCTTGAGGAGGCCTCGCGGAACCCCGGTTGAGAAACGCTGCCTTAGAGCAAACAGATACTCAAGAGAAGAGAGGGAGACCATACAGGGTCTGTAAAATCGTTCCACGAAAGTTGAAGCATGCGCACTCAAGAACTCCAAAATGTTTGATCATTGAGCCGAAGATAAGGTCAAAGCCAGGAAGGCTTTTGATTGCACTATCAAGTTCTTCCAATATTAGATTGGTAGAAAAATCGTCGCGCAGTAATAGGAGTTTGTTTACTGTACTATTACGTGTTTTATAACATTAAAATTATGTTATTGAACAATCCTGGCATCAGCACCGATGGCCTAGTGGTAGAGTGTGCGTCTAATAACCTAATGGTCCCCGGTTCGATTCCAGGCTGCTACTTTTGAGCATTTTACTTTTATTTAACTTGTAATTTTTCAGAAGTAGCGAGATTAGTTAGAGTTGAGTTATTACTTTCGTGGAAATAACCAGAGAGCCAATAAAATTTGCCTCTGAGACAGTCATACTTAAAAAAATGTGATTACTAGACACTGAGCTATAAAACAAACTGGAGTGACAACCTCTCATAACACTGGTCTAGAAAAAAAAATTCTGATGCCGGGAATATTAAAGCTGATTTTGTATAAATTTGACCTCCTGATTCAGAATATGGCATCCATTTTTGCTCATCAGCTCTAGTTTTTGAGATATTCCACAATTAAGTTTTAAGACTTTTGCTCTACCTTTTATACAATATGGTAATATAAAGATGTCTTAAATATAAAAAACCAAACTCTCCAAGGCTTTTCCTATTCCTTAGGGTCCAAATAGATAGTGTATACAGTTTCAGCCCCCTGAGTTACTTCTAAGGGGTACCTATAGGTACCTATAGTTGGAAAAATGGTCTTTTTTTTTTTCA
This sequence comes from Tetragnatha montana, assembly GCA_963680715.1. Taxonomy (NCBI): domain Eukaryota; kingdom Metazoa; phylum Arthropoda; class Arachnida; order Araneae; family Tetragnathidae; genus Tetragnatha; species Tetragnatha montana. The sequence goes on along the minus strand of OY796681.1, from coordinate 52,038,302 downwards.
GAATTTTTTAAAACATATTTTCGAGTTTTCTAATGTGATAAAACTGTCTCATATATGTTATTTAGAACTTATTTAGACAGGATAAAATAATTTTTACTTTTAAACTGCCACGCAAAAGACCTATTTTCTAATTTTAGGCGAAAAATAGGGTCATTTCGCTCAAAAACGCTAAATACTAATAATGGTGGTTGAAACAAATAAATTCTGAATTTTTCAGAAGTAAGTCCTCAAAAAATATGTCCTTTGAAGTAAAACTGAAATTTCATTTGATAATGATCAGTGAAATAACAATAAAAACTGCTCCCAAGCTTTCAAGCCCTAAAATTTTAAAAAAGTGGAAAAATTCCCTTTTAATTTTTTTTTTCAGTTTTACATCAAAAGACATCTTTTTTGAGGACTTACTACTGAAAAATTCCGAAATTTATTCGTTTCACCCACCATTATTGGTATTTAGCGTTTTTGAGCGAAATGATCCTATTTCTCGCCTAAAATTAGAAAATAGGTTTTTTGGGGTGCAGTTTAAAAGTAAAAAAGATTTTATCCTGTCTAAATAAGTTCTAAATAACATATATTAGACAGTTTTATCACATTAGAAAACTCGAAAATATTTTTTTAAAAATTCTGAAAAAAAGACCATTTTTTCCACTTTTTTTCAACTTTAGGCCCCTATAGGTACCACTTAAAACTAACTCAGGGGGCTGAAACTGTATACACTATCTATTTGCACCCTAAGGAATAGGAAAAGCCTTGGAGAATTTGTTTTTTAATATTTTAAGGCATCTTTATATCACCATATTGTATAAAAGGTAGAGCAAAAGTCTTAAAAACTTAATTCTGGAATATCTCCAAAACTAGAGCTGATGAGCAACAATGGATGCCATATTCTGAATCAGGAGGTCAAATACATACAAAATCAGCTTTAATATTCCCGGCATCAAAATGCGTGTTGACCAGTGTAATATAACATGCGACCGAACGTGCCGGCGCGGAAGGTTACAGGTTGCCCTGTTCGCTGAGCGAACCGGGCGAAACAAACGTATTTCTCCATGAGTTGAACTATTTCTTGAAAACCACCTTTTTTAAAAAATATTATGAGCAACATTTAGAATGGTCGTCGTCGTATCATGCTGTGCATACTACTGTGCCAACAGATGGGGAAAACTAAAAGAAGATGGAAATCCTTTCCGCGCAGACACAAACTTCGATAAGGTGTGATGCAGTTTCGGCACGCTCAGTTGTCACTCCAGTTTGTTTATAGCTCAGTGGTTCCAGAAGGATTCTAGGTCAAAAATACTTAAGAGCAATCATGCTGAGGAGCAGATAGAGGCGCAAGAGCAAAAGGGATACCGAAGAGCAGAAAAGGAATTAGTATATGGAAATCTGAGTTGAACGAGATGGGATGATAAAATCCGTTCTGATTACTCATAGAGGTTTTCTAATTGGGTTAAAAAAAGTGAAAACTTTCGATTGAAAGTGGTCCGCTAACGAACGGTCCGTTCTTCGAATTTTGAACCACTGATCTAGTTAGAGTTAGATCAAACCTTTGTTAAACTAAAGTACCTAATGCATGAGTAAGTTATTAAATAGGTACTTTTAAAAAAATCACAAAGAAAAACTAAAATATAATAACTAGCTCCAGCCACATTAATGTGCCTACCAATGGAAAGGACTCATTTAATTTGACCCGTGTTATACACTTGGGTGTTAGCCTTGAATATCTTGAGAGTTTAACTATGATTTTCATACGTCGTAACGAAAGTTGAAAATCTCTAGTTTGATTTAAGTGCCAAAGGGTTATTCACCTACTCAAGGGTGACTACAAACACGTAATACCTATACAAAATACTTATTAAAACCCATGCAGGATCGATAAGTATTTTAGACCCCGCTTGGATGAGCCATTATAATAACACCGTACTTATTAAAACACAAAGTTTGTGTTTCATTAAAGTTAAATGGAAATATTAATCTATCCAGTTTACAAATAATTGAAAGGGTGAGTAGAAAAAGAAGATATGTGACTTTTACGCAACAAAAAAAAAACGAGTTATTTAAGCGGATGAATAGAGCATGTTTTGACTTAAATATTAATTAAAGCACCATCTTTCTATACTTCACACAGCAATGTTTCCTGATCCTATGACGTCACTAACAAACAAAGTAGTTCCCATCGCTGTGTCTGAATTTTTGAGTGAAATGAAGAACGTCAGTTTAAAAATGATTTTTTTGTTAAATAAACCCATGTATAGTGTCTTTTTATAATGATTTGCGTACTGAAACTCCTCCTAGCAACCCGACATGCTTCGTGTTTACTCATTTTCTCCTTCCGCGTAGTGACGTACTGGGTTCAGGAAACGTTGCTGTCGAGTATAGGAGTCTTATTAACACAGATTAGCAGTGTCAAGAAGAGGGTATGTGACCACAACAAGGGCCAGATGCAGCTTCCCAAAAACGAGGTAAAACAATATGTCAACCAAATAAACGTGGTTTTTAAATTTTACTTGTAATGAGACTACTTAAAATCAAGAACTGGTTGTGAAATAAACAGAAAAAAAAATAAACGAGGTTGCCCCCTCTGTTTAAAAGGAAACGAGTGCTCTTGAGATCTCGTTTTTTATTACCTCCATTATTTGGTTTGGTTGACGAGTTTTCACAGTTGGTTGGATCGTCGTCACCTCGTTTTTCGGGAAGCTGAATACCTTCTTCCTGCTGAAAACACGTTAGTAATGGAATCGTCAGTTTGGAACAGGGAATACGCCCCAAAAACAAACTGTGTATAAGTATAATAGAATTTTTATTGTAGTATAACCACCCAATTTTTATTGGAAGTTCAAGAACCTTATTTAGAATGCAGAACAATCATCGATAAAATAAAAATATGTTCACACGAAAATACTTACAACTTACAATTGAAAAAAGTTGATCGACTTATTCCTTTTTACCAACATATAAAATTTCAGCTTAAAATCCACTTAAATTGACAATTAAATTATATTTCTGCTTAGTTCTCATCATAAAAATGAGAAATAGAAAGACTAAGACATAAAATTAAAAAGTATTTTAAAACTGAAAACTGAGTTATTAAGGCAGTTAAATGAAAATAAACGGAGTATCAATGGAGTCTTAACATTCTCTGGATAAAAAAAGATAAAAACGCTTTAAATTGAAAAAAAAATTTAAAGTGTAAAACGTTTTACGTAAAAGTGGGTGTCTTATCCAGAAAATATTTTCAAATTTCCCTAATAATAATAATAGTATAAATAATAGTTTCTCCCTCATTTTTGGATACTTAAACCCTAAGCCATCGTTATTCCTTACTCCTTTGCTACGCTAAGAAGGAAACTTTCTCATGTTTAACTCACACAATTTTACAGGGGTTAGTAGATGACTCAAAACACTTAATGTGAAAGAATTAGCTGCGGAATTAAAGTAGAATAGCTGTAAAAAATATCTTAAAATCATCATTTTTAACGCCAAGTGCAACCCTACCCTACTATAGGCGAGAAATGCAGAGAAAGCCCCAAATGTTTAAACTCCCCAAATGTTCGATATTAATTTACTCCTCTCCTAATGAAATTCCTTAGCAAATTTTTTCACACTAAGTGTTTTGAGCCATCTGTTTACGCCTGTAAAATTTTAGTCCGTTTTTGTGAGTTTAGCCTGGGAGCGTTTCCTTGCAAGAAGGGATTTCAGGGTATACCCTCCCCAAAAACTTTTTTTCTCACCAAAGAAAACAACTAGAACTATTCCATAACAAGGTAGGTAGGGGGAGTTCGGGGAGGGTCCTGCCCCGATAAATTGAATTGAATTTAATTTAATCATGCTAAAAATCTGTTTTAACCCATTAATGCCCAACTTTTTATTTTTCTTAAATATTTTGAAAAATCATAGTAAATAGCCCCAAAACAACTGGGAAAAATAGTGAAAAAAATCCCAGGTTAAAATTTTAATTTTTACACCAAAATTAAAAAACGTCCCTAAAAAGGGACGCTAGGCACGAATGCCCCCGTGTTTGTTCCCATAGTAAACGCATTGTAGAAAACTGTTTTAATACCTCAAAAACATTTTCTACCTTATTAAGTGGAAAGTGATCGGAAAGATACTGTAACATGAAAATAAACAAAAACATTAATTATTTATTTAATTAACTTTAAAATTATCTTAAATTAACGTAATTAGAGCATTTTATGTGTTCTATACGACGTTTTTGCTTCATAAATATGAGTTAATTGCAATTTAATTAAGCTTTTTAATTGAAAAAAGCGTTCCTTACATATATCTCACCTACTTTTGGGTAATGGTTACTTTTATCCACCTCAAATCCATCCGAATATCTTAATTCTTGTAATTTAAGTCTGTCAAATTAGTCCAGGCAAATTAGACATTGACCCGGACATTCAATATAACAGTGTGAAAATTGGTGGAAATGTAGAGGATAGTGTTCTGATTAATATCCTGAAAATCCCAAAAATTCTATCGACGGGATTATCCGCCATTTTGAAAAAACCACAGCCATCCTGGATTCCGTTTTCAAGTATAGCGACTGAACCAAGCGTTCGATTGTGTTCGTTTTTGCCCTAAAGTGTTTAATAATGAGTATTTTAAGATGCAACGCCAAAAAATTCGAAATAAAAAAGTTAATTTAATTAGAATTAATTTTTTTTAATTAACGCTTTGCTGGGTAAAATGTAGGTAAGCATTCATAACAACAAGCTGAAAATTGGTGGAAATGTTGAGGATAGTATACTGATCGATATCCCAAAATTTCCAAAAAATCCCACTAGGGGAAACTGCCATTTCGAATAAACCGCCGCCATCTTGTATTGCGTTTTTAAGCACAGCGACTGAACCGAGCGTCAGATTGTATTCGTTTTTGCCCCAAATTGTTTAACAATATGTATTTTAAGAGCCAACGTCAAAAAATTCGAAATGAAAAAGTTATTTTAATTATAATTAATTTTTTAATTTATTAATGCTTTGCTCGGTTAAAATGTAGGAAGACATTCAAAATAACAAGCTGAAAATTGGTGGAAATGTTGAGGATAGTGTCCTGATCGATATCCCAAAAAATCCCACCAGGGGAAAATCCGCCATTTTGAAATAACCAACGTCATCTTAGACTCGCAGTTTAGCATAGTGATAGTCCAATTTTTATCTTTACACAACAATGACATTTCCCCAAAACTCATTATTGTAGCCGAAAAAAACTGGAATTTTAAAGTCGAATATATCAAAAACTATTCAAGGGATTTAAGTAAATTTGGATTTAAAATTTAGTTTGTTTATTCAATAAAAACATGCCATTAATTGTACAGTCAAAAATCTCACCGTTTGGTTGCTATATCATTTGGAGTATAGATCGGTTTCTCAATTTGACCATTTTGTTCATTCTATTTGATTTAGTTGCAACCAAACGGTGAGATTTTTGACTGTACAATTAATGGCATGTTTTTATTGAATAAATAAACTAAATTTTAAATCCAAATTTACTTAAATCCCTTGAATTTTCAGGATATTAATCAGAACACTATCCTCTACATTTCCACCAATTTTCACACTGTTATATTGAATGTCCGGGTTTGACCCATTTTTTTGTCTAATTTGCCTGGACTAAATGGCCCCACTTTTTTAATTTTATTCTGTGAAACACAAATTTCTCCTCGAAAATCAAGCATTAGTTGGGTGTGCTTTAGCAAGCCGGATGGTAACGACTGATCTGTAGCATAGAACACAATGAATAGCGACCTCTAATTACAAAAAAAGGCCCAAAATGTATCACAAAAGCGACATGTTAGCAATTTTAATGGCAAAAAGCCATTAAAATTGCTAATTAATTAACTTTTAACTAAAATTTAACCTGTATATACTTACATAAGTAGTAAATGTAATTAAATAGTTAATTTATTCCTTTTAATTAATATAAATTAGCTAATTTCTTAAAATTTAGGACTAATTAGGATTTTAAAATAATATATTTAAAACCTAAAATGAAAGTAATTTTATAAATATTAGTAATTTTATACATTTCATAAGAATAGAATACCTTTTTATGAAGGAAATAAGATATAACTATCATTTCACTATTGGGAACAAACACGGGCGTCCTAAGCGTCCCTTTTTAGGGACGCTTTTCGAGGGTCCAAAACAAGGTCAAGATAAAATATTTTGGAAAAATAAAAAAACACACCCCAACTGATTTAATGTATGAACAATAATATATAGTATCAGAATTGAAAAAATTTTAAAATAATTAATAGGATTTTTAGGCATTTTCTTTTAAAAATTTTAAAAAAGCACTTTTTTGAAAAAGTCTATCTTTTAACTTTAAAAAAAGTAAAAAAAAAATTAATTTTGCTTTCTTCTTGTGTTCTTTATGTTCTATGAAGATCAGAGATTCATCAGTGCAAATTCTGATCCACAAGAACGAAATTTGTAGAAATAGGAGCGTTTTTAAATAACCTCCCTAAAAAGGGACCCCAAGCAGTAATGGGTTAAAGCGTCCTATGGAAGGGTTCAGGGAAGGTTATTATGGTTGGGTTATCAGGGCAGGGGGCATTGTGGGGCACTCAAAAGGACCCCGTGGGCCGCCAGTAGGAAATCCCTGGTATACAGGGTGTTTAAAATGTCCGTTTAATAGCTGTTATTTGGAACCAATGTCTAATGTCTCATACGGTTATGAAAGTAAGGTGTATTACTAGGTAAGTGCCCTGACCATCCTGAATTCATTGAGACGGCTTACAGCGCCCCTGGCGGGGAAATAAGAAAGTTTAAAAAATCATTAAGAAACTAAAGGAGACAGAACAAAAACTTCAGTGAGAAAATTGTTTGCAAATATCATGACAAACGCGCAGTTAAAAAAAATTTAGGACATTATATTTTCAATATTCAAGGAGATATTAACAAGAGAAAAGAAAAACTTTTTCCGGGCTCCAAAAAGAAAAAGTTAGCAAATTTGCATGTTTCTTTGATTTTTTAATTAAAATTTCTCTTATTAACTAACAAACGCAAAACTGCATGATACTGAAATACTTGCAAATTTGTGAAACATTTTTGAGGCCTGAAAAAGTGCTATTTTCACATGCTAATATCTCCTCGAATATTTAAAATATTTTCGTGAAATTTTTTCTGCACGTTTTTCATGGTATTGAAGTTTTCGTTCTACCTCATTTAGTTTTTTTATTTTGCCGCTAGAGGCGCTGTAAGTCATCTTAATATATTCAGCAGGGTCTCTTACCTAAGGTACACATTACTTCCACGCCTAAGAGACGTTGGTTCCAAATAAAAATAAAAGCTGTGAAACTGGCTTTTGAAGCATCCTGTGTATTGCACCACTTCCAGGCGCTGAAGGTTCACACTTGTGCTTAAACAAACACAAGGTTCGTATTTCTTATGGTATTTCTAAATACACAATACTACTTAAATGCATTAATTTAAATGCTTGCTTCATCTCACTACTCCAGCACAACCAAAACTCCTTATATTAGGGTGGGTCGAAAAAAACTCTTTTTTTGAAATCCGCTTCGTCGCGCGGATTTTTGGCCAAATGGCTTCTTTAAAACATGTAAAAAAATTCTTTAAAACATGAAAACTAAATTTTTCAAAATCTGCTTGCGGCTAGTATGGAATTTCGATCAAATAGCTTCAATAAAACGTGTAAAATATTTCACCTCGATAGGACAATTCCTTCTGCAGCGACTTGCGCCCTAAGATAGGGAACGAACGTTATTTAAAAAAAAAATATGTGAAATCAATTTTTGAAAAATCCCCTTGAGGTTAGGTTTCATGTTAAGCCAAATGGCGTCAATAAAGCATATTAAAAAATTTCAGCTCGATACGACAAAACTTTTTTTTCGCTTTTGACATGCGCCCTTAAATTAAAATTTCGTTCAGTTTAAATTTTGGGGCTCGTCAACACTAAAAGAAAAATGTTGTACCGAGCTGAAAAATTTTATACATTTTATTGAAGCCATTTGGCCCTAAATTTAACTCAATTGCAAGTGGAATTTTAGAGAATTTTTTAAATATCGTTTTTTTTTTCGTTTATTTTCCAACTTGAAGGCGCAAGTTGATAACAGAAGAAGTTGTCATCGAGCTGAAATTTTTTTTTCACGTTCTACTGAAACCATTTGTTCCCCAATCTACCCTAATTGGTAGCAAATTTTTAAAAATTTGACTTTTTACAGATTTTAAAAAAATAAAGTTATTTGATTTATTTATTACTTTTAGAGCGCAAATCGGTAACAAACGATATCCTCATATCGAGCTGAAATTTTTTATATGCTTTATTAAAGCCATTTTTAAAACAACATACACCCTGATCGCAAGCGGATTTTTGAAAATTTTGAGCGAATTTTTATACAGTTTTTTTTAAATGATATTTTTTTTTCGTTTATTTCCCAAAGGTAAATTCCCCTCCCCCGTTTTGTTGAAGCTATTTGATCAAAATTCCATATTATCCGCAAGCAGATTTCGAGAAAAATATTTAAAAAAAAATATTTGTTAAGAAAATCGTCTTTTGAACCACCCTTACTCTGTAAGTTATGGCCTTACATCTCTTATCTTTGACATCATCACTTTATCTTTGACGTCACAAGCATCACGACACACACGGCTGCGATTTTCGCTTTCTGAATTATTAACTTAAACCAAAGATTTTGAGTTTTCAGAATAGTATTATCAGCCTTGAAGAGATATAACCCGAAGATTTTAAAAAGTAAGTTTTTGTGCTTCATAGACTTAACATTACAAATTCACTGATTTCGTCTTGCGTTTAACGTCACATGTCCGAGTTCTAAGGCCATCTATAAAGAGGGTCTCGGCTTAGTTAATGCTTCTTTAATACCGAAACTACTTATAAAGGGTGTCTCAAAAAATACTGACGCATTTTAAAAATTTTTAATCAAAAAAATAAAAATACGCGGTTTTTTTGCATCCTACTCTAAAGACCAAAGAATTTTATGACACAATTTTTCGTAAATCAATGTGCCCAAATCCCCCGACAGGGTACAAAAGGATCAATCTTCCCATAGTTCATAGGAGATAATGGAAAATAGTGCTGCCACCAGTCGGGGGATTTGGGAACTACGATTTACGAAAATTTATGACATAAAATTATTTGGTCTATAGAGTAGGATGCAAGAAACCGTGTATTTTTATCTTTTTGAGTTACTGATTTTTAAAATGTAATGTGTCAGTCTTTTTAGGGACACCCTTATCTTCTGCTTATAAATAATTATATCCGGATCATTCTCCCCAAAATAACGAAGTAAAACTGTTTCTGAAATACGTACTCCTTTTCTAGCTTATCAATAATTTAACCCAAATTATTTCCCAAAAAAATTAAGAAAAAAAGCCTTAAGAAACTTTTAAATTTAAAATATGCTAGTGCGTACCTACTGAATTCTTGAACTTGAAAATATAAGAAATCAGACACGTAAAACTTGATTACCTAATTAAACAGATAGGAAGAGAAGAGAAATTGAAACTTTGAATCGTAATAATTATTCAAAACTAATTAATTTAAAAAAAAACGCCCCGCTTTTTATAAAAAATAATTATGCGTGTTTAAGTTTAAAATATCATAGTTCTACCACACTTTTTTTTTTTTATCGAAAAAGCGTTTTCGACCTTGTTAATAAATAACTCCAGTACTTATTATCTCATCAGTTAACTTTGGAACGGAAATGATCCGCATACATTTTTCTACAAATATTTAAAATTTCATCGAATAGTGTTTGCGTATTGAGAGTTCAAAGATCTTTAAGTGAAAAATTTCTAAAACGGCAGCTGCTGAATTCATAGAAAATTGCAACGAATTTTTTAAAAAGACGTTAAAAGATATATAACGTTTCACTTATTTTTTTTTACATGGAATCAAATGAGGTGCCATGAGAATGTTCTATTTCTCTTAAAAAAGGGTGCCGCAAGTACGGGAATCGCCTATTCTATGGAATTATTAATTAGGTATTTTTGAATATCCGACATTTATGCTTTTACTTAATATATTTTAAAACCAGACCTCATCACCACCCAAAAAATATTTCAACCAACCACCCTTATTCATTATTTAAATTTATTTAATGATTAAAAATTTTTAAATCTAAAAATTACACCCTATATACTACGCGCTCTCATATTTTCCTAAATCCAATGTAAATGGTGATTGTAAATCCGAGTTTTATAATGACATGGGAGTTTTTCTCTCTTTTTTTTAATCCGCATTTTAATTTACCTTAAATAAACCGTTTTGCTCCAAACTGGGGAATCGCAAATTTAACCAATTTTTAAAATTTAACCTAATTGAATTTAATTTCATTACTTTGAAATGAAATACTTTTTCCACCGCTAAATCAAACCAAATTGTTGGAGGTATTCATCTTTTAGCCATTTAAAATGCAGTGAAAGAAAAATATGTGTGATGGCTTGAGTGTTTGATAGAATCCCCCCTTTGTTACACATATAGGAATCCTCTCTTACCCAAAATATAACTATGAGGCGTAATTTGTAAAAGGTCCCTAAGATTAAAAAAATTTTTTTTTTAGAAGTTTCAATATTGGGTCATTCCATTTCAAGTGGTCCAAAAAAAGTAAAATTGGTTGCTCGACCATTTTTAAAAAATCTGAAATTTTTTGTACATCAACCCTAACCTAAAAGAAGATCAAAACAACCATTATTTTTAATTTAACCTATTTTGCTTGTCCGCAGCAGCCATGCAAATTTCGACGTTTTAGCGGTTTTTGCTAATTTAAGCGTTTACGGGATTGGAAATATCTCCCCTTTAAAATCTCCAAATCAAATGGGGTTTGAAGCAAAATTGTTTAGAATAAAACGGTTGTAAAAGACTAGAGCAAGTATGTTTTTCTAAAATAAACCCTTAGGGGTGAAATTTTAGTTTAAAGTTGAAATTTTTTTAAAAATATCTGCCCACTTTAAGAAGATTTTTTTATAAGAAGGAAACCTGTCAAGGCACCAATATTTTTTTTTGTTAATAGTCCAAATACATTTTAGGTCATATGCAAAGTTTTGGATCTGAGCCTCAATTTGTCTTTATTTAAAAAAATCTCAAAGTCGAAGATTTGTCAAAATTTGCAATTTTGAGAGTTAAATATCTCTGGTGGGGGACCAGTTAAAAATTTTAAAATGGTTCATTCTAGAGTACTATATATTAGTGTTAAGCTCAAGAAGTTCATAGGAGGAGATTTGACTACAAGCCGAGGTATGATTTTTACAAGGTGCCCCCAAATGTCGCAAAATTTGGAAGTTAAGGATTTCTACAAAATTTGTCTGTTTTCAAGAGAACTTTTTTATAGGAAGGAAACCATTCAACACAACACATATTTTTATACAAATAGTCCAAATGTAATTCAAGTTACACGCAAAATTTGAAACCTGAAACTTGGTTTTTCTTTGCTTAAAAAAATCCCAAAATCAACGATTTGTCAAGAATTTCACTTTTTTAGAGTGATATCTCTCTGAAGAAGCAGGAGATAAAAATTTGAAACTTTGTCATCTTAGAGTATATTATGGTAGTGTTATGCCCTAAAAGTTTCAAGATGGAGGATTATTTGGCTACAAACATAGAAATGGCAGGGATGATATTAAACTTTTTTTTTGTTGAAGTGATTTTTTTTACTTTACAATTATTTTGTAAATTTTATTAATGTTTCATTACTTTTTAATTTTAATTATACAAAATACAGCAATATAGAAAAGCTTAGCAATGAACTTTATGAATTAAAATATTTATCTCTATTTTTTACCAAACATATGTTAGAGTTGGGCTTGATATAAGTAATTATATTAACTGCTTAACCTTAGCATTCAGCCATTGACAATCTTTACAACCTGAGAGACGGAGAGGGAAGAAGAAAACCGCGATGAGAATTGTTTTATTGCATACTGCAAACAGTGGCGTATATAAGGGGGGGGGGCGAGGGGGCCCTGCCCCCCCCCGAAATTCGGACTAGGTGTACCAAAACAAGTTAAAATATTGTATTTTAGGGTCCAATTTTAAAAAATTTTCTGGGGGAGGACCCCCAAAACCCCCTTTTGTACTTGGAATTTTATTTTTAACAACTATATTACATATATAATAAGTTCATCAAAATCCAAATCCTACCAAAAAATATATGTCCAAAATTCGGACTTAGTGTTCCAAAAACAAGGTAAACCCCTTTTTTTAGGGGTAAAGTTCCAAAAATTTTCTGGGGAAGGACTCCAGATCCCTTTTTGTACTTGGAACTCTATTTTATTACTTTTTAAATATTAAGTTCATAAAAATGTACATCCAAAATTCGGACTTAGTGTACCAAAACTAGTTAAAAACCTGGTTTTTTTAGTCAAACTTCCAAAAATTTTCTGGGGGAAGGCCCCCAGACCCCCCCTTTGGTACTTGTATTTTTATTACTAACACCTTTTCCTATATTAAGTTTTTAGAACCTAAGTTATAACCTTAAAAAGCTACATTGGACCTATTAAATATGTGGGGAAGGGGCTGGAGAGTAATTTTGGGCCCCTCCCGAAATAAATTCCTATATACGCCACTGACTGCAAACCTGCACCAAGATCGGAAGAACATTTTGATTCACCAAGGTGTTTTGTTGTTGTATTTTTTATTAGTCGCAAGTTCATGTTAAAAAATGGATTGTGATGTGGGTCAACTTATCAGAGAAAATTGTCACAAGTCTGTTTAGGGGACATCCATAAATTACATGAGGTCAAAAAGGGGGGGAGGGGTTTGGAAAAATCTTACCAAGGGGGGAGGGGGGCATCTCACGTTAACTTTTTAAGTTAGAAATTATTCGATTTTCTTTGTTTTTTAAGTATGAGAAAGGAAAATAATTTTTAAAAAGGTGTAGGTAAATCTCACGCGGGGGGGAGGGGGGGGGGTCCAGCAAAATCTCACCAAGGGGGGAGGGGGGGATTCAGATTTTGGAAAAAACACCTCACGTAATTTATGGATGTCGCCTTATGGCCCAGTAACTCTTGAGTTTAATCGGTTAAGTGAACTAAGGGAAGATCATCAAAATTTGTTTGTTCTAAGGATCAATAAATCTGTCAAAAATACATGCAAATATCATGAGAAAAAGTATTTGTTAAAATATCATAATCTCTTTGGCAATACTTGTTCGGATCCACTAAAAATTCATAAAAAAAGTTATAACCAAAGGACTTAATGAAATTAAAATAGAGCATTTAAAAAGAGAAAAGATACCCGGATAAAGATATCCTCCATCTTGAAACTTTAAGGGCATAACACTACCATAATATACTCTAAGATGACAAAGTTTCAAATTTTTATCTCCTGCTTCTTCAGAGAGATATCACTCTAAAAAAGTGAAATTCTTGACAAATCGTTGATTTTGGGATTTTTTTAAGCAAAGAAAAACCAAGTTTCAGGTTTCAAATTTTGCGTGTAACTTGAATTACATTTGGACTATTTGTATAAAAATATTTGTTGTGTTGAATGGTTTCCTTCCTATAAAAAAGTTCTCTTGAAAACAGACAAATTTTGTAGAAATCCTTAACTTCCCAAATTTTGCGACATTTGGGGGCACCTTGTAAAAATCATACCTCGGCTTGTAGTCAAATCTCCTCCTATGAACTTCTTGAGCTTAACACTAATATATAGTACTCTAGAATGAACCATTTTAAAATTTTTAACTGGTCCCCCACCAGAGATATTTAACTCTCAAAATTGCAAATTTTGACAAATCTTCGACTTTGAGATTTTTTTAAATAAAGACAAATTGAGGCTCAGATCCAAAACTTTGCATATGACCTAAAATGTATTTGGACTATTAACAAAAAAAATATTGGTGCCTTGACAGGTTTCCTTCTTATAAAAAAATCTTCTTAAAGTGGGCAGATATTTTTAAAAAAATTTCAACTTTAAACTAAAATTTCACCCCTAAGGGTTTATTTTAGAAAAACATACTTGCTCTAGTCCTTTAGACCGTTTTATTCTAAACAATTTTGCTTCAAACCCCATTTGATTTGGAGATTTTAAAGGGGAGATATTTCCAATCCCGTAAACGATTAAATTAGCAAAAACCGCTAAAACGTCGAAATTTGCATGGCTGCTGCGGACAAGCAAAATAGGTTAAATTAAAAATAATGGTTGTTTTGATCTTCTTTTAGGTTAGGGTTGATGTACAAAAAATTTCAGATTTTTTAAAAATGGTCGAGCAACCAGTGCTGGACCACTTGAAATGGAATGACCCTATTGTTTATTTATTTAAATTAAGTAATATTTGTTAAATTAAGTAATATTTGGGATTTAAATATTAGAAGGTAGGTTACCCCTAGAGACCCTATATATAGAGAGACTGGACAATGAACTTTTCGCCTCCATTTTAGTTACAAAATGCATGGATCTCCATAGACTGTAATGCTAATTCATCCGCCTAAAACTCTTATTAGTGCACAAAAATCAAAGCGAAAACTATATAAAAAATTTCAACAATTCATTCCGAACACGAATTGATGTTATTTTTTTTGTTATTAATTATTTTTATCTTAGAAAAAGCATTTTAAAAAATCAAAGTGAGTGTGAATGATTGTTGGGTTGCCACAGGCAACATTTGGCACGCTATCGCTCTTTTCGAGGAGAAATGTTATGGACTAGTAGCCAGGAAACTAGTCTCAATTCCTAGTTGTATTACTTGGTTTTTAATGGACTCTAACCGTCTGACGTCACACGGAACCAACACGTGACCTACTGAGCTTGCAATTGGTTACCACAGATACTACACTAGTAGCGTTTGTAGTGAGATATGATGATAATGAGATATGATTTGATATTGAGAGTTTGTTTACCACCGACACGTGACTTTTTATAGTCTCGAACCAGATAGGCGGTTAGAGTCCATTTCTTATCCAAATAGATGGTTCACTAGTCTTGGTAGCCAACGGCGGATGCCAATAAAGTCGCCAACCAGTTAAACAATAAAATATTTAGTTTTTTGAATTTATTTGGCAATATTTATAAAAGAAAGTAAACAAATAAATTTTTAATAACTTATTTGTTTACATTTTAACTCTTCTTTTGGTATTTTTCAAAACTTTTAACAGCATTTTCCACGATTTTCAACATTTCGTAATGTTAAAGTATAGGAAAGTTGTAACTAAAATGGCGGAAATACCGATAATACCGGTGAGCCGTTGTCCAGTCTCTCTATATATAGGGTCTCTAGTTACCCCTAGAGACCCTATATATAGAGAGACTGGACAACGGGGCTCACCGGTATTATCGGTATTTCCGCCATTTTAGTTACAACTTTCCTATACTTTAACATTACGAAATGTTGAAAATCGTGGAAAATGCTGTTAAAAGTTTTGAAAAATACCAAAAGAAGAGTTAAAATGTAAACAAATAAGTTATTAAAAATTTATTTGTTTACTTTCTTTTATAAATATTGCCAAATAAATTCAAAAAACTAAATATTTTATTGTTTAACTGGTTGGCGACTTTATTGGCATCCGCCGTTGGCTACCAAGACTAGTGAACCATCTATTTGGATAAGAAATTAAAAACCAAGTAATACAACTAGGAATTGAGACTTGTTTCCTGGCTACTAGTCCATAACATTTCTCCTCGAAAAGAGCGATAGCGTGCCAAATGTTGCCTGTGGCAACCCAACAATCATTCACACTCACTTTGATTTTTTAAAATGCTTTTTTCTAAGATAAAAATAATTAATAACAAAAAAAAGAACATCAATTCGTGTTCGGAATGAATTGTTGAAATTTTTGATATAGTTTTCGCTTTGATTTTTGTGCAATAATAAGAGTTTTAGGCAGATGAATTAGCATTACAGTCTATGGAGATCCATGCATTTTGTAACTAAAATGGCGGCGAAAAGTTCATTGTCCAGTCTCTCTATATATAGGGTCTCTAGTTACCCCCTTTTCACTATCGCTCACCCAACACTGCTTCGTAGTTCTTTACAGATCTCTTCGCGATCTCAGCGAGTGAAACCTAAATTAATCCTTTTCTAGCTCATTAATAAGTTAATCGAAATGTTTTTAAGAACGTAATTCTACTGCTGATATTTTCCCTGGGGTGAACTCGCACCAGAAAAAATTAAATAACTCTGGAATTAATTAATCAAATTAATAATGTTTTATACCAAAATGATCTTCGAACATTTTCATACCAATGTTTAAAATTTCAAAATATTCCTTCTAATAGTTTTTCGTACTGTTGCTTTTTTTAAATATAGAGATACATTTCGTTCATAATAGGAAATTCCCCTGTATTTTTTAAAACAAAAGAAAAATATTTTTCCAGTGTCAGAAAAAGTTTTAAATTCAAAAATCGAAACTAACAGTTTCAAAAAAAATTTATTTAATTCAATCGACAATTTAGACTAAAATCGACAATCGCTTTTAAACTTAAAACCATTGTTTTGGATAATGAAACGTCGCATAACTGTTTTTCGCGCTCTTTTTAAAATTCAAACATTGAAATTAAATATAAAAAAAATAAGCATCGTAATTAAAAAATTAAATTGAATGTAATTTTTGGTGCACAATTTTGTTCGTGGAACTTAATTGTTCTTGCTGCTTAGTAAGTGAATATGGTTAAGGAACAGGAACAAAAAGTAATTTTGTTCCTAATTTGCATTTTTAATTGGCTTTGTCTGGTTTGATGGGTGGGATCTGGGATAAACGTCCGAAACAACGCCCTCTGTCCGAAAACCAAAGAAGTTTTTGATCAAATTGCTCCAATAAAACTAAAAAATGTCAGCTCGATAAATTCCTTTTGTTGCCGCATTGACACAGAGTTTAAAAACCCCCTTTTTTAAAATCCGCCTAGGGCAGCTGGTGTGGAATTTTGATCTAACAGATTCAATAAATTATTGAGTTTGGCACTTATTGAGCTGTTTGTGCATTTAAATTAAATCGTCAGTTAGAAAAAGGGAATAAGGCCAAAAACCAAGTTTTGAGAAGATAGAAGAAAAAAAAAACTGTATAAGTAATGGAATTTTCATTGTATAACCAACAAATACTTATTGGAAATTCAGGATCTTATTGAAAATACAGAAAAATCATCAAAAAAATATAAGTATATTCACTGACACAAAAATATTGTGTATAGGTTGAAGGACCTATTTTCTTTTCCAAACTTAACAAATTTCAGCTGAAAAAGTCTTAAAAACCACTTAAATTAACAATTAAATTTTATTTCTGATTATTTCACGGCACAAAAATGAGAACATAGCCTTAAAAAACAAAAATATCTTATCTTAATTAAATTTTATTTTCTCTGGAATGGGATTTAATGTGTGGGAAGTTTACTAAGTTTTTTAAAAGTATTAAAAGAATTAGGAGTTTAAAAACATGAAATTTTTTTTACAAAGTGTTACATGTGCAATGCAAGTTCAACGACGGTTTAGTGATAGTCCCTATAATTAGAATGATGCACCATTTTTGATAAGTTTTCTATTTTGATTTTTTATTATTGGTGGCCGGGTATTAGCTTCCAGAGACGTTCAGGAAAAAAATTTGGAAGGGATGTTGTATAGGCTTTTTGGTCAAAAGAGGATTTTTTGAGTTTCAGTGGGGATACACCCCAAGCTACGGGCCTAGTTCCCCCCCCCCCCCCCACCCCACCAATATTTTTCCGAAGTCGGCGCTCCTGTTGATTGATGGAATCCTTCTTTGATCACGCACAAAAGGGAGAAATAGAAAGATTAAGACAAATAAAATTAAAAATTATTATCAAACTGACTCATTAGGCAGTTTAAGGCTGAGCGCGCACTATATAGCGACTTTTGTCACGGCGACCAGGATTACTAAGTATCAAAAATATCACTAGAAATCAATGGATCTCTATGAAGAAATTCTTGGCAATCGGCCAAGTGTCACGTCGCCTAGTGCGCGCCAAGGCAACAATTTTGTCTTTGTCACCGTGACAAAAGTCGCTCGTGCGCGCTCAGCTTAATGAATATCAATAGAGTCCACTTGTGTAGAGCGAAGCTTAGAGATTTTTTTTTTTTGAGCACAAAAAGTATTTTTTGGACTTATTCCATTTTTTAAACCGACTATTCAATTAGTATCTATTCTATGCACCTCAACTTCATGTTTTCCATTTTTAATTCGTTAGGTATTTAAAAATATTTTTTTCATTCATGTTACTGGAGAGTTATTGTAGCATCACTCTATTTCTTAAGCAACCTATTAACATAATTCGTTCATTAATATAGTTTGCTTTCTAATGAAATTGTATGAATGGTTTTATAAAAAAATCCGTTATAATTAAAATTAGGTACTTAATTAGTAATATGTTGTACGATTTTTTTTCCGGATTTAAACAACTTAAAATGATACTTCTACACTTTTCTGTTCTCATTCATAATAATGATTGTTTCTATTTTACAGTTGTAAAAGCAACAGAAGATTTTAATCTCTGGTAAGTACCATTCTTTTACTATAATTCATCTAACCATTCTGCTTTATATTATCAAAGATTATAATTTCTTTATTTTTGAAGCGTAAACAACTAGATTTTAGTGTTAATTATTATGTCATTTTCCAATCAAGGCTTCTTTTATTCATTTTTCTTGATGAAAACTAGTGTTATTTCTACCTGGTTTCAATATTTCTAAGCCCGATGGCAAGCCGTACTGAGCTTGTTGATGATTCAAAAACAGTTTCAGTGCGACTTGCTTTCAGGTTCTTTTTTGCTGAATGGCCTCAAGTCCTCATCGAGTAAGTATCACAAAAGTTTTTGCTATAATTTTCAAGAAACTTTAAAAAAAAATATTTTCAATTTTACAATAGACCTTCTCTTGTATCTCTTGGTTGTTATGAAAGTGACACAAGCATTAATTTAATATCCTGGAAGGATTTGGAGTTTTTGCTTCCCCCCATGCCTTACTCCCCAATATTGGGCCCATTGATGGTTCTTTCAAGAAAATCCTTTTCAATCATAATTATGTAATTTTCCCCAGATGATAGTTATGACTAGAGAAAATGATTTCTAAAATCAAAGTGCCTTCTGAGATTTCCGAAGAATGAGATTCTTCTCGACTGGTTATTTTTTCTGCTTAAATTAAGGGTTATTTTCTAGACAATTTCGAAAATATTTTCCTGCTATATTAACAAGACAGCCTTGCTTATCATAGGGAAACGGGATTTATACGAAGTATATATTTTTTTAACGTTATATATGGCACTCTACTACCTATACATTTTTATTGTGATATCTTAGGAAAGGGAGACTTGTTTTATGGTGTGTTCAGAAATCAATGCATCGTGGAAAAATTACATCTAAATCAATAGAGCAATTTCAATCACATATGACTCGGACTTAGCGGCCTTAGCAACGTTGTTTTTGTCCTCCAGTGACGTCATGTTCGAATGCTTCTATTGAATGCTTCTATTTCCCCGTACCTAACAACAGCCTTAGCTACGTTGTTTTTGTCCTCCACGTCGTCAAGTGTGACGTCATGTGCGAATGCTCTATATTAGGAGGTATCGGCTAAAAATAAATACTACTTCTATGGTTCACCCTTCTAGTTGAAAGTTTCTGTAGAAGTACTCATCAAACCAATCCTCATCTGTACGGTGATTGATTGAAATTCTTCAAAAAAAAAGCGCGTCTCATCTTTATGAATTCGTTTGACCAATGAGATGATAGATGAGGATTGGTTTGACCAGAACCACAGATTCTTGTCTTCTCCTCACGCTTACAATTATGTTAAATGTAGCTTTTTAGAACACTTAATTTACAGGTAAGATTTTAATCTTGGTGTGCTTAATAATAATTTTTTTTTAAATATAGAGTTCAAAGTTAAGATGGGGGTCTAGGGGGTCCTGCCCTATAAAATGCCTTAAAATTTCTGGATGAAACTCAAAGAGGACTTATCCTGTGGGGCTGTCCATCTAATATAGGGGTTTCCAACTGGCGGCCCGCGGAGTCATTTTGTGCGGCCCGCGAAGCTTCTTGAAAACTTCCAAAATGTAGCTTCAGAACACTTTTTGGCGTACTGAAATTCAAAAATTTTTCGGGGGAGGACCCCCGAACCCCCCTATTTACCTCTTAGATTGTGGAGTAGCTTTGGTCAGTCATTTTCTATGGTGAACAAATAAAAATTTCAGGTTTCGAGAGGGGGGGGGGGTTATACCCTGAAATTTCCCCTGAGCGTAGAAAAGGATTTAAAGGCTAAAGTCAACCTTTTAACTCAAAAATTAGGTAAAACACTATTTTTAGGGAAATTTACAAACATTTTCTGGAGGATGACCCCTTTAACTTGTATTCAGTATTAAAAGATTCAAAATTCAATTTAAAAACTGATATATCCTGTGAAATTTTTGGAAAAGCAGTAGTACCTCCACAATATGTAAATAACCTAACCTTCGTTCCTCTCTCGCCTGAAAAGTTCCATATCAAAGATCCACGAAAAAATTTTTATCATGGCTAAAAAAGGAGCCAGATTTCGATGCGACCCTCGGGTACTTGGAAGTTGGAAACCCCTGATCTAATAGGATGTCACGTTTTAAGGGGAGGGAAGGGTTGTATCAATTTTGAGACATTGTGACAAGACAAGTAGGAGAGCGGGGTTTCAAGAACTTTGGCTATACATAGTGTTTTCAGGTGACGTCACAACCGGTTATTTTCTTTTAACTGTGTACCTTCTGTAGGGCTTTTAACTGTATCTAAGGCCGTTGTTTATCTGTTGCTAAGGCGGTTTGTAGGTATGGGGTCACGTGATTACAAATGATCCAATAGAAGAATTCCACGGCTAGTCTTTTTCTGTAACTGTTAACCTCTGTAGGGCAAAAAACTGTAACATTTTCTGTTGCTAAGGTCGTTGTTAGGTCCGAGTCATGTGATTGAAAATGCTCTATATTGGAAATCAACAAAAAAAACACGTTTACTTTTTCAGAGCACAAGAATCTTTAGTCCTCGTCAAGCCTCTCTTCTTTTTAAATGAGAACTTTAACCAATCAAGGTAAAGAAGAGGAATGGCTCAACAAGTACTACAGAAACTTCGTTTTTCTGTTGCTGCGGCAGCAGCAGTAGCTATCTGCAAAGCCTCATACATATTGTTAGTCTATGCTTCTTAACTGCAACCTACTAGACCAGTTCGTAAAGTTTGTTTACGTTTTAACTTTAAAAGCATGCTTTGATAGTGTTTGTGCATGTTTGTGATACAACTTCATTTATTTTGCCTTCAAAATGAATAAAAAAGTAACCAAAAAGCAGTTAAAGAAGAAATCTAAAGTCAAAAAGGCTCCTAAAATAAGGTAATGCTCTTATGTCAACAGTTTTTTTAAAAGAACTGGAAGAAATACACCGGTTTTTCAAGAGGGAAATTATTCAAATGTATATAATCTTTACTTTATGGTTTTTTATTTACAAATTTGTATATTTTTGGTGTATTTAATATTTTTTAGACCTGTTGACAATTCTATTGACGATGAGTGGGAGGTATCCATGATAGAAACTCCTGATTCGAAGTCAACGAGTGAAGCCCAAGAAGAATCTGTATGTACTAAAATTTGAATTTTCTCAGTTTTAAAATACATTCTTTTCCACAGTATGTTTCTACTGAAGCTAAATTAAGCAGGAAAGATTTATTGTAAATGAAATTAAAAGATGTTAAGATGTGAATAATTGTAAGTTTACCTCAGGTTTCCACCCTACTATTTATTGGATCCATGGATGCCACTCTTCCGACTTAGGTATATTATAAAATGCAAAATCAGCTGACCAATTGGCAGCAATTTGTACTAAATTTTAGTACTTACTTCGCACGTTTCGCCCACAAATAAGCCTGTTTTACTCAGATAAAGCTTTGAGTTAAAATTTAAGGACCTATTTAACTGTTCGGTACAATTCCGTTAAAGAGTCCCCACTAAATATAACCAATATCCAAATCGCTAAATATATCCAAATATCAACAAATTTTTCTGACTTTTATTAATAAACTGAATAGTTATTGATCTAATTAAACATTTTAATTCAGGAGTTTGAAATTATTTATGGTTCAATTCTGTTAGAGTCCCCGCTAAATATCGCCCAGTTCTTTTAGATCGCAAAAAGTAAAAATATTCAAGAATAATTTCAAACTCCTGAATTAAAATGTTTAATTACATCAATAACTATTCAGTTTATTAACAAAAGTCAGAAAAATTTGTTGATATTTGGATATATTTAGCGATTTGGATATTGGAGATATTTAGCGGGGACTCTAACGGAATTGTACCTTATTTATGAATATTTCAACTTTTTGTTGCCTGAAACAGTGTTCCCCAATGCGGACCGGTGCCGGTCCGTGGATCAAATGGTACCGGGCCGCGGGCCGACCATTTAATTGAAAATGAATTTAAATTCCTAGGTTTATACTCCAAATTAAAAACATCTGTGTTTCATTAAAATTTTATTTATTTATAAAAGGGGCCCGAAGGTAGTGACATAAATCATGCAGACACCATGAGAACCAACTTTTTTTTCCAAGAAAACTGAATAAAAACACTTCATTAGAAATCCATAAATTTTTATATTATTTTTTATGGCAAACGTGTTCAATCCGGAAGTAATGGTGACAGTTGTCTGAGTTTTTTTGTAACTGTAAGTTAACAAAAAGAAAATCCCTAAAACGGTGCATTTTTCTTCGAAACGGAAAGGAAAATCAAGAAATGAGTAGTACTATAATCTTTCTTTATCAATATCAAAGCGCTTTGTCCGAATCTTCTTTTTGTAAAGAAATGAAAAATCACGTGCATTTTAAACTTCTGAGAAATCTCAATACATCGTAAATGAAACCAAAATCTCACGTGAGAAGCTAGGGGGGAGGGATTTTGGTTTAGAATAATAAATCACTTTATATTTATTTTTTGGTGTAACTGTATTTTATTTTGAAAGCATGTTTAAGTACAATTAAATTAAAATTAATAAATCAAAATAATATAGAATGTAAACAATCAAAGCCCCCCAGCGGGCCGCGGTAAAATTATCAAATGTTGACTGGTCAGTGGTGGTAAAAAGGTTGGGGACCACTGGTCTAAAAGAACCGAGCGATATTTGGCGGGGACTCTAACGGAATTGAACCAACTGTTCATATTATATTCTATAAGTTTTTCTGCAATTCTTAAAAAAATTACTAGATTGGGGGGGGGAATAATTTAAAAAGGTAGTTCAAAGTTCAGTTTTGCAATTTTTGAAGAGTGGCACCCATGACTGGATATCTGATTCCAAGAAAAATCACATCAACTAATGCATTTGGGTTTTGTAGTAAAACTTAAAATATTTTTAAGGATTTAAAGATCTTTGTTTGCAATGTGATTTATAAGTAATTTGTGTAATTTTCATTTCTTGTTTAAATGAACAAATTAATTAGCTTATTACACTTTCAGAATGTACCTGATAAGGATTTACAAAATGCAGAATCGGAAGTAACAAATGTAGAATCGGAAGTAACAGAAACCATTCCTAAAAAGAAAAGGAAAAAGTAAGGTTCTTATAATTTTTCCTGTTTAATGGCTTCCTATTTAATTGTTAGAAGAACTACTGTTAAATTTACTATAAAATTTTGTTAACACTGTTTAATTACTTGCTTTTCTGTTCCAAAAGGGAGCCATTTGTGGTTGCCTAAATATAACATTTCTGATAATTGTGCCACACCATTTAATATGAAAACCCTGAACTATTCTGAAGGGGGAGTGGTAAACAAAACAACATCCACACTAACTACCTTGTGCTTTAGGGACCGTTCAAATATTACAGTAACGGACCTCTTATCCGTAAAGCTCGGGACCGGCATCATCTCGGATTTCCGAATTTTACGGATTTTTGAACATTTTCCCGAAAACCGGGGTAAAACCGGTTTTCCAGCCTCAAAACACCGCATTAACAGAATTGCGTGTGTATCGTTACGAAAATACGCAGATCTGCGGAGCCGCGCAAGAGTGAAAAGAAAAACGATCTCCCAATCTCGGGCGCGCGGCTCCGGCATCATCCCCCTCCCTCCCGAACATTTCCCCTTCTTAAAAGCTGAGGAGAAATAAGCAATCCTCCCGATCGTCTGCTGCCTCGTAGTTAACACATTCACATCGCTGAAAATTAAATTTGAATCGTATTGCAACGGGAACAAAACGAAACGAAAAATACATCCAATTGGTCCCTTTCAAATTGCTCTCCTCTCCCTCCCACTGATATGAAACAATACTCCGTCCGCATTCCGAGAATGCGAGAATCGGTCTCGGTGCTCCTTCTGCTCTACAAAGGGCGGGAGTGGATCGCGGAAACGGGAGGGGGAGCGGACACGGAGTACATCGGGACACGCTGAATCCCTTCGGATTCGGATCTTTAAAAAAGAAAACTGATTTCGGAAAACCTTACGGATTTTCGCGGATTCGGAACTTAAAAAAAAAAAAAAAAAAAAAAATCAAAAAAAATCAAAAAAAAAAAAAAAAAAATCAAAAATTAAAAAAAAAAATTAAAAAAATCAAAAATCCTTACGGATTTTTGAACATTACGGATTTTTGGGGCACGGATAAGAGGTCCGTTACTACATAATACCTAAGTGGGAGGAGGTTTTCTCTTTGCTTATTTTTCCTGACAAGGGGGATATATAGTGCTGTCCTTTAAAAACAACCCACTGTTTCATATTTTCTTCATTAAAAGCTTAATAAAAAGGATAATTAAATTGAACAAAAAACTGTACTAGCAGCTCATCCTCCCTAACATTTTAGTGCTAAGCATTTTTAATTCCAACTATCCATTACAAATTGGCAGCCAATTAAGTAAGAATTTGAAAAAAACCCACTTTTTCCTAGAAGGACTCTAATTGGCGGACTGAGCTAAAACTTTAATATTTTATTCTCATAGTAATGGGATAACATAAAAACGCGCGAAAAATGCTCTAAAATTTTTATAACATGCATTTTTACAAAATCTGCAAATCTAAAGCACATTTTTTGCCAAAAATCTACATTTTCTCAGCTTGTTTAAAAAATAATTAAATAAACCGTTCTTTGACCAGTTTTTACACCCCTGACACTCTAAAGGGCATAGAAGGACAGGGTATATGAGATGGTAAAATTATTTTAATTATTTCATTAAAAAATCTCAATGGGTTGTTTTTAGGGTACAATTTGGAGTGGGTTGTTTTTAAAGGACAGCACTATACATTTTTGAGGCACTGTGCTAAACATTTTGTTGAAAAAAGAACAAAGGGGGTTTGGCCAGTTGCTAAGTACTGGATCTGTCAGAACAAAAAAAGCCCCTTTTAATTCAGTGTCCTTAGTTATCATCTGTTCTAATTACTATGTCTTGTTGAAATTTCTTTTCTTTTTTTGTACTATAACACTTACATTTTTCTAGAAATTTGTTAAATGGTCTTATATTATCTCTTATCTGTTTCAGAGGAGGTGTTGTGCAAAGATCTGAAGCAAGTCTTAATATATCTGAATTTAACTTAAATGAAGGTAAGTTGATCATTGTCTAACTATTTAAAATTTTGAATGAATTATTAGAAACAACTGTTGTTTTACATCACAGTTGCCTGAAGGTTTATTAAAATGTTATTTTCAAATTCCTCTCCTTTATTAAAGCATGATTTACTCATACTTGCCAACTCTCTGGATTTTGGCGGGAGACTCCGGATTTTCGCTCTCTCCTCCCGCCCTCCGGATTATCCCCGAAAATCTCCCGCTTTCTCGGTTTTCTCCCGCTTTTTATCAGAATTCCTGATTTTTTCGAATTATGCATAAGGAAAATGCGAAATGTGTGGAAAATAACCATAAGATTTCTGTAGTACAGAATGATCAGACGGTAATTAATGCTGAATGCCTTTTTACAGCATTCTTATATTGGAGCATAATTTACCGATCAGTGTGGCGGACCATTCCGGAGCTCTCTTCAGAAAAATGTTCCTGGACAGTGCGATTGCGAAAACGTATGGTTGTGTGGTTTTAAAACGGTTAAATTTTTATTTTGAGCACATATTATCTTTTTATAATTGGTTTGCGATGGGCTATACATCGATAAAAATTTCTCCTGATTTCTATGGAAAATCTCCTGATTTTTGACTTTCAGAGGTTGGCAAGTCTGTTTACTTATATAAGACCCAAAATATTCTATTAGGAAACCTTAAAAATAGTGATAAGTTTAAAAGAGATATGGGTCAGGAAATAAACAATGCATTTATTAAGATGTTGACATTTTTATGCTTGTGTGATCCAAAATGTCAAAACCACATTGGTGAGATGTAAAATATAAATAATTGACAGATGCGTTTTGTTAAATGCATTTCCAGAAAGCACTTAATTTGAACAGCAGATTTCCATAATAGCACTAACATGTCAATAATTCTGCATGGCTTTAGTTTTATTTTGAAAAGGGAAAACTTTCTTTATTGTTTGAAAAAACGGCATACCATGTAATTGCCGAGATTGCTGTATATCTTTATGTACAATGTTACCTGTGCACAATTTAACCTGTCATTGTTTACAAGCAAGCTCAGGGTTTTTTAAAGTTAATATCAAATTAGAATTGTGTTGTCAAATGAAATGGTACACAAAAATAGATTAAAAAACTTTATTTCAGTTGGTAAAGAGAAAGTAAGTCTGAATGAGTTGGTTAAATCATCTCAGAAACTGGCTGGCCAGACAGAAATGAAAAAGCAGCTGGAGCATGTCAAAAAGCAGAAAACTCTTCCCGTTCCTCTCCCAAAACCTCAAGTGCAAAAAGTATGTATCTTTTTGGAGTTTGTATGATTCTCAATGCATAGTTTTGAAAAGTAGTTCCTTAATGTCATAAATTTCTATTTTAGATCAAGAGAGCAGTTGCTTACGAAAAAGTTTGCGGTGAAGTTTCTAAATGGGATTCAGTTGTAGAAAGTAATCGAGCAGTAAGTACTTAATTCTTTATTCATTACAAACCATGAATGAAAAATTGTGATGATGTAATAGTTCTAAAAATTTAGAAAACAACAAGACAGTTTCTTGGGATAAATTGATTTTCTTTGTAAATTGTTAGAAATTGTTATTTTTGAGCAGTCTAGTATGCTGAATTAAAACAAGATTAAAATTGAAAACATACTTACATTACCTTCAAAAGTGTGACCAAATTAAATTTTTTGTGAGACTTAGTTTTTCAGTTTTATAAAAACTTTATTGAATACCAATTTTTTTATATTTTTTAATAAAACCATATTTAGTACTGTATTTGTATTCTTTTTTTTTAATCAACCTATCATCATTGATGAAGTTTTAAGTTTCTAGTGGCTTGCTAATATATTGGAATTTTTTTAGGCTGATCAAATTATTTATCCATTGAAAAAACCTCAAGTTTCTATGGAAACTTTTGATAAAGAAGCTGATACATTTGTGGTAAAAAAATTTGGTTTTTCTCTTAGTTTTCTCTTTTTATAAAAATAGTTCTTTCTCATGTTTTGCATGTGTTGGTTATTATTAGGGAGCTGAAATTATTCTTCTTTGTACCTCAGATTTAAGGGAAACTAGAATTAATCAGTATGCAATGCCAAAACTCTGGAAAGGCACAATATTAGTTTTTAAGGCATGATTTACTTACTTGAGACTTAAAATATTTTATTGTGAAAACCTTAAAATAGTGATAAGTAGATATGTATTTTCTACTTTTGTGTTTAAAAACTTCATGAAGTACCTTAATTGTTTTGAGTTCAGGTGTCTGTTTAGAATAAACTTGGGTCTGTTTTCCAACCCTTAACAATATTTCATTACAAAAACAAAACCTTCACAAAATATTTGACCTTAAAAAGGACCCTTCACAAAGTATTTATTTTATCCTTTAAGTAAACAGAAACTTTACAAAAAGTTTTGCTTCTGCCCTTCCCACTGAGCTAGTCCTGTCTCTGTAATTTTCACAATTGCACAGATATGGGACCCTATTTTCTCAAATTCACAAAAACAGGCTCCTGGCTGAAAAAAATTATTTTAATGCTAACTTCAAATTCACAAAATCATGAGTAGATTTTCAGTTTTTACAATACCAGGACCCTTCACAAAAAGTCTTGACATACCCCTGGCTTTGAATTTAATTTGAATGCCAATTGTATGTAACAGTGATTCCCAATCAGTGGTCCACTGAACAAAAATTCTTGGGATCCATCAAATTTTTTATTTATTTTTTTAGTCTTACAATGATTTAAGTACATCCAACAGAACCAGTTAAAAGAAAAGTGTTTTCATTGGCCTGTCCATGGCAATTTTACTACCGTTTATAGGTACCTTCACAAATATAAATAGGTACTTTCACAAATTCAGTTTTAGGAAAAAAGATACCTTTACAAAATATGTTTAGAAAGAAAGTTCTCTAGTAAGCTATATTCTTTCAATAGTTAAATTTTTAGCCATTTTAGACTAAATTTTATTTTATTTTTAACATTAAAAAATTATGTACATGTTTTTATGTTGATTTTGCACTTAAATGTTCACAAATTTAATGGAAAATTTTCACAAATTAGCCTTAATTTTCACAAAATAGGTACCTCTTAAAAAAAACCTAGACAGACCCCTGGTTTTCCAGGGGAAGGGGTAATTTCAGACTATGAAAATGGACGGAACCTTATTGTACTCCCTTAAACAACAAAAACTACATTTTTCAACTACTGCTAATATACTCAGATACTAATATTCAAGATGTGGGTTCAAGGCTTGCTAAGTCTCGAGTCTTAACTAATAAATTGAGAACCACTGTTGTATATAATAATGAAATAATTGAAAAATGATTATTTTGATTGCCATACTCTATGATCTTTGACTTCATATAGACGAAGCATCCGGTTGAAATTGCTGTTAATGAACTGCTGAACAAGAGTGAGCATGTGATAGACAGCAAGAAGCCTCTCACTGAAGCAGAACAGAAGATATTGGATGCCATGAGTCCTGAGGAGGTAATATGAAATCTTTGGCTCTGATTTTCAATTATTAAAAATTTTTGTTTAAAGGGTTTGTTATTGTAATATAATTACTTGTCTACTTATTTTATTCACATATAAATATATATCTTGCTTTGCTTGTGTAAAGCATTTAAAAGTTTTGAAGTTTAAACAAACGAAAGCAAAACTTTTTCAGAAATAATAGCTTTACATTTGCTGCTAAAATTCATTTCTGCCATTGGTCTTATTTAAGACAAAAAAGGGGAAAGTACAATAGACCCTGGTCATCCTGGTCATAGTGCTATGCAGACCTGGAAAAAGTTGTAACCTTCCCCCGAACCTAACAAAATTTACCCGAACCTAATGTATTGCTCCTATGGAGCTGGCAGGGGCTTCCCCCGAACCAGGTTCGTAGGTTCGGGCACTTTTTCCAGGTCCGGTGCTATGGCTCTTGTAGCCTCCCCACCACCATTCATTCATTCATTCATTGTTTTACATTTAATTACATCATGGTTTTACTTGTAATAAATGGGGTTTGTTCTGTACGTTTAACTCTGTACTCCAAACAAATGGTTCCTATCTCCTCTAAAGCAAAGGTTTTATTAATTTAATATACTTTATTTTAAATTTCAGAAGTGTAGATGAATAAGTAAGATTTCAAATTTTTTTATTTATTCTAGGCAAAGGCGAGAATGAGAGAATTGATGAAACAACGAGCTTTAATGTCATACCAACAAGTTAAAGCTTGTAGACAGAATAAAATTAAAAGCAAGAAGTAAGTCTTTGATGTGTTACTTCAATATTTATCTTTAAGAATTTATAATCTTTGAAACATACATGTGGGAAATGTACACTGAACACAAGAATAAGTCCTGCTCTTGGGAGTTAGTTGACTTTAGTTAAACATCTAGGGGCTGTTTACATATCGGGTTGGCTATGTCATTACTCGCTCCTCAATGGAGCAACAAGAAACACTACCGATTAGCTCGCAGGCCGTCGCCGTAAACAGGGTTCCCACGGTCCTTGAAAGTCCTTGAATTTTTTTCTGCTAAAATTAGGTCCTTGAAAGTCCTTGAAAAACAGCCTATGTCCTTGAAGGTCCTTGAATTTTGAATCCACTCTGGCCGCCTTTCACTAATTCATCTAAATTTCCTTCCCGCAGTTACCGGCGATTTTTGAAACTCTCTGATCATGAAATTACGATAGTAACACCCTCTACATCGGTTCCACAAATGAACCAACAAGGTAGAGCCAGTTTCTGGTTGAGTGAGAAATGCACAGAACTGTTATCTCGAGGGTTATAATTTTTAAATGTCTGCGAAAAAAGGTCCTTGAAAAATTTTGTTGAGGGCCTTGAAAAGTCCTTGAAAGTCCTTGATTTTCAATGTTTTCAAAGAGTGGGAACCATGGTAAAGAGAAAATAACTAACAAAAATATTCAATTGAAGAACAAATAAAAAAAGAAACCATCTAATTGTAAGCATTTGTGCGCACCAAAGGAAAAATAATTAAAATAAAAGCTGAGAGAAAACAAAAGATAAGGGAAGATAGTTAGTTTTTATTTTCAAATCCTACATGCATTAAAAAGTCAAAGTGATGAAGTAATTTACAGCTTTACAAATGTTCTTTTTCTCTTTTATCAAAATAAAACATGAAGTATGGAAGTAATCTCCTACTTGCCCAATTAACATTTTATTTGTAGCACAGATTATCCCTGTGAAGTTCATAATGACTGGCTTTGTGTACATTGATATGTTTTTAATGTTATTTAACTTATTTTAATAGTAAAAAAAATACTAGTTAGTCTTTTGGCTATCGTTTTCCCAATGTTTAAACTCTCACAGTGTTTTTATGTTAATTTTCCACTATGAAAGTCCATCCCCTTATTTTTTTATTCTTTAAGTTTACAAAGTCGAAAGAATGTATAATCTATATATTCTTATATTATACATAATCTGTTTATAGATATCGACGTCTTTTGAAAAAAGAAAAGCTTAAGAAGATAATGAAGGATTTCGAAGAACTTGAAAAAGTAGATGCTGCAGCAGCTTTAGAAAAGGTTATGGAAGCCGATAAGTTGCGTATCTTGGTATGTATGCTAAGTGCTTTAAACTGCTGATTTGATGATGTAGAAACATCATCAGATGTAGATATACATGTGCTAAAATGCACTGGAAAATTTTTTACCTTAGAAAATTATGTAAGATGTAAAGATGTAAGATGTAAATGCATACACATGATGGCTATTTCATAATTCATAGCAAACTTATTTATATACAGTTTTATGAAAACTTTTTCCATTGTTTTCAAAGATTTCTCAATAGTTTTTCTCATTGTGCTGTTTTGATTGGATATTCTGATGTGCCCACTGATTAAAACTGAAACTTTTATCTTTCAGGAACGTGTTACTCTTAAACACAGGAATACTGGAAAGTGGGCAAAAGTGCAAAAGCTAAGAGCCAAGTATAATCCTGATGTGAGTAAACATATTAATGGTATTATGTGATATAATGTTTCAATTTGTTTTTACACAATTTTTTAAAATTTGTAATGATATATAAGGGTTTGGTTGTGTAGAAAGGATTTTTTTCAAAATTCTGTGCAAACTTGGATAATTTGAGCTTTGCTTCTTAGAACTTTGAGATCTTGTTGATTGTTAAAGTGGGATTTTTTTTAAATATGAGTGTCTCATATTATTCTCAACTTCAAAAGATAAACACAAATTCGGAGGTATTTGATTAAAGGATGTCCATACACACAATAATTTCATTAAGTTGATCATACTTTTATTAATTAAGGAATTTAAAGATTATAGCTAAGCTTTAAAATAATAATTTAGTTCGTCTCAGTTGTGTTAAATTTTCTTGTATTTATTTTTTTCATTTTCTTTCTTTTTATTTTTTTATTTTACTTCTTGTATTGCCTTTTATTTTTGCACCTCTTAGTTTTTGTTGAAACTTAGATAATAACTTTAATTTGAAAAAAAGAGCTTTTTTTTATAAATTTAGAGTTAAATTTTTTTATACAAATAAATCTCCAAATTAAAGTAAAACGGCTATAATTTAGGGTACTGGAATGGTAGAAATTATACGGTATAAAAGACCACATATTTTTTTTCCAACCTGGATAAAAAGAGTGAAAATTTTTAATGAATTGTTTTCAGGCTCGTAACGTTCTGAAAGAGGACTTGAGCATTGGACGCCAGCTCAAAGAAAAGCTCCCGGACGTCGAGAAGGCAATCACTCGACTCAAGACTACCCTCGAACAGCAAGATGAGGATGACGACGAGAAATTTGTGGAAGAGGCACTATTGGAAGAGGAGTGTGATCCGTAAGTAGTTCAGTTTTCAACATTTTTAAAAAAATTATGGTATGAATATCATTATTAAAGTTAATCTATGATAATTATCTTTAGCAGTTGAACTGCACGTATTAAAAGCGTGGTTATTAAATCAAAATATTCTCTTTTCATTTCTTGTAGAAATGCGAGGCAAAAATAGAATACTTTTTGATTAGCTGGGCACAAAGCACAGAGTTCCAATGTTCATGGAGTCAAAATTTGGTCGAAGATAAAATTACAGGGATGAGATTTTTCAGACTTTTACTGGATTTTCAGACTTTTCTGAAATTATCTTGAAAATTTTAGACTAAAAAGAATCAGCTTTAAACTGAATATTTTGACTGGGAACTTCATTTTTTAAAATTCAAGTTGATGTTCTTGACTTATGAGGCTCTTTTATATGGTAAATTTTCATATTTAAGCCAATTTAATGTAACAGTTTAACACATTAAAACTTTTAATTTTAAAATGTAAAAATTTATTACTGAAATTAATGTTAACTAATTGTTATTAATTTAAGAGATTAAATGTTCACACAGTTTTCAGACTTTTTGCTATTTTGCCAATCTTATTCCTGAAAATTACAAATGCATATTCAATAACAACACCTGAGAATATTATTTTTGTTTATTGGAGAATTCTACCAAAGATAATAATATTCTTTAGATAATAATCTTGACTATTAAACTTAATTGCATGATCACATTTTTATGTTCCTTTCTCTGAAGAGTATGACTCAGAAAATATATGTATAAATTGAGTTAGCATGCATTTTGTGAGTATGTAGGAAATTAAACTTACTGGAGGGACAACTGAATCTTTTAAAATATAATGCAAAGGTTTCTAATTTTGATTATCAATCCAAAAATATTGATTTCTTATGTTCATCTTGAGAGACGGAAATATTTATGATTTTAATTTATTTACTTTGTATTTTCTTGGAAGGCAACTGGGAAGTTTGGGGCTACAACTAACCAACTTTTGAACATAGACCTACTCTAAAAACAATGAAATGTTTATTTTGTATATCGTATATAGAGTATAAAAATGTCGCATCCAACTAATATTCAAACAAGAATTTATAAATTTTTTTGTGTACCCTGGTGATTCCAATTACAGCTTTTCATTTGTTGCATTATTAAAAGTTTTTTTTTTCTCCCCTTTATTTAGTTTGACTGCTGAAGAGGCAAAAAAGCCTGATATAGCTGACCAATGGCTGGTCAACCCAGCTTCTTTGAGAAAAAAGAAGGTAACTGAAATCATATTCTAATGAATCTGAATTTGAGTGTTGAGAAAACCATATATGTAATCACTTACTCATATAATATTGAGTTATACACATTGATATTAGAAAACAATCTGTGAACATTTTAACCAGTTCTTACATTGCTTTTCTTGTTCAAGTTTTTCTTGTTTTAAATTTACTTTAAAATGTGTTAAGTAACAGTAAAATTATTATATTACAAAATGGCATTAGCCACATTTCACAGAGTGTATCACTCACATAAAGAATAAGGGGCACCTAGATTTTCAGCAGATTATACATAATAGGTAATCTGTTTTTAAATTTCTTGAAGAATCCAGTAATTTATAATGGGCGGCTGCAGATTAAGGGATGATTTTTTCAAGTTAAAAACAATATCTTAAAGCAATTTTCAATATAGAAATGACAAAATATTTGAAATAATAGATTTGTGGTAATAAAACTACTAGTTTACTATTATTTTATTTTTTTACCATTCTTTTGTAGTTTTAAATTTGGGGTTATTTGTTCAGTCAAATTTTATTTTATTTTTATATAAATGTTTGCTTACAAAGATTAACACTTGCCACACATTGAGCTTCTGATTATACTGATTAAAACTTTTGATTTCTGTATACTAATTGCAAATGATAAAATACATACAGTAGTTTTAACTATCTTAGTTAAAGTTTAATAAGGTTTAACTCAGATGACCAACAATTTCTAATTAAAATGGAAATCCCTAAAGAAAATAAGTCATCTAGGTTTAAAAGTATATTTTACTAACACATAAGTTGTAAAGATACACCATATGAAATAATTCATATTGTTATGATAATTTGTTAGTTCTTTTACCTTAAAAGTCTTTAATTGTTTTTACTTTGGCATTTCTCTGTAGCAATATTTTGCAATTTTTTAAAGGATATAAATGATTCTAGAAATATTTGATAGCTTAGTTAAAACTGAAACTTGAATACTTGTTTAGCTGGTGAATTTATTTTAGGTATGTGCTTACATTGGATAATTTTTTTTTAAATATAAAAATATACTGATGTTTTTGTATTTTTGTTTCTATTTATGTTAGAAACCAATTAATTAAGCTTTTAAACCACAAATTTTTTTAATAAATTAATTAAAAAAACGATAAAATTTTAAGTTTACGGCACATCTTATAATTAAAAATCTAATTAAGTTTGAGTAATTTTTAATAACTTGCAATGGAGTTTAAATTCAATTATCTAGTGAATAACCTAGAAGTTTTAAGGTAAATGAATTTACTGAGAAGTTAGACTTTTTCTTAAAAGTTCATATTCTTACATCTTTTTTTTTTCTATTTTTACACATGAACATGCCACTAGACTAACTTGCAATAATCTAAATGTATTTTTGTTTGGTCATTCACTACAATACACTATCAAATATATTCATACCAAATAACAATACAAGCAATAGATTTTGAAAGCACCGTATTCCTATGGAAATCCCTAAAGAAAATAAGTCATCTATCAGAATCAGAATCAGAATTTATTAACACAAAGATACATAAAGAACAAAAGACAAAAATGGGGAGACAAACACAGACATACATACAAAAAAAAAAAATATAGTTATGAGTACCAAAAGAGCTCATAGCTCGTCCATGGTACTACACTTATAATTTATTTGCCTTGGCAACGAAACTGCGCTGACTCTATTTGATTAAATTAAATAATTTCTCGATGTTGTTATGTCTTGCTATAAAAAAAAAACTTGCTATAAAATAGGTTTTAAAGTATATTTTAGCAACACATAAGTTGTAAAGACACACCATATGAAATAATTCATATTGTTATGATAATTTGTTAGTTCTTTTTCCTTAAAAGTCCTTTATTATTATTAAAAAATTATTAAAAAAACTGTTAACTCTCCTAGGTAAAAGGACCTGCCTCTAAAAAGTCCTCGGAAAAAGCCTCAGATTTTGTGGACATAGAGTCCATTACTAAGTCCAGTGTCCTGGACTCAAGCAAAGCCATAAACATTGTCGATGGGGATGACATGGATGGGCAGAGTGAGGATGAAGGAGACGAGAGTGACGCTGAACCGTCCAACGGAATCAAGAGCGTCAGCGAGGCTTTTGCTGACGAAGACTTGATTGCGGAGTTCAGGTGATTGTTTTTGTCAACAAGCTTTTAAAATGAATAAGATTGAAGGATTCTCAAGCATGTTCTTAAGTTGGGCCATTCTTGCCATGTTTTACGATTGAATTGTCAGTTTGAAAAAGGGAATAAGTCCAAAAACAAGTTTGGAGAAAATCGGGGGAAAAACTGTAATGGAATTTTTGTTGTATAACTGCCAAATTTTTACTGATAATTCAAGGATCCAATTTGGAATACATGACAGTCATCGAAAAAATATAAGTATATATTCACACACAAAAATATTGAACAAATGAAATAATAATTTATTTCAATTTCTGAGGGTACATTTGGAAAAAAAATTTTAAACAGGAAAACATATGAGTCATCTGGGGTATTAAAACCCAATCAAAAAAATTTTACTCTGTTATTAATGATAAAAACATACAACGTGATAATGAAACAAGAAAAAAAAATAATAAAACACTCACAAAAAAAAAACAATAATAATAACATACAAAATAGAGATAGAACACAAACGTACTGTGAGAAAAATTGTCTCAGCAGCTAGGCATACAAAATACTCTTTGCTTCTGTTGATGGAAAAAGTTGATAGACTTGTTCCCTCTTTTAACTTTATAAAATTTCAGTTGAAAAAATAATCTTAAAAACCACTTATAAATTGACAACTACAGCTTAGTTTGAGCACAAAATTGAGAAATAGAAAGACTTCAGACAAATAAATTAAAAAATATTATGAAACTGAGTCAAGGCAGTTTAATGCATATGAATGGAGTATTTTTTTTTGTTTGACTTATTCTGTTTTTCAAACTGACAATTCAATTCCATTTATTACTTTCATTTTTTAAAGACAAATGTACCTTTGCTCATGATAATTTATCCAAGTTGAAAAGATGTCATACTGTTATGATTTTTAGGGATGAAAAGAGGGCCCTGAACAACAAGCCCAAAGGGATCGATCTCTATCTGCCAGGTTGGGGCTCTTGGACGGGACCAAATATTAAGGAATCAAAGAGAAAAAGGCGAAGGTTTGTATTTTTTTTGTTTCATTACATAATAACTCCCAGGGGTCATTCCAGACTTTTTGTGAAGGGTCCGTTTTTCTTAAAAATTGTGAAAATCTACTCATAATTTTGTGAATTTGAAGTTAGCGTTAAATTAGTTTTTTCAGCAAGGAGCCTGTTTTTGTGAAAATAGGGTCCAATATTTGAAGTATTATGAAAAAAGGGTCTGTTTAAAGGCAAAAATACTTTGTGAAGGGTCCTTTTTTAAGGTAAAATGTTTTGTGAAGGGTCCTTTTTTAAGGTAAACCTATTTATAAAACACCCAAGCAAATTAATATTAAGACAGTTAAAGCTTTATCATCAAACTTATTTTTTTAAGTCATATTATTTTTATTTTAATTTGTTAACACAAAATTTCTAATAGTAAAAAAAAAAATTAAAAGTAAGTTTCTTTTTTGTTTTATGTAAAGTAATGCTTTTTAACCAAATTCTGTTATTGGGTAGTAAAGTTATAAAAAAACCCTTGATCTTGTAAGTAATGGTGCTATAACTTCTAACTTGCTATTCTGATTAAAATGGCTGCTTGGTTTAAGTTACGTAAAAAGACTGATACAACTAGGAAAATTATTAGACATTTAAGGGATATTTTTTACATCAACCTTTATAACAAAAGGGTCTGCTCTTAAAATATTTGCTTTATCACTTTCTTGTGTAATAACTGTAAATAAGATCTTTGAAAAAAACTTTAGAAATGTGAACAAGTAGTTTCTGGGAGATCATTATTTGAAAGTACGACTTCTTTGTTTTAGGTTCTTTATCAAAACTGTTGACGATGCTCCGAAGAAGAACACTTTGGGAACGGTTATCCTTAATGAAGAAAGGGATAAAAAAGTTTCTGCTCTCCAGGTTAGTAATTGTAGATTATTAGAAAATTGTCGATATTTGAAATGCAATATTATACATGCCAACTGTCCAGAATTACTCAGGAGACTCCCAAATTACCCCCTTGTCTCCCTAACTACTGGATTTTATATAAGTATGCTGAATTTCATCAAAAATTAGGAAAATCCCTTGAAAAGGGACTTAAGCTTAAGTCTCCCAAAATTTCATTCTCCCATATTGGCAGCTATGCAATTCAAAGGCCAGTAATTTTAGGCCTTTTCGCTATTTAGCGCTCCTATCCATGCAGAACAAACCATTTTAAATAAATGCATTTATAGCAACAGCCACAGGCGTTGATCCCAGGGGGATTATTCAAAAACTTTCATATTTAACTTTTGAGGGAAACCGAAAATTTGCTGTATTACCAATGCACCTAACATAAAGAGGCGTGTATAAGAGGGGGATGGACCCCCAATATTAAGAACACAATATCACTTAGAATAGTTTGAAGCCAGTGCTGAGATTGGGGGGGGGGACATCGTCCCAACAAAATATTCTGTTTCTAGCCAAAAAAAAAAAATGGGCAAGACCCCCAAGAAAATTTTACTGGTTAAAGCATAGAAAATTTTATCTTGGAATGATCATATGATTAATATGACACTAAAAATGAGTTTGACCCTGTTTAAAAAAAAAAACAAAAAAAACAACAACCCTTGAAGAAAGACCCCCCTCTTTTTAGTGAAAAATTACAAACGATTCACAAAAACTTGTTAATTAGTTTATTCAAAACCACCTGAAAATCGTAGAATGGCAGGGTGGCCACAGACCTTGAAAACCTAAAAGACCTGGGATTGTCAGGGAAAATTAAAAAACCTGGAATTATCAGGGAAATTTCAAAAATTGCCTACTTTCAAAAATAAATTCAACATTTTTCTGATTTTCAAGTCATTAAATGGGCATTTTCATTCTCCTTCCTACAAAATAAAATCTAGAATGTATGTAAATTAGTGTGGTTGTGAAGCAAATGTTAAAAAAAAAGGCTATCGAGGGTTCCTTTGTGATATAAGTCTGGAAGTAATCTCATTTATATTCCTTCTTTCTCATGTTTTTCCAATTTATACCGTCATTCTCTCGTTTTCTAGAAGATTAGAATTTACTATATTTATAAAATATCATGGAAAATCATACCAGATTATCAGAGAAAACCGGGAATTATCAGAAAATTTTGAAATGAATTTTCTGTGGCCACCCTGCTTAAACGAAAAAGGAAGATTTTTGGGGTAGTTAATCAGAATTTTGTAAAAATCAAGTCCTTGGGGCATCCCCCTTCAATATCCAGGAGCCGACAACACCAATGGCAACAACATCAGCCATAACTATATTTTCCAATTATTTTCCAATTTGGCGGTATTTGTTTTCTCCCGTTAGCAACGGTTGGTTTGTTGTGGTGTTGTGTTTTGTTTACGTTTTTGCGAGTGTATGTACAATGTTCGTAATCACGAAACTCTCAATAACCTGGGTTCAAATCCAGGTAGTACACAATCTCAGCTAGGCTGTATCAGCGTATGGCGAGCGGGCGTAGCGAGCACAGGATTGCGAAGCAATCCTAGGGGAACTGCGTCAGCAGTTCCAGTGGGTTGGCGAGCGATAGCGAGCAGGGGGCGAAGCCCCCTAGTATTTATAAATTATCGGGAAAATCATACCCGATTATCAGGGAATTTTGAAATACGTTTTTTATGGCCACCCTAATTTTCCAATTATCTCCCCAGGTGAGCCATCTCCCCTATCCCTTCACAAACGTGGCTCAGTTCGAGAGCCACATGAGACAGCCCTTGGGACACAACTGGAACCCCCAGAGCAGCTTCCAGAACCTCAACGCCCCCAAAGTGATCGTGAAGGCGGGCAAGATCATCGACCCCATCGATGCAGAGGATGTGCTCCTCGGGGAAAGGAAAACGGAAGAACAGGAAGAAGAACCACCTCAAATCCTCAAGAGTACGGAGCAAATCTCGTTGGAAGCCTTTTGATGACACTTGGTGGCAATGTATTTAGAAGTGTATATTAATTAAATTAAGATTGACTGTTTTTTTATTTGTTTTCTTTATTTTTAATTGGTTGGGACTAGTTTGAGAAAGTTTATCTGGCACCTCAGTGGCAGAAACCCTGCTGCAGTATCGGCTGCAAGTGCTAAAGATTTGTCTTGAAGCTTGCAACTTTAAAGATTTAAAATCCATTTTAAAAAAAAAGGAAAAAAGTGAATATAATTTTGAAAGATTAAAATGTGCATGGACGCCACTCTTCCGTCCCTGGGCACGGAATTCTTCTGTTCACAGAACTTTAAGGAAGACGGAATTCCGTCCTGGGTTAATTCCAAAACGCAAAATAAGCTGACCGATTGGCAGCGATTTGTACTAAAATTCGGTTCTTACATCACACATTTTGCCCACAAATAAGCCTGTTTTACTCATACAGCGTTAAGTTAAAATTTAAGGACCTATTTAATTGTTCATATGGTATTTCATAAGTTTTTCTGCAATTTTAAAAAAATTGCTAGATGGCAGGAAATGATTAAAAAAGATAGTTCAAAGTTTAGTCTTGTAATTTTTGAAGAGTGGCACCCATGAACGTGTTCAAGTCACAATTTGTTATTTTCAGACATTTTTCTCTTAGCTCGCATTAATTAAGTGCAATTTCAATTTTAAAATGTATAAATAATTACTTATTGTTTGCATGCGTTACTGGTAACTCCCTTTTGCTTAAAAATTGTAATTTTGCTTTAAAAGAACTTCTATTTTCTGCAATAAGTTAGCTTGGGACCATTCGGAGTTGCAGATAAATTTTAGATTCTGAAAGTGGTACAGTAGATGGATACAGAAAAATCTGCTACATCGGGGGTAGTACTGTTATTCCAGGATCACCGTTGTAGCAATTTTTTTCCGGAACGTTACGGAAAAATTAACCACAAGAAGTTGGGAAATAATAAAAGTATTGGTTTCAATAGTAAGGTTTTATACGATTCTGTCCTAGAAAATTTTTTAGCTTTCACCCATGAATAATAGAAGGTTAAAAAGGATTTGTGGAAAATTTATTTGAGGAATACTGTGTCATTCATTAGTCTTCATTGAATCCTATATGTTTTGAATTTGGTACAGTAGAACTCCAATTATCCAAATCAATTGGGACCGGACTGCGTACGTATGATAAAGAATTCTGATAATTGGATTTTTTTCGAAAAAGGTCCATTTTAATTAATCACTCCATGTTTGTTGAAAATGGGAGAATGGGGCCTGCGAAGCTTCCTGAAAACCCACAAAAAGTATCTTTAAAATACTATTAAATTTAAAAAGGACCCCTGAAAACCCCCTTTGGTCGTTTTATGGTGGTTTTGAGAGGAAGGTTGTGTACCCTGAAATTCCCCCTGAACTTTATGAATTCATAAATAACCTTCGTCCAGGGGCGTCATTTCAGTTTTTGGTTGGGGGGGGGCCAAGGATTTTTTTTAAGTGGGGCTGAGCCACGCCCTAACCAGACTTGTTTTTTTTTTGGGGGGGGGACTCAACATC
This sequence comes from Tetragnatha montana, assembly GCA_963680715.1. Taxonomy (NCBI): domain Eukaryota; kingdom Metazoa; phylum Arthropoda; class Arachnida; order Araneae; family Tetragnathidae; genus Tetragnatha; species Tetragnatha montana. The sequence goes on along the minus strand of OY796681.1, from coordinate 51,997,263 downwards.
ATGAGCTCTAAGTAAAAATAAGAGGTCTGGGGGTCACCTCTAGAAAAATTTTGAAATTTTGCCTCATTTTTACAACATTTAAGTTACATCCGAAGAGAATAGCCCCTTGTAAACCACATAATTTTCTAGAGAAAAAAGTTACATATAAATGTCAAAGTTTCAAGGGGAGCCGGAGGTCCTCCCTCAGAATTTTTTTTTGAAAATTTCCCAATAAACTAGTGTTTTATCTCCTTTGCAACCTCATTGGGGAGCACCCAGAGGGAAGCGCTTGTTGTCAGCGGCAGAATTTTCAAAGGAAATATAACATATATATGTAAAAGATTTAAAGGGGGGTCTGGGGGTTCTCCCCCATAAAATTTTTGGAAATTTGCCTCTTAAAGTAGTGTTTCAGCTCATTTTGAGGCCCTTTCGGTTACATCCAAAAAGAACAGTTCCTTGTAAAGCATAGAATTTTCTGGGGGAAAAAAGTTATAAATAAACGTCAAATTTTCAAGGGGGGGCAGAGATCCTCCCCCAGTAAAATTTTTTGAAAATTCCCCTTTAGACCAGACTCCTAGGGGCTTCAAACTCTTTGGTTCCCAAAGGGAACTGCATCTTGTAAGCGGCAGAATTTTCAAGGGAGACACATTGTATAACAGACATCGAAGGTCAGGAGGGGGTTTGGGGGTTCTCCCCCACAAAATTTTGAAATTTGACCCTCAAAAGTAGTGCTTTAACTCCTTTTGGGACGTTTTGAGTTAAATCTGATGCTCCTTCTGGAAGTTACAAAATTTTCAAGGTACTCTCAGCAATTTTTCACTTAAGAGTGGAAACCTTAGGGGGGGCAATTGCCCCCCCCCTTCCCCCCCTAAATGACGCCCATGCCTTCGTCCCTCTCTCGCCAGAAAAGTTCCATACTAAAGACTCTCCCCCGAAAAATATATCACGGATAAAATGGAGCCAGATTACTTTGTGGCCCGCTACTTAACTTGTAATTTCGATTACGGTCCTCGAGTACTTGGAAGTTAAAACTCCTGAGCTTTACTATAAGGTTAGGCTACTGAATTGAATCCCCACCCCCCACTGGAGCAGTATGGATATGGACTATGGTAGGATGCCTGCATTAGCATGCGGCAGTTCCTTGATGAATTCTACCCCCGGTTATTATTTTATATATAAAAAAAACTTTCCAAAAGAAATTTCAACCAACCAATCAGAGCGGACTCGGCTTAAAGTGACAGATTACGAGTAGAATCTTTTTAATTCCATCCTCTCACTCATTAGGGGTTAAACATAGCTTTTTAAAAAAATTAAAGGGTAGGATTTGCGCTTTGACACATCAATTTTAAAAATGTTGTTGCTAACACTGAGTCCGATGCTGTGAAAAGAGGGTCTGGGGTTCCTCCCCCAGAATTTTTTTTTAAAAGTTTGACTCTGAAAAACAGGATTTTAACTCATTTTTTGGTAATCTGGGGTAATTTGCAGTAAAACAACATATCTTTTAGAAAATTCCCAAAATTTTGAATTGCCATCCTGTTTATCTTGTTGCCTGCCCCCCTAGTGTGCGACCCAGGTTAAGTAACTGGTCTAGCTACTCAACTGTTCGAGTTCAAATTATTTCATTTAAGTTCGAAATCAATCAAACAACCAACTCAACCTCTAGCAGAATCGTCATTATTAGTTTAGCTTCCAATGGCAACTCTTCACTTTCTACACCATAGTTCCTGTACTGGGAGGATTTGAGTGGCAATCGCTTACTGCTGTTGGCAGAGTCTTCTGAAGAGGTGGGTTGAACATTCAGTTTACCCCCTGGTTTTGCTGATTGCGGTTGCACTTCCTCTTGGTAAGTTAACCTATTGCACGCTTTTTATATCCTGGTTGTCGTACGTATAACAGTGATTTTGACACTTCAGTATTAGAGTGATCTTAAAATCATACAATTCGTAACATGAAATGTTTTTGAAACAGCTTTAGAAAAAGGTCCGCTTGCCGCCATGTTTAACCACAGCTCCGACAACAACATGATTGTGTTGTCAGTATAGAGATCTAATCGTACTATTAGATCTCTTACAATATTATACTAGGTACTATAATTTTAGGATCTAATAATAATAATATTAACAATAAGATCTCAATAGTTGTCGGTCGTGAATTGAGTTGTGGTTAAACATGGCGGAAAGCGGACTTATTCTAAAGCTGTACCATGTTGGAAGTGCTTCTTTAGGAAGGTTTCTAAATAAAATATGATATTTTAGATAATTCAAAGTTCTGATGGGATGTATTTTCGAATTATACTCTACTTTTTAAAAAAAAGTTGCATCCCTTAAATTTTCGCTACTTGTTTATCATCCCGTCGATCGTTCAGCGATCATCAGATTCAGCGGTACGGTCTACGAGCTAATACGTTTGTACCAAATTTAATTAATTGCTAATCTTCTGAATGATCGAAAAGATTACTTTCTATCTCGCAAAAGATTGCGATCTTTACTATTCATATAGGGATGCTAATTTTACGGTGTAGCCACTGAAATCCGGGTTATATTAACAGCATGAATCCCAAATTTCCTGGTTTCATAGAAATTTTCAGAAATTTCGAGCTCAACAAGAACGCACAAAATTAGGTCCAATTCAAAAATAAGTGCAGGGTTACAGCATTATTAATGTGTTTCGAGAAGAATCCGGTCCTAAGCGTGATTACGTAATAGTTACGTCATTCTGAAAGAAATTTTCTCCGCCTTTTAGCTACGATCGAGTCGCGTTTACATACAACTGTAGTAAATAAATATGATATAAATTAAATGAAGAATACCTTCAGAACAAGAAATATTTTAAAATTTTTAATAATTCCGGAGTTTAGAACATTTAGGATTCCGGATAAAAGGTTCGTTACTCTGATAGTTTTCCTGGATTTTGAGTTGAAGTCAGTAGCACCCCTGTATTCAGCAATCACTAAATTCCTGGTCTGATTGTGTAGTTTAACTTAAATACATGGTGAATGTTCACTAGGTTCACTTATACTCGAGAGCAACGTTTCCTGAACCCAGTACGTCACTACGCGGAAGGAGAAAATGGGTAAACACAAAACCTGTTGGGTTGCTAGGAGTTGTTAAGGTACGCAAACCGAGATAACAAGACAATATATATATATGTTACGAGCAAAGTGATTAATCGGGCATTATTAATAATGCCCGATGTGAGGCGGGCAATGTGATAAATTTAGTGGCATTTATGAATGAAATTTATCACTTTGCCCGCCTCCACTTCGGGCATTATTAATAATGCCCGATTAATCACTTTGCCCGTAACATATACATGGATTTAACAAAATAATTATATGTTTAAATCGACGTTCTTCATTTCACTCAAAATTCAGACATCGCGATGGGTATTTTGTTTGTCATAGGGTCACCTAACGTTGCTGTCTCGTATAACATTATAGATCTTTTCTAGAAGATCACTTCCCAAGCGTTTTGGATAACGTATTTCTCTTTTTAATCGTCGAAAAGAAAAATTGGACAGATTAACGCTCGCTTACGACGAAATTAAATCTAACCCATCTCTCTACTAAATCCCGATTTCGCGTTTGTCATTCCGATGACGATTTTTGGTTCTTCACTATCTCGTTACCGTGCCGCTGAATTTGGAAACGTTATCAAAAGCCCATTGACTGTTCTATAGTTGTAGCACTGAATTTGACGGCACGGTACAGTACTAAGTACCCGATTTTTCAACGATGCAAAAACGCATAATTTAAAAGTTTTATTAAATTTCGACGATTTTTAACGTAAGAAGATAGGAAGTTCAAAGGACGAAGAGAAACCTTCAAATTACGCACGTATGTGTTTTGACACTTCAGAAGAGTGGGGTTTTTCATACTCATGTATTATAAAATTCAATGTGCACTCTTGGTGCTCTTTTGGAAGATTTTTAGGCACATCTTCGATAAGAGTCCTCCAGCCGCCATATTTAGACATAAGCTCAAATGATGACAACACTTAAGCATATTGCTGTGGATAAACATGGTGGCTGGAGGATTCTTATCGAAGCTGTGCCGATTTTTAAATGCTAACCCAAGGGTCGGCAACTGGCGTACCGCGGGGGGTCATTTCCTGGACCGCCAAAATTTTTCAATTTGAATGAATAATTTATTAATATTTACATACAGTAATTTATGCGATGTGTTTAACCACATTGATGAAAATTGCTTAAAAATTTGAAATTTTCACGTAACTTGTAGATTTTTAACTTCTGGGGGAATCTAAGATCCAATGAATATAGTATGTCTCTCCAATATTCCAATAGTGAGGGGGCCTCTTTAAATATCAAGCTATAAATAAGTTAAAAGCACTTATAAGAAGACCAAAGTTATTTTAATAGTTTCGTATTATAAATCAAGGTTTTGGAAATCTTCTTCTGGGGAGGAATCCCCGATTCCCGGCCTATCCCCTCAACATTCTCTTTTGCCCATTCGTTTTTTGAGTGATAACCTTATCAATATTTTTTATTTTATGAGTAATTTGATAGTGTTGCTGTGTGTGATGGGAAGCACTTTTAACAGCAATTAACAAGAGTTTTTAAAATTTAATTAAGAAGGTAACGCGTACTCAAATTTCATGAAGTATGTGAATAAGAATTTAAAAGTATTACGTATTTTTTCTCTGTACCTCTTTAGAAATTTTCAAAATTAAAAAAGCCTCGAGTAAAAATACTTGTCGACCCTTGTGCTAACCCAAGCAGCACAAACGTTCCAAGATTCGTCCAAGTCATGTATGGCCAAATTTCGTTAACTTCTAGTAGCAGTTACGTAAACTTGACATAAATTCTTGGGCACACTGATCTAGGATTTCGTGGATGGTTGGACCATTAAGTATTAATTTGTAGAAAAAAAAATGTTTTCAGTAACCCTCATAAAGTTTTTAGGAGCATAACTTTCCACATTTTTTTACTAACTATAATACCTTGTCGTTTTTTCAATTTAAATTCTATTTTTAGATTCTTTACTAAAGTAATTTTTTTACATTCATAAAAATACGATCAAATAGGTGTATAAAGGGAAAATCCTATTTGAATCTATATATAGGTTGCATGATTTAAAGTTAATTTTGGAAGTCCATGTTTTCTTTCGTTAAAAAATTGCATTATTTTGGAGTTCTTTCCTCCCTGACGTTGTGATACCTAAAAATTATAACTTTTCCAATAACACTTACAACGCATTAGCTAATTTTGTTTTTGGGATAATATATTCTGGTTTTTTCCTTCTTTTTCTCTTTTTTCTCTTATTTTTCAGAGTGGCCAAATTTCTGACCGAAGAGACTACTGAATAGTCAAGCTGTTTTGAAGAAGGAATGCGATGAGATCACCAACTTCCAAACCTCGTAGAGGCAGCAGATGACATCCTAAATAGGAGAACCTCCGTCTTTAATAAAAACATGGTAATGGTAAAATTTCATTAAAAAATCCTCCACTAGCGGAAAATGGCGCTGTATGACATATTCTTCAACGAAAGAAGAGCTAGGATTCGAACTTTAATCCTCAAATTAATGATTACAAAATCTTGCCATAATTATGTCTAAATTTGTGTAAGATTTTGCATGACCCCATGAGAAGTTTAGTTTTACAGAGATTAAAAAAGGTTTTGAAACATGTCTTCATGTTTTGGAGTGTAAATTAAGACTTTAAATTCACAAATTAGCAATTTATTTTGAAAAAAAAAATCCCCAAAACTCTCCCTTAAACTAAACTTGTATTGCAGTTATCAATATAATCAAACGGTATACATCAAACTTCAAATATATTTTAAGAATGGTAAGTTGACTTAGTCCACCTGTGTCAAAATCAACGGTAAAATTTTCTTGAGAATTAAAATCCTTTTCGATGTAACATCTTGATAACTGATTTTCAAGGCATCCTGTAAGTTACCTATTACCCACCTTTATTTAAAGTAATATAAGTAAAATATTAACTAAAAATGAATTCAAATAGATTATATAAAGTTGAGTAGTGTTTTCGTTGTGTTTTGTTCGAGATTCTCTAAATTCTATTGTGATTCGGTGTTTCACAATCTATAAGTATTTGCGTCTTGAAAGAATTTCGGTTTGCTGTGAAACCCCTTCTGGAATTTTCAAATGCTTTAATAGGTTTATAAAAAAGATATTTTTCAAAATTTTAATGCGAATTAAAATTATCATTAGATCTATGGGACTGTTCTGAGCCATCTAACTGTTAGTAAAAGTAGTGTTAAAATATTTTGTGTTTGCTAAAACTAAGAAACAAATTGTAAATATCAGGGAATCGCATAAAAAATAGTAATTACCTACAATCTACATGCTAAAAGTACGTCAGCTAATGCGTTAGTTGTCTGGGCGGTTATAATATTGGATTAGTTCTTAATATTTGCAATGAATTTCAACAACCGTAAATTGTTGTATAAAAATATTGTAGAGTTTTATTAAGCATATCTAAAGCTCAAAGTGAGAGGGATCGGGTAATTAATAGTTGGGAATTTACGATTAAATGTCCTGCTTAAGAATTGCTGAAGTTAACATTCTCTCTTAATAAAATAGACTAATCCTTGCATAAAATCCCACTTATGAATAAATCTTACCTATGCCACAACTTTAAGAAATGTTGTTATACCTCAAGTCTTAATAAAAAAAAAAACAAAGTGAATCCAAGAAATTTTTTTATAAGATTTCTCTTTGACAGTGGTTCTCAAACTTTTGAACATCGCGACCCACTTTTTATAAACAAAATCTACCTTGATCCACCTCATCTTCAGTTAATTTTCCCATGCCCCCTCTAGACTAGACTCTAGCTTCGTGCATGTCGGGTTTCGTCACCAACTATTTTGTTACAATAATAAATTACATGCGTGTATTAGAGGTTTAGTTAACGTTTTAGAAATTAATAAAAAAAAGGATTTGAAGTATCCTGTTGATTTATTATGAGAGCAACAATGAGCTCTACAACAGAAAGGGGTCTTGGGGTCCTCCCCCGGAGAGATTTTTGCATTTTGAATACAGTAGAACTCCAATTATCCGAATCAATTGGGACCGGACCCCATTCGGTTAATCAAAAATTTGGATAATTTGATTTCTTCCGAAAAAAGGGTCTATTTTAATTAATTACTGTACGTATGTTGAATATGGAAGTTTGGTTTGTTTTTTTTTGGTTACATATATTTTCCGGTATGTGTGCTTGATCTCAAGAATATGGAAGTGAAACTATATTTCCAAGATATTTTTGGTGCTTTTTTCACTTCAGGGATGAAAATTTCCGCGTAGTACCACTATGTAAATAAGCTATAGTCCTTCAATCCTTAGGTTGGTTTTTATAAATGAGGGGAAGCTTTTTCAAATATTTAAATGCTCTTAGGCCTTTTTTGACTTCCCAACGCAGTCCCATTCAGTCTTTTTTTTTAATTCTAAAAGCAATTCGGATAGTCGGAGTTCGGATAATTGGAGTTCTACTGTATTAAAAACAGAGGGTTTAAACTCTTTTTTTTTTTAGTAACCTGGGGTTATACTAGGTAATACAAGGTAATTGCTAAAACATCATTTCCTAAGAAATGTCTTAAATTTGTATTGCTCCCTCTACGTTTAAAAACTCGTAATTTTTTCAAATCTTTGAATCCCAAGGAGCACCAAGTTCAATATTCGTCTAATTTTCGTCATGTATGGCCAAATTTCGTTTACTTCTAATTGCAGTTACGTAAACTTGACATATTTGGCATGAGCTGTCGGGTGGGGTAAAATGAGTATAGGAATGCTAACAGTTTATATTTATAAAATTTAATGTTTTTTCGCATGCTGACTTTACTTGAGTCTCAATAAAAATCAACATGCTTAAAAAACATTAAGTTTTATAAATATAAACTGTTAAAATCCCTATAACTATTTTACCACACTATACTCATTTTACCCCACCTAACCATAACTAACAAATTTTGTTACTACTTTGATTGTCCTTTGCCTTCGACAGACACCAAGTAGGGCATTTTTTCTGATCGCTCTTTTTACTATATGGTAATTTCAAAAAATTAAAAGCAAAAACAAAAATAAATTGTAAAAAACATTAAAAATTCATAATCTTGTCACGACCCACCCAAAACTGACTGGCGACCCACTGTTTGAGAACCTCTGCTCTAAAACACAGTTAGTTTTATTTAGTCCGCCAACTTCAAGGTAAATTATTTTTTTACAGGTGTGCTACCATCCACGTAACTTCGAATAAAGTTCTTGGTGCCTGTGAATGACTTGTTTTGGCGCAGAATGTCCTATTAGGGACCTTGTCCCATGAAACTCCAAACCAACCAGTCTATGAATAAAGTTTGAGATGCTTTCCAACTCGAGATGTTCGAAACCAGCTTTCAACAACAATTTAAAGCTGATTATCATTTTATGGAACTTTGAAGGACTAATACTGGTGTGAAATTTTGTTATTTCAGATTAAACGAAGCGTCCATTTAACTTCTAAGATCGTGTGTTTGAAGAATGAAATTGTATTAAAGTCTATAGAGATTTTGATTTCTTAATTTGTATTGATTGATCTATTTGCCATGTATTTTCTAGATTTTTCAGGGTCGGAAAGTCCATATGGTCAACAGTGAACGCCTGGTAAGAACACACTTTACATCATACGATACTTTTTCAGCCTAGTGATAGGTTTTCAATTTGGCTTAAATCTTTTTTGTTTTTTAAAATTTGATGACAGAAGCAGCTCATTTCGTAAGAATGAAAATTATTAGTGCAGGTAACCATGTTTCACGATCCATAAAGTGTGTTTAGATCACGGCGTTCATTTTTGTCCTTAAGTGGATGAGAAAAAAAAAACCTTGATGTTATGCAGCATTGTGTCCAGTACCACCTTTATTTGTCACCTATGTGTGATTATACAAATTGAGGCTGTTGGTATAAGAACCAAGTATCTCCGCTTTCAATTCAAATTTACTTTAGATGATATCTTTAGGGTTGCTGTATATACTTTGCGTAGGTTAGGATGAATACTTGAGTCAAACAGCAATCTTTGTGTTAGGAGCCCTCTGTGCATAAGGAATTTTAAGTTTGTAATTGCGTTTTAAAAATTTTAAACTGGATGAATTCGAACTCTTTAGATTTTTCAAAAAAAGTATCTATTTATTGATAACCCTCAACCTCAAAAGTTTAGATTAAATGAGGCCCAGAATTTTTTTGGCAGATTTGCAGTTTAATAACCCATACCTGGAAACAGGCAAAAATATACATTTCAAAAATAAAGTCCACGCACATGCGTAGATTGTTTCATTATAGTAGTGTTATCCTCATCTTTTCCTTTTCTTAAGCGTTCGCATATTTGCGTATTTGGTTTGCGCATACTAGGACTGGCCTTATCGGCATCACCTTCAAATGGCTTACTCTTGAGCTTATCAAGTCCACACATGCTCATGTGCAAAAAAATCCGTGAGCAGACGGTCCTCGGTTCTGTTTTTACTGTGAGCAGTTTCCCTTAATGTCATTTATAAACCCATGCTCTTGCTCTGCGTGTTTTTAGTAAAATTTTTTACCGAACGCCCTAGCCTCAAGTCCATGCGCATGAGCAAAATGTTTAATCGATCCCATTTTTTTATTTGCAGCCTCGCATCTGACGTTGCCACCCAAATTTCCCAGGCGTGTGAAAAAACTAAGTCCACGAGCATGCGCAGACAGTCCTGATTTTACTGTATACAGACTCCCTTAATGTTGCCATCTCTAAATTTATAAACCCATGCTCTGCGTGTTTTTAACAATACATGATTAGCCGACCTATCCCAGTTCGCTGCCATTTTGAATTTCAGATTGAAAGTATCCCATAACAAGAGAAGTCCAGTGGTGATGCCAGTAAATCGTTACCAGTGACTTGCCTCTCTAGCCTACTTAGTATCTTTTAGTATTTAGTCTGCTTAGTTTGTGGTGTTGTTACTTGGAGTTGGCAACTTCTATTTAGATGTTAAACTTAGTCTATGTAGATATTCTAATTAATAGAAGTTACCTTGACTAGCAATGCTGACTGCTTATTAAGCTAAGTAAATTGTTGCTTATTTAATTTATTAAGTCTACTTAGCTTAACATGTATTCTACCATTATTAGACAAGGTATAGCTTCTAATTATAATTCTACCTACTTAGTGTATACTTGATTGGTAGCAGCTGCTAAGCTTAAGTTATACTAAGCTGCTTAAGCTAAGTAGACCAAGTCCCAAGGAAGTACCGCTAGGGGGCAACACTGTCCATCTGCTTTGTTTAGAAGTTCGGACTTAGCAGAAATAGGGGCTCCCCTTCCACTGTTTTCAGAAGGATGGGATGATAGTGGCCCCATCCCTAGGCCTTTGATTGGTTCCTACCTGGGACTTGGTCTACTTACCTTGTTACCTGTCCTATGTATTGAGAGCTGAAATAAAGATATTGAAAGTGCAACAAATTTTCTTTATTTGTACAAAAATAGGCATTGCAAGCAGTATTAAACTCCTTTATTCCATCACCTAAAATAGAACATGATTAATACAAATATATATTACTATAATTTGGATGAAAAATTCAAAGCAGTCATAATTTCATTGCATATACACCATTTGCTAATGGAGTTCAAAAATTGGACCAATCCTTAGAATTTAGACTATTGTAATTTTATTAGTGACCTTAAACAAATAGGATAAAAGATAATGCAAATTTAATAATTTGGATGAGAAATCAAAATAAAGTAATTTTAAAGTTTGAAAGTATTAATTCCATTGAATACAATTAGTTCTCTAGTAGTACATTGGAAAATAAATTTTACGGTATCTCATGGTAATTTAAAGTAACCTTAAAAATTTAGAATGAAATACATTAATGTTAGATAACACGAATCTCAACATCCCTGGTGAAACAATTCGAAAAAGGATTACTACTCTTCTACAAATCTTATTCTTAAGTGAATATAATTGTACATTTCATGAAAGCTTTTTCTTAAAATAAACAATAGGTAAATAATTATCTTACCCTCTAAAATTTTAAAATAGTGAAAATACACGAGAAGGGCAATACAATTTCTTTTAATTATCACCAATTTAAACTGACAGACCCCAACGGCTAGAATAAAACTATACTTTAAAAACTAGAATCTACTAAAAAATATATTCAGATTTTTAAAACATCAATTTGGTTAGGGAGGCTTGGTTTTACCATTAGCAGCAACTATTAACTAATTTTAAAGGTAGAATATTACTTATAACCTAAGTAGTTTTCTGGTTAGTGCTCTTAAGTTTCCAATGATTTTAAAATTACATACTAATTTTCCCAGTAAAATTTCATGGGAAAAACTACCCCTCATATCTCAGTAATAAAAAAGTTTAACCATAATTTTAAATACTTTCAGCTCTTAAACTTATTACCCCCAACCTTAAGCTATGAAAAGTATAATAGTCCAATTGGCTCTGATACTATTTTCTTGAGGTTACAGTACTATTTCAAATCGCCAAAGTTGCACAAAAATCTTATTTAAAATATAAAATCTACCCCACTAAATTTCAATTTTTATATTTAAAACATACGCATATAGTTCTTAAAGCTAACAAAAACCCATGTCAAGTTTTTACTATAATTACACGGTACTCTATCGTTATTTATCTTACTGCAGTAGAACTCCAATGTTGCCCTTTTCATTTAATTAACAACTCCCTTTATTTAAAAATAGTTTTTCCTCCCATTTTCAACATACAGTCAGTAGTTAAGTTAGTTAAAATGGACCCTTTATCGAAAAAAATCCAATTATCCTACTACGAGTACCAATTACCTACTTGAGTTCTACTGTACTTTGGTAATTTATCAAACACAAAAGAGTCCAAGCGGCTCTAATACTACAATAATACTATTTACCTTGAGGTTATGAGGTACTGTTTCAAATCCCCAACAAGTTGCACACTAATCTTATTTAAAATCTACCCTCACTTATACAAATTTTTATATTTAAAACATACAGTACTTATGCTAACAAAAACCTATATGCCAAGTTATTACTATAATTGCTAGGTAGAATTACGCTATTTATCTTACTACTTTTATAATTTATCAATCAATTTGGGTTGAAAAGGTTTAGTATTAGTTTCACAACAGTCAAGTTCTCATCTTAATTTTTAAGGAAAATTATTACTTATAACCTAAATAGCTTAAAGGTGCTGAGATTTTAAGTTTCCAATAATTTTAAATTACACACTAATATTCACAGTAAAATGTCATTAAACCCATAACCCTTCCCTTCTCCTGATTTCTCAGTACTTAAATAGTGCCAGTTCTTTATCTGATAAACCCACAATTCCAAGTTTAAAGCTTTAATATCTTAATAAAATATGAAATCTTAGTAGTATTCATACATCGGAATTGATGAACGCAGCACTTATTGTCAATTATATTTTACTTAAATTATGGTAGTTATACAAATATTGTATAAATTTTAAGTACTTTTGAGGTTAAAACAGTAATATAAGTTACCAATAATTTCAAGTTGCATACTGATCTTCTCTGTTAAATTGTCATTAAAATATACCCCACTTGGGTCATTTCAAACAACTTTTTATACCAACAAAAATCCTAAGTCAAGTCTATTACTAGTTAGTACTCTCATTAGTACTACTTAAATGAACTTTAAGAGGGGGGAAATTGTAATTTTTCTCACCAACAGTTCAGCTCCAAAATAATATGGTCATCCAGTCTACTAAGCTGAATTCTATACAGCTTTACACAGTCCAATCTGGACTTTTGGAGCTCCAACCTAAATCTAAATAGATTGTTAGGATAAAACATTCATAAATAACTTTATTGAAAACTGGTAAAAATGAAACTTCCGCTGGTCTTCTTATTCTATTGATCAACAGTTGATCATTTTATAGATCACCTTCATGATCAACTTTATAGATTCTTGCTGCATCTGAAAAATTAATATTTAGTTAGAAATGACATTCACTTTCGAAGCTCAACATGCTTCTCGCATTTAAAATTTCGATTGGGGATCACAGACTTAAGTTTTTTAGAATTGATGTATCAAGGATATGCTGTCTAAAAGCTACCTAGTTAATACAACTGATTTTGCAAATTATTTCAGTATTTACACTCGAGTTTGTATTGGTTTAAAAACTACAAATCGGGTTATAAACTTCGTATTGATAAAAAAGTTCGCATCTTTAAAACTCATCTTTTAGAGTCTAGGTCTAGACGATCGCGATCCTTACAATCTAGTATACCACTCAAAACTTTAGCTTTCGCATTTCATTCTTGATACAAGTTGCAATCGGCTTTCTTTACGATTAGTAGTTAAACATTAATCAAACCACTAAATTATTAGAGCAATATATTATGTCCTAGCATACACCTAAAGTAATTTGTTTTTGCTGTAAACATACCAGGTATAATTACTCCTTAGTTCGTAATCTGACGAACCTCTTAATGAAAGTTTACATTGATGATTGATTCTTTTGATCATAAACAGAACTTTTCTAAACTAGACAGCAACGTTAGTTGACCCTATGACGTTACTAACAGAGTAGCTCACATCGCGGTGTCTGAATTTTGAGTGAAATAAGGAAGGTCAATTTAAAAATATGATTATTTTGTTTAACCCATGTACCTTTTTATCACGATTTGCGTACCGAAACTCCTCCTAGCAACCCAACATGCTTTCTGTTTACCCACTTTATCCTTCCACGTAATGACATACTGGGATCAGGAATTATGCTGTCGAGTATAATTGGAAAGCAGAACTTGCTGATCAAGAGTTTTAAGTTTAGGCGCTTTAAACTAGATTCTAGAAACGTGTTCTAAAAGCACCTGAGCTAAAAGCTAAATCTAACTAAGTTGTTATTCACAGCTTTATACATACATTTAGCATTAGCAATATACAGCAAAGGCATTAGGAATTCCGTGTTTCAATTTCGTCAACATAAATTTATCTAAGCAGTCAAACAAAACAAGTTAACCTTCAGCATTAAAGCTACAGGCATACTAACTAAAAATATTTTACAATTATAACAGTATCTTTAACTTATCAACGAAATTTCAGCTGTCTCTCTCAGCGTTATCAATAGATACTTTTAACATTTATAATTCTATGTTTCGACTACGTTAAGCTGACTTTCACTACGAGCCTAACAAAAGAATAATACACTTGCCACGTCAAAACGATACATTGACATTCATATCCCAACTGAAATTGCTGTTTCATTTTAAAAATATCTAAATTTAAAGTTTTAATTTAGCGGAATAGTACATATAAAGAGGTAGAGCAATACACTACTAAAGCAAAAAAAAAAAACAAAGTGCTAAGACTAACCTGTAACTTTTACTGCTCCAGGAACGAACTTCAGCAGCAACCTCGCTCTCCAGTTCCAACGTCGTAATAACTGATTTCAATCTGACGGGCAACGCCCCCCACACGTCACCATCCCATTGCGCATGTCACTGCGCATATGAGCAGAAACATGCAAATGAAGGGTTGCCAAAAATAGCAAAACAGCCTCGGCTCCGTGAACCTGATCCACTCTTAAATTGGACCGATACTCGACGTTTAGGAGGGAGAAAGAAGTCCCCTGGCCTTTCGGGACCAAGGGCCCCATGCGCCGACTATACGGCCCAGAGCGATCAGGTTCACGTGACAATTACACACTGCCATCTATCGGTGGAATTTTGACCTATCCATATTATTAATTAATTTTGAATTTATTTGGCCAGATTTAGCTAGATTCGAACTCGGTACCAATTGGTTTGCAGAGCCAAGGCTTAACCCACTGAGCCACGAGGGCTACGACTCTGGACGTTTTAGTTGGTAGTGATACTTATCATCTTGACTCGAGTAAAAATATACATTTTTATACTGGTGGATAGAGTTTAAAAAATTGACTCAGCTTAGTTCACTTTATGTTCTGATAAAAACTATACCACCTTCAGCAGTTTTTTTTGTAACCACACCAATTACAGAAATTGTTTTATTCCTTATTCCTTTACAACGATACTATGTTTACGTATTTATATTTATTTAAATGGGTTAAAATGAAGGAAATTTGACAAAAAGTTAAGTTCAAACCTCTTTATGAAGATAGTTATTTTAGATTCCAAGGCAATTTTAAGATGAAATATTCAGATAATGCAGAAATTTAGTTTAAAATATAATTAAAAGGTAACTAATACTTTTTTTTGAAAAATTTTAACGCATTGTTTTCTAAATGTTTTGAGTTTTGTAATCCTGTTTTTACTCACCACTTTTTTTCATTATAATGTAGTTTGTAAAGGCGATAGTTGGAGATGTGCGTTTAAGGAAAACGATAATCGTTTCAAAATCAATCCCTAGCACTAATGAAAATGACATAAAATACGACAGGGTTTTCTTTACTTAGTTATGGATAAATTAGAAACTATTAGTTTTCCAGTTTCGCTATCAGTTAATATATTCAGACATATTTACACATCCCCTGGGTTCTCAATAGTAGAACGATAAAATTTAAAGATTTTCTCAACTTAGAAGATAACATTATATTCAAATTAAAAAACAATATGGAGGGTATATTACGCGTAAACAGTTTTATAAGAAATAATTTTCATTGACTATCCATCAGTATCTCCTTAACTATTCATTTAGATTGGTCAGAAAGTAATGAATAGTTAATAATGTGTATTAAAATAATGTATTTTAATCATACTATTTTGCTTTCTGAGAAGTAAATCAATAGAAGATATCCGACCGCTGCTAATGGGGATTTTTTTAAGAGAAACCCGGAGGAATCCTATATTTTTTTTTTCAAAAACTAATATACTGGTGACTATTATCATGTTTGATGAAACTTTTAATTTTAGATTAATAAATCGTTAAAATTAGCAAACCACATATTCAAATTGAATATGATTGAAACCCTTTTAAGTTTTTTGTGTTAAATTTCATCGTACTTATTCATGTTTTATTCAGAGGTAAGAGATTTTCCGAAAAGTGAGGAATAAACCAAACGCAAAAGTTCATTGTCACATGAACACAGTCCAGTCACTCGTTATGGCCGTGGTGGTGTAGTGGTCAGCGTGCCTGGCTACGGGCATTACCTCGATGCCTTGCGGCTTCTGCTTGGGTAGCTGGTCATGGGTCAACTCAGCCCTTCATCTTCCGGGTGAGCACCAAGCTCGCTTGGGGAATCAACTGGGGTCCAGCGTCGGGCTAGCCACTCGGCCTGGGCATAAGCTAAGTAAGCTCGAAGGCTAATGATGAAACGGAGATGGGCACCGCCTGATGGGTAACTAGGCCTAGGCAGAATTTGATGAAGAGGTTTTCCGAAGGGTGAGAAATAAAAAAAAAACTTGAACACAGTCACCAGTTTTAGTTTTTGAGAAAATTTGTTGAGTTTGATTCATTTTACTGTACACTACTTAAGATGGCCGCCAGCCTATACCTTGTTAGAGTGATTTTAGTCCTTTTCTTCTCCCACGTACTCTCAGTTCCAAGATTCTGATAAGTGGAGACGCTAGAATGAATTTGGAATCTCGAAATCTAAACTGTGCGTTCGTTGAAAAGTAATAGAGTGTGGATCCGTGGGCTAAAAAATTAGCTTCAAGTTGAGTTAGTGTTAGCTTTTCGTATCTGAACGATGCAATTATTACACTGTTCGACTAACAGATATTCGCACCAGTAAAATGTTTTTTTTTTCAGCAAAACTCCTTTTTTAGCGAGGCTTCCTGATTGAAATGTGTTAAAAGTAAAGGAAACTATAAAACTATATTTGAAATGTTAGATAAATATGAAAGAAATAAAGACAACAGAATCATAGGAGCAGATGAATTTATAACTGAAGGTCTAAGTATGTTTGAAAATGCACCTGGTAATATTTACAATAAAACTCTCAATATATATATATATGTTTTGTATGGATAAGGGCCTCTGATATAGAGGCACATAATTCAAAAAAATGATAATAAATAGTTCGTGAGATAAGGTCATGCGAGGTCTGTGAGTCAAATAACAGGACTGATTTAACTCTTATATTTCTGTATTATGAGTCCTTCTTCACATGATGGCTTCTACTATTTCGACATTTAAATAGTGTTCGGCAACTAGTGGTCAAAAAATAGTTAACTACCAACTACTAACTAGTCTGGGAAATTGTAGTTGTAACTAGTAGTTAACTATTTTTTCCTGGAACTAGTTGCAACTAGTAGTTAACTATTTCCCAAAGTAGTTAACTACTAGTTAACTAGTCTATTTAATTTCATAACCTACTTCTTGGCAAAATTCTATAATACATCTTTCTTATCTTTAAGTCACAAAAAAACGTTCATACTTCGCGCAAAAATGGTCTTTATTTCTGGTTATGGTATTTGAGTACTTTATCTTTGATAAACATTTTAAATATCTTTTTAAAATATTAAATAATTTTTTTTTGAAGTAGTAGAAAATTTGAAACTAGTTTTAACTAGTAGTTAATTAAAAAAGTAGTTAAACTAATAGTTGAACCACTTTAAACTGAAAGCAGTTTAACTACTAGTTGACCGGTAGTTAACTACTAGTTGCAACTAGTTCTAATTAACTAGTGCCAAACACTACATTTAAACATGTCCAGCTTCAAAGAGATTGCAGTTTCTTTGGTGTTATGTATAAAGAAAAAAGCGAATCTGTTTAGCAATGGCAGTATATAGGAATGTGAAAAAAAAAAATCGTGATCCGATTTATGCTGATCACATAATTGAAACATCAGCACATAATCAGAGGACCAAAATACGAGACAAAATGCCAACTAAACTGAGTTGTTAACTATTATGGGGGGAATTTGTTGATACAGTAAGTAGTTTCAGCATATCAAACTGTGCATCAGAGTAGGGTATACTACGATACTCGTTCCACCTGAAGTCATATGTAGTGTTTATAAACGTGATCCGAAGTTAAAATTTTGCAATTAGCATATCAAATTGTGCACCAAAGTCTTATATAAATGTGATCCCAAGTTGAAATTTTGCATTTCTAAGGCATAATTATATTTAGCTCCGTAGTAAATACATATATAGGTGATTTAAATTTAATTGAAATGTTGTAGAAAGTTTTCATAGATACTTGGAAGCTCCTGTGCGTAACCATTAAAAAGTGTTACGTGCTTATTTTGGTTTTGACTTACTTTTGTCTGCTTATAATGTGGGCTATATTCGTTAAAGTGAAATAGCAAGTGTATGAAAAGCGATGTATCTGTGTATCAATCAATGAAATTTGTGTATCGAAAAGACCATCAATTTCGATTTAAATTCTAAAACCCTTAGGCTCCATGAATTGGTAGTTTTCTCTAACATCTCCTTCCACTATTTAAATAAAGCAACTTGTCCTTCTAG
Organism: Tetragnatha montana; assembly: GCA_963680715.1. Lineage (NCBI taxonomy): Eukaryota > Metazoa > Arthropoda > Arachnida > Araneae > Tetragnathidae > Tetragnatha > Tetragnatha montana. The sequence continues at coordinate 51,978,950 of OY796681.1, read as the reverse complement.
GTAATTAATAGACCTAGTTTGGATATAAATTGTTGAAAAAGCTGAAGAATCTTTGTAAATTAGATTAGAAAATACAAAGCCTGTCTGCTTGTTATATATCTTTGGCAGAAAATCTTAGATATTTGCATCATATAGGTACATTTAAAAATATATTTAAGAAATATTAAAAATAAATATTTCTGGGAAACTGAATTTTCCCCCCCAACTGTTCGAATTCTGACACACTGAGTTTCTCATTGACCCAGTTTGGAACCATCAGCATTATATAGAAATTTTACTGGATATAATTGCATGTGTAAATTAACTTCTTTTCTTTTTGTAAAATTTTAAAAAGTTCACAAGGTAAACTCCAACTCATCAAAGTGAACTTAATACTTCTTTTGGTAGCAATGGATGTCCAGTATTAGGCTATTTTCCTTAACTCAATGTCATCCTACAAGTTGCAATTAATCCTACTATTAGGTGCTTGTGTATGTGTGTTTAAAGTTAAGGTATTCCCAATCAACCCAACCTTGCATCAGGAAATAGGTGTAAACCTATATGAAGATTGGATTTTCGTCTCTCGAACTTTTCTACATCAAGTGTATGAATGAGGGGAGAATTCAAGTACAGACAAGACCAGTGATTCCCAATTGGTGGTCCGAGAGAGTCTTCGAAGTTGAAAATTTTGAGGGGGGTTTGGGTGTCCACCCCCAGAAAAAATTTGAAATTTTTACCCTTAAAATTAGCGTTTTGACTCATTTTGAGACCTTTTTGGGTTACACCCGAAGAGGATCCCTCCTTGTAGATCACATCATTTACAAGGAAAAGACGGTAAAAAAATTGATGTCAAAATTTTGGAGGGATGAGGTTTGAACCCCTTGGATACGGCCCTACCTGGAACTGGTTCGTTAAGAAGTTTTTCCCCGATAAATATATGGATTTTGAAAACAGAACGAGAAGCTAATAACTATCTATCTCTGTTGGATTTGTGGAGACAATAGTCAAAAGTATTTTATTAATAATAGTTTCCAGTACTACTTTATTTTCAAAGTAGAGCTAAAAGCAACGTCCTAGCTCTTATTCCCCCCCCCCATCCAATGGGGCAGGTTATGAAAGGAGTTCAATGAACAAAAGTTCTAGGTGCTCCACCAAGTATCACCCTCGGTAAAACAGTAGAGCAATGTGAAACGAGAGGAAAAACTTTAGGTTTGCAAAGATAATCTGCATTTTAACCAAAAGTTCACAAAAGTGCTGTTTCACAAATTTTCACAATAAGTTTAAACGGGGAAAATAAACTTTCACCCTGGAATTGAGTGAGAGTGAAGGATTCTAAGGGAAAAGATAGAGGAAGGATGGTCCGAAAAGGATCCAATTTACGGCTACTATGTGGTCTTCAGACTTCTTACAAGTTGGATCACTTACCACTGGATCATGGGTTAATATTGTAAGGGGACACTGGAGTAGGGTGGACTGACTGTACCATGCCAGACTGCTACGGAATACCTTTTTCACCAGGACGAAGAGAAGAGCACCCAAAATTAGTTGGACACTCCCATACCCCCTTAAACCGATCATGGACTAGACATCCGTTACGTCAAAAAGGCTGAGTTCTTTTGCGATATTTGCACCCCCCTCCGATTCTTAAAAATTCTTATTTTAATTCGGTATTGCTACCGATTCATTGGCAATCCTAATGCCATGCCTGGCAACCTTTTTTTTTCTAAACTTCTTAGACTAAAACTTCAGGTTTTTCTCATCAATGCCGTTTCAAATCAATCACTATACGCATTATGAGAACGATTTAAATATAGTAGATCTCACTTTTGATTGGTGCCGAATGATTACGGACTCTGTAATAAGGTGTGTTATAAAATGTCTGACTGTTGCAATTCAAGTGCACACTAGACTTCATTTGAATCGCTTTAAAAATGGAAAGGAGCCCCAAGTTTAAATGAATTAAAAATAAACAGTTGTTGCTTTGTGCAAACTGAAATATTAAAGAATACACGTGTTTAATTCACCAATGATGTATGAAAAACCAACCATGGAGCTGTTTCGTAGATTCCTAGATCTCCTTCGTAAGTGCGAACAAAGAGAAAAACCCCAAGGGAAAACTCTTGAAGACCCAAGGACTAGTTGAAGCAGAAAGGCCGAAGTGTGTACAGAAGAGCTGTATTTTTAAGGGGTGCTGGCAAGCATCCTTTCTCTTTATACAGTTTGGAAATCCTGTTTACCATAGTCCTTTCCCATTGTCTGAAGCTCCCCATCCTGAAGCTTTGATTGATTGCTGTCTGGAACCAGTCCTTGAGTCATGACCGTTCTCCACACATTTCAGAATTTCTGCTTAAGCCAGTCCTCGGGGCTACAGACTTATAATCGAACTTACGAAGAGGATCCAGGGTTCTTTTGCATGCTTGGTTTCTCATACATCGTTTGCACAGTAAATACGGGGTATTCTTTAATAATGAATGGATTCTTTCTCTACACGTGAACAGCTTTTCTAGTCTATAATACCCCAAGCAGCACAATTTCGTCCGATTTTTGTCATGTGTGGCCAAAATTTCGTTTACATCTACCTAGTAGCAGTTACGTAAACTTGACCAGTTTGGTATGAGCCGTGCTACTTGGAGGGACCTCACTTCTAATAAATAACTCAGCGAAACCGGTTGGCAGTATAGTGACGAACTCATCCAAGATTCGTCGAAAGTAAGTGCACATTACGTCGCGATTACGTCCCGTTATTGTGACGCCCACAGACCTCGCTCCGAAGAGGGTGCGCTTGACGTCGTCGTTTCGTCATCACCAAAAAAAAAAAAAAAAATTCATCAGGTCCTCAAGTTCTGCAGGGCCGGCCTGAGCAACGCAGGGGTCTCCTTCATCACCACGGTGACCGCACTGACCTCCGAGTCCTGCCGACGAGCCTCGAACAGTTCCGGATCGCTGGCCTCCAGACTGTCCAGCTCGGTTCCGAGCGTGCTCTCCGAGGAGGAGGCGGGCTCCGAGGCGGCGGCCACGCCCCCTTCCAGCGAGTGGCGAACCGTGACGCGCTTCTTGCGGCAGCCCAAGTCCGAGTTGCCGCGGTGGATGGTGCGGCCGTCTCCGGCCACGCCCCCTGTGGTCCCGCCCCCTCTGGAGACGGGTGTCGTGGGCTCGCTGTACTGCTTGTTGTCGATGAGGATGGACTTGGGGCTCTTGTGCTGAGGCGGATGGGCGGGCGGGGAGGAGTTGTGGGCGGGGCCTGTGGGCGGAGCCAAGGAGGCGAGCAGCGTAGCCATGCGGTGCCGGTCCTCGGCGTACATCTCGATGAGTTGGTCCACTTTGCTTTCGATGTCTTCTATCTGTAAGGGAAGAAGAAATCGTATAAGTCCTTGCAAAATGTAGTAAAACATCCTGAAATCACGTTGTTTGGGCTGGAAGATGGCCCAAAATGACATTCCAGTTAAAATTTTCTGCTGAAGAACCCTCAGATCCCCTTTTTAATGATACAAAGTTACTCTTAATTCACCAAAAATTTAAGACTTAACAGCCAGGATGTTATCTACTTGCATATTATCTTACGGCCTGTATCCTTCACATCAGTAAAGGAAGGCCTTTTAAAAAGAACAGTTGATTAATCTACAGTACCCGTTTTGGTAGGTTAAATCAGCCTACTCTTCACGCGTTTATTTGATATTAGTATTGAAAATTTCTATTCTTCATCTCTCTACTATAGCTATCAGACAGAATGGACTCTAACCGCCTATCTGGTTCGAGACTTCACGGAACCAACACGTGACCTACAACTGAGCTTGCAATTGGTTACCACAGGTACTACACTAGTAGATCTACTAGTGTAGTATCTGTGGTAACCAATTGCAAGCTCAGTAGGTCACGTGTTGGTTCCGTGTGACGTCAGACGGTTAGAGTCCATTGGAAAAAATAACTAGTAAGTTAGGTTTAGGAAATATACTTACACTTCTCTCTACTTTTACTATTCTTGAAGCTAAGCTAATTTTCGATTCATATACATCTATAGATTTGGACCCAGCTTTACCTAATATAGTATCTAACCTGTAAAAGCACAAAATCATATTCTGTTACTACAATACTATTTATCTGGAAAAGCAATGGAAAATGGAAAATAATTATTAGCGCTTAAATTATTGATAGATGTTGCTTAAGTTTTGTTTAGAAATATAGGTCCGTTAGGTACTAAAAGGTTAAGGACTATTTACACCCTGCAAGAAATAGTCGTCCAGAAACAGAAAAACTCTCGCAGCAAAAGTTGCCAGAGCTTTCCTTTCCACGGGATTTCTCTGTTGACAGAACATTTTCTGTACGCTACGAATTTTTCTGCGAAAATATTTAGAGACACCCTACTAAAACTTCTGAAGGTGGGAAAAAATGAGACACCAGTCTGTAGAAGAGACAGTATGTAGTTAAATGGATTGAATATTTCCGTTGGATAAATTGGCTAAAGTTGCGTAAAGATCGTTACATACAGAAAAAGTTCAGTCAACAGAGAAATCCCGTGGAAAGCAAAGCTCTGCAACTTTTGCTGTCAGAGATTTTCTGTTTCTTGACGATTATTTTTTGCAGTGCATGGTATCTATGTATTTAAAAAATGGCCTTTACTAAACTCCTAATAAATGGTTAATATTTTATATGGTTTAAAAAAACTAATAGTATAATATTCCTTATTAATTTTTTATATTTCTGTAAGGAAAATATGTACTTGAGTTACTTTGAGATGGGCAACAATATTAAAGAAGATTAGCTCGATAAAGTTAATAAAACTTTTCTTGAATTTTAAATTACTCTAATAATATTTTACTTTAAAAAAACAAAAGAAATCATACGGATACTGAAGGATGGGATTTACCTGCTCTGTAAGTTTTTGACTCTACTCAGCAGGTCGACGTGTCCTGCCGAGTACTGTTCTATCACATCTTTCACGTCGTAAGGCTTTAGGGCTTCTTTGAACTTGCGTCGGGCGACAAAGTATTTGATCTGGAACACAGGAAGACATAAACACAAATAAAAAAAATCCGAAGTTAATAAAATATTGTAAGGAACATTGGACGTATGAGTTTTAAAGCCACCGGGAAGGTTTTCATATAAATACAAATGCTCAAATTAAAAAAATCCTAAGTAAATAAAATGATGCAAGGAACATTGAACGTAGAACGTATACCAAATACTCGTAGTTAAAAAGCTGCAATAGTGAATAAGTTTTTAGACTACTATTTCGAATCTGAAGTCATCAGAAATTGAATGCAGTACAGAGCAACCTAAATCTTCTTTCCAGTAAAGAACCTTTTTTTTTTCAAAACAAATTTAAAACTTAAGAGTCAATGTTGCCTCCTTTAATATAAGATAATAAAATAAATATTTTTTGTTTGTGGCATCATTCTTATCTTAAAAACAGAGTTAGACTAATTTTTGTGTGCTAGAACTACTTAATAATATTTTTTAAAAATATTTCATATTTGTATGCTTTAACTAGTGTGATGCAATGGTTACAAAATATTCGGTAAAGTCACATTTTTTTTTGGAAGGAAGCCAAGTATTTGCAAGAGACGCTTCATACATTTCAGGGCACGGTAAAAATATTTTGCGAACTGTGCCTTCCAATCTCAGCACCCCATTTCTAGGGGAGGGCGGGACACCTCTTAATCAGGGGGATATAGAAGGTGAAAGCCCCTGTTCCTCTACTATGTACTGTAAAGATTGGAGACATTATTTTGTGAATTTTGCTTCCGACCCAGAAATTAAAATTCTATATAGGTTACAAGAAAAAAAAATAAGTCATTTCTAAAAACAATCTTCTTAATTATTGGTGGAAGACAACAATTAAGAACATTGGATACACGGCCCAGGAATCAATGCCCGGAGAGACACCATCTCGTCCCTTGAGATCTTCACTGAATGGGGGGAGCTGAACGAATTTTCTCTGGAATATCACCTATTCTTCCTTCCTCTCAACCACTCAAATAAGAAAGAAGAGAGATCAAAGAAGAAAATGGTCAGATAACCCGACACCGCCATAAGGAGAAGCCCTCGATTCCCACCATCTCGACCCAGAGGGCGCTTGAGTGGCAGTTAAACAATGATCTCGAGTAATAAGCCCAGGGGCCGGTGGATAAACAGAGGGGGGAATTCCGAATTGGTAGGGATTAATTGGGTTGCGTTGTATCGCATTCCATCAGCGTTCTTTTCCTCCTCCTTCTGAACCTCGTGGTGTGTCTCGTTTACCCTGTTTCACTCTCGATGTTCATCAGGAGTGATTCTCTCACCGAGGAATCGTACATTTGAAAATAGGAAATTGGAGGAGTGAAGAAAAAACAATTTACCCTTGTCATTTTGAATGATTCCTCTAAAGTGAAGATGGAAAGGGAAAAGTCTAAATAATAGACCGGGAGCCAGCAACATATTTTGTCAGTCATTTCCTCTCAAGCGATATTTGGTGGAAAATTTCAGGGAGTTGTATCATAAAGCCTGATGATGAGCGTCAGCTGCTTGTCCGTGGGTGGGTGGAGTGGTGGGAGCCCCCCAAACACTCCCCCCCCACAAAAAAAAAATTAAAATTTTCAGTCATTTCCTCCCAGCTAAAACTTTGATACATTATAGTAGACCCAATATCTAGAAGAAAAAAATTCGTCAGCTGGCTGTAGGGCGGTGGAATAGACGTCAGCTGGTCGTTTTAACATTTGGAGCGTCTTCCTCAAAGATTCTTATCTATGAAACTAGCGATAACTTGAAGGATTGTGGAAACCCAACCGCTTCATTCATTGATAAGAATCTTTGAGGGAGACGCTCAAAATGTTAAAACGATCAGCTAACGTCTATTCCACCGCCCTACAGCCAGCTGATGAATTTTTTTCTTCTAGATATTGGGTCTACTATAATGTATCAAAGTTTTAGTCGGGAGGAAATGACTGAAAATTTTAATTTTTTTGTGTGTGGGGGGAGTGTTTGGGGGGCTCCCACCGCTCAACCCACCCACGGACAAGCAGCTGACGCTCACCATCAGGCTTTATGATACAACTCCCTGAAATTTTCCACCAAATATCGCTTGAGAGGAAATGACTGACAAAATATGTTGCTGGCTCCCGGTCTATAAGCTTTTTTAATCTTAGAGATTTCCTCAAAACGATATAGGGTGAGAATTTGTAGATAGACATAGACATAGACAAGACTTTATTGTAATGGGCTCGCGTGCCCGTTTACAAAGAGACCCGTTTACAAAAAATTACATAAAATTGAAACACAGTTAAAGACATTAAAACAATGAGAATTTGTAGATATCATTTGAAATTTAATATGAAGCACGTTTTTTTCTAAAGCATTTAATGAAAATATCTCATTCAAAGCGTATATCCCTTTTCGGGACAAAAAATAAAAGAAAAAGTTCCCAAATTTGTTTCATTGATTTTTTTTCGATTAAAATTTGTCTTTATTTAATTAAAACACTCATAACTGCATGATTACACTGAAAAATTTGCTATTTTATTCTTTTTCGAGGAGGTTCTTAATATGTAGTTATTTTCACTAGCTAATTAATATCCTCTAATATTAAAGATATTTTTTAGGAAAATTTTTCCTGTGCGTCGTTATGATATTGCACACAGTTTTCAAACTAAAGTTTACATTCTATCTCCCCTTAATTTTTAATTCAATATTTTAACTTTCTTTTTTCGTCGCTAAGCCGTCTCTCATCAATACATTCAGCATGACAACCTTACTTCTGGAACTCTAAAAGGCGTTGTTTTTTTAAACTAAAGCCGCTGATACGGACTTTAAAAACATCTTATACTATAGAAATTTAAACATATAGGTTAAGAAAAAGAGAGCGGTTCTTTTCTTACTTTTCTCAAAGCACGAATGGCATTTTTGTGTTGCTTTGTGAGAACTGCCAATCTCGGTTCCTCTGGATCCTCATCTGAAAAATTTTGTTTGAAAAATTTAACCAAGATAAAACACCACTAAATCTTAATTGACCTAGTACTATATGCAAATTTAAACCATTATATTTTATTCACAAGGAGATCTCGTTTGATAAATAAAATATTTCTTATAAAGTCCTTTGTAGAAAATGCAAGTAGAGAAAATTTCGAATACGAAAAGGACCTACAATGAGCCCAGAAATTTCTTAGAACTTCACTAATCCTGTTATTTTTACGCATTGAGATACGACTCTAAGTTGGCACCCATAAAATCTTATAGTTAGTCTCAATTACTCAAATAATACTGACTCTCTGTGCTATACTCTAACCTGTCACGTATAAGAAGCTTTACAAAGAAAATGGGTAGGTAAATAAGTTTTTAGTATTTTCTATAGTTTTCACACTGTCTGGGAGGTTCAGACAGTTCCCACTGGAAACCTTTTATGCTATTGGAAATTGAAGTCTTTGATACAGAATTCGAGTCTCTGTTGATGCACGCGGTCAGATACAGTTTTAAACTCTTCATTATTTTCAAGATAGAAACAATTAAAACTAGCTGGCAGTGAATAACATTAGTTAAAACATTAATAAAATCACACATATTCTAACACTTTCCTTCTATTATACATAATCACAACACATCAAAACGCTAAATTTACTTCCAGATAGAACAATGCAATATATCAAGGGGCACACAAAACACTGAATATAGCTAAATCTACCAAAAGGTTCATGCATAGACCATAACAAGCTTACTTCACATACAGCAGATCCGTAAAGTTATGTCTAGATGGCTATAATACAAGCAGCAAGATTCAATGCAACGTGGAATAAATACCCTTACGACTTTTCTACGGGGTAGACTAGTTTCAATCAAACGTTCTTGGATGGTCTAATGATGTTTGAAAGTGAGATAGGCTTAGCGATAGAGCTTTCTAATTAAAAGCACCAAGCGTTGCATCTATAACTTGCCATGCCACTAAGCTAGTTTCTAAAATTATGTGAGCTATTTTCTCTATAAGGATCGAATATGACTCAGGGGCGTTATGTCATTCCAACGCGGGTTATTCTGATTCACTCTCCTTCACTTTTCATTGATGTTATAGCTAGTCTTGGTATATTAATATTTTATTTTTTTTTCTAAATAAAGATTTAAATATGTCGTTTACAGGCTGAACGAAATCCCCACTTATGCTTTATTTTCAAAAATTCTATTTATACAAATAGCATTAAAACACAATTTTAATTAACTAATAATTAATTAAACTAATTTTTAATAGAAAATTTCTTGTATTATAGAGAATTTTCAATCACATGACTCGGACCTAACAACGGCCTTAGCAACAGAACAGGTTACAGTTTTTTGCCCTACAGAGGTTAACAGTTACAGAAAATGACTGGCCGTGAAATTCTTCTATTGAAGCATTTGCAATCACGTGATCCCATACTTCAAAACCGCCTTAGCAACAGATAAACAACGGCCTTAGCAACAGTTAAAAGCCCTACAGAAGGTACACAGTTAAAAGAAAATAACCGGTTGTGACGTCACCTGAAAACACTCTATAAATATGCCATACTGTATTTATTATAAGATAATATAACTATATTCGAATATATTTCTAAAGAAAAAAAATCTTTGAATAAAATATTTTTCATAACTCGGCTTATCTTATAAAGAACTTAAAAATATATAAAAAATTTCCATCTTATATTGTTAAATTAGATAATTAATTTGTATAAGGATGTCAACTTAAAGAATGCAAGAAAAAAATGAGTGCGATAAAAAAAAATCTAGTTTTTTATATCTACGAAACTAAAATTGCTAATGGAACAAATTTTCATAAAATATTCTCAATTCTTAAATACAGTGTTCAAAACTTATTTCATGATAATCAGCTTAGATTTTTATATCAACCAGCCATTTTAAACGAAGCCTCAAAATTTAATAAGACGTATTGAAAAATTGATTATCCCCTAAAAAACTTCGTCTCCTTATTTAATTAATATTCCAAATTTTCTTAGAAAAGAAAAAGTAATTAAAACAGAACGGAAAACAATTAAAAATTAGATCGCGCGTACAAATTATAATCTCCCGTCGTTTGCGGCTGCTTCAAGAATTTTTAAATATGGCGTTCGGATTAAATAAAAAAAAAAGAACTCTGTTGGATAATGGATGCACCTTTAAAATCCCACAAAAACATAATGGAAACTCTGGAATGATTTATACAATGCATTTAAGGCGATACAGTTTCAGCTTTTAGGGTTATTAGTTCTGGAAAAAGAACAATCGATCATTCTTTTCACTAAATTTTAAAAGGGTTAGGATTGCATTTTTCACCAAGAATTTCCACAAGCTGTTTTTCCTTCCTTGTTGTTCTTCGAAGAAGTGAAAAATTGCGCTAATCTATATTCGGAGATAGGAAGAATGAAAAGTTTAAAACCCGTTTGGCATTGATTTAAATTTTTGAAGCATCCAAAGAAACAGTGTTCAAGCTTTTATATTAATTTTGAATTAAAATTATTAGGGGAGTTAAGTTTTCGACAGTATTGATTGACAGTTTTCAGCTTGGTTGCTATTAAGAGGCCTACCTAACAGATGTCAATTTGGGTGCCAATCATGCTTTCAAGGGAATGTAGATCATTCAAATTGTTGAGAATCAAGTTACAAACATTTTAAAACTTTTTGACATGAAGTTTGTTTGTTTGTTGGCAACCATGTTGTAAATTCTGTTAAAACATAAAATTTAATCGGAGCTATGGTTGCTCTTAGGAGGCCTACAGAGGTCAATTTGGGGGCCAATCATGTTGTCAAAGTAATGTAGAATCAGGGCATTTAAATTGTTGAGAACCAAGACCACTTAATTGTATATAGACCTTATAATATGTGAAATAATTATAAATACCTTTTTATCTTGTATTTTATGTATGTACATAGAAATTATTTTTAAACTTATACTGGAGATTGAGGGCCCATGGGGCTCAGGTGCTCTAAATAAACTATTGTATTGTAGACCATTCTAAAACTTTTAGTCATGAAGTTCGTTCTTGGTTGTCAACCATGTTGTAAATAATGTTAAAACATATCGTTGATATGTTTGGCAACAAAATTGATTATCAGTGGACCGCTTAGGTAGCAATTATTAAGCAAAGGAAGCTGGCACATAATATGTTTCATCAAGTTTACTGAAACTCTGTACAGCCAGATTCCTCGGAGGACTACACTTCAAAATTGTCTGCAGATTTTAACAGATATTCAATAGTACTTTTAATAGAATATCCCCATTTTATTCTCTCTCTATCTTTAACATCTTAATCTGATAATATATTAAAATAATTATGTTTCTGCTTTCTATTAAACTTTTGGGTATGATTTTTCTGTCGTCGCAGTTTTCTGGAAAACTAAGGGTTATTAAAGGTACAGTTCTTCGGACATTTTTAAATTCTCAACGCAAGGAATCTGGCCGTGAAGAGTTTGGGCGGACTTGTTGAAACACCTTTTACTTTGACCAACTTAAATCATGGCCATCTAGACACACAAGAACAGAGAAGCTCGAAATCTTGAGTGACGTTCTGCCAACTATTTCGCGTCATCATCGCTTTTTGGACAACAGCGCAATGCCAGTCTGAAGGGAGCGTGCAAGATTTCAGACTGGAGTTGCGCTGTTGTCCAAAAAAGGATGATGACGCGAAATAGTAGGCAGAACGTCTCTCAAAATTTCGAGCTTCTCTGGCCTTATGTGTCTATAGATGGCCATGCTTGAATACGCTTCAAAGAGTTGTTGATGAGTGAACCAAACCCCTCATTATCCCGATATTTAAAGAAGAAAAAAAGTGAAGAAGAGTGAAGGAGAACCGATCGCGCAACAAGAACAGCAACAAGATAATAAAGGCAAGCGAGCCATAGTATGTATAATGTGCGGCGGCCTGAGAGAATAGGTGTGGTAATAGAGGATGAGGTGCTTTATTTCAATGGACGCTCGCTCTTACCACATGAGGAAGGGCTGTCCTTTCGGACCCTGCTGAAGAGATTAACGCAGAAGCTGCCACGTCTTGATCCTACGCTTGGAAAAACAGACAGCCATTAGACACTACTGCATGCGCTAACAAAATCTACATGCGCCACACCACACACTGCGATCGGGCAACCCTCAACTGTGGCAGAAAGCTAACGCTTTTGTGACTCGGCTAGGTACCATGGCAGGGTGCAAGATTGGTGCATAAGCACTTTTAAGGGTTTTTTTCAGTAGAAGGGACGTTCAGATGAAGTTTAGATATATTGTGGGTTTGAGCCACATGAGGTTTAAATACTTATTATAAATTTAGATGATGTCCGAGTTAACTCCCGATTATGAGTAGTCAATAATGTGTATCATAATGTGACAACTTCATGCTATCACGTAATGATAGATAGGATATGGTTTGAGCCACACATGTGTGTTTAAAATACTCTTTTAAATACTCCTAATATAAATTTAGATGATGGCAGAGTTAACTCCCGATTATGAGTAGTCAACAATGTGTATCATAATGTGACAACTTCATGTTGTCACGTAATGATGCACGTAATGTTATGATACACGTTATGATACATGCATGTTATGTGGGATGAAAGCATAATTAAGAAATAAATAAAAATCAGCTAATTTCAATTAAATTATGTGGGAACCAGTATGTATGGGAACCAGTGGGTGTGACCATTAATTGGAAATAATTTGTTGTTGATTTAAGAACCTAGAGAAGAATTTGATATACATAGGACATTTTAAAATTTTCTACTCTCATTATTGGTAAAAATCAAAAAGATGTTTTAAATAATAAAAGGGAAAGGATACCGGACTTATTTTTATTCAAGCAATGTGTATCATAATGTGACAACGTTATGTTGTCACAAAATGATACACATTATGATATGATATATGATACGTTATGATACATGTTTGTTATGTGGGATGAAAACATAATTAACAAATAAATAAAAATCAACCACTTTCAAATTAATGATGTAGAAACCAAGTAAGAACGAAATTCTTAAATGGAAATAATTTGTTGTTAACACGTTATGATATATGATACATGTTTGTTATGTGGGATGAAAACATAATTAACAAATAAATCAAAATCAACCGATTTCAAATTAATGATGTGAAAACCAGGTGAGAATGAAATTCTTTATTGGAAATAATTTGTTGTTGATTTGAGAACCCCTGGAAGTTAACTACAGAGGAAGCTATTGGCTCCTAGGTAACTATTGAAGTGCATTTTCATTTGAAGAATTTCAGACTGAAAAGTTTAAAACCGTCAAATAATTTTATCATTATTGGTAAATTATTTATCAAAGATAGGCTTAAAAAGAAATAGAAAACAGTTTACCAATTTTTATATAAAAATAAAGACAAATTGAAACTATTAAAATCAAAATTGTGTAAGTAATCAGAATTATAAAGGGTTCAAAAATAATTTAATTTTAGTTTTTTAACTCTTTTTTGAGAAAATTTATCCGCAGTTGTCTCTTAATCTAATTCCACCAATAATCGGGAGTATATATAAATGTTCATAAATTTTAAATTTTACTCTTTTTTGAAAATGCACCCTGCTAGGTGAAATCAATTTACATTCCTATTCTACTTTCTTTAAGTATTTGTGGTTACGTCTTTTATTTCTTAATTTAACTAAAACTCAACTCAAATATTAAAAAGTATTTCTATAATTTCATGTTTGCAATACTTATTCTAAAATTAACTTAATGTATAATTTGAGAAAGTTTTAAAGTTTTTTTTTTAAATGCGTAAGCAATAAAAGCAGAGTTATATTCTAGCTCGTTTTAAATATTTTCCAGTCGAAAGAAAAAAAAGGCTTTCTGTAAAGTCGATAACAACTCAGTTAATGGTATTGAACTAGGAATTTAGAATTTTAAGAAATAATTTGCTTAAATTTTAATGTATGAACTGCAACCCCTTATTTGTCTCACTAAAGCTTTAAATTAAACGAATTTTTGAAAATAATCTAGAACTCATTGAGGTTTAAAAGGGTTAGGACTTTTTCAAACATTATTTTCATATCTGTTCTTCCTATTTATAAATTTCAAAATTTCATTGAAATTAAATTCTAAATACTATATGAATGGGACATGTTGATTGAGAAATCCCTTAACAATTAAATTTTCTTTCTGATATCACTAAAAATGAAATTTTACGTGTAGTTTGACATTTTCACCTACTTTCCCTTTAAACATAAATTGAAATAATAAGCATTCAAACGATTTTTTAAGTTCCAGGATATAGACTAAAAAGATTTAATGGAGGACATTGACTTAACCGTACAAATTATAATAAAGTTATGCAATTTGATTGTGTTTGACCCCATTAAAAATTCGAAAAGTCCTATTTTTTTTATAAACTTGCTAAAATTATAGTTGAACCTTAATCTTACAGTTGAGAATTAACCACTCATGGTTAAAGAAATATATTATGTTTCCCGGATTTATTTAATTTAACATAATAGCCCAATTTTTATGGAGAAACAAAGCAAATGTTTCTAAGTAGGAAGCAATTAAGCAAATCTTTACAATAATTCAAAATTGCTTGAAGATCTGACATTTTACAAAACTGGTGTTAAATGAGTTATGATAAATTTGAATGAAGGTATAAAATATACATAAATGATAATAACAATATTTTGTTTGCATAATGCAAAAGAATTATCCTTATAAATGTTTAAACTGCATTCTAAACTTCTATTAGTACACAATTCAAAGTCAGTAATAGACATTACGAAAACGGATACGATAATTTCCCAAACAGCCAAAACTAGCGAAATATTAGCAAGTTATCATTTATCCTCGGAATTCGAAACTGTTCGCTAATTATTTTACTCAAATCGCATCGAAATACGGAGAATTATACCATCAGTTCGGTATTGATATAAACTGAATAGGGGCGATTCAACGCGAAGTTCAAAGTTATCGTATAGGATACTGAGTAAACAATTAATATCTCTTTACAATGTGGCATTATAATTTTATAATTCCGGAGATAATAATGACAGAAACTTTGCTCTGGGAATTTAGCAGAGAAAGGTTTTAATAAAATTTTAAAGACATTTTTAAAACAATAAAATGAAATATAATGTCGAAGAAAGGTAAATTAGGATTTAAAGAGACCTACATTATTCAAATAATGAAAAAAAAAAGTCTACATCCTGGGAAATTGGCAAACCTGCTATGGTCCATGGGAGTTTCGAGATTTTTCTTAAAATTATTTATATTTAAAATATTACAATAAAAGGTATAATTTCTCTTTTATGAAGGCGAAAAGGTTATATAATTTCAAATGCTATAACATTATTTATTAAATTACTAATATTATAAGTAAATTGGTGGGGAAATTATGTTATAAAGTGTTTAAAGAGTGATTTGATGATTCGAACTAGACAATTATTACGATTTAGATTACTCTTGGTGATAATACGGCAACTATGACTTGTATATCAGTGTAATTTTCAAGCCCCTTTTTGTGATTATAGCCGCATTCACAACAACCATTCTAACCGGGGAAAGGCAGAGAAAACGGGTTCTTCTTCCACCGCTCTCCCTATGCTAGGGAAAATCTCACCGGACCATCCGTTGAAAATTCTCCCCTGGGGCATAGCAGTAGGAAATGTTTTAATTGCACTAACCGCCTGTAGAGGGCGCTCTCGCTCGCTTCCCGTAATGTATTTCTATGAGCTCGCTCGCTTTTCACGTGATTCTTTCTACCGGTAGGACGAGTTAGGCGAGTGCACTTGTGAACGGGCTATTCTATTTCCTCACGGTTAGTTTTCGGAGATCCCTTTTCCCCTACTTTTTTAGCTCTTTCTCCGGTTGAACAGGTTGTCTGTTGTGAACGCGGCTAAAGTTGCTAAACTTAAGGAAGTTGTATTTTCTTACAGAAAGCATACATCTCATGATAAAGTATACATCATCCTAATATTACCATTGATTTACTTCTAATTAATTTGAAATCTATTTTAGTGGGGATTGTTTGATAGTAAAAAAACTAACAGTGTCAACAGGCCAAATCCTAATCTACACCCGTGTAGCTAGACCACAGAGTACCAGAACAGAGAGTCCATGTCCTAATGCGAAAATGGAAATAGAAAAACATTGGGTATGCCTTCTGATAGGAGCCCTGGTGTGGCGCTGGGATCGCATCCACTACTCATTAAACTCACGTCTCCTTTGTCACGTCACGAGAGACGGAGAAAAGAATCTCAATCCTCTAATACCCTTCCGAAAGTGACAGATTTAATCAGTGTTTCCCAACGTAGGGCGCACGCCCCACCGGAGGGTAGGGGGGCAATTTGAAAATGTTCAACCAAATTGTCTCCCAGGTGGGGCATGGACCACCAGGTTTTACATACTTTCCAAAAAGGATTTTTGAAAAAAGAAGACATGGGGGGGGCATGGAAAATTTAGAAAGCCTTCGGTGGGGCATGGACCGAAAAAGGTTGGGAAACACTGGATTAAGTGAACAGGTCACAGCTAATCACAACTGTGACCAAACTGTACTGCCTTCTCCTCTGTCAACCACAGTCATTTGCAGTGCTGCCTTGAGATGACTTTTGAAAATAGTGTTTTGGACCCTCCGTTCGGCTTTTTCTCTGTGGCACCAGCTATTTTCCCTTACAGAAAGCATACATCTCAATATAAACGAAACACCCCAACATTACCATCGATTTACTTCTAACTAATTTTAAAAATAAGTGCTTTTTTAAGTAGTGATCGTTATTAGATAAAAAAAAAACTATCAGTGTGCCTAATCTACTCCCGTGTGCTATTATAGACTGTGCTGTTGTGATTACTGCCAACCTGGGGATGTTTGCTCAGACGAGCCGCCCAGAAAAGCCGGCGACAGCGCCACGTACGGCGGGCAGCTGAACTCTTTCTGCAGCATGTTGCACAGCCCTCGAGGGGTGGAGCCTACCGCCGCTACTGCCTCCTCCTGATTGGCCATCACGCACTCTGCACCGGAAGAGGAACAAGCACATGCAAACGACAATCAGACAGAACAAACATCAACAACAACTACAGACAACAGGCATGCATCATTGCCACCATTCAGAAGGCAACATCGACACCACGGAGAGGACGCGAGCTGTTGCCACTTTTTTTTGATGGGGAAAGAATATCGTGTGGGCGGGACATTCACAAATGACGTCACTCGTTTAGGGGTGGGTGGAAGATCTTGTAAACCTCCCAGTGGTTACAGCAGGGCCGTATCCAAGGGGGTCGGTTTTAGGGGTTCAACCCCCCACCCGAAATTTTGACAAACTTTTTTACTGCTATTTTCCTTGAAAATTATGCGACTGACAAGGAACAGTCCTCTTCAGGTGTAACCCAAAGGGTACACCCTACTTTTAAGGGTAAAAATTCCAAAATTTTCTGGGGAGAAACTCCCAAATACATCCAAATTTTACTTGAAATTGGACTGTTTTCACTATATTGAAATTTAGTGCGCCAAAATTAAAATCCTATGTGTAAGTCTAGAGTGTACAGCCCTTACTCCATATACTATTTTACAACTAGGTATGGTGCCAATGGCTTCAGAACGTCGAGAAGTCCTCTATAGCACAGATGCAGTTTTGAAGTCACACGAGGCCATTTAATTGTCCGTGGACACGATAAAAAAGAAGTCATCTAAAACTTAACATATAAAAGTACTCGTAAGAGGTACCTCTGAAAAAATGTTGAGTACACCCCCCCGAAAGAAAAATCTGGTTACGGTCCTGGGTCACAGAGTACCAGAACAGAGAGTCCACGGCCATAGGTGATAATGGAAATCGAAAAAAAAAGCCCATTGGGTATGCCCTGTGTTAGGGTGGTGCTGGGATCGCATCCACTACTCATGAAACTCACGCCTTCTTTGTTACGTCACGAGAGGCGGAGTAAAAGAATCTCAATCTTCCAATACCCCTATGAAAGGGACAGATTGAATGTACACGTTCGACAAGGTCGGAGTATTCTATTCGAATGGGATTGAATGAACACGTCACAGCCAATAACAGATGTAACACCACCAAGTTATACACCTACTCCATGTCAATCACAGCTTATAATTGACATTTTTTGTAGTCAGTGCTGCCCACTACCATAAGATGACATTTAAAAAAAGCATTTTGGACCCTCTGTTTGGCCTTTGCTCTGTGGTGATTTTGAATATCAATTTGTCCACCAAAAGACGTCATCACTCATCACTGACGTTTTACGTCATCTGGCCATATTTTCATGGTGGTTGCAATATGACGCCATGTGTTAATGGTGAGGGGTCATAAAAACTTTCGGGTTCATCTCTCTTCAGAAACTTCTTTTAGGTGTTACAATTCTATAAAAGGTATATCTTCCTCTGTTCGATTTTGATTTAACAGAAAAAACAATTGATAATTTCCAAAAGCCGTATTCACCGTTAACTTGGCCGGCGGTTTACCGGTAGTCAAACCTCTGATTGGCGGAAAGCTATAGTCTTCCTTCCTTAACACTGACAATCAGAAGTTTGACTGACGATTAAACGCCGGTCAAGTTAACAGCGAATACTGCCGTAAGTGACCCAAATAAAGAAATGGGGTTGCTACGTATATGTGATTTTACAACAGCAGGGGGGGGTGACTGAAATGAAACGAATTGCGACATGGACTAGGGGGTGTCAACCCCTGAAAATTGTGTGACGTAATTTGTGAATGGCCCTTTAGATTTTGAAACATAAATGTATTCTTTTCAAGGAATTTCATTGAGGATGCACTTTAATTTATGAGCAATTATTCATTGATGAATAGATTTGATACGTTCAGTTCCTTAAATTATTTCAAAAGTATATGTTTCTTAGTTAACTAAACTCTTAGCTAAATTCTACACTGTAAAAAAATCCCGTAAAATTAACGGTTTTAAACTGGCAGCTGGGTTGGTTGTGCAAAACCGTAAACATTACAAAGTAAATCCGTAAAAATAACGGAGTTTTACCACTTTAATCCACATTTTTTTTTGTTAAAACAAGATAAAACACCGTTGTTTTCACGGATTTACTTTGTAATTTTCACGGTTTCCACACAACCAACCCAGCTGCCAGTTTAAAAAAAACCGTTAATTTTACGGGACTTTTTTTCACACAGTGTATTATTCTAAACTTTAACTAGATTTCAAAGATTTTAATCCTTTTCCACTAAAAACATAAACCACACAATGACACAACAAACTGAAAACAGAAGCTTCCAGGCTTCCCAAAACGTATTAAAAAATACTTCACCGACCATTAAAGACTTACTTATAGAAACGACATGCAAACACTATTATCAACACACTTTCACCGTAAACACTCATGCTGTTTTACACGATATAATAATAAAAAAAAGATACAGAAGATTAAGTAAGAACCGCGTGTTTTTTCATACCATCCGAGTTCCTCTTGGAGTTGTCAGACACGTCCTTCCCGGCCGAGTCGTCCACGTAGTTGCCGCTAGAGGGCGACTTGGAGCTCGCCATGAAGTCCGTGGAGGCGGTGGAATCGAAGCGCCCTCTACCATGGGGCGGGTGGTTCGATTTGTGGCGGCGAATGGTGGACAGACGGCTCACGAAAGACGTGTTGTGCTTGAACCTGGAACAGTTTAAATAGGGCCGCATTCAGACACTTTAACACGATGAAGAAACGAGATGGAAACGAAACGTAACGTCAGTGGCGGATCCAGCCTGGACCTATAGGGGGCAACCACATTTTTGAAGAAAGTTGGGGGTTCTTCCCCAAAATAATTTTGAAAATTTGACCCTAAAACCAATTTTAGGTACTATCTACACGGCCGTACAGCTGAGGAAAAAAAAAACGTTACAGTTATTTTTTAGGCTTGGCAATTTATCGATGATTTGGCGCTTCTTTGCGTTTTTGTTTTTATTTACGCGTTTTCAAACAACACGAAAATTAGCTCAGTGCGATTTTTGACTTTGAAATTACTAATAAACTAATATAAATAAACAAAATTAAAATAATTTAATCATAATATTTATATGCTTATTAAAGCTTAAAAATTTCAAAAATAACCTTTTTCTCATGTTTCGACAGTTTAAAACTGAAATATTAATGAAAATCGGTTCACTAGTACTGGTAGGTTGTCAGAAATCCGTGTTTGGCAGTCGGGTGTTGGCGACTAATTTCAGGCTTTTAATATGAATTTTTCAGATTTTGACGGTCTGCCATGGGTTTGTTTAACGTCCAAATTAAATGAAACTCGGTGATGAGGGTTAAATTACTATGATCTTTCATAAAATCGAATAAAAATTGAGGGTTGCCATGAAAAAAGATGCAGTTTTTATTGCGCTGCACCAGAAGACGACCTCTGAGAGAAAAATAGTCAATTAATTTTTTCAAGCATACACTAAATCCTGAAAAATGACACCAAAAGCATCTTTCTAACCCCACCCGTTCTCCCGCAAAGTCTACTGTAACGTTTTTTTTTCCTCAGCTGTACAACCAGACTTTTGTTTTTCGGGAAAGGTTTTGACTGCTAATCTGAGGACTGTTTTTGGTAAATAGTAGCTGGGGGGAGTATTTCACCATTATCGCTTGGTTAGTGGACAATAAGTGTAAACTCCGACTCTCAAGCGTCGCATCCAGCCATAGACCGGTCGAAACCGGTCCCTAAGCCCGATGGCTATAATAGTTCTACGCTATAACCCACGCTATAATAGTTCAACTTACCATTGGATTCACTTAATTTCAACTAGAATTTAAGATATATTTCTTCATAATAAAATTAAAATTGAGAAAAAAAAAACAATGATTATAATTAACCCCCCCAAAATGGATGAATATGCAGCAATTATAGCTTAAATATGTAAAAACATGTAAATGAACTGAAATATCTAAAAATATTCAAAATAAAATTGGTCTAAATCGATTTAAAATCCCTTGAAACGTGTAGTACCTACTTGAGAGAACTCTGCAATATACCACATTTCTGAAAATACTATTATGTAATTTCATGGAAATCCCAGTCCTAATAATCTGTACCTTCTTTCACTTTAAAAACTCCCACAAATGGAGAGTTTTCGATCATGATAGAGATGTTGTCTGCTAGTAACGAGGAAAGTAATAATAATACAAACTATATTAACTTTAAAAAGCAATTTTTATACTGGTGACTACTCATTTATCAGTTAGTTCATAAACGGAAGAGAATTATTGTGAAACAAGACTGTTTCCCCCTTACACACACAAAACAATAGTCCTTCCAACCAGAGCCCTGCATGCGCTCGATTTAGCGCGCCAAGCGCGTCTCTTTAAAATCAGATCGTCATACAAACTTTCAGCGCGCCGAGGCAACACGCTCTCCTTGAGATCGTGCCGATTTGAAACAAATCGCCGATTTGAAAAAAACGCGCCGCGCTATGAAAAACACGCCGCGCAATCAAAAACGCGACGCTCTCCACATAACCCGCCGATTTGAAGCTTGCGCGCTTCAAGTAGGAATCGCATGATATCATTGCATTACACCTTCATGAAACGAGAAAATATTTGAAGATCATTTTGATAAAATTATCACTAATTTATAGATAAGTATAGATTTCCAGATTCTTCAGATTGAGAAGTTTCTTGATCTTGAATAAATCTTAGAATAAGAATTAATTAAAAAATTTATAAAAAAGTGCATCCCTTAAATTAAATTTAAATCCTTTTAAGTTGTAATAATCTTTGTAAATAGTTTTTTCTCCTCTTCTGTAGCTGTTACTTTGGTTTATAAGGATAAATGAACTTTGAATTAAGATTTATATAGCCAGTTGTATCAGCTCAGTCAAGCTGTGTTGTTTCGTAAATATAGTATTCCTTTCTAACATTAAAGTTGTATTTTCTAACTTTTTTTTTATAATTTCTACACATTGAAATATTTCATAACTTTTAACTTAAATATGATTCGACTTGTGCTTAGAATGAAAGCGATCAAGTCTATGCCAAATTCTGATGTAAATAAATGAGGGTTATCTATACAGGTCCAAAAATTAGGACTACATATACTATCGTGAGGGATAATTTTCGCCGTGGATCAACTTTTACCAAAACTTAGCTAAAACGGGGATACAATTTACATGTGAACAATGATATCCCCAGATATTGATACTTAATTGCAGGAACGTGGTTTGGTTTCAACTTATAGCATGGACGTATATAAGGGGGGGTTAGGGGGTCCAGACACCCCCCTTAGCCTAGACCTAATGTCAGCCAAACAGAAAGGTTCCTGTCCCAAATATTAAAAGAATGAGTGAAAATACAACTTTTTCGGGTCCAATTTCAAAAAATTTTCTGGGGGAGGACCCCCAGACCCCCCTGTTTTCCTTGAGGGCATGTATTAACCACAAAAATTCACATTTGCCGTACATTTTACTCAGAATGGAAAACTATTAGAAACATTTGGGGGGGCAGAACCCCTTCGAAACAGTCTAGTAACGGCTCCCTTGGTCCTGAGGTCTTACAGGTTCTGCCCCCCCCTAGTCAAAAGTTGAACCTATGCCTATGATATTCCATTTTGTCCCTCCTCATGATAAAGGTTAACCTAAGCCTTTATAACCCCTTGCTACGCTCAGAGGGAAATTCAAGGTATACAACCTCTCTTTCGAAACCTCAATTTTTCTCATAGAAAACGACCGACCAAAGCAAAGCTACTCCTTAATTTAATAAGGTATATAGGGGGGTTCGGGGGTCCTCCCCCAAAAATGTTTAAATTTTAGTATGCTAAAATGTCTTCTAAAGCTACTTTTTAGTGGGGTTTCAGGGAGCTTCGCGGGCCTCATGCGTCCCGCCAGTTGGAAAACCCTGTTTTAGTTAAACTTTCAGTGTCCACTGTGACCCTAAGTTTCTTGAACACCCCCCTTATAAAATCTATAGCTACGTCCGTGACTTATGGAGAAAAATACTATTTACAAAACGTTCGGCAAAACCCCTATAGGTTATTATATAATTTGGTTGAAGACAAGTGGTTAATATATGATACCATAATCGTCTATTAATCCAGATCCTTAATTGAGCATGATCTTCTGTTTGATTATCTCAGAATTTTCCATAGAGAAACTATTTTTACCTGTTAAAACATTCTAAACAGTACTAGCTTACATATCCTTTAAAAATGTTAAATATATGCGCATAATTAAGTTTGTAAAAATTTATATTAGTGTTTACTTTGACTAAGAAATTAGAGTGGAACCCTTCATCAATCCTTTGACCACTTCAATCCCAAATTAACATAAAATATTAGATACACTGGTGTAAAATCATTTCGAGTTAAATATCTGACTATTGAGAGCTAACATTTACTGCACGTTGACGATTCAAGAAAAAGTCGCCGCGCTTTTCATAGCGCGCCGAATTTTTCTCAGCGCGGCGCTTTTTTACAAGCGCGCCGCTTTTTCACCAGCGCGCGCGATTCTAAAGAAAATCGCCGCGTAAACAGAAGCCTGCCGATTTTTTCACGACTTGATCAAAATCGTACGCGTAAAATCTTAAGGACGCGCTTTTTTTTTAAATGGCGAGTTAGACGCGCTATAGCGAGCGCGTGCAGGGCTCTGCTTCCAACTCAAGATATTTAGTCCAGGCAATCTGTGACTTAACCGGTAAAAAATTGATACATTTGGTTTTTCAACGGTTTTCACTTGAGAATGACCTCAATAATAACATACTAAAAATCGGACAAAATCGGATCGCGGGAAGTTTATTTTTAAAAAATGGCCGAAAAAAAATTTCAAAAAATCAATTAATAGTATTCGAGACATATCATACATGTTTATAGGCTAGTTTTTAAAAATTAAAAAAAAAATTAAACTTCCTGCTATCCGATTTTGTCTGATTTTTAGTATGTTATTATTGAGGTCATTCCCAAGTAAAAACCGTTGAAAAACCAATGTATCAATTTTTTTACCGGTTTGACCCTTTTTTTCAGTAGATTTACGGGACTAATTGGCAACATTATTCGTATTGAAGCTGTCATCTTTCCTTTTTAATTCCTATAGTTTTTTAAAATAATAATAAATTTTTTAATTTTTTTTTACCGCCAGGGGCGCTGTAAGACTTCTCAATGGATTCCCCATGGTCACTTACCTAGGAGACGTTGTTTCCAAATAGAAGCCGCGAAAGGAACTTTTGAAACACTCTGTATATCCAGTATATCATTATCCAAATACATACGTGACTTCAAAACAAAAGCGTCATAAACAAATTACTATTTGACAACTAGAGACGACTCATTGCAACGTCACATCCAAGTTACACTAACTTGTCACGTTGTGACGCATACGTAATGCCTCATTTACGTCACTTTGTCTCAAAAATGTCCGCAACGTGACCACTCAAAGTGATCGTGATCCTTATTTGAATATAAAGTTCCCTTTGTAATCTTACAGGATTTCCCTTTGCAATAGTTCCGCCGGTCGTGAAAGCATTAAAATAATTTTTCTCTTTATATAAAAGATGGTAAAATCACGAATGTAACGAACTTTATCCGTTTCTTAATGTTCTAAAGCTGTATTTAGGTGTATCTAAACAATATTTTTTTTTCATTACTTTAAATGGCACCAAAATCAAACCAGTTTTTTAAAGGGGAGAAATCCAAACCTGAACCTTTTGCTGAAGTTTGGCACGCTATTCCATAAAGGCAGATGAAAAATCATTTTTAGAGATCATGCAATTGTAATAAAACATCAAAACATGCAACATACGAAACATACATATAGGATATACAAGATGCAATGAGACAGAAGGTTAAGGATGTCAAACTGAAAACTTTATTTTTTTAAAACTCATACTAGGTTTTGTATCTCTCGCCAATTAACCCCCGTGAACTGCTTCACAGCTCGCTTTGTTCGCACATCAGAGATATGTAACATAAACAAACAAAACTTAAAGTACAGGGTGAACCAAAAGTATTGCCCTCGTTTTAAAAATCAATAACAAAAAAAGCAGATAAAAATACGCTGTTTATTGTAACCTTCTGGGTGACTCAAAAATTTTCGCACACAAATTTTTGAAAATTATTAGTTCACGAAATTTTAGATAAACTTAGATAGATGCTGATAATGCTCGTCTATTACGGGCAAAGTGATAAATTCTCATTGATAAATACCAATATGAATTATCACATTACCTGCCTCCACTTCGGGGTATTATTAATAATACCCAGTTTATCACTTTTCCCGTAACATTTATACCGATGCCTTGTCAATTGCTTTTACAATTTTTATGCACTGACGAATGGGATCCATTGATCCCCGAAACAATTGTCTGTGCAAATTTTATACAAATACAAATACAAACATAGTCGATCAACTATAGGCTAAAAGCCCAGCTAGTTTGATCCAGTCTATTCAATTCAACCCCCCCCCCCCGATTTCCAGTATTCGTCTACTTTTCTTTTAAACTCGTCCACCCCACTTGAGTTAACTAACGGTTCAGGTAATGCATTCCATTTATCCACTACTCTATTAAAAAAATAATGCTTCCTACAATCCCGTTTAAAACTTACCTTATTCAATTTTAAACTGTGACCCCTCGTTCTATTACCCGTACAGAAATCTAGTCCCTCTGTGTCCCCTTGTTTTAACATTTTAAAAAGTTGAATCAAATCCCCTCTAGCCCTTCTTTTCTCTAAAGTGAACATATTTAACTTCTTAAGTCTTTCCTCGTAACTAAAACTAGATATACCTATAGATATAGATATATATATAGATATAGATTATCATCATAGTTATTGTAGTAGATTAATAAAAACAATATTTTTTATCTTTTGCTTGCTGCGAAGCAGTTCCTAGTAAGTATAAAAAATATCTCCAGTTTGACATCGTCATAGTAGAAGAGAAAGAGAGACAGATAGATAGAGATAGAAAGAAGGGTACTTACAGGCCAGAGGTGCCTTGCGGAAGGTCAAGCCTGTCTTTGAGCTTAATGCTCGTGAACGAACCAGAGTGGAAGCTATGAAGTAGAAGAAGAAGAAGGCATGTGGAAGAAAAGAAAGAGGCGGGTGCTCATGTGGTTGATACAGATAATGAAAATTTAAATAAAAAGACAAATACACAGTGCGAGGGAAAA
The DNA here is from genome assembly GCA_963680715.1 of Tetragnatha montana. Classification (NCBI taxonomy): domain Eukaryota; kingdom Metazoa; phylum Arthropoda; class Arachnida; order Araneae; family Tetragnathidae; genus Tetragnatha; species Tetragnatha montana. The sequence goes on along the minus strand of OY796681.1, from coordinate 51,952,957 downwards.
TCATGCTTTTTTACACAGATGATGGAGGAAGTCGCTCATAAACTTTAACAAGAGAGGTAATAAATACAATGAACAGTTCATGCCGAAAGACTAGCAAGTGGTCGGCTGGAGGGTTGGATTATGTGTTTAGCTGGCAATTTGATGGACAAAATAGATCTTATTGAATATTTTATGAAGTAGTGGTATGTATTCATGCAATATAAATTTAAAAGAAACGGCAGAGTCTCGTATAACGTTGTTTTCGTACATCGGAGGTAGACCCATGAGGACAATTGAATTTGTAAAGTGTAATTCCCGTATGCAGGAATTTTCTCAGTTAAAAATACATTTGTACAATATGGTCGTATTTCTTTTAACGATTCAAATAAGCACTTTTATACTGATACTAAGCCGGGAGTAAACATAGATTAAGTTATGAAATTTGACGTTTAAATTACTTTTTTTTTCCATAAAAATACTTTGATTTTTATGCTAGTAGAGAGAACCACCAAACCAACCAAGCAACTTAAGAAATCTCGAAACACTCAAATAAAAAATTCATAATCATACCGAATATGTGAAAACAAAGTTGAAAAAGAAGCTAACTCATTCTTTAAGATTGTCTTAACGTGTGTTTTATACCCAAGTCAGAATTCTAAGAAAAAAATTCAAACTGCCTGGTCTAACGCCCAAGTATCATATAGAACGCGTATTTTCCCACATCATTCGAATTATATGAGTATTCAGTACATGAAACCTCATATCTTTTACAAAGAGTTTTACAACCCATTTTTTATAATTACGATTGAATAAAACAGAATAGACACTAAACTTTAACTGGAATCTAAAACTGAGAATTGCAATCTAAATTCTTTTCAGGAGTGATTAGAGGGACCGATAAAGAAATTAAACTGGCAGTTCACGTCGGTTCACTTGAATTCCATCAGAAAGTACCCCTTCTAAATAATTGCCCTCGTCATCAATTATTCAAGGCGGCGGAAAGCTCGTTACCGACAGTTCGACTATTTGAACGCACCCAACTTACTCAGTTTGTTGTTACTTATCTCGCTCGTTACTTTTGTTGGATGAGAAGATACTTCATCGATTTGTTTAACTAGAGTTGGCGTCTTGAAAAGTTGGAAATGGGAACTAAACTGCCATTTATACGAATGGATGAATGGATTTCAAACCGTGCAACTTCTGCGGAAAGCTGTCTGTCAGGGAGGTGAGAATTGGTTTTAACTTAACATCGTGTGATGGAAGTATGAAGCTTTTATAAGTAGTGGGCTACCGGCGTGCGGGATTCGTGTTCCCGTTGATTCCAGGTCCTGATATGGCCTGGTCCCTGATATGGCCTGGTCCCCATATGGCCTGGTCCTGATATAGCCTTAAAACCTTTAAGTTGCTGTCTGTTTGGGCACTTCCAAATCCTAGGGGACCGGGACGCATAATTTAAAGGCCCCAAAATTTTAAAATTATCTGTAATTTAAGACAAAGGTAATGTAAAATCTAAACTTATGGTTTTAATGTACTTTTTGGTAACATCTTTGAAAAAGTCAGCAGGCTAATTTGTAACTACCAGTTATTGTTAATTTGTTTTTAAGATTAACATAGTATTACATTAGTTTGGGGGCCCAGGGTAAAATGCCCGTTTGGGGGCCCCGACATGTCTTAAAATTAAACTTAAATTTATCTGACTTAACATAACAAAATCAATCATCTTTACTCCAAGTGTAAACATTGCATAAAAATTGTTTGTTCAAAAGCTTTATTAGGGCCTGGGAAAGTGTGTCGAATGCGCTCCAAGAAATCAGGCTCTGAGGGGACCCATAAAAAATTAATATACCTTTCATTTTCTTGTCGTAATTCCGTTATACTTTATCGGTTTCCTCGAGTCAATACCGATAGCATTGATTCTCAGGGTGTTACTTATAGTCTCGAGTAGCCGACCACTTGCTAATAAAATAAAACACAGTAGAGGAGGGAGGGTACTCACGCTGGGGGGCTGGGCAAGGGCTGCTGGTGGATCTTCCAAGTGGCCAGGGACATGGAGTTCTCGTCGGCGGCGTAGCACCGCCACAGGCACTGGATGAGGTTGGCTGCGGGCACGCGACGACGGATCATGTGCTTCTGACGCTGCTGCTGTTGCACTTTCAGCGCGAAGCCGCTGCCCAGGATGCCCTATACAAACGACAATCTATTAGATAGTCGTTCACAACATATGGGACACAGAGAAACAAAAAGAGGGTCCGAAACCCTATTTTCAAATGCCATATCATGGTAGAGAACAGCACTGCAAATCTGTGAATGACAGAAGGGTAGGCAGTACAATTGGGTGGTCAGTGTTCATTCAATCCCAAGGATGGATTTAAGAAACATCCTCTAAAAGCAGTTTCAGAACACTTTTGGGTGTGCTAAAATTTAAAAATTTCCTGTGGGAGGACCCCCTCTTCTTTATTTGACTATACAGTAGTGCAAGTCGTTTTCTATGATGATAAGATAGAAGTTTCTATTCAGGGGCGAAGCCAAGGGGGTGGGGGGCCCGAGGACGGACCTAAAACTTTTTAGCACCGATTTTAGGTGTTATAATTATGATATGCCACTCAACAGAGGACGTCTATACCCCTTGAAAGTGTCTGAAAACCACTTTTTTGCTTGTTTAACTCTAAAAATTTTTAGAGGGAAATCTCCTGTACCATGGGCCCTAGGCATATATATAAAGGGGGTTAAAGGGGCCCGGCTTCTCCTCCGAAAATCGGACTAAGTGGATAAAAACGAGTTAAAATGCTGTTTTTAAGGGTCAAAACTCCAAAAAATTTCTGGAGGAGGATCACCCCAGAACCCCTTTTTTATTTGGAGACGAACAGAGCAACCAGCAAATCATGAATGAAGAAGAAAGAGTACTCACCGCAGGTAGGGCGAAGAAGGAAATTCCCAAAAGGGCACAAAACGCAGCTATTAGTTTTCCAGGCCACGTGATAGGGACGGTATCCCCATAACCAACTGTGCACAGAGTGATCTGAAAGAGGTTTCAAATTAATCTCCATTCATAAATTATACAATCAAAAAGTCTTTTCACTTTGCTTCTTTCTATAAATGAAACTTATGCCTTGGAATATAAAAGAAAATTTAATGAGTTAAAGGTTTCATTTGTACAGATTGTATTCTTACAAAGTTGAAGAAATGCGATTCCGTTAACTTTCCCGTTAAATATCGCCAAGTATTCAAGTATCACTCAAGTTTCATGGTTGTCAGCACCGTGTAGTGCTTTGGTTGTCAGTGATTGATAAAACTGTACATTATTATTGGTTAGTTTGCAATTTTTGTCGATATTTCTTATTTTTAATATGCAAAACATCTTGGCCATATTAAACGGACAGTTAACAGAACTGAAGCTATTTTTTTTAAAGGAAAATTAATAAAAATAAACCAATCCAATTTGATGGTTGGGCTAAGTAGACTAAAAGGAGTACATTGTTAACATTTATAGTTTTAAATTAATTTAAAGTTTAATTAAATATAAAGTTTTAACCGTTAAAAAAATAATTATAATGTTCACTAAATAAGTATACAAAGTCTTATAAGCCCAATGAGCAAGATATTCGATGTATCTGTGTGGTTAACTGAATATAAAGTCAAACTTATTTGGTAACCTTAACAATAAATTGAGATGTTTGGCAAAGAGATGACCAACGGACTAGGGTCCTCAGTAAAGAACCTAAACAGCCCCGCTTATTACAAAGACTCATAATGAAAATATTTTGAGTAATTACACACATTCTTTAAAAAATAACAAGGTCTAAATTCGCCAACAATCTCCCACGAACACAACAGCAGGTAAACAACCTTCAACAAAAAGCGATGTCACTACCTCATATCAAGAGATTCCACAGCGCAAAAAAAAAATCCAATTAAAGCGCCAAAAACGGAAGGAGGATATCTGCTGGAGTAATGAAGAAAATTTTGTGAGAGCAAATTATCCTTGCTCTGAAGCTGTAGTGTAGTATATTGATTCGCTTCAAGTGGGTGGGCAAACATTAAAGAACGCCGAGGGCGCTGATGCTTTTATTAAAGCGTTTTATTAATAATACTTAAGGATTGCCGTGTTGGGAGGTTTTTAAGACTCACTTTTTTTATTAAAAGCTGTTTTGAGTAGCTTATGGAGTTATTTACGTTTCCATCATGATTAGAATGTTTTGATGGGTGGGAGAGGCTCGCGTTAGGTGGAGGCAAGGGGTTGTTTGGACAGAAGTGTTTGACAAGAGTGGTTTAAGGATGATGTTTTTGATGCTAGTTTTTTCCGGACGCGTTATTTCAAGTGTAGCGACTTGGGGATTGAGCCGCATTGAATGTAACTATTTTTTTTGTTTAATGTTACTAAAAAAGTAGCTAAGATTGGTTTAATATCAATATTCAACTTGATTTAATAGATACTGCAATTAATTACATTTTACAGTATCAAAAATATTTCTCACAAGTAATTTTTAAGCGGTAGGTGGACGTATGAGAAACATATGCAAAACATTCTACTTTATTTGTTTCTTTTATTTTTTAAATAAACTTTAAAAATATATATTTAATTATACATGCTCAACCTTTTCTTTGAAAATTTATTATTCATATATGTCATTCAATGTATTCACTGTTTACTTGACTTGTGGTTAACGGACAGTCATACTTCTGACTGGCAGTTAGTTAAAGAATGATAACTAGTTTTTCCACCAATCAGAACTTTGACCACCACCGGTCAGGTTAGCGGTGAACACGGGCGTTAGGTAGTGAAGGAAATACTTCAACATTTCGTAAAAAAAAAAAAAAAAATTAGTTTTTCTTTCAAGTTTATTTTGGGGGTTGTAATTTGTCTCTAGGTGATGTAATCTTCTCACGAGGAAGAGTTTTTACTCCCCAATTCAATTACTGTTTACGACTTTTATCTTCTACCAATACCTGTTATAGTAGAGTATACTTCTATTTAGACATAAGGGTATTCATCAAGTATTCAGATATTCTTCAAGAGAACTGAATATTAAAAACCCCATGTGGAAATAATGACTATAGTAATAAAACTACTTACTACTCCCCACCACAATGCATCAGCGAAATTGCTGAAGTGTTTGGAATTGGATTCTTTTTCGGCCAAAAATACGAGGAACGAGGAAAAGATCAAGCCGAGGAATCCGATATACAGGGTTGTGATGAGTTCCTGAAAAGAAAAAGGGTGTTACTATATTTTATAGGGCAGCAATAAGTAGGGGATATTGGAGTTAGTTGGCACTCGGGGTTAGTCTGCATTCTGCCTTGATAAAAGAGCTAGAGCACTGGATTTTCGGTGGTAAATAGAGTAGGTACATAAAGGTCAATTTCCACCAAAATTTCAGTCTGTTTCGAAGCTTTATGAGGGACCAGACCCCTCCTGTTTAATTTTTTTCTCACTGAGATGAGTAAATTTTTTCATTCCTAGATTTTTTTCAATTCGTATATATTTGAATTAAAGAATTGAGATGTTTGATGCAACAATGAGTTAAATTTACTGGAATGAATATTTGTAAAGTCGTTACTTTTCTATTCTTATACTTTTTTTTGCGGTAAAAAATGGTTACCACAGTCCAGTTGTACATTGCCGTAAAATAGCACTAACTTGGCGACTAACGCTTGCTGCTGCTAAGGTGGTGCCTTTTGATGTGGATTCTGATTTTGGAGTTAACTCCTCGTTGCATCAAACTCCTCAATTCAGATTACAATATGACATCACTACGCGGAAACAGAAACTGCGTAAACAGAAAGCCCGTTGGGTTGCTAAGAGGAGTTTCGGTTCGCAAATCGTGATAAAAAGACGCTATATGTATACATGGGTTTAACAAAAAATATAATATTTTTAAACTGACGTTCTTCATTTCAATCAAAATTCAGACACCGCTCTGGGAACTACTTTGTTTGTTAGTGCCGTCATAGGATCAAGAAACGTTGCTGTCGAATATAACTGCTCGTATCGCATAAATTGGGCATTAACAACGGGAACAAAATCTACTATTCTTCTCTACCTAAATAATAACAACTCCTGATGCATACTTCCCAATCCCACTCGGTAAGACGTGAGCTGTGATTGGTTACCTGTCTGTGCGCGTAGACGACCGATCCGAGCAGCTTCCAGGTGCCTCCCCTGCGGTCCATGCGCACCATGCGCAGGATCTGGAAGAAGCGCAGCCCGCGCAGCGCAGACGCCGCGAACACCTGGCCACTGCTGCCCACCGACAGCACCACTACCGACGCGATGATCACGATCACGTCTGAAACATACGTTATAAACTTCATTACCCTTCATATAAATCAAAATAGTTCTGAAACACCCTGTGTATTTCCATGATATTTATTAAATGACATCAGGGAACGTACCTCATACTACGTGATCCGTTCAGGGAGGGGGAGGGGGGGGGCTTCAAAATACCACGTTTGGTCACAGGGGGGAGGGGGGCTTATAAACGTGATTAAAAGGCTTGTTTTTGTAAATTAAGTTCCTGTTACAGTATCTTTTGCATAAGTTTTTCTTCTTGACAATATATTTTCCACTTGTTACTATAAGTATGCACTGCACGCACTCTTAGAGTCACGCGGCAAGCGCTGTATTAATAAAGACAAATTAAGCCAAATTATTTTTTTTTACTTTATGTTTGCAACAAAAAGATTGAAAACCATATTTATGAATTACTACGTGAAAACTAGAGGGGGGTTTGGCATATACTAAGGGTGGTCACCAAGGGGAGGGAGGGGTCCAAAATAGTAAAAAATGGGTCACGTAGAATGGGTACGTTACCTAATACCCAATAAAAAAAATGCCTCTAGAAGAAAATACGTCACATTGTACCTATTAAAATAGTTTGTATTGTGTTTGCGTAAACCACCATCAAAATTATTTTACTTAAAATTATTATGAAATTTTATTAAAAACCTACCTATAAACTACCTATAAAATTTTGATAATTTCTTTCTTCGTAAGAGAACACTTGTTTCTACATATTTTTTTGTCTGACTTGTTAGGCACAAATATAGTGCAAATTAATTTCTTTTTGTGTTCTTTTATTGGTATAGAAATATTTCATTAGTTTTCTTCAATTTATGTAATAAGCATTCTTTCTTAGTCATAGACAGATTGTTTTAGGGTGTTTTATATTCGTATTTCTTTACATTGTATTTTTACAATTGTGTAATTTGTACAGATATTTATTTTGAAAATTTACAGTGTCACTTGGAAAAACAAATGCCCTTAGTGAATAATTATTTTCACCTTTTACTGGTATAAAAACTTTTCCACAGCATATTCTTACCGGCTTATTCTTTTACGACGGCCCATCCCATCAGACCTCTCACTTTTCCCCTTTTGAAAGCATGCATGAAGAAATCGAAAATTCCAGGAAATCGAATAGATCAGAACACCCATCGAAATAAAATATTGGTTCGAATAGATAGAGGGATATTCAATGACCTTTCGGAAATTCGTTTTTCGAAAGAAAGAAAAAAAACCCCAGCACACGTAATAGGAAACGAATGGGAGACCAAAAACCAACGAAGTATAGATGTAAGGTAGGATGCACCGGTGTTTGCTCACACATTTCAAGAGCAAACGTTATTTCACGGACATGAGAAAAAATACCAAAGAAAAAGATGGTTTTTACTTCTATTTGGGGTATTATCTTGTGGATGAGGGAACTGATAGGTTGATGTGGGATTTGGAGAAAAAGTTGGGAAACTTTTTTTAAGAATTGTTTTTTGTGTAAGCAACTACATTACATATGTTGTGGATTACAAGATGATACGGACAAATGGATATTCAATATGGGACTGTTTAAATAAATGGCCATACAAATATCACGAAAGCTTATTTTGGTCTTTTTTTGATCCTCCCTCCCGTCTTATCAGCAAAAATATGCAAACCGCACCCCCGTCACTTACAGATTTCTTAAAATAGGGGCCTTGAGATATAAAACCCAAATTTTTTTTCTTCTCAAAACGGTATTTTTATGCCAAACTTTAAACCGTAATAGTCTAACTTACAAAATATAGAACTTATCTCGGCCTGAAACGAAAAAATGTATGTATTTTTTCATAATTAATAGTTAAATTGAGTTTTTGAACTATTGTTTTCAAACCCCACACTTATAATTACGTAAGAAAACTACCAGCCTTCGTTCTAATTTTGTTTTACAAAACGTTCATCTAAAATGTGTTTATTAAAAAAATATACAATAGTTTTCTTGTGCGGTCTTAGAAATGGCAAGCCCCAGAACACAGATTTTTCCAAGTTTAATTTTCTCTTGCCTGTTTTAAATTTTGTGTATTGATTTCTTACAATTTACAATATATTTTCGAAAGTAATTTAATGCCTTGTGAAATTGTATGTGTACCTTTATCTTAAGATAGAATTTGCTAATTAATCTTTCTTTGGGAATGATGATTTTGACTAGTTACCTCAGATCTTTACAAACCACCAAGTTCAATTAATTTTCGTCTTTGTTTTCGGAAGAAACTTGCATGCAAAATAATTGCTTTCTACAATTTAGTAATAATTAGAGTAATTTTTTCTGGTTTCTGTGTAGCAACCGAAAATGAATTCCAATGAGAGAAGAGTAACTAAATGCAAATAAAGAACAAGTAACCACCATTGTTTTCTAAAACGCAAGGTTATTATAAGTTTTTCCATGCTCTTTCATTTACCCATTCATTTTCAGAAACCATAGTCGTTTTAATTGGGGGAAAAAAGTAAAAATAACAATAGAAGTCAGTTTTAGCTTCTACAACACGTTCCGAGTTTTTAAGTATATTTTTTTCTTTCCTAGGAAGGTATTATTTTTGGAAGAAAAAATCAAGACTCACAAGGATGAAAAGGCAACATAATTAAATATTTCATTTCATTTCATAAAAAATAAGCATTATTTCCTTTTCTTTTTTGAAGTTCTTCAAGAGTGGAAAAACTGGTTAAAGTAAAGAAAATAACATTTGTTTGATTTTTATGTATTCCATGAAGGAACAGGAAAAACACAATCACTCTCAAAATGCAAACTGAAAGGTTTAGGGTGTAATTTGGAGATTTTTTTGAATATCTTTTTTTTACAAGAAAATTTTAACCCTTTCTTATAAAAATCTCGGGAAAAGCAAGTATGGATTCTTAAAGAATAAATATTTCAATGAGAAGCGTGACTGGAATGTTAAAAAAAATATAGTACATAATTTTTCTTTCTCGTTGCAAAAAATTATTCGCTTTCACTGTGAAAAAAATATAAAACTAATGTTGTAAAATGATATGAAAAAGATATCTTAAACTTATTATATAAACGTAAGTGGTAACTGTAAGTCGTCTCAATGGACTCAACATGGCCACTTACTTAGGAGAGTACACCTTACTTCCATGACCCAAAAGTGACGTTGGTTCCAAATAAAAGCCACGAAACGGACTTTTGAAACCCCCTTATATATAAAGGGATAAAAGGGGGGCCATGACCCTCAAATATTTCCCTACACCCCATGCCATCAAAAGAGTGCTGTTCATTCATTAAACAAAACGCTCTATTACTACTACTACTCCCACTCCATCCATTATGAAAAAGGCGGCGAACTAAAGCGTTCCGTTTCTTCGTCTGTAATCTGAATGCGACACTTGACAGATGAGGCGTCGCAGAGATGGATGACATCGAGATTAATTGCATCGATATTACGTCCCTTTAGGCCTTTTTTCTGTTATTGGACATGATCACGGGTGTTGAAAGTGTGTGAAGAGAATGGCTTTTAGATGGGCCAGTGGGGAATTAGTTAACTGGAAATTTGAATGAGTAGTTGCTGGGTTATCTTAAACTGCAATCTTGTTTCCTGTGTAGTTACAGAAAAATGTTGTTTCGTACAGTGAAACCCTGTAGGTTAAATAGATGGATGTGCATTAGATGTCATTCAAATATTTTTGGTATGTCTGTTTCGGAAACTTAATTTTTCCCAACACAATTTTGAACTCTTTTTACACCTAATATAATCAAGAATAATAAACTGATTGAAGTATTTTTCGAATTAAATGGATTAGTTTAAAAATGTTGAAAAGGCAAAAATATAACACTAATTAAATTTTTTATACGTTAGTTTGTACATGGCATTATTATACCTACTCCCTAAATTTAAGAAGTTGTTTTAACTTCTATACTCCTCGTATTTAGATTAGGCGTATCAATGTCTTGTCCCAAACCTCGTCTCCTTGTTAACAATGTGCCAAGCATAGCTTGCCTAGTGGTTTAGGCATTGACTTTGGGACCGGAGGGTTCCGGGTTCGATTCCCGACACCACTGAAGACCCACCGAATTATGCGGAGTACGTGCTCGTTAAATCTGTGGGTCCAAAAGTCCTGTGGTTGGTCATGGCGCAGTTTACCATGGGTCCAAGTCGTCTGGAGAAAATTTCCCTCCCCTTCAGAGGCATGGCTAAATTGTGGAGGTGGCGATAGATAATGTCAGTTCTATCATTCAAGGCTCAAGTCAGACTCCTGCCATTCATGGGCCTCACTTTCTCAGGAGCCGCACCCCCTTAGCCTTAAATCCTGTGGATCCTTAAATCCTTTGCGGATGGAGCTTGAATATTAAAAGTGGCATAAGAAACAACAACAACAATAAAATAAATTCTTATTTTTATACAACAGTTTAGGCTAGGAGTGAAATTTCCGCTTGTCGACTCGTTTTCCTTTTAAAATGTTATTCTCACATAAACGTACTGAATTGTGAAAAAAAATAATTTAGCAGAAACCATGGTAACGGAGAGTGGGAATGAGTAGAGAGCAGAGTCGGATTTATCAGATATACTAAATAACTATACTAAATGAGCTATACTAAATACTATAACTAAATATACTAAATAAGCTAAACTAAATACTATAACTAAATATACTAAATAAGCTAAACTAAATACTATAACTAAATATACTAAATAAGCTATACTATAACTAAAAATACTAAGGCTATACTAAATACTATTACTAAATATACTAAATAAGCTAAACTAAATACTATAACTAAATATACTAAATAAGCTATACTATAACTAAATATACTAAGGCTATACTAAATACTATAACTAAATATACTAAGGCTATACTAAATAAGAGGAGTATAATAACATGGTTCCCCGTTTTAATATATCACTTACCTATAACACAGAAAGGGCTTCTGAGGAACCTGAGCCTTCCGAACCATCCTTGGTAACGGGACCTGCACCCTGCTGACCACAGGCGGAGGAAGAATTCGAATGTAAACCAGACGACCATCACAATTTCCTGCAACACAAAACGCATTGTAATTGTAATATCATAAAAAGAATTTCATATTTTCAACACATATAGTCATACTTGAGTTTTCCTACACAAATGTGTAATCTGAGGAGGATTTTGATGACATGATTACATTTGACTAAGGCTTTTTGTTCTTTAATTTTAAGTATAATGTCTTTTTTGGAGCTCTATGCTCTGATGTGGGCCTCACGCCATAAAAAATTAAACAACCAACCAACTAATAGGAGGCGGAGTAAAATAACTGTAGAATGAAATAATATAAGGGAAAACGTGGCGATTTGTTACAAGGAGCACATTGATACACTTTCAATATCTCAAAAACTATCACGAAATTACACGAATTTTGACGAAACTATACATTATTATAATATACTTAAGTAGAATTTTTTATAATCAGGAGTTAAATTTAATTTAAACGATATATAATTATAATCTGAATATTTCGAAAGGAAAAGGAAAGGTTTCAATGCATTAAAACCAAGCTTGCATTGTTGAATTACTCTGTTAAACCCATTATTTAAACCACATTACAAATCTAATTACTGCAACAATGATTTGCAACAATGGTCAAAAGTCGTAAAGTTTTGTTTCCTAAAAAGATCACGCATTATCTGCTTTTTCTTGAGCTTGCTTGTTGCGATATTTTACAAGTGCTTTTGAAAAATCTTTTGTGATGGACAAATCAACCGTTTTTGGTGGTTTGCTTGTTTTTCCGTGGATCTGGGTGATCCTTCAGCTGGTGGTGTTTGGAAACCCAGCTTATGTCGCCTACTTGGCGCTCTTTTGCCTGGTCTGGGACTTCTTGAAGACCGACGGCTCTGATACTCTCGCTGTCTCTGGAGAGCAAACCGAGACTGGAGATCTCGTGGCTGGAGAATCCTGTGAACCAGTCGAGCCCACTGTGGAGGCTCCTGGATTGGATGTCTCGCCTGGATTTACTGCTGATGGAGATAACTGGACTCCTGCAGTTGTGCCTCTCTTTGGAGATGGCTGGTTTCCTGAGGACGAGCCTGATTTGGGAGATAACTGGACTCCTGAGGCCGAGCCTGATTTGGGAGATAACTTGACTCTTGTGACTAACCCAGACTTTGCAGTCTTGCCTCTCTTTGGAGAAGGCTGGTTTCCTGAGGCCGAGCCTGTTGACGGAGATAACTGGACTCCTGAGGCCGAGCCTGATTTGGGAGATAACTTGACTCCTGTGACCATCCCAGACTTTGGAGATAACTGGACTCCTACAGTCACGCCTCTCTTTGGAGAAGGCTGGTTTCCTGAGGATGAGCCTGATGACGGAGATAACTGGACTCCTGTGGCTCTTCCAGACATTGGACACGACTGGACTCCTGTAGTCATGCCTTACTGTGGAGATGACTGGTTCCCTGCCTATGGAGGAAACTTGGATCCTGTGACCAGTGCTAAAGGTCAACTGTCACCACCACCTTCTGTGCCTGGAGAGCGCCTGTACTCGGTGCCTGTGAACCCTCGAGCCAAGAAAACTGGACTCAAGGCCAAAGGACTGAAACTGCTCCACCGCTTCAAGAAACTGATCGAGAAGAAACGGATGGACTACAGAAGGAGATCTTAGTGCTGCTTCGGTTGTGTTAGAGTTTAAGACTTAGGATCTAAGTTTTGAGTTAAGTAGGATATAAGATTATGTGTATATTTGTGTTTGTGTTGTGAATGTGTTTGCAATAGCAATAGAAATAGAAACTGTACAATAGCCCAACCATCAATAGTCAATAAAAATAGATTTCAATATATTTGACTTTTTCTTGTCTCTTAGTCTTAAGTACACACAAACAATAGGTCTTTGTAAGAAATACTCAAAAATGAAATTTAAATACCTGATTAGAGTAGTCCAGAATAGTTAATTTAATATGAAGTTGATGTAAAAACAAAATGAAATAGTTTAATCTATTAGAAGGCATAATTTTAAACAAAATATTATTCAACATTATTTAATCAATTCATAAAAATTAAAAATAAATAGAAAATGATATTTTTTACTCTAGTCATTAATCTAAAAATAACTATATTGACCAAATATTAATAAGTTATTCAAGCAAAGTTTTAAATACGATAATATTACAAATTGATAAGAAGTAAAATTTAAGTTGAAAAAAAATTAAACTTAATTATGTAGCAACATTTCTAGCCTTAGAAATACGTAAAATTAAAATAAAACTAGTTAAACTATAAGATCTTTGAATATTTTCCCTAATTGTTACAACACTGTGCGATGCATGTTAATTCCCCATGGAGAAATAATGTATAATTTTATCGAAATAGTAAATGAAAAATCAAAAATACTGTTTTTTTTTATGAAAATGCACTTAATTTTATCTAAAAGGTTTTGTGCAAAAGTTTTAAATATATCTGGGGGTTCGCGGTGAGCTTGTGGTTATGTGTTTAAAATTATGTAGGTTCATACATTTTATTCAAATCATCCTTCATTCCGCTATTTCTACCAAAATAATTACTAAAACGTTTTATAAGAGTTGTATGGTGTGTAATCCTCTTTAAAATTATTTTTCACATAAACTCTTTAACTTTTTACTTATGTCTAAAAACATGTTTCACTCAATAAGCATTCTATCTACTTTTAAATTTAAATACCTAACACTAACCTTTCAGAAAAAACTATGACAAGTGAACTGAATAATTTAACAAAATCATCATCTTAGTAAATATTTGAATTATCAATTTCAAGTCTGTTATGCTAAGTCAAATAAAAAGTATTTTGGTTTTGATCTAACCATATCTTTTTAGAACAAAACCATGAAAAACAACGGACAAAATGGAATTTTTCAGACGTTATTACATTTTTTTTTTGTAATACTTAAAAACACTAATAATAGAGCCCAAATTATTATCTTAATTATATTTCATACAAGATTTTTAAGAGTACATCGAAAACTAAATTTTGAATATTGTCAAATCCTTTCTTATCTTTTTATAAAATATTATTTGCTTTCAAAAAGTTACGTATATTTAAACTTTTTGCATGCGGGTATAAATTACTATTAAATTGTACTTTTAAGTACTTTAAGAAAATTAAGGAGCAAATTTCCTTTTAAAAAGTTCATTCAAAAAGTTTGGGAACCTGTGTCTTAGGGGAAGAAGAAGAACTAAAATATGGTAGGGCTGTTTCAGTTTTTGACACAGAGTTTGGATCTCTTTACATAGTTATTTCATGCATTATTACATATTTTAAATTTACGTTACTATAAATTTTTAATGTTCATAAAAGAGAAATATCATTAAGTACTTTACTACCACCATTTGAAGTAACATATTTTTTTTTGTATTATTTACACATGAAATTGCGATTTTTTAAAATTAGAAGTTACCAATTTTCATTTAGAAGTCAAATGATAGACTAGCTATTTAGTTTGAGGAAAATATTTCATTAGTTAGAATTTTAAAATTTCAATCAGATAACAACAAAAAAATTCTTGTCATTTCGGGTAAAAAACACATAATGCTTTCCTTACATATAAAAATAATTTGTAAATGACTTCTCACACGCCTTTTAATTTTCCAATACTTTGTAGACATATTTGAATAGATAACAGGGTTAGGTTAGTCGTTACAGTTTTATTGCAATGATTATTTTAGTCAAAATATAAATTTATGTTATATTTATGTAGTATTAGTTTTCTGATAGTTTCAGCATAAAAGAATTTCTAGTTTATTCCTTTAATAAATTACCTATTCAACGAAATCCCCATATTAATATCATGAATCAAAACGTAAAGTCGTGTTTCACTAAAACCACTTTAGAGCCTAACCTTCATTTAATGACATGCACCAGAAAAACTGCCAACATACTTCCTGCATTGACATGCCCAAAATGAAAGAGCCCGGAAAAGCTTTGTGTATGTGTCCGTTTAGCTCCACAAAATAATATAATATTGTTCCAAACAATATCCATACCCCATTCAAGAAGAAAAGACAACAAACAAGTGAAATAAATAATCCCACTTGCTTGGTCTCTCGGATATTTATAAGTCATCTCTTTCGGCCAGTCATTAGGGGCCGTTCAAATATTACGTAAGCATGTTTTTGGTCGCTTTCTACGCCCTCCCATCATTTTCAGCAAAAACAAGCGAATCACAAACCTAGCTCTAACTATCTCTTTTTGCAATACAAAACCGTTACCCGAGATATTGTTTATTTTAAAAAAATCGACATCTTTACTATTTTTCTTATCAAAATGCTACACTGTAAAATATGTGGCTGTCAAAAATGGCAGCAAAATATGTCAGAGCTTTCTGGTGCACAGGTATTATATCTATGTCAAATTGAACATTTCTGTATACAACAATCTTCTGGGAACATTTTTGCCAAGGCTTTTTAATAACCTTTTTTTTTCAGTGGACCAAATAAAATTTGTCCCACTAAAATTTCCAAAGTCGGGAAAAACCCCTGTATACCCTACCCCTGTATGTAAGAAACCCCTGTATACAGTGACAGTTTGTAGTTAAACAAATATAATATTTCCGTTGGCTTTACTTCCTCAAATTTGCCAGAAGATCGCGCGTGGTATACGAAAACAAATTCAGTCAACAGAAAAACCCTGTGTACCACAGAAAGGTACAGGCAACTTTTGCTACCAAAGTTTTTCGGTTTCTTTACGATTATTTTTTACAGTGAGTCCTCAGACCATTGAAATTTTCTCTCAGATCAAGTTCTCCACATTTAATATTTGAAAACTGAATATTTTCACGATACTTATACTAGACACAGACAGCAACTTTAATTGACCCTGGAGAAACAAAACAAACAAAGTAGTTCCCAGCGCGGTGTCTGAATTTTGATTGAAATTAAGGACGTCAATTAAAAAAATATGACAATTTTGTTAAACCCATGTATACACAGCGTCCTTTCATCACGATTTGCGTAGCGAAACTCCATCTCCTAGCAACCCAACAGGTTTTCTGTTTACGCAGTTTTTGCTTCCGCGTAGTGACGTCACAGGGTCAGGAAACGTTCTGTCAAGTATAGAGATTTTCGAAAATAAAGCGTTTTTAGTTTTAATGCCTTATATAAACATCATTCATTCCCCCTCCCCATTGGTCAGCAAAAGTAAGCTTCCTCCCCTTAGGTGTTTACGTAGTATTTGAACGGCCCCTAAGGCCTATAGTGCAACAAGAAGTATCTATTGTTGCTAGCGTTTGACACACTGACTTGTGATGACAAGTTGTTGGCTTTGGATATTAATAGTTGCCATCCATTCTCGTAACGGAAGCAGAGAGAACCGAGGGTGTTTACTGAATTTTTTAAACGCTCTCTATTATTCACTGGGCCACGTCTTTGCCCCGGGGTAGTAAACCATTTCGGTCAGCAGCAGATGATATTGTTGTTGTCCGTCGGCCAGTTTTGGGGTGTAATTTCCTGCGCGCAATGGGTTTTTTTTTGTGAGGAACGTGTGATGTGGTAAGTAAGAATGTTATATAGAAACTGTGACTTATGTATGTTGGGAAGATTGGATTATCAGAATGTAATATGGAATGTGGATGAATTGTTTTTTGAGGTATTGGTGGTGTATTAATTTTTAAAGAGTGATTTGATAATGCATGTTTTAATGTTGTGAGTTTAATGGGTTCAATTCCGTTAGAGTTCCCGCTAAATATAGCCCGGTTCCTTTGGACAAATTATATCCAAATATCAACAAATTTTTCTGACTTTTATTAATAAACTGAATAGTTATTGATCTAATTAAACATTTTAATTCGGGAGTTTGAAATTATTTATGAATATTTCTACTTTTTATACCACTACTATAGAACCGGGCGATATTTAGCGGGAACTCTAACGGAGTTGTACCGTTTCATGTAAATTAAAAAAAAAAAGGATCTTGAAGATATTTTTTAAAAAAATCTTTGATGAGAATTTTTGGTTGATTGATAAATACAATACTTAAAAATGTATGAGAGAGATGAAAAGAATGAGAGGGGTGAAAAGGATGAGAAAAATAAAGAGGATGAAGATTAGGAGAATGAAGCTGATGAGAATAATAAGGATGATGTACATAGTGCAGAATATAAGAGGGATAGAGATTAGAAAATAGGATGGGATAAAAGGGGCGAAGAGAATAAAAATATTGATAGGGATGAGAGGGATGATTATGAGAGCAATGAAGAGGATGGGAAGATAAAGAGACTATGAGAGTAATGAGGAGGATGAGAGGGATGGAGAGGAGCGAGATGATGAAGATGGGAGGAAAGAATGTGATCAACAGGATCTAATGGATCAGAGAAACAAACGATGTAATAAAGATGGAGGGGATGAGAGGTACAAAGATGATGAGAGAGATGAGGAAGATAAGAGGTTCATATAGGAAAGTCAAACGAATGAAAATGCAGTGGTGAGGTATTCAGAAGAATATGAGGAGAAAGGAATAAACGGTATGAAGTGTATCAATTGGATAAATAAGAGGGATGAATAGGATAAGAGTAATGAGGTTAAGAGGGACAAAGAGGATAAGAGGTAAGAATGTAACAAAAAGAAGATCAAGGGGGTGAGAGGTATGAGATATATTAAAAAAAAAAGGGAAGGGCAAAGAATGTCAGATGAAGAGAGGGTGACAGAGATGTAGATGAGAGGATGGGATTTTTAAAAATATTTTTTATGAATAAATAGAGAAGAGAAGGAAAGGCGTTGTCTTACCATTCGTAATAAAATAGCACTAGCAAGTTCTTCAAATTCTTCTATAGTAGAAAAGACGCTTAGCACCAAGCAGAAAAACACCATGCAAAACCTGTAAAGAAAATGAATAATATTTAATGATTAAGAAAACAGCTATATTTTATAAATTTTTAAACAATCTTTTTGTTATTTAAACGAATCCTTCCCCCCCAATTATTTATGATTTATAAATTCTAACCTCTAATTAATAAATAGATTTGATTTGGGAATCTTGAAATAAATGTGAAATGGGATATATTTTTAAAAGGTACTTTTTATGTTTTGGAAATTTGTCAGAACCAAATTTTAATCCTTAATCATCTAAAACAAACAGTACATTCATTAAGTAGATATTAAATTTTAGTTAGGTTATTTTTTTTAGAAAGACACAAGATACATTTTAACTGAAAAAACTGTTAAAAAACAAAGTTCAATTCTTTCTTTTTCCAATTTTCAAACTTACAATTATTGGAATTTCTCTATATCTATGCTATAAAATAATTTTCAATTCCCCTCGCCATTAAGCATCCATATACAACGAAATTTCTCTCTGAAAACTTCAAAAAGCTCACGCCTATTAGAAGCCACAGGTTCTTACTCTCGTGTAAAGAAGTCTAAAAAAAATAAAAAAAGAACCCGACTCATCCCTAGCGATGATTTAAGCCAAGCCTCACACTCTGCGAGAAAGCCTCTTAGTTATTTCCACATCAGAATTTCTAAAACACCGTTCGGCAACGAAGCTTGTGTATTTACATTCGAGTGTTCCGGCGCTTCCAAAATATCTCGTTAAAAAGGAACTTTCGGATCACCGAACAAAGAATGGCATGGTTCGGACGCTATCCCTGCGGGTGGGTGGGTATGATTTACGGCGGAATGTTTCTTTTTTTGGTGTGTTTTTGATTTCGGAGGTCCTCACAGTGGGTTTTTTTTGTGGGCAGAGAGTGTTCCTAATGTATGTTATTTCGAAGTTACTGATGGTTATTTTCAAGGGAGTCAGTCAGTCATTCAAGGCGCGAAGAAAGCCGTGAATAGAGGATGGGTTTGAAAGGAAGTAATGGATGGTTTTTGAAAGCTTTTTAGAGTTATTATTAAATTGCCCGTTCATGTACCGCACGTGGAAAGGAGTAACAAGAAGTGTATGTGTATTTTAAGTAAAACCTTACTATTAATAACCCCGTGTGATATTCTAAAGACACAAAAATTTCTATAAAAAAATCACGAAGAGCAAAATAGTTTTCCCAGTTAGTTGGAAAATCTAAAAATAAAAATGGTTTCAACATACCGTAAATTAAATACTAAGGCTACAAATCGTGTTTTTTTTGTATAATTAATATTTTCATTTACAAACGAGATTATGTAATACAAATATACATATTAACTTGCCATCTTAGATCCTTCTTAAGAGAGAGGCCAGAGTCATAAAGGAGTTTTATGTGACCACAAAAAAGTGCACTTCTTTAAAGTTGTCGAAAAGTTAGTGTTGGAAAAAGGAGAAATGTGAATTTTTTTTTCCTACAAATGTTTTTTTTACTCCAACTAAAAAATAATCACTATAGAAACAGTTTTATTTGTCAAAAATGTATAAACATAAAAATACTCTGGCAAGAAACAAATTTTATAAAGGCTAAATATATAGAAAAAAATTCTTTGTAATTTGCAGAGATTATAAAAATTTGCAGATATATATATTTCTTCATCACATTTCAAACTTGAGATTTTTCTTATTTTGTATCATTTTCCATTAATATTAAAATTTAAATATGATCTACTAGTTCAAACTAAGTTTTTACTAATTCCATACCTTTTCTATTTTGATACTAATCCCTCTTTTCACTTTCCATCAAATGAAACGAGTTTCCGTTGCCATCTCCCAAGAAGAAACTCCACGCTTCCAAAGAACTCGGAATTATTCCCGCTAATCGGTCTCTCTTTAGAACAACTAAACCCGGAATCAGATCGAAATTAATTAGGAAGGCTTCTAACTCATAACCGTGGAAAATGGCGAGCAGTGGAGAGTGAAGCTCTTAAGCCCCCTTCCCTATATTAGAGCGGCCACATTCCCAATACTTTCTATATTATGTGGGAATAAAAAGCTAATCCCTTAACTGGAGATATTCATGTGTTGTATTAAAATCAATAGAAGATCGATACGGATTATCAGTTCAGTTTCACAAACTAGAAGTTAGAATCAGGTCTCGGATGTTTACTTATTCGTAATAATTATGCATTTAATTCTTGACTGGTTGTAGAAATTCAGTCATTGTTTATGTTAGCAAGTTGATCAAAGTTTCATAATTTTAAATTATTTAATAATCCGTTATATTTCTTTATATTAGGCTATAACATTGTAGAAGTTTACCGAGGGCATTCTTGTTTATACTTGTAAAACATGTAGGGAAAAACGGGGCGATTTGATACAAGGGGTACATTGTGATACACTTTCAATATCTTAAAAACTATCAAGGTTAATTAGGTAATGTGACCAGATTTTTAGATATAAAAATTGGGACAGTTCACTAACGAGGGGAAGTTATAATATTTTTCAGATGTTCAATAAATATTACAATGAAACTGAAGATTTTAAAACTCACATGGGAGTAATTTTTGTATGAAACACACTCATAAACTTTTTGTTTCGTAATGGGGGTAGGGTAAACCATTACCCTTTATAAACTTTACCAATAGGAGATATAATTAAATTTTAAATAAAGGTGTTTATTCAAAACACAACCTATGGGGCGAATTTATACACTTTAATTTGGGGTATTCTATAGTGGGGTCAAAATTATGAAATTTAAAACTTAAAACAAAAAGAATAAATATTCACGAAGATGAAGATCTATATTAAAGTCAGGTGATAAACACGTCATCAAACCATCAAATCAGGAACTTTGAAACATTTAAGAAGTTCTTAGGAACTTTATAGGTAAATAAAGAACTGCATTTTTAAAATATTAGACAAAAATAGTGGCAAAATAGCACAATACTAGGGAGCTGCCGCCCACTACTCGCTATCGCTCGCCAAATCCCGAGCGAACTGCTTTGCAGTTCATTTTGGATCACTCCGCGATCCTTACAACCACCAGCACCCTGCGCTCACTTACCTTATAGAATTTCTGTAAAAACTATGTAACTTCCTTCCTCGTCTTTTTCAACAATAAAAAAACAAAACAACAATGCAAGTTGTCAAAACAATGTTTTGGAGAGACTGTGTTGTATCCGACGATTTCATTGGCTGGGGCAACAGGACATTTGATTTTCAGGTATAGTTAGAAATAGCCAAAGACTATTTAGTTGTCTGTTGCAATCTAAAAATGCAGTTAATTAAAGCGGTATTTTAAAATTTCTGGATGATTTTCGACGAAGATACATTTGAATTTTATTCAACTAATTCAAGAGCCCATTAAAATTAAAATTGCGTATTATTTTCTTAATTAGTCATTCCTTAATTAATTTCTTTAATTAATCATTAGATTTCTTGTTCCATGAATCGACGTTTTAATTGCAGTTACAAAGTAATTGATAAAAACAGCCTCTATATCACTACTTTTAACTGAATCACTCACAAAACGTTAGAAACCCAAATCATAAACAGAAAAGGTAAGAAAGAGTATTTTGTTTTGTTAGCTGGGTAAAATCATATGTACAATTTTGATGATTTTTCGGAAAAGAATTTTAAAAATCCTTCAAAATGACAAAATAGAGTACGAAACGAAAATTTTCGGGATTAAATATTTCATTTTGAACACTTAAAAGATGACACGATACTTACTCTTCAAAATAAAGACGGTGTAAGTGTATTTAAATACGTTAGTGAACCGAGATCATAACCTGCAAATCAAGAACAAAAAAGCGGATATTAGCTCTGAAAAGAACTTTTACGAAAAAAAAAATAGTCGAAATGCGATTACCTCTTAGTGAACGTAACTTAAGTATAAACTTATTGCTGAATTAGAATATTTAAATGGAGAGAAAGAAGTTCCACTCTTTGAAAAAAAATCGATTCCAAATAAATCAGAACTTAATAACTGCAATGTCAAGTAACTCCACTTCCCCTTGGTTTCATATTTATTCTCAATGAAACAGTGGCTGAGCTGGAAGCAGAGATATTAAAATGCAAATCGCACTGATTTATACATTTCGATATTGCTTGCATCTCTTGATTATTTAAAATGGATTCAATGCTTCATTTTCAGCCTCAGGCGAAACTGTTTAAACTCACATTTGAATTGATTTTATGCCGCTCAAAATGCTGGAAAAGCCTATTTAGCTATTGAATAGGAGTTTGCATAGAATTGCAATTGTCTTCTATAATATTTTGCGCAGTATCGTTTTCAAGCAATTTGTCCTATGAAGCCGTAAAAATATTAGAACAGAAAATCGGCGAGGATATTCCCACGGAGGAAAATTTTTTATAAATTACTTTATAATTAAAATCAACGATTGTACTCATTTTACCATTCAAAGTTAAACTGCATTTAAAGTAATTATTAAAAAAAAACTTTTGATTCTTTATAGTTGTTATTAGTTGAAGGAAGGATGAACACATAAAAAGATAAACGCACTTTTACATGACTTCACTTTCAATGTTCATCATATTCTTTCAATGTTCACTAACCATCATTATTTAAATGTGTGTGTGTGTGATGAACTACTCCACACCCACAGAGCCCACAGAGATTATAGGCCCACAGAGGCTGTAAAACTTACCCCACTATCACATTTAGCTACAACACTGCAGAGGCTCTCGATATTTCATTATTTAAATAAAATATACAAAGAAATCTTTAAGAATAACTTAATTCTTTACATTAATAGATTATACGAGGGACAATATTAATAAAATAATGAAAACTTTATTCAAAGAAAATGCCTATTTTCATGTGAACTTGAATTAATTCTTCTAAAGCTTAGTTGTAAGTCATATAAAAATTGTAATACTATATGGCAAACTCCAATGAACTTCGGACACTTTTTTAAGTATTCAGTATTTTCAAATACATTTCAGTATTTTCAAATACATTAAAAAAGTTTTGTGGAACTATAAAGAATAGAAAGTATGTGAATACCTAAATTTTGTTTGCAATCAATTAAGAAAAAAAATCAATACATTAAATAAAAATTAAACACAAGTAAAGGCTACCACAATCGCTAGCTATTTTTTTTACCAGACATACCCTTTCTTTGAGAAAAGCAGGCTCTAGCATACATATCAAATATTCCTCTTTACCATATTAATACCGATCTATAGCTCGATTCCCGCTGTTTCTACATTTCCTCTGTTGCCCATTCGTCAGCAAGTACCATTATTAACGACCCAAGGGTTTTATCCTTTCTAACCATTGCCATTTTTTTGCTGATAAGATCCACCACAATGATCTATCTCTAGGCGAGTTTTCCCTGTAATTATATCCAAGCATCGCCTTCTTTATAGGACTTTTACTATAGCAGTGGACTTCTTTTATAATTAAATAGTTTTTTTTGAAAATTCCTACTTTTTATAATATCATAAGAAGCATAGTTTGAAAAAAAACAATTTGCTTATGGAGGTTGATTAAATTTGTCAAAATAAGAAATATTTGTCATTAATAGTAACTTTTTCATAGAATCCAATTTTTTAAATGTATATCTATCTTATCAAACTACGTTTTGAGTCAAATCAATCAATAAATAAATAAATTTATTGGACGAAGGCTACTGACATATACACCAATATTGGCATAATTACATACGTTTTATAGTAAGAAGAATGATACAAACAGTTTAGGATAGGTTTGAAAGTATAATACGTGCAGAATATTACGTTTTGAGACCAATAATAATTGTTATGACTTTTTTTTCGAATGGTGTTCTATATTTTTAAGGTAAATATTGTAATTTTATTTTTAGTTGATGAAAATATAAAAAAATTAAGTATATGGTAAATTAGGGAAAGACATATTTTAAAAACTATATCCTAATAAGTACTAACTAATGACAAAGTTGAATATTGTAAATACAACAAAAAACCTGTAAAACTACTTGTATATGTTGTTAAGAACGATGAGCCATATAAATTGGGACTAAATAGAAAATTCAATGAACAGAAAAGATAAAAATTGCACAAGATTTATTGGAACTAGTTTTCAATGTTTGCTATTTATTCATAGTCAATTTGGTGACCAAATTAAAAATGCTATTTCTTAAAATACCTTAAAAACAGACGGGATACATTCGAACAATGCTTCCATCCAATATTTTATGAATTTCAGATAACCAAAAGTTTTAATTTCAGACAAATTTTAAAAGCGGTTTCATAATATTTCATACTGATCTGATATTAAGCGTCTGTAAAAAAACCCTACCTATTCCTCGTTTTCCTCAGAAATAATATCCATGAGGGATTCTCCAAAAACTCTACCTACCACTTAAAAAGATATTACAATACACCAAATAACACTAAAAATTTACGCTTCAAAGTTTGAAAAAAAACGCGAAAAATTCAAAAAACATACAAAAGCATTCAAGCAAACGATAAAACACGGAAGACTCTCGGTTAACTCTTTCGGAAGATGTCGAGATTCCTCGGGGAAGAAATCGGCGACCTTCTTGTCAAATTACATTCCCTGAAGAAGGAGCATAATGGCGAATTCTTCCGCGCAATTTCGTTCTCATTAATATTCCAAACGCAATAATTTAACTCGGATTTCATCCGCTACATTAAAACTGATGAATGAATGTCTCCTGGCATTCGGAAGTAAGATAACTTTTGGGACACGAGTCCGACTCTTAATAATGTCGGCTTTAAATAAGTAAGGGCGAATACTCTGTTTCGTCGTCTGTGAAAGTCTATTGAATAGTTAAAATTAGGCTTTTATCACTGGAGACAGTCAGTAATGGATGGTTATGGGTAACTGTCATGGATTTTTAGGGACTACGTTTAGGATATACGTGACGATTTTTGACTTATGACAATCGATCAATCAAAATGTAAGATAGCGAATTTTGCAAAAAAGGGTTATCACGGAGTCTTATAGTACTAATTAGACTGTCACTAAATTGAAAGTTTTTTGTCAAGGCCAAAACCGTCAACCGGCCAATACCTCATACTTTCTCTTTTCTGTAACTTTAACCCGAACAACACTAGAAAAGAAGAGTTTTGATTACTTTAGCAGAAATATATTGAGAGGTGGAATCAGTACCAACAGAAATAAAAATGTTATTAACGTTGTAAATAAACATAAATAGTATCCTGAAATAAGTACTTTTCAAGAAGAAAAATTCGTCACAGTGAGATAGAAAGATAAAGTAGAGATAGATAGAAATGGAGAGAAGTAATTAAACATACATATAGATAGAAATAGAGAGAGAAAGAAATAGATAGATAAAAACAGATGTAGAAATATATAGATAGAATAGAGAGAAGTAGGTATAAGTAGATATAAATAGAGAGAAGTAGATAGAGATAGAGAGAAGTAGATAGAGATAGAGAGAAGTAGATAGAAATAGAGAGAAATTAGATAGATATAGGGAGAAGTAGATAGAAATAGAGTGATTTTGATATAGAGATAGACAAAAATAGAGGCAGAGGTAGAGAGATAGAGATAGATACAAATAGAGATAGATAGAGGAGATAATTTCACATGAGAGAAATTTAGAGAACCAAAATGTCTTCGCGAAGCACAGATTGGTGAAGAGTCAGACCTAGGGTATGAAGTGAAATTCATAGAAACGAGGTACACACATAAGTCATAAACCTTTTATGCCTTCCTAAAGCGGGAACAATGAATTAAATCCTTCAGAGGAACGGCCTCCTTTATGGAACCCTTTAGTGTCGGGCTCAATCGTAAATCGATTGCCACAGCGAAAACCATTTTAATGTATCAGAAAATCACTTCTGTTTATGAGAATGGGGGTTTCTTTTAACGTTTAGAATGAATGGGTCGTGTGTTGGAATGATTTCGGTTTCCTTTCCAACTCAAATAAGATTTTCGGCCAAGATCGTTGCGGTAATTTTTCCTCATTGGCTGATACAGGACCTATGAATGCATGCCGAGATTGGTTCACACTTTTTTGCGAACTTGTGAAAATAAGTCATGCAGGTGAAGTAGTATTATTGCTAGAGCGGACCCTGAAGTTACTATAGAGTGTTTTCAGGTGACGTCACAACCGGTTATTTTCTTTTAACTGTGTACCTTGTGTGTGCTAAGGCCGTTGTTTATCTGTTGCTAAGGCGGTTTTCAGGTATGGGGTCACGTGATTGCAAATGCTCCAATAGAAGAATTCCACGGCTAGTCATTTTTTGTAACTGTTAACCTCTGTAGGGCAAAAAACTGTAACCTTTCTGTTGCTAAGGCCGTTGTTAGGTCCGAGTCACGTGATTGAAAATGCTCTATAGTTGATTATAAACAAGCTGATTTCATTAATCTGAAGTTATCAACAAAAAAACCCCTATTATCTTCTTCTAGAACATTAACAATTAACTGTTGCCAACTTGAAATAATCTGAAAAACAAATAAATACCTAAAAAATTAACTAAAACAATGTCCATTCAAAAAGTTGGTTTACAAAAAGAAATTAAAAGTTATCTTTAGGGAAGTTGGTTGTAGTTCTTACAATAGAGCATTCGCACATGACGTCACACTTGACGACGTGGAGGACAAAAACAACGTTGCTAAGGCTGGGGAAATAGAAGCATCCAATAGAAGCATTCGCACATGACGTCACTGGAGGACAAAACCAACGTTGCTAAGGCCGTTGTTAAGTCCGAGTCATGTGATTGAAAATGCTCTATATAACAATTGCTCTTTAAAGAAAGTTACATTTCCTAACAATAGTAATAGTACAGTGAACACTAATTAAATTATTGCAAATTGTTCTTAAAAATATTTAATAATACGATATCGAATACCTCAAATAAATACACCTTTTTTCAACTTCTATACTTAATCTTCTTACTTTAAAAAAAAATCCTTATCTCAGGATAAATTCTTCAAAAATACTTTTAACGTTTGAATTTTTTGCTGGAGTAGGCTCAACCGCAAAAAAAGTAGGACTCTGAAAGATTTTTGTTTACCGAACTTATAAACCTGGGATACCGCGTTCCATTTTATTTTAAACCTCAGCTTTTTTCTACGAAACTTCAGGTTTCTTCAAATCCTTCACTTCGATCCAAGCTTTTAACTTCGTTCTTAATCTTTCACCCAACTCCTACCACCAAATCTTACATGAAATACTTCAACTACTACAAGCTTTAGTTTTTGAGAAAGGTAACTGAAAAAAAAAATAAAAGAATATTAGCACAGTGTATGATAAGTCAGTGTACTCGATGGTTATTTCTACTCAAAGTTTTAGAAAAAGATATTCACAATTTTAATTTAAATAAGCCAAGCGGTTGAAACGTTTAAAAAGTTGCCGTACATTTTCTTCAAAAATAAACGGAAAAAATCCAAGTGATAAAAATATGCTTGAAGAATTTATCATAAGATATAGAATGAAAAATGTCTACAACCTAAGAAGGGATCTAAATATTAAAAGTATGTTAACACACATCATATAAATATATGTGATATGAAAAATATGTTAACAACATATTTTTCATCACATCAAATGCGTTTAAAAATTAATAAATAAATAAATGTATTTTAGACTAACTACATCTATGTATTTTCGCTATGAACAACTAAATACAACCAACGAAGAAAACTCGAAACATAATATTTTCTCTCAATTTTTTTAATACAAAAATAAAAACATTTATCAGATTGTATAGATTATGCTATTATTCCTTAAGGAATAAATGATTTCTTATTACATAAGAATGCCTTATTCCTTCCGTTATAATACCCCTATACAACTACTGAGAAAATCTTAACACTTGAAGGTGTCCAAAAGTGTTGGATAGAATAAAAGAAAATATTAAAACCTTTTATACATAGAATTCAGAATTCTCAAATTTTCAGCATGATTAATAAAGCATTTTTTGTTTTTCTGAAATTTAATAGCTAAAAATAATTTCTTAAGTCTAAAATAAAAAAATAAAAATCTTTTTCTACCCCCTTTCAAACAAATTGAGTAAATGTTTAGCTAGGAAAACAACGACCCAGGCAATATTTCCTAAATATGCCTGTCACGTCACACATATAGATATAGGTTTTCGATATCATAATATGCATTAAAGTGGAAAAACATGTCCTGCATCTGCAGTTAGCTATGCAGCAGCCGTAGGACCTGCAATCACAGAAGTGCTTTACAGATATCACCTGAAGGAAATGCATACCAACAGAGAGATCCTTTCAAAGAGGGGAAATTTGAATACTAGTTTCGGTTACAGTAAACAGCTGCCCTCTCTACTTATATTTGTACGGAGCAGATCTCTCTAGCTAAGCCATGCCACTAATTAATTTAAATGCAGTGAGTTTCACTCACTAGGTTTATTCCCTTTGATTATTATGCGAATATCAGTTTCTGTATAATTGATCGCCTTTGGGGGTAATGTCCTACTACTAGATGGCCGAACTAAATCGAGTCAACTGTGTAGAATCGAAATAGAGAAATTGAGCAATCAGAATGACTTTAGTGGGTGATTTATTTATATTAGAAGCTATAACAATATAGGTTTATCGCTTAAGGCATGCCTGCACATAACTGTAACTGTTATGTAGATCAAATTATGACAACTTGACTTGCCGTGGTCCAAAAAAAATCTGTCTTGTTTGATCTTGAGGGCTGAAATATTGATCAGAAATCACTATTTGACTGAGATTAATTATAATTAGGTAAATATTAGGTGAAATAAA
This sequence comes from Tetragnatha montana, assembly GCA_963680715.1. Taxonomy (NCBI): domain Eukaryota; kingdom Metazoa; phylum Arthropoda; class Arachnida; order Araneae; family Tetragnathidae; genus Tetragnatha; species Tetragnatha montana. The sequence goes on along the minus strand of OY796681.1, from coordinate 51,924,199 downwards.
TCATATAGTTTGTATTTTTACGAGAAAAACTATGAGTAATGAGGTATTAATTAAGTGTAGGTTCCTCTTTATATTCTTCTCTTCCAATCGGATTAAAATTGAAAAAACTTATTTATTGAAAAATTTCAAGCCAAAAGACAATTGAATATTGTACTGTACAAAATTCTCTGTCAATATTTATGGATTGACAGTTACAAAATATTACTTTTAGCATATATCAGAGTGCTTAAGAGAGAGCAGAATGCTTTTTAGATAAGTCTTAAAACAAGTTGCATCATAAATTTCATTACAAGACAAAGAATGGAATGGACAGACCACGTTATCAAGATGGAGGTAGACCATACCCCTAAAAATGCACAATTCCAGACGAACCAACTCTGCATGCAAAAACGGCTTCATGCCAAGCTTGAGATGGAAGGACTGCTTGGAAAAGAACCTTTTGGTCAGGAAAAAAAATCTTTATAACACTAGCAAAGAGGAGACTGGCTTTAAAAACTTCTTGAGAAGGCCAAAGCCCGCCCTGGGCTGTAAAGCCATTGAAGGAAGGAAAGATAAAACTAGTTAACTCTCTAACACGACAACTTCAACCTTCCTTAAATTAAAAGAAAACAAATTCAGTAGATTGAAGTGTTACCCAGCGAGCGGAAAAAAACGCGGTCAGGAAGATCAAAAAATAATTACCCGCTCAAACTAATGATCGATATAACCCTAATTAAAAGAAACCCCCTTTGTTTCACCTCAAAATTTCGAAAGATTTTCTGTCACCCTCCAAAAGAGCCTGGGGAGGACCCCGCGAGCGAAATTTTCAAGAGACGCCGGGAAAGACAATAAAGGAGTTCCATACTTTTATCTCCGGCGGTAAATAACAATAAAAGAGAGGGAATCCGAGGTTTTTAGAAGGACGGCAAACATAAAACCTAAGGAGTCGCAAAAGGACACAGGCTCCCCAGTGGAGAAAAAAAAACATCGCATATTTCGAAAAAAAAAAATGTTTGTTTTTATGGAATGGGATAAAAGGATTCCTTCAGGAAGGTACAGAGCCTCCCTCATTAAAGCGAAGAAAGAAGAATCGTTTGGGTCTAGGGCGGAGACACCCCGTGGAATGGTGGCGGGACACGGAGAAAGGGGGTTGTTAGGGAACTTTTGGGGTGGTTTATCGTTTGACCCAATTGTGCATTTGGTTCACGGAGAGAAGTTTCGGTACTTTTACTTTCTAAGGAAGCCGAAATGTAGCTAGTCTAATAGTAGTGGGATGAGGATGTCGCAGTAGTTTGTATGGCGATCCGGAATTATCAAGCAAGTCGCCAAGTTTTGGCTAAATTTGGCGACTTTCTGGAGAAAGGACAGTTTACTACCTAGGGATGGAAAAGTAGTTTTTGTTGTAGATTTGGAGTAACTGTAATAAATTGCTAGAATGTCAGCTATAGAACTATACTAGACTGCAACGTTAACTTGACCCTGAAGAAACTAAATAAAGTAGTTCTCATCGCGGTGTCTGAATTTTGTGCTAAATTAAGAACGTCAATTTAGAAATATGATTAGTTTGTTAAACCCATGCATAAGCGTCTTTTTATCACGATTGCGTACCGAAACTCCTTCTAGAAACCCAAAAGGCTTTCTGTTTACACAGTTTTTCCTTCCGTGTAGTGACGTACTGGGTTCGGGAAACGTTGGCTGTCGAGTATTGTACAATTCATTCAACGAAATTCTTTGAACAAACAATTCACAGGTAGCACGTTCAATAAGATTGTTTAAAGGTATTTTTTGAGCCTCAATAAAAATTAGCGCACCAAAAAACAATCCCCACATTACCCCACCCCCCCAAACTAAATTAACGACGAATCAAAACTTCGGTCAAACAAAATTCGATCCAACAAAATCGATCTTTCTAATCTGCACACAGCTCGAAAAACAAAAACAACAGTTCAACGGAGCTTCGCCATTTCTTTCAGAATTTATACACAACGTCGGTTTCAACATTTGCTACAACCAAGAGCGCTCGGAGGCTCAGACAAGTTCTTTTAAGTTCGGACATCTGGCTGGGAGAGATTCTGTCCCGAAAAAGTCCAGAAACTCTTTTATCGAAGGTACTTTTTAAGTAGTAACTGTCTACGAACGTTCCTTTTCGTTAATTAACAAAGGTGACCTTATTTTCCTTTCAATTACCAATTATACGAAGGTTGGAACACTTTTATTTTCTAGAATCGCACGGGCAGAAAGTTGTCCCTTCTGTGAAATACCTTTTCTCGTATAATGGTTTTTAAATCTTTTTATTAAGGTTCTAGAAGTAAATGAAATATTTTTAAAAATTAAATCGATGGTTTATGTACATTGGAAGTAAGTGAAATGTACCATCATCTAATACTTATTTTCTTTATTTATGATATAAAGGTCCCTTTCATGGCTTTTATTTGGAACCAACATCTCCTAGGGTCATGGAAGTGAGGTCTACGCCTAGGTAAGTGACTCTGGAGAAACCATTAATATGACTTACAGTGCTCATAGCGACGAAGTAAGAAAGGTAAAAAAAAAATACTTAAAAAACTAAAGTGGATGGAGCAAAAATCTCAATGAGAGTATTGTTGCCAATGTTATGAAAATTCGTGGAGATATTAGCATGTGAAAATAGCACTTCTTAGACCTAAAAAAAGTTCGCAAATTTGCAAGTTTTTCAGTGTTATTATGTAGTTTTGTGTATTTTAATTAAATGAAGACAAAATTTAATCAAAAATAAAAAAAATACTTGCACATTTGCAAACAAACTTTTTCTTTTTCAACTCGTAAATAAATTTTTCAATTCTAGCCGTTCACCCATTATCTTCACTGTGGCATTTCCTTCCCAAGACTGCAAATTAATTTGAAAAACATCTCTGAATGTTAAAGAGAAACAGAAAGATGAAAATTCTGAGCTGAAAATAATTTAGTGATGCGCTGAATAAATTTGTGTCATAAAATACTTATTACTTCAAAACATCAACAAATTACTAACAAACAAGCTGCTAAGTAAAAACTCCCAAACTCAAAAGTGATAACTTTGATTCTCCATCAAATATATTTCACATCTCATTTGATCATCCCGTGATCGAATTTTTTCCTTTAAAGTGACCCCATTTCGAAACAATTGTCTCCGAAAGAAGGCTGTCACCTCTCGTTGTCAGCGTAATGAAATATTCCGATCTTCAAAAGTGGTATTTAATTATGGAAGAATGCGGGGAAAGTTTTGGAAGAGAAATTCCGACCTTAATTAGGAATGAAAGGAAGTTTCCCTACACCGAGCCGTTTGCAGTCAAATGTTCGGTATTTGCACGTTCCTCTACTAGGTGGGCTTGACCTATTATAGGTTGATATTTCTATAAAGAGTGAATTAGTTGACCTAACCAAAACACATCTCTTAGTTATCTACTCAGTTAGTGTTCGGCAACTAGTGGTAAAAAAATAGTTAACTACCAACTCTAACTAGTCTGGAAAAATCTAGTTGCAACTAGTAATTAACTATTTTTTCCTGGGACTAGTTACAACTAGTAGTTAACTGTTTCCCAAGGTAGTTAACTACCAGTTAACTAGACTATTTAATTTCATAACCTTATTTTTGCCCAAATTCTAATACATCTTTCTTATCTATATCACAAAAAACGCGCAAAAAGGGCCTTTAATTCTGGTTATGGTATTTTGAGTACTCTTAATTAAATTTGTTACAGTACAATTTTTTCTATATTTTGATAAAAATTTTAATAAGAATTTTTTTGAAAGTAGTTGAAATTTTGAAAGTAGTTTCAACTAGTAGTTATTAAAAAAAGTAGTTCAACTAATAGTTGAACTAGTTTAATCCAAAAGTAGTTAAACTACTAGTTAACTACTAATTGATCAGTAGTTAACTACTAGTTGCAACTAGTTCTAGTTAACTAGTGCCGAACATTAACTACAGTTAGCTGTTGACTGCATTAAAATCTGTTATACTCAACAGCAACGTTTCCTGAACCCAGTACGTCACTACGCGGAAGAAGAACATGGGTAAACACAAAGCCTGTTGGGATGCTAGGAGGAGTTTCGGTACGCAAATAGTGACAAAAAGACACTATTATACATGGGTTTATCAAAATTATATTTTTAAATTGGCGTTCTTCATTTCACTCGAAATTCAGACATCGCGCTGGGAACTACTTTCTTTGTTAGTGACGTCATATGGTCAACTAACGTTGCTGTCTATCTAGTATAGCTATCTACTTCTACTATAGCCTAAGAACTCCCCAAACATGCGAAAACAACTCGATTATTTAAAAGAAAATCATTTTATTTTAAAATACCCTTTCTAGGATCTGATGAAGACTACTCGAACACCAACTCATTTAAGAAATTTAAATCTCAAATAAGGAAAAAACTACCCATAGACACTAGAAAATGAAGTGTTTAATCTTAATATATAAAATGAAGAAATCCGTCTGCTGTTTTGATAAAGCATCTGATTGGCCGAAAAATCCGTTGTTCAATAAAAAAAGAAACCTTGCGGAAGCGACTGAATATAAGGATAAAGTAAAAAAAGAAACAAGCTGATATATTATTGAGAGAAGGAGTGATTCATTTTGAAACACATTCTTGATAACGCTCTTCAGAATAAAAAAAAAACATACAAATGTCAATCTTTGAATAAATGATCTAAGAGCAGGAACTGAGGCTTTTTATACATTTACTGACTTTTGTTTAATTCTTCGATTATATTCATTTAACTGTTTGAATCCATTTTTATGGACGCTAATGCAGCGGGCCTCTTTGTGTTGCAGTCTGGGTACTCTACTAAATCTGTTGCACCTTAAGTTTAAATATTTTTTTAACAAATATGACTTCCCAACTATTTCAAAGTGTATGAGATTCTGTCCAAGGAACTTAGTACGGGCGCAGCCCGTCAATAATGTCTGAGCAACGCTATAGGTATTTATATAAAGTTTTACTGCGCCCGGGCAACGCCGGGTCTAGCGCTGAAAGCGCTAGTAGAATGAATAAAATGAAGTCGTTTTCCATCACTTAACTCTATCACCTATCCGTTTGGTTTCAATACGAAAGATGTATTTTTTTTCATCTGACTGAAAACAGTTGAAAAAGAACTGCATTTTTAATAGTTTCTATCTGTTCTTTAAAAAACAGAGAAACAATTTAATAGAAATACATGTTGTTTGATTGATTCAAAATTAAAGTTAGTGAGAACAATTTTGAACATTAGAAAAGTTCTACAAGATAAATATTTTAATAGTAACTTGATTCTAAAATAATACATGTAATTATGGAGATGTCTTAGCAGTTGCATTCATGTTTGTACAAGCCAGATTAGGGGAAGAGTCCTTCGGAATGTTAAAGGTGTTTATATGTCATTAATTCCAAGAGTTAAAATTAAATACCTAAGCTTCAGCTGAGATTTAAAGGTTAATTGGATTGCACTGAGCTTGTTTTTACAGGTGCAGTTGAAAAGTATTTAAAATATCAAATTATAAATTTCATGTAATTTTCCCTTTATTTCCTTTTCTAAATTATGGAAAGGCAAGGAAAGGAATTACTGGAGTTTATCGAGCATTACCAGAAGGGAGAGGCTGTAAACAGTTAAGAATAATCCGATAGGATCTTTTATAAACTAGTAGAACAATGACAGCTGTTTTAAGTTCCACTTATCACTTTAACATTTATTTAGATAGGATTCGTGTCAACAAACTATTTGAAGAAACTTTTGATTAATCTGGAATCAATTGCAGGTTCTCTTAAAACAACTTTAACTTCTGGTTTGACAGTTTTTAATGCTCATTTATTTGAAAATTCGAGTTAAAAATATTACGGTGAAGTAATTTATTTTTTTAACATTTTCTTTGGAACATTTTGGGTTCTCATTTAGTCACGAAGTGTTTGACTGACAGTTTTTCCAATGAAAATAAATATTGGTCATAATTATTTAAGTAAAATATTTATCATGGTATTAGGTGTCTTATTGCTCTAAGTTATGTAACTAATCATTAAAGCATATAGCGAATTAACCAGATAAGTCAACTTTCATGAGCACCGATATGTTTTTCTTTTTCCCGGCTTTCACATCAACCAAACAGATATATGCTCGACAGCAACGTTTCCTGGCTGACCCTATGACTTCACTACGCGGAAGCAGATACTGCGCAAACAGAAAGCCCGTTGGGTTGCTAAGAGGAGTTTCAGTACGCAAATCGTGATAAAAAGTCGCTATACATACTACACGAGTTTAACAAAATAAAAATATTTTTAAATTGACTTATACTCAAAGTAATTTCAATAGGCTGATCTTCATCACTCTGAAATGGCACCTTTATCTTTTAATGAAACGCCAAAAGTCTCTTAACTGGAACCGGATTCCAGGATTCAGAGCAATGATATGACACAGCTCTCAAGTACAGGTTTAAGGGTCCTCTAACTGCGCGTTTCATCCACAAAAGAGCACTTACGCGTCTCTTCATACACAACTTCAGCTGATTCTTCTAAGATTCTACTCTCCTAGCATCAACGTAGTATGACATTACGTCCAGCGCATTTATTTCAAAGGGTAAAACTCCTGAAACGGATTCGGGTTGCAAGCTTCGTTTGCTCTTTTGAGGTTTGCCACTAGGGGGGCATAAACCCTGGATTTATGTTCCGCAGGGGGAGTGAGCGGTGTAGAGATTTTTGTGTGCGTCCGTGGGAGGAAAGGAAGCGGTTTTAAGCTGCTTAATGGACGAGATATCGATGGTAGTTTTGGTGTATTTGTTCAAGGTTGAAATAAAAATCGTTGATGTAGCATTTCTTAAAAAACAGATTGGGGTTTAGGTTAGGGAACATCCATAAATTACGTGAGGTCAAAAGGGGGAGGGGGGGTCCGGGAAAATCTCACCAAACCTCACCAGGGGGGAGGGGGGAGTCAATTAAAATCTCACGTCAACTTTTAGTTTTGAAAATATACGTTTTTTCATTAATATTTTTCAGCACAAGTTCAGAAAAAATGCTCAGATTAGTCAAAACAGCAAATCATTAGCCAGTCAGTCGTGATAATTACAAGTTAGAGCCATGCTTTTGATTTCAACGTGTTTTTGTATCAAAATTTTGCAATCTGGATGGTAATTTTTATACCGATAAAACAAAACTAGTGGTTGAGAAAATCTCACGTGGGGGGGGAGGGGGGGTCAAGCAAAATCTCACTAAATCTCACCAAGGGGGGAGGGGGGGTCCAGATTTTGGAAAAAACACCTCACGTAATTTATGGATGTCCCATTAAAAAAGTTTTGATTATCAATAAATTTACATGAAAAAAGGATGACGAATTTCCTTTCAAAATTAAGTAAATTGTATCGGCATTATTAAGTGTTTTGAACGAAATATAGTTTATTAGGTTAGTAAACTTGATTTAAAAAACAAGTCCATGAACTTATTTCTTAAAAACTAATTATGCTGGTTTTACAACATGTACTACACTTTCTGTATTAGTAAATTCGATTTAAAAACATAATAAGCTTACAATCAAAATTAGACAATTTTTAGTGTTTACGAAATATATGATGCACTTTCCATATGAACTTGAACTAAATTCAAGAAAAAAGGTCCCTTTAAAAAACAACACTTCAGATAGCAGAAATTTAAACCAAAAAGTCATCAATCCTCATAACAGCAGACTGGTTTGAGAATAAAAATAATTATAGGGGAGTTGAAGACTTTCAACGTAACTTTTAAAGTTAGGTTACAAAGCTGTAAATGATGCTTTTATACATTTGTTATTTGACCACCGCAAAATTGTATAAAAAGTGATGATCAGACAATACAAACTGCGTATGTCTATATTGAATCCATATCCTTTTAAAAATAGTTTCTTTAAATATATCCATTTTGTTCAGGTAGGTGATCCTAGCAAGTAACTTTATGTTATCACCTTTGTTTTAATGGGATATACAGCGTATCTTAAGTATCGAATTTTCGAGATAATTAACTAAACTATTAGGTACTTTCTTTAAGTTAAAAAAATACCTTTGATTCGGTAAGATTATAATGCTTCAAAATTATTTGCATCAAACGGAAATATCCCTGCCAATTTTTTCATTGTATATTTCTATACGTTCATTCGAACCGAAAAAAAAATTTCATTGGTCTCTCAAAGGCATAAAATATAATTTATCTAATTAAAACGGCAGTAAAACCACGTTCATAGTACTTAAAAAAGTTTATGTGAATAAACCACAAATATATTTTACAAATAAAACTACACATATAAAGAGGTATTGGGTTAAAGTTAATTAATATAATACTGTCTTCCTTACTTCATCGATGGAAGCAATTTCAAATCTTCATTGAGTCTTGATACTTATCGTATTTGTGTCTTGTCCAGGAAATCCGATAAAAAAGATACTATGTGACAGATTAAATCTCGAGATCTGGCGGAATTTATTTCAGTGACTTTGATTTTTCAATTATGTGGACATCAAGTTGACATGTGTCTGCAACAAATTCAATTTTCCGGTTTTCAGATAAAATATTGGGTTGTCCGTCTTTTTAGCAAGCAACTTTAAACGTATCTTGCTACAAAAGGTCAAGATTATACTTGTTGATGTATACTTTATGTATCTCGAAGTTATGATTTTCTAACTTCTTATCTAACTAGTCTTATGAAGACTAGGATCAATGACTGGATATTTTGATGGTTATTTACTGGGGATCTATTAATAAGGTTGATTTTTGGGTAGAATTTATTGTATAAGGTTTTGTTGAGTAGTTATTAAAACTTTGAGGATTTGGAAAAACAATTGAATTAAAGTCAAGCAGTATCTTTTGATGCAAAATAAAAGTTGTTGAAAAAAGTAAAAGCACAAAAACACTTTCAATTTTCCAAAAGAAAATTCGATGGTATTATTTGAAGAATCTTAAAACTACCAGTTACGAATCATTAGATACTTTTAATGAAATATAAAAGCAGTGTAAAGTAGATACACTTTATAGAGGGATACTCAATGATGAATGGAAAGAATATTGAATTTGAAAAGTTCTAAAAATCAAACCCTTTAAAATAAGTATAAAAATAAACAATTCTAATGGAACCCATAAATTTGATCATACAATAAAAATATTCTAATGTATTTGTATGAGAAAAAATTAAGTAATTAATACTTATCATAGTGTAGTAAAATTCACATTCCATGGCAAAAATATCTCATGAAATAACTCCGCAAATAAGTTTATGAGTTTTAAATGGACATAATAGATCCGGCTTTTAAGAAAAACAAAATGCATTAAATCTCGAAGGGTACTTTCATCGCAAGATTCAATACATGTTTTTTGTATGCGTGCATATTAAATAATACTTTTATTGCAAGATTCTAAAGCCCTGGATGAAGACGTTACTTCTTCAACCAGGGCTTTACAAGATTCAACACTTGTGTATATGTATATTATACGAATGAATGCTACTTATACCGCAAAGATAAAACACTCAGTGTGTGCATACGTGTCTATTACACCCCCATTTCCAAAGAATTGATTGATCTTTAAAAATTACTTTTTCGTACGTGGCAACCCTCACCCAGAACACACGCAACTGGCCCATCAACAACCACTAAGGATCCACCCCCTAAACCCAACAAAATCCAGGCACTCGGAACGTCATTCTAACAACCTGTATCATTGGCAAATGTCAAGAGATACAGAGGATCAATACCACATGGAAAGAAAAAACAATATCAATTTTCAGCGCTAACTAGCAATACCTATTTTTAGGAGAAGCAGTTATAAGTATCCCCGTAATGATCGGGGGAAATAAATAAGGACAGTTTGTAGCGCTGAATATAGAATTTTTCTTCGCCTGTGTTTTAGAACCCTGATTACGGTCATATTCGGATGTGTTTCTCCTCTGTGACGTTTTTATGAAGATGTCGTGGACAATATTTTACTTATTTGAAACCTATCATTTCGTCGTTCTATATCTTTTTTTTATGAATACTAGGGGGCCTCCCCCTGCTCGCTATCGCTCACCAACCCCCGTAACTGCTTCGCAGTTCTTTTCAGATCGCTTTGCTATCTTAGCGAGCAGAGCTCGCTTGTTCATCTCAACAATCCAGCCTAACACTCTTCTCGACTTAATTAGGCCTCTTGTAATACCGAAAATACCTCTCTCTTGCTTATAAATAATTTAATTCGTATCATTCCCCTAAATAAACAACAAAAATGTTGCTGAAATACATTCCTTTTTAAGCTTATCAATAATTTAATCGAAATGTTAAAAAATATCCAGCAAGTCTACTAATAATCATCAACCATTTTGTAGAAAAAACATTGTTGAAAATAAAAGAAATTAGACTCAACATAAAACTCGCCTGTTTCTCTAGTGAACGGCCACAGAAAGAGAAGAAAAAATTTAAACTTTGAATCTTAATACCTCCAAAACTAATTATATTTTTTTGAAAAACAAAACGCCAATATTTTTATAAAAAATAATTGTATGTGTGTTTAAAATATCATAGTTTTACTGTGATTATTTTTTCTTTTATAACGAAAAAAACGAAAACCCGTCAAAAATTTCGAAACTTTAAAACTTAATTGCTCCAAAACTAATTCGAAATTCGAAAAAAGGGAGACGAGGTGCAAAACTTCACATCTAAGAGAATGCGGCTGCAAAAAATCATATTTCTACTGCGAATAGATTTTGCTGGGGGCGAACTCGCAGCAGAAAAAAATAATTTTCGACTTTGACATTAAATAATTCCAGAACTAATTATCTCATTAATTAGCTATTGGAACGAAAAAGACCCTCATACATTTGTCTACAAATGGTCAAAATTTCAATAATTTCCGTTCCATAGTTTTTGCATAGTGACAATTCAAAATTGTCAAAGTGAAGATTTTCTGAAACAGCGGCAGCGGCGACTGTTACTTTTTTTTAATATAGAGAGAAAGAGAAAACTGACACTTTTTTTGAAGTTTTGAAGAAGTAACGTATTGTCACTTTAAAGAGAAATAATAACGATAATAATATGTAATCACCTTTTATAAAATAAGAGAAGTGATATGGATGGTGGTAATATTATACGTAAAAAAATCACATGCAATGATGGTTATATCACAATAAATATGTAGGTTACTTGGAAGGTTTTAGTTTCTCCTTTGTGATCTATGTTTTGCCATTTTAGGTCATATAGGACTAATAATTGAATCGCCAGTATGAAAAAGGGAGTACGTCCAAAAAATGGCAAATAGATTTTTTGTGCTATTTACCCTATTGGAAGATATAACCCCTTGAATTTGCGAAATCAATGTCCATTCAATGTATTTTTTGATTCAATTGTGAATTTTAAATAATTTTTTTTTATTATTCTTTGTACTGTAAATAGCCAAAATGATTTTAATTTAAAAGTTTTTTTTATCCAATGAATGTTTGACTCCATTGATTTTCATTATACTCCATTTAAAATGCCTTAATGACTCAGTTTCATAATAATTTTTAATTTTATTCGTCTTAGTCTTTCTATTATTCACTTTTGTGCTGTGAACTAACCAGAAGTATATTTTAGTTGTCGATAAAAATGATTTAATTTTTTTTTACATCTGAAATTTCATAAGGTTGAAAAAGGGAATAAGTCCAACTTTTTTCAATATTTTTGAATACACTTATATTTTTTTGATGATTATTCTGTACTCTTATTGGGTCCTGGATTTCCAGTACAAATTTGGTGGTTATACAGCAAAAATTCCATTACTTGTACATTTCTTTCGATTTTCTCAAAACTTGGTTTTTGGGCTTATTCTATTTTTCAAACTAACAATTCAATTCATATTAAAGGTTTAGGGGTTTTGTTGCAAACAAATTGTAAATTTAAGATACGAACAGTAATTAATTTTATTCTAAAATTCTCAATTGTTTTGAAAAATAGGCTTAAAACATCATCAGATGAACAAAATAATGTTCAAGGATACATAGATTAATATTTCAACGCAAGAAGGACATTTTTTCCATAATTTATTATCCATTAAAACGAACTTTAAAAGTCCTCGATATACATATTTTAAAGTTTTGAAACCGAACAACTGCTTACACAACTACTCATTGTTTATTTAATAAGAAAGGAAAACTTAAAACACCATATTCGTAAACTTTTTTAATCTAAATGCAAATATAGCCAATTTTGAACAACTTTATTGACTTATTTTTACCGATGAGAAAACGTTTCGTTGGTTGTTTTAATACAAAGTACATTTTATGAAAACGTAAACGCTTTTATAGTGACATAAATTTTAAAGAGTTCAAGAAAAAAAAAAGACTTCAAACGAATGACATCGAAACAGATACTCAGCAAAAAGGGTTGTTACTTATTAATATGAAAAGCACTTAGAACTTTGGAACTTAAGCTCGCTATTTCCCTCTAAAGTACCCCGGTTTCACATTTCTATACTTATTTATGACAGACATTTTGGGGTTTTATGTTCTCAGGCATTTCATGTTGTTAAAAAATGCAATACCTCAATAAGTCTATGGTAAATTTATGGTATGAAGTATCTATGCTATATTACAAGTGAATAGCCATTTTGAAAAAGAGAATAATTGATTGAATTTTTGTGCTCAAAAAATTTTCAAAGCTTTTCTCTACACTTGAGTGGAAAGAGGGGAAAATAACTACCCCCTACAGGCAGATATAGCCCCTTGAATTTAAGAAATCTATGTCGTCCATTCATGGTATTTTTTAATTAAATTTGGAAATTAAGTTAATTTGTCATTTTGTTCTTATTCTTTGTTCTGTAAATTAAGCCAACATAAAATTTGCTTTTCATTTAAAAGTTTTTTTTAAAACTTTTTTATACAGGGAATGTTTGACTCCATTCATATTCACTTACTCAATTGATACTGCCTTAATGACTCAGGTTCGTGATATAATTTTGATTTTATTTCCGATTGTCTTTTCTCACTTTTGCGCTGTGATCTAAGCAGAATTATGATTTAAACCTCAATTTAAGTGCATTTTAAGATTTTTCTTCAGTTGAAATTTCATAAGGTGGAAAAAGGGTTTCTCACCTTCATCTGAAGGTAAGATATCATTTCAAGAGACTTTCTTACACTAAAGATTGTTTCGAATTTTCTCTACACAGAGTATCAAATAAACATTTACAGATTACTAGTAGTTCCTCTTCCCATCTCTTGGAAACTAAACCTGCATCACTATAGAGATTAATCAAATTAACTAATCAAAACATGGAAGTCTAGCATCCATTCCAATCTAGACCAAACCAATCAACCAACCAACCAACAACACACATCACTGACTATACTCTCGTAAGTGATTCGACAAAAAGCTTGTATAATATTTAACCAGCCTTCCCAATTGATTAGGCAGCCTGAAATCTCATACCTCCAGGGGCTTTAGCGCCTGAGTAGTTTGTGTCGTAGTCCATTAGGGGATCGTCTGAAGGTTAAGAGTTCGAATAGTTAAGATTCCGATACGGGAATTCTTCTTGACAAGCCCATAAATAGTTCAATCTGGAAAGCTGGTTTTTATGGAAACCGCGGGTTTTGGTTTCCGTGGAGATGGTCTGCAGTGGTTAAGGTCTTCTGAAGGTATTGCTCATATTTTTCATGTAGTCTGTGTAATATTCTATACAGCTTTGATTGTTTTCAATGATGTGATTTCGGTATACAGAAAATGTTAAGTAATAATATGCGTACTTGGTTGCTTAAGTTCAATGTCTGTAGGAATATCGAAGTAGTCTTTTTAGCACGGATCTTTTCCTAATGCTACTGAGTCGGAGTGTATGAGGAATTCATGGTCTTAGAATATAATGTTTATTTTTCGGTAAGAATTCCAAGAAGCAATCTGGAGTTACAACCTTAATGTGCTTAATAAAAACAGACAAAAACTGATGACTTAAAAATGATGATAACCTTAAAAAGGGTGAATAAAAATTCTGGAGCTTAAGATTGGTTGAATTGAATTCTGGATTGGTTGGTTTTTGGTTTTATGGCACTATATAGGTTCATATAAAAACCTACACCACCAACTGGACTTTTTAGAGAATCAGGGTTCCAATACAATAAATGGAAAATGTCAATTAAAATAGCATTATGACTTATTAAGAATAAAGAAATTGTTACATTGTCATAAATTACCCAGTTATTTCTTTGATTTTCATAAATAAACTTAAAAATTGAACAAGATTTAGATTTTAAGAGTTTAAAGTGATATTGGATAAAGTGTTTTTTAACATTTACCTTAGTAACAGAGATTGATAAGTATAAAAAGTGAACAGTTAACAGTTTAATGCTATAGTACTTGATGAAAATTTTCATTGATAAACACTTTTTTTTAAAAACCAACCGAAAGAAAAGCATTTGATGAGTATAAAAAAGTGATCGGAATTCTTTAAGAGTTTAAAGCGATACTTGATGAAAATTTTCAATGATGAAATTTTTTTTTAAAACCAACCGAAAGAAAAGCATTTGATAAGTATAAAAAGTGATTGGAATTCTGAAACCTAATAGGAATATTTTAAGGGTTTAAACGCGTTTAAAGCGATACTTGATGACAATTTTTGAATCTACGTATACTTTTACCAAATGAAATGGATGAGTATAGAAAGTGATTAAAATTCCTTTACCAATGCTAAGTTTTTTTTTTAAACCCAACAACTCGGAAAAAAATCCCAGTTGAAAAACAAAAGGCGCTGAGACAATGCTTCCTGGAACATGGTCGAGAGGAAACGTCAGAAAGAGGTTAAAAATACATCTCCGACTGAGATTCAGCATGTGGCAATGGAGTGCCTCCCACTACTCCAGCCTCTACTACTTCCCAATATATCAATGCGTTGAACCTACAGTCATCGACTCCTGGTTATTGTGACCACGGTTAATATTATCGAAATTGACAGGTCCCGATCACTCCTATTCAACTTAGCTCAAAATGTATCGTTTTATGTTATCCATGTATCGCAGAATGTTATTAAAATTTGGTGAAATCGCCTTAAAAGCTCCTTTTCTCCCCGTTTGAAAAGGGCAATTTTAATACATATACATACAAAATGAGTCTTAATTTATTAGTGTTGTTTGTTCCAATCACATATTTTTCTTTTACAATGTTGCATGTAAGAAAGTTGCAAAATACGTACTAGGTAATCCATTTAAATACTTCAATCAGGAGTCAGGACTACATAAGTTGTGATGTTAAAGGAAACACTCGAGTTATATTTTTGAAACTTTCTAATATCAAATGGCTTATTATTATCAATCGGATATTTTTATCATTCTACTCTTGGACAAAAGTGATCAGATTAAGCCTTGTAGTTTATGAAATATCTACCGAGTACTTTCTTGGTAGCTTGAAGAATATCTAAGCCCAATAAAAATGTATTTCTTGCAATAATAATGCGTTTTAACGCTAAACACCTAAACAGTCTTTCATTTTTGACTTTTCGATATGCTCCCTCTTCCACTTTAGTGTTATCACGCAAGTGTAAGAGTGACAAATTTTAGCCATCTGGAGAAATTTTGTGGAAAAGTACACTATTGAATTCAATTTCAGTACAGTAATAAAAACTTACATAGCGATTTTTAACCCTTGATTCATCCTTGTTCCTAATAATTGTCACTATTAGAAAAGGTTATAAATGTTTCATTTCTTTGTAAAATTGTGAATTTATTTATTTAAGGAATTTCATATGTGTATTTATTTTTAAATGTATACTTGTATTAGTTTTATTAAACTTTTAAGTATATTGTCATTCAACAAAATAGGTCTATTGGTTTTAAAGATACTAGTTAACTTTTTAGCATATTTTTAATACCGAAAATAATTAATTTTTGTCGGTCTTTATCAATTTTTAAAATTTTGGGGAAATTTTTGTATGGATTGGGGGAAATCTTGGAAGTAAGAACATTTTCTGCATCCCTGAGAGTGACATACAAACATATACAATATAAAGTACTACTTAATTGAATTCAAACGAGTATTATTACCTACACAAAATAAACATCAAACATTAGGACAATACGAATGAGGCTAAAGAAAAGGATGAAGAAAAATGAATAAAAAGGACATATCAGGAGAAAGGACTTTTCATACCATCATAAATATACTATTTATAATTCTAAAAGTATTGTCGCCATATTGCCAAGCAATTTGATCACAATTTATGTGCCTGCCGCGTGAGGAGAATGCGATGAAGCTCTAGTATTTATTGTGAACTCCCATTTCGTCAGATAAGTCAAAAACTTCTGAGGCTTCCCAGATGCTTAAATTTTAGAAGAGGATTCTTTTGACGATTTGTCTTTCACATAATGGTGGTTTGAGATGCGGTTACAGTTAACTATTATTGCGGTTATATATATTTTGTTTTTAGAAAAGCAAGATTTTCTAATAATATAGCTATTATGGTTATTTTAATATACATTTTAGTGATCCGTGAAACCAGGACTTTTTACAGGACAAACTGCATAATTACAATGATGAAATATACTGTGAAATCAAAGTATAACCTGTTTATTAAGTTTCTCTCTATTCTAAAAAAGTATTTGAGCTGTTTACAGAGAAAAACTTTTAATTACTGAATTGAATGACACATTTCTGGTATCAAAGGGTCCGGGTTCTTTCGAAGATTTCCAGTAAGCTGTTGTATTTTTTAAAAAGAAACCAAATTTTAAAATATTTCCATGTTTTAGTCGCAGTTACAAAGGAAGTACTGTCAAGCATTCACTCACAACGACCAATTGATACCATATTTTATGATAAAATAAGTTTTTTTCGCATTTAAAAATGAACTTTAAAGTACTTTTCAAATTAAATACGGGGATTCAAAGACTTATTAAAGTATTAAAAAAACTTACAGATATCCTATTTCATACTAAAACTTCACACATTTTGTCTGAAACTTAAATGACTGGTTTAATTAGTGAACCTTTTGGAATTGAATCGTCAGTTAGTAGAAGGGAATAAGTCCAAAAACCAAGTTTTGAGAAAATCGAAAAAAAAATGTATAAATAATGGAATTTTTATCCTATAGCCACCAAATTTTTACAGGAAATTCAAGACACTGTTAAGAATGCAGAACAATCATCGAAAAAATTATAAGTGTATTTAAAAATGTTTCACAGTTAAAAAAAGGTGATGGACTTATTCCCTTCTTCAAACTTATGAAATTTCAACCGAAGAAAAATATTAAAACCACTTAAATTGAAATTTAACTTCTATTTCTGCTTTGTTCACAGTATAAAAGTGAGAAATAGAAAGACTAAAACAAATAAAATTCAAAATTATTATGAAACTGAGTCATTAAGGTAGTATCAATGGAGTAAGTGAATATGGATGGACTCACACATTCGCTGTGTATAAAAAAAAGTTAAAAAACTTTTAAATTAAAAGAAAATTTTATTTTGGCTAGTTTACATCACAAAAAATAAGAAAAGAAAGAAAAATTAACTTTAATTTCAAATTAAATTTTAAAAATACAATGAATATACATCGATTTCGCAAATTCAAGGGGCTATATCTGCCGATGGGGAGTAGTTATTTTCCCCCTGTTTACACTCATGTGTAGAGCAAATCTTGGAGATTGTTTTGAGCACAAAAAGTCAATTTTTAATTTTTTGGACTTATTCCCTTTTTCAAACTGACTAGGTAACAAACTGATGGCTATTAACTGATGGATTGAACTAGGGGACAAACTGATTAGGTAATTGGCGGAATACTTAAAACTTATGGTGACTCTTTACTTAATTTTAAAATTATCGATCAGTAATCCTATTTTACAACCCTGAGACGCATAAAAACTACAGAGGTCTTAATTGTATCGTCCTTGGAATTTCAACAATGATCACGAAATTTCACACCAAATAAATGTTTCCACACTTTAAAAAAACAATCTGGCCAAATTAGATTTGTCTGCACTGAACAAAAAAAAAACAGCATTGATTGTTAACGAAAACCCTCCCGTCCAACAACGTGGAACAACACCCAACCGGTGTAACACGTATGCTTCGGAGAAAGGGAAGAACCCTTTTCAAATTTTAATCAAGTCACGCTCTGGGTTCCATGTCCCAGTCCCTTTGTCCCACCACAGAAAGAGTCCCAGGAGGCCCACGGTGCGTGTATCCTTGCCCTGGGACATTCTAAACTCAGAAAAGGAACATTTGCCTTTCGTGGCTAGGACAAATAACATTCATTCCCCTAGCAATCTCGTTTTCTGCTTCGCGTGCACGCGGCTTTTCTTTGCTTTGTCGAGAAAATAAAATAAATGGCGTTTTTTTTTATATTTTTTGCCCCGGAGTTATAATAGCTAGCTCACTAGTAAATGCCGGGATGGACTCTAAGAGCAATAATAATGTGCAACTAGGCTGGAATAGTTGTAATCGCGAAAGTAATTTAGGTTTTTGTCCGTAAACACAATTATTTTATTGGTTTTGGGGAGCGTTAAGTTTTTTTAAGGGATGGTTTTATGAGATTTTCTTGTGACAGAAGAATTCTTGGGTGGAAGTTTTTTTATGATTTAAATTGTTTTAGAAAGGAGGGAATTTTTTTTCGAAATAAAACTCCACCACGATATTTAGTTTATCTATTCCAAAACGTTGCTTGAATAGAGCATTCGCACATGACGTCACTTGGAGGACAAAAACTACGTTGCTAAGACTGTTGTTAGGGGGGAACTAGAAGCATCCAATAGAAGCATTCGCACATGATGTCACTGGCGGGCAAAAACAACGTTGCTAAGGCCGTTGTTAGGCCGAGTCATGTGATTGAAAATGCTCTATAGCGTAATGGGAAAAGGCACTGTTATGGAAATATCTGAGATAATTACGAGATGTGTTCGATATTTAATTCTTA
This sequence comes from Tetragnatha montana, assembly GCA_963680715.1. Taxonomy (NCBI): domain Eukaryota; kingdom Metazoa; phylum Arthropoda; class Arachnida; order Araneae; family Tetragnathidae; genus Tetragnatha; species Tetragnatha montana. The sequence continues at coordinate 51,905,384 of OY796681.1, read as the reverse complement.
TCATTTAACATTTCTTAAACCTAGTCATTAAGTATGCATATTTTTTCAAATGAGGTAAAAAATATTTTGTGTTTTCTAATTAACTTTATTATTTAGATTAGAAATAATGTTTAAATTAGTTTAATACAACCAAGATTGAATCATTAAAATTTAGAATTGAATTTTTAAAAAATATGAAGAACTTAAAATTTTCGTTTTATTTTTGGGGGGAATTTTTATGGACAGCTATTGAAGTAGTGAAACTTCCAATAATGCATTTAATAGTCTTTAAAATAAATTTATAAATGGTAAACGGTACCCCCAATTCAGTCTAGTAACGTTAAGGCTTACCTACCTAAACTCTATTGGAAAAAGGGTTTAATCGTGAAAACAATAAACAATTTAAAGAAATCTTGAAATTTTATTAATCTTAAAAATAAAACATATCGTTGAACAGAACTCTTTGGGACATTCTTTTTGGTTGATAAAATTAACTGTACTGTAAGTATATGAAAAGAATAAATCAAAACGCTAAAAAATAATAAACGTTATCCAAAATAAATAACTAATTAGAAATAACACAAAATAAAAGAACTGTTAATTCCAAAAATAACAAACAAACAATTTAAAGTTCCGAATCGGTGAAAAGTTCGACACAATCCCGTAATTTCAGAACGCGGCACACAGCGGTAACCGAATGGATTTGTTGGATGGAAACAGTTGAGTTGTTTGTCGAGGGTTAAAGTTTGTTCGGGGCGGGTGGCAACGGCAGATTAGAGCGACGGAAAGGGAAGTAATTGAGCTGGAGCTCACGGCGTTAATCTGTTATTATTCTATCGCGCCCCAGATTGAGGAAGACGTGAGAGGGGGAAATTTTTGAGGGAATTAAAAGCGATCTTCTCTCGTATGAAGTTTCGAGGCGGTGTTGACTTTTGTTTTAATCTGCGGAAGCTGTAACGAGGGTAGTTGGCGAGAGTACTTATAATGAAAACGTTGTTGTGTGGGGAGTTAAGTATTGAGTGTGATGTAGAGTCTGTTCTATATAAGTAGTCGATGGCGTTGCAACATTGTTTTCCAGTTTAATGTTCTTGCATAAGGGCTTCTAGGATAGATGAATACATAAAATACATCTTTTGCTATTTGTAATTTTTTCGAGTGAAAAAAAATAACTTAAAACGAGTTTCCAAACCTGCTAAATGACAAGAATTTTAAAATATCGAGTGATTGGTACGTATGGGTTTTGCATCTAGATTTTTGCATGTTTTTGGTCATTTTTGACCCCCCCCCTCCCCCCTTGTAGGCAAAGATAAGCAAATTGCCAACCCCTCTCATAATTACGTGAGAAAAGTGACCGACTCCCCTCCTTTGCACTTTTTTTTGTTCAAAAAAAAAAACTAAAAAAAAAAAAAAAAACATAATTTTTAAAAATTTTGAATGAATTTTTGAATTGAATGAATTTAATGAATTTTGAAATTATTTATGTAAGAAACAAGAGATTTTCCGCAAATGCAGTATTTGTAACATCTAACGCAAGCATCACTCATACCCCCTCCCCCTTGTCAGGAAAAATAAGCACAAAACAAACCCCCCCCCATTTAAGTGCATACGTAATATTTGAATTGCCCCAGAGTGAAAAACTTCAAAAAACTTTACGGTGGGTTTTAAAAAAGATATCTTTTGATTTTGCAAATAAAAAAAAACTGTTTTGTTTCTTTTTTAAAAATTTTAATCATGTTGGGTACTTAAATCTGTTTACTAGGATAACAATTTATCATTCGGAAAAAAATTCTTCCTTTAAAAAAAACGTTCGTTTTTAATTACTTTCAGTTATTCTTTAAGATTGTGCTATTTTACGTACGTGTATTACTGGGTTTTGAAATTATTACACAAATAACAAATGTAAAATCAGTTTGAAGGCTTCTCACAAAAAAAATATTTACCATAGTTGTGAATAACACATAAATATTTTAATTTTTCTTTTCATATTTTTATACTTTGATGATTAAAAACATCCATTCATTAAATGTTATTTATTGGTTGCATTTCAGTTTCTTAATACCCTTGAGTAATCTTTGGAGTTAACTCTAAAAACATTTAAATTAATGTATTTTTTAAGTTGCATTTGCTAGAAATTGGCTTAGTTTTTTTTTATCAATTGTCTAAATTTGTAAAAAAAACAGTTAAAAACACGTAATAAGCCATAAAGGAAAAATATCTTTAAGCCTTATCTTTATGAAGTGTATGAAAAAAAGTTTATGCATCAATTATTGAATTAGTTTTACGTAAACAAAAAAATTGAAAGGGAACTTAAGATTGCTTTAAAGCTAACAAACCATGAAATAAATTATATTATTTTCAGTAAGAAATTATATCCATTTTATAAGAAAGAATGTAAAGAAAATAATGGGAAAACATTTCAATGGTAAATATAAATGTCAAAGTTTGGAAGAGGCATAACAAAAATTATACAGTCAAAGTTTAACTAAATGGTAACTATAAATGTCAAAGTTTGGAAGAGGCACAACAAAAATTATAAAATTAAAGTTTAAGGCTACTAAAAGCTTTTATATTGATAGATATGATATAGATGTATAGACTGATTCATATTAAAATGGATAGGGTTTCACCAACGATGTTGATTAAAAAACTTAAAAACTTAGTTTTAAAGGTTAAAGTGGAATGAATAAAGAGATTATTTTTGAATAGAATAATTTAATATCGACTTTAATTTAAAATCTCAATATAGTTAATTCCTCCAAAAAAGTCAAGGGGTTCATATTGCTTTCATCATGTATATTTCATACTTTCAGCATCACATTTCTTATGCAATCCTTTTGACCTTTTCCCATAGATAAATGCAAACTTACTTAAAAAAAAGATTTCACGAATTGAAAATGTAATCTACAATCGAGATAACACAGTACTTTCAAACAGATTGAATGACAAATTGTTACCGTATCGCATGATCGAACGAGCATGTAGATAGCGTGAAAATCAATTCGGTGTAAAACTTATTCCGAACGAGAGAAGTTTTCGTGCGACAAAGCAAGCAAGAAGCGAATGGAAAAGTTGGCAGAAGGCCAGATTTCGGACGACGAGAGAGCCGTCATTTTACAAATCATAATCTGTTGCTGAAGCAGGCGTTTAAAAGTGTTCCGGGTCTTAAAACATGCAAAAGTAACTATACTCGACAGCAACGTTTCCTGACCCTATGACGTCACTACATGGAAGCAGAAACTGCGTAAACAGAAAGTTTGGGGGTTGCTAGGATGAGTTTCGGTACGCAAATCGTGATAAAAACTAAAAAGACGCTATAATATACATGGGTTTTTCAAAATAATCATATTTTTAAATTGACGTTCTTCATTTCACTCAAAATTCAGACGCAGCGATGGGAACTACTTTGTATGTTAGTGACGTCATAGGGTCAGGAAACATTGCTGTCGAGTACATAAAGAACCTTTATTTCTGATCAACAAAATGATCAGAAATAAAGTTTTAAATAAAAGTTTTAAAAAACTAGGAACAAACACATAAAGGGAACAATATGACATAAATGGGAAAAATAAAATGAAAATATATGAGTTTCCCAAGAATCAAAGACCCATAGGAGCAACCTATGGGAGATTACATTAAGAAAATAAATGAATACATGTATAATAATTAAAAAGAAATAAAAAAAGATGAAAAAATACTATAAAAAATTATAAAAGAAAATGGAAGTGATACCGCAGGGCAAGCTTCAGCATTATATTTAAGAAACAAAATGCCAAGAGCGTTTAATTATTTTAGAAAAACTTCAATATTTTCTATTGTTAAAAATGTAAACCTTGAATAAAGTGTAAAAAAGGGAGTTACATTTAACAATATTTAGACCACTATTTTAAAGATATTAATGTCCGCAACATAGCATAACTGAATTTTCGGCCATTTTAAGTTATGCATCAGTTTATATTCAAAATTTTACTATAAACAAATAATTTTTCACAAAACCTGCTCAGTGCTCATATCCCCAAGAGAGATAGTGTTTTTTCCTCCTGAAAACTGATTAGAAACATATTACGCCTTGAGCGGCGAGGTATTGTTTTGTGAATGTTTTTTTTAACTGCTATAATTATACCAAACTTAAGTTTGGTATCACTTTGGCTTTTCATGAAATAATTATTTCATGAAAAGCAACGGAAAATCAAAGAAGCTTCAAGTGAATTTTCTCTCACCTAAAGCAAATAACATTACCATAATATATTTTCAAGAAACAGGAGATAATATTAGGTTTGTTTGCGCTTAAGATTTGAATATGTTAATAAGGTTAATAAGGATGAATATTCAAAGACAGTGATTAAGCTAAAATGTAATTTATTTAAGAAAATTGAGAATATGCGAGGATTTTGCTATTTAATTTTTATTTAATAACTAGACTCATTATTAAATCGTTTGGTAGCTTTTTGACCTTGTCAGGCATGATTCAATTCATAATATGAACATAAATATTAATATTACACTATTACAATAACTCCATACAAAATGACCTTAAAATTTTTAATTTAGTGATTCTTAAAAAACTTTTAAAATAGAGTACGTGATTATTAAAATGTCTAGTAAAAATATAATTTAGAGCAGTGTTATTCCTAGCATTTGTTTGGAGGAGTAAAAATACCCCTTGACTTTTTTAGGAGGAGTGAAATTCAATTGTGAGGAGTGAAATACGGAAATAGAATTAACTACATATACAGAGACACATTTTCTTTTAAAAACCCTTACTTTTTAATGGACAAAATGAAATTGAAAAAAAAATGAGGATGCTTTTTTGAGTTTTAACAATTATAGCATAATATGTTAAGTATTAATAGAATGTATTAAACATTATACACGGTGTATTTTTTTAGCTAAACCATTGTGAAAAATTCGAAGAGTGAAAATACTCCTGGCTAATTTTTTAAAGAGTGTTTACGATTTTCAAGGAGTGAAATACTCTCTCAGAAGAGTTAAAAATATCTCTGATTTAGAGAATTTATATAAATTTGAATTTTAAAAACGAAAAGTTTAGCTAAAATATAAATTTATACTACGTTTTGAAACACTACATGAATCAGATAAGATCTTTAAAGATGATAAAATCACCCCTACCAGTTTTAAAGATCGATAAATGAAAAATAAGCTTAAAAAAACATCCTCCATTTTATTTACTTCACTAAAATCCTCAAATAACAAAAAAGATCAAATCGAGGAGTTAAATATAGATAAGTAACGGAAACTCACTCTAAAAAAAAGCTTTAAATAGAAAATAAGACCCATCTCACCCCCATCAGAGCTGTCAGACAAACTGCACGTGACAAATACGAAATTGAAGAGGCCGGCAACTCCTGTATAGGGAGACATCCGAATAGGAAAAAAAGTTCTTTTCCAACGCTCTATTAGTGTCAAGAACACTTTCGACAGCCTCTAGAGCCCCGGTGACTATTTAAAAGGTAGAAATCCATTCAAACTGAGAGCCACGTGAACTCTCAGTAATTAATGAGTCAACGCGACTTGTTCAGGTGAATGGGAGCACCTGTATGAAAATAAAATATTTCGTTCTGGTGGAGTGGGATGTGATGAATGGAATTTGCGGTTGTGTTAGAGGTTTTTTTTTTCTCCAGGGATTAGTGGTGTAGTTAGGTTAAGTTGGTTTTGATGTTGTTTGTAAACGTCTGGGATAGTTAGAGGAAGGATTTCAGCTGTGCAGCTGCAGAACTACTGCTGAAGGTTTTATTCAGCAGTTACGGATTTGAACTCGTGTCGGTTTTTAAAGCGCGTGTTGAGTTGCTTGGTGAGCTGAGACTTTAATTTGGGCTAAGGGGCTGTTACATAAAACTTCTGTTAGTTATATAGCCTAGTACTATACTACTTTTAGTAGGTGAAAATGTTTTATGTTAAGTGTGTATGGAGAAATTTAAATACTTGAAAAGCTTAACATTTCTCTTAAACATTTATTTACAAAGCTAAAAATAATAATAATGTTTAAATTTTGTATGATATTTTTTTATTTTGCTATACTTTCCTCAGTTTTGTTGAAAACGAAAATGGTTGAGGAACCCTTTATTTAAAGCTAAAACTGTTCTTACATTAATCTACTAAAGCCTTACATCAATCATTTATATGGTTGTTATCCTACATATAATTTAAGAAAAAGAAGAGAGAGTTTTAAATAGGTTACTTTATCCTGACTTTATTTAAACTGTAATGATGTAGTTAAATTAATTTCGTGTAAATTATATTACAGATTGAAAACATTATAGTCATTTATCGAAAAATTGAAAAATCTCAGCTAATTCGAATATTGAATAACTGTTAGATATCTATAAGTACCTTGGGGTAAATATTTTACAAATTGAGATAACTTCAGTTAAAAAAAATTATAATTCAGAGTACAGGAAGAATTTATTGTAGCAAAAAGTGCACCTGCATATTATTTAGCTTGTCACGTAGGTTAACAATCTCAGTTTTTAAAAAAATGAACTGCACAAATTCAAACATACGAGGGTTGTTTTTTTTTCAACTTCCGTTTTGCTCCTGAAAAAAAAGTAGTAGGAATTTCGAAATAATTTTGGTACTGGTAGTTAGGTACATTCTTCAGGATCAATTTGCATCTTTACTGCATAAAAATCGGACATTTTTTATGTTAGTTATCGAATTTACAAGCGCGCTCCTCGAACTTATTTCCCGCCAGTCCATAGAGAATTTCGCTTTCCCCTCCTGCAATTTTCACCTGCTCACCCATTGTTTAATGTTAAATGCTGGGCGAAAGGAGCGGTCGCGCGAAGAAGAAAGTGAAATTCTCTATGGGTTGGCGGGAAAAAAGTTCGAGGAGCGCGCTTTTAAATTCGATAACTAATAGAAAAAATGTCCGATTTTTATGCAGTAAAGATGTAAATTGATCCTGAAGGATGTACCTAACTACCAGTACCAAAATTATTTCGAAATTCCAACTACTTTTTTTTCAGGAGCAAAACGGAAGTTGAAAAAAAAACAACCCTCGTATATCCCGGATATTTAAAAGTTCTGATTCAATAAATTGAACGCAGTACGTGTCATACAGAAAACTTTGAAAAGAACACGGTTCCTTGAATTCAAAACCACGCGAAAAAAAAATCCCCCCCCCCCCGCTTTCTTAAAATCAGTTCTTCGCAAGAATTTCGTTTCACCAAGTTATCACCATCCCTTCCCTTAAAGAAACTTTTCAACTTTTCTCGACCAAGGTTCATTAAAGCAGGTATTGATCACACAGAAACGGGAAAATGATCTAAGTCGCCATAAACTTTTAATGTGGATTTATTGCCATAATTTATGTCATCACCCGGGGACCTTTAGAACCCTAGTTTTTTTTTTATCAGCAGGCTCACTTAATGAAAATTTACGGCCATTTCCACGAAATCGGTGTGACCACTACCTTGGGGATATTAGTTAACAATGGGGTATGGGCGAGGTGTGGAAAAAGTTAGGGAAACGGAATTGGCCTAGGTGGGACGTTTTATTTTAATAGGTGTTCTGCTGGTAGGGATAATATTGGTTTCAAGATATTAAATGGAGTACTGTTTCCTATCTTAAAAGAGATTGGAAAATTTTAAATAACTGTGAACTTCTGCGAAAACGTTTCCTTCTATAATTACCTGATGGGCCGTTCAAATATTACGCAAACAAGTTTTTGGTCATTTTTGACCCTTGTCAGCAAAAATAAGCAAACCGCAAACCCCCTCTCATAATTACGTAAGAAAACTGCCCGACCCCCATTGTTCATTTTTTCTACAAAATCTTTAGTTAATTCTTAGATTTCTGAAATTCATTGTTCTCCATGAACACTTAACCTATAGCTAAAACTTTCCTTGTGAAAAATGCTTAATTTTTTTTTTCCTAGTTCAGGTTTTTTTTTTTGTGAAATTTATTTTTGGTTGAATTTTGAAATTATTTCTACAAGAAACAAGAGGTTTTTGAAAATGTAATGTTTGTAACATCTTACGTAAGCATCACTCATACTCACCCTTGTCAGGCAAAATAAGCAAATAACAAATCCCCTTCCCCTTAGGTGCTTACGTAATATTTGAACGGCCCCTGAGGATTTAAAAACCTCCAATTAAATTAGATTGCAATAAAAATATTTAAGTTCGTGATGAAAATAAAAATTTAAAAAATAGGGCAAATATATTTTTTACTATAATGATGTTATAACTATGTATGTTCAACAAATCCTGAATGTTTACTTATGTAAAAATCACATAATTTGCACTAATAACACAAAAATTTAATTAACATAAGGATTATCCCATTTATTAAAGGAGAGGGATAAAACTTTATTGAACAAATTTAGGAAACTAAATATTTCCTAACGGATAACCGAACTGTTTTTATTTGGGATACACACTATTTTTGAGATTTCTTTTAGGACACATGTAAAAGTAATATTTGGTATAAATATGAAATTTCTAAAACTTTTAGTAATCGCTAACGTTAGGTTGAACGTTCAGGTTGATATGCCCCTTTTTAAAAACATTTTAACATAGTGGACAGTCCATCCGGTCTCCTGTTCTACTAAGTCTTGACATAGTCGCAAGAATCGCTCAAGATAGGCCGGGACGAGTGCAATATTTTTTAACAAACGCTAACAATATTGCTCATAATCCCTACCTGGCCAGAGCAAGTTATTGTACTAAAGACAAACTGCTTTTCAGTAGCTGCATGAATAAATGTGCCGTTTCAGTTCATTTCATAATAAAATGTGCAATAGAGCATTTTCAATCACATGACTCGGACCTTAGCAACGTTGTTGCCTGTCCTCCACGCCTATCGACGTCGTCAAGTGTGACGTCATGTGCGAATTCTTCTATTGGAGCATTTGCGATCACAAGACTCCGCCCCTAACATCCTCTGTATAGCAACGGGTGAACAACAGCCTTAGCAACGTTGTTGCCTGTCCTCCACGCCTATCCACGTCGTCAAGTGTGACGTCATGTGCGAATGCTTCTATTGGAGCATTTGCGATCACAAGACTCCGCCCCTAACAACCTCTGTATAGCAACGGGTGAACAACAGCCTTAGCAACGTTGTTGCCTGTCCTCCACGCCTATCCACGTCGTCAAGTGTGACGTCAAGTGCAAATGCTCTATGCTACGAGTTAGAGAGACCCACCGCCAGTTAAACCAATGATAAAGCTCATTAAGTATATAACAGCATTAAAGATTACTCCAAATTAAAAACGACAGCTAAAATGTATACCAAGTAGAATCGACAAATAAAAACATCTTACAAACATATTGTTTTCAACTTACGGAACTAAATACCCTCTCATTAACCGAATTATTCCATTGTGACAGAGGACTAAATTCATTCATCAATTAAAAACATCAAAGTGACTAATTTAAGAGAAAATAAAACAATAGTAGCTTTAAAAACGCTAAGTAACCCAATTATGTTATCCATACCGAAATTTAATAACCGGATGCACAGCAATCTATTGAAGAGGTCATATACTTATAATGAGAAAGCAAATTGGATGCACAAGTTATAATAATTCTTCTACACACAATAGCAATTTCGTCGAAACCATCAGACACCTTTCATTAACTATAATGAATGAGGGGGTATGATACTACCTGTTACGCAAGTCCCAAAGGTCGCCCACCGGACAACAGAAGGACAGATATAAGAGCCTCATGGTGCACTAAATATCTAAATTAATAACCGTTATATTCCCGATGAGCTGCTAAATTTAATAATGAATGAATTCGTCTCGGGGAGAGATACATCAAAGTAATTGTATCATCCACTTATAATGAAAGTTGCTTTTGGATTAAGTGTTTGCTTTTATACATATTTATGAGCTTAGATGTGTATTTTGAATTTAATTACGCATGCATTAATTTTTTTTTTTAAATTTTTGAGTTGACTTGTATAGTAAAAAAAGAGAATTCGTCGTTCGGAAGTATCTGCACTTATGGCCATATTTACCGGTAACTTGACCGGTGGTTTAACCGGGAGTCAAACCTCTGATTGGAAGAGAACTAGATTTCCTTCTTTAACTGCCAATCAGAAGTTTGATTGCCAGTCAAACCGGAATACGGCTGTTAATAGTTTAAGCAGCGATACTTTAAACCGTTATGCTCATGGACGGTGGAGGATCATGGACATCAATTATGTGATTTACAGAAGCGGTGTAACCCTAACTGCCATATTCACAGCCATCAGCGTCGGTGTTAAATTCTTGGTCAAAGAAGGATTCCACCAATCAGAGTCAGCGAAAAGCTAATTTTTTTTCTTTAGCTCCTGGTTAACACTGACGCTGATGGCTGTGAATATGGCTGTAAGGGTCTCAAGATGAGTCAAAACACTGTTTTAAGGGTAAAAATTCTAAAAAATGTTTGGAGGAGGACACTAAAATCGCCCACCAAGTTTTGAAATCTAATTTGTACTGTTTTTCCTTGAAAATTAGGAACTCAACAAGGAGTGATCCTCACATAGAGGGTCTAAAAAATGAGTTAAAACACTATTTTATGGGCCAATTTCCAAATTTTTTCTGAAGTAGGACCCCTTAAATTCCCTCCAACCTTTCAGAATCTACTTTCTTCTTTCTTCTTCTCACACCTTTTCCCTTCTTTCCCTTTCTTTTTCATCCCAAGGAGGGGGCACTTTCCGGAGTGCCCCCCCTTGAATCCGCTCCCTTCCAAATGATAAGGATCTTTACTACATCGAGCGATTCAAGTCGCCCAGTGTGGCCAGACCCTCAAGTAGAAGTGCTACTACTTACATGAGCATGTGGTAGACGACGGCGATGAATCCCCTGGGCCTGTCCAGCACATTGTGCAGCGCCATCTGCGCCTTCCTGTAGCGGGGGTCCCTGTGGCGGGGTGGCCGGTAGTTGATGGGCTTGCCCAGCAGGCTGAGCCGGGGCATGTCCAGCCGAGAGGGCCGCCCCCGCACCCCGGGGGGGCGGGGCAGCTCGAAGGCCTCGGGGTCATCGTTGCGCCGGCGCAGCAGACGCCACGTCTGCTGCCGGATCATGGGCGTCGAGGACGCGACCAGGAAGTGTCCCATGTGGGCGCCATGACTAGATAGACCGACTGGAGTTCGTGTGTTTCTCGGCGGTTTAGAGGTGACTAACTAGGCAATTCTTAATGGCAAACGCTTTTCACGCATTACCTAAGAAAATCCTTGGTGAACTTAGTGGAGGATCTGGGCAGTTTTGAGGTGACTAACTAGCTGATTCTTGGAAATGGTGAGCACAAAAGCCCAAGTGAACTCTGTGGAGGATCTGGTTAGTTTAGAGGTGACTAACTAGGTGATCCTTGATGCGAAAGCCCTAGTTGAACTTTGTGGAGGATCTCGGAGGTTTGAAGGTGACTAAACTAGGTAATTCTTAAAGAAGAGCACAGACGCCTTTCACGAATTACCTAAGAAAATCCTTGGTGAACTTTGTGGAGGATCAGGGCAATTTAGAGGTGACTAACTAGGTGATTCTTGATTGAAAAGCCCTAGTGAACTTTGTGGAGGATCTGGGCAGTTTAGAGGTGACTAACTAGATAATTCTTGATGGAAAAGCCCTAGGAAACTTTGTGGAGCATCTGGGCAGCTTAGAGGTGACTAACTAGGTAACTTTTTTATAGTGGTGAGCACAAGATCTTTGATGTACTTTGTGGTTTATCAGGAACTGAACAGTATAAAGGTGACTAAGTAGTTCTTGAAGATGAAGGCAAACCCTTCAGTGAATCTGGACAGTTTAAAAGAGTACTTATTGATAAACGCAAAAGCCTTAGTGAAGTATGTAATTGGTCAGGATAAAATAAAGGCCACTAACTAGCTAATTCTTGACGACGAACGCGAAAGCCCTAGTTAACTTTGTCAGGATCTGGACAGTTTAAAGGAGACTAACTAGGTTGTTCTTGATAATTAACTTAAAATTGATTTAGTAGAGAGTTCAAGTCGAGTTTCCGTGATCTACATCAATGCATTTATTACTAATGTATAAAATGCATGCAGAAGCAACTTCGTAGTCTTTTTCACTGATGAAAAGCACTTTCATTCCGGGGATCAGACGTCATATTTAAAAAAACTAGTTGGTCAATTGATGATCCCCATAATACTGATTTACGTCAAAGGCCAGTGGGGCATATAGTACGACATATCTTTCATTAATGATGTTCGAAACGAACAAGGAATCAGAATAATGAAATTTATCACTGATGAGCACCAGTTTCATTTGTTTCACACCAAATGCGTTTCAAAAGGGATATCAAACAGTCTACTATCCATTGTCAGAAACTCTTGTATTATATCACTTGACACTTTCACTAACTTTTTCTAATGAAGTTAGTTTGTTCATCGAATGCCATCAACAGTATAATTATTATATATGAAGATTCGTAACACTTATTCTATCGAAATTCATGACTTACATTGCTAATTATATACCCAATCAATCCATTGGTTTTGTAAAAGCTCTTGATTTATGGAAGAGTAAATTTCTAAGTTCTTCAGCATGTAGATGGATTAGATGATTTATTGTAAGGATAAAAATTTTTTTGAGGTGCTAATTATAATTATTAAGTTATAGGGCAGTTTGATAGCATAAGTAATCTCTAGAGAAACCCTTTTCACTTTCTTTACACTATATGTCCATTTAGTAGCTATGTGATTTTATGTATGTAGTTCTCAAAGTACTCATTACAATGAGCGCCATTGTATTCCCAACGTCTTTTTTGTTTGATGTTTTGTAGATGTTTTTTGTACCTCTCATTATAAGCTAGGCTAGTTTGTACTTTCAGAACTTCATCTAATAATAATTAAGCGGGGAATATACAGCTATTCAATGCTAATATGCAAAGTGAAGAATTTAACTGTCGTTTTCGTGCCATATTTTGTGAAGTTCAAAATCAAAGAAAGCAATCAGCAATTGGAAATCCCTTAGTCTTATTTCATATTATCAGAGACTAGAGCATATGCACGCGGCTCTAAATCTATCCAAGACAATTTGACAAGAAGTTCAAAGATAAAAGTGTTAAACAGTCTAGAATAGTCCTCGCTAATTCAGTTTTTTTTAATAATACTACACAGCTTCTGTAAAAAAGCAAGCAAAAATAGACGATAATAATTTAAATCTATTAGTATGAATTTTTAAGTTGTAATACTGCAACCTGAATTTATTTTTATCAACGTTATCTTACACTGAGAAAAATAAAGTTCAAACAAACTATGCCAGGTTTAATGCTAGAGTTGTTAATATGTTTTAGTAATCTATTTAATAATATAATAGTGTCTTTCTAGGCACTTAACTAGATCAGACTAGATCAATTCAGCCATACAGTTTTATTTTACACAAATAGAAAAATAACGATCAGAAAGTAGTATTCTTTTAAAACCGTAAGGTCAAATAATTTAATCTACGAACGTATTCAATTAACATATTCTTCAAACATCTAACTTTTATTCAGAAACAATTTATGAAAACCTGCAAAATTTGAATTCCATACATATTTATTTAAGTATCTTTTTTTAGAGCAGATGGAGTGAATATCACAGAATAAGTAAAGTCACGGGTGCCATTCTTTTTCAAAGAAACCTTATCAGAAACAGCTGACTTAGAAAATTTAAACCCTTCTATATCTGAATACTCTTCCAACAATGATCGAAAGCTTTTTAACTCGTAGAAATATTCGAAAACGTATCTCTTCGGAGTGGATAAGAGTTTAAAATATTTTGTTCCCTTTCAAAAGAAATAGCCTTCATTTAGGAGAAACAGATATACCAGGTTTTACGGACACACAATATGCACAAGAGCTCTACCCTTTTATGTATGCACTGTCCTTTCCAGAGTTCTGCTGTCATTTTACAAAATATACTTCTTAGAACTTTCTTTAGTGAAGCTCGTAAGTTACTTCCGCTTTGAAATATATAGCTTCTTTTATTAAATAGAGAACCTCTTTTTTTTCAGTAGGAGAATAAAATAGTATATTTCTAAGCTTAGCTTTAAGGTACCAGTGTAGCGACTTTTTCAATCTAAATGTCTAAAACTGTGAAATAGTGACGAACTGACTGATGAACCTACTTTTACCAGCAACAGTATAAATATAAACAGTCACTTTTTAAAATAATAGCTAAAGAGCTAATATAAATTAGTTTTTATAATTTAATATCAATGGAAACTTTGTGTACCATTAAAATGGAACAATTCTCTACACCTATCAAAAAATTTTAAAACTAAATTAAATTATGTAAAGAAACTTTAGGTCCTAAAATTTAAAAAAGAAGCTGGGAGGTTCAAAAAGAGTTTGAAAAAACATTTATAAAATTACAAACTTTAGGCTATTCAGTAGGAATAATCTAACCATTTTTTTTCTGCATAAAAAATGAAATATATTATAAAGAAATTCAATCTAACCGTGCTGAAGCAAAGTTATCTTTCCAATCACAAAAAAAGATTGAGAATGGATAACCAGTCAAATTTTAAGTTATTGTCAATATTGAGCACTAAATTTGAAATATACCTCTACAAAGATATTGAATTATTACTCAAAAATCAATATTTAAACATAGTTGGCTTCTAAAAAGGATATAGAGTTATCATATGAGCTGTTAGTAACATCAAAAGTACTATCGTATTTCTATCTATTAGCAGTAGAATAGTAATTAACTTGAAGTGATTAAGGTAAGCAATATTTTATACGTTATCATAAAAAATTAATGTTCGAAAATTTTCTATCTATTATTTCCAACACTAAATTCGACTGTGGAAACGATTTTGGTATATATAATTTCAGTGCACCAAACTACTTTGTTATGACCACGTCATAATTCATCCTTATAGCAGCTTGTCAGTAAAAATTCAAAAAATTTGAACATAATCAGTGCTTTTAATTTGCTCTGACTTGAACTCCAACCATCAGAAGACATTCTTTTGATGAAGATAAAATCACAACAATTTATATTTTCAATTTACACATTACCGTGCATTTAACCTGATATTAATAGTTCATGATAGTAATGATTCAAAAATAAAGTTCACTGATATTTTTACCACGTTTTGTTTTTCTATTTTGAAGAATTTTTTACCACCTTTTGTTTTTCTATTTTGAAGAATTTTTACCACCTTTTGTTTTTCTATGTTGAAGAATTTTTATCACCTTTGTTTTTCTAATTTTGAAGAATGTTTTACCTTTTTTCTATTTTGAACATTTTTTTACCACTTTTCGTTTTTCTATTTTGAAGAATTTTTACCACCTTTCGTTACCTATTTTGACGAATTTTTACCACTTCATTCAACAGCCGTCGATTAAGACGGAATCAGTACATCAATGATGTATGAGGGCAATGAAAAAAAAATTTCTGATGCATCGATATCCATTCGAAACTGGCAACACCTATATCACCAAACGATTTTTTTCGAACACTAATCACACTCGATGTCTTCTTTCATCATCAGGGATGGACAGAACGCGCACAGCACCACGATCGCGGAGTAGGAACGTTCGAAAATCACCACCACCACGGCTAGGCAGCATGGAACGAAAGGAAGAAGCTTTTTTCGAATCCTCAAAAATAGCACTATCGTTTGGCGGCACCCAGAGGTCTCGAGGAACATGCTGGGGTGGAGAGAGAGGGAAATCCCTTGTCAGACGATTTCCTGCGGAGCCGGCTCTGGGGCCACTCGAGTCGGACTCTGGGGGTCGAAAAGGAAAAGAGGAAACCCTCGCGCGCGGTGGTCACGTGACGCGTCGGATCGGCCAATGGGAGAGCGGCAACTCCGGAGGAGTGAGGAAAGTTCGAACTTCGTTTGTTCCGCTGATGGAGGGTGTAGTTTTAGAATGGACTGAGGAACAATCAGGGTTTATTGAAATGGATAATTTATGGATACTGAGAAAAAAACTAAAAATAGGATCAAAATTTTTATTTGCCACTTTTTTAAAAACCAGGCAGCGTTTTTCATCAAACACGGATATTCGTTTGGCAATCAGAAAAGAAAAAAACCACGTTTTAATCTTTACTGGTGGTCATAATTTTAATTATTATCTGTGATCATTATTTTTTTAGTTTTATTTTTCCCACCCAAAAATAAAAATCTTTTTAATCGCACGAAGGATGGCGAAATCGACAACGAACATATTTCAACGAACGAACTTAGTTCGAAACATAATGTGAACGTTATGTTTTGAAGCTGTTTGAGTTTTATTTTCTGATCGAAACCTTTTGATCATAAATTAATCATTATCATCGGAATAAAACCGTATCGCTCAAAAGTAACTATGATATTTAATCAAAACTAATAACACTAAATAGCCGATTATGAGTTTCTTGCGCCATAAAACCCCAACAAACCAACCAACCGATTATGAAGGGGTTTTTTTGCCTAAAACCAGGCCCGAATTTTAAGATTTTACTCAAAATTTAATCATCAAACAAGGTTTTGGCGATCAAGAGTAATCATTAAATTCAAACCCTGGGTTCAATAATCTGGAAATCGAAAGTTTACTAATAATGCGACTTAATCTTTCTCATTAACTTTAAATCATATACTTTTGGGGCGCTTATTAAGTTAATAGCGTGCATGCTGTGTTCACGTTCTATTGTCTTAAAGTCACTAATCTAAAAACATTGACACATAGTATAAGTGCATTACTTAAACGCAAACATTAATATCTTTCCCAACCTTGTAGCATTTTGGCTGTCAACTTTCAATTCAATGGGATATGATGAGACCACCCACTAAATAGAAGTTAATTTACTAAAAATAACTGTAAAGAACATTTAAAAGTATTTTAAAACATCTTATCTGAAAAGCTACTAGGAAAATAGGAAAATATGGTTAACAGTGAAGAAATAGTGAAACCTATGTAATGATACAAATAAGATAGAGACTTTACGATTTTTCTGGGGAATCAACAGTCAATATGTGTGACTAATTATAAAATAAATAAAACCACTGGATATATTAACTTGGTGAAAACAATAAAGTATTCTTTGAAATTAATAATAAAAAGAATTCAGGAACAATTTTGAAGAAAAAAAATAAATTTGAAATAGCATAATAAAATCATACTTAATTTAAGACCAATCAACTAGTCTTAAAGATTTAACATTTTTCTGTGACTTTTCCAAAAACCATTAAGCCCCAAACTAATTATCATTGCTCTATTGCTTAATGGGCTACGTAGAAACTAAAAATCAGCGTAACAGCTCAAAACATTTCACAACCTAATTTTTCAACAATGTAGATTTTTAGTAGTCAGGAGAACCCTTTGTATTTAATGCTTTTGTTTGTTTCTTGTTTTAGTTTTTAAAATCTACTATCTACACGCCATACTAAAAGCAATTTATCTCATAGTACTTAAGTGTGGTGTCGTATCACGACTTCATCATCTATAGCAGGTGGCCAACCAAATACACACGCAAAGCTTCGATCCCACACCAACACATGGCATCATTATAAGAGTCATTACCCAATTTCACGCTATGACAGGACCTCCAATAACTGACCGTCGCATAACTCATCTACCACACCACGGTACTGTATACTACCCGGTTATGATCCCTGATTATCCAGACACCAGAATTGGCACCATAAACAACATATTTAGCTCTACTGTTGGTGAACTTAGCTTATAAGGAGGCCAATAACCCATGGTTTAGGAAATTAAGAAACATCAGATTATCCTTATTCATAAATGCTATTCTGGTATTCCATTACTATAAAATTTAAAAAAAAAATCATTCTAGGTGTGAATAAAGGAAATGTTTTAATATCATTTGTCTCGTTTGTATAGAAATCAGCCATAAACACGAGGATATTGATATTTTTTCCCACATAGGAATAAATTGAAAACCTTAACGTAAAAATTGGGTGGGATAAGCAATATAAGCAAACACTTTAAATTTTAAAAGTTCTTCAATAGTATTCTAGTTTAAAACTTTTATTAGTTAAATAAACCAAGGAAAAACTTTTCAAAGTCATTACAGATTTTAAATATCCATTTGAATCGGTAAAAAGAAACTAAATAATTCCAAATATGTAGAGTATTTAAGATTGAAATAGTAAAAAGAAATTATCCTTAGGAATTTTTCGAAACTTTTAGGCTTATTTTTAAAAATTACTTTCAGTAAAGAAAGCTAGAAAGAAAACGATTTATGTTAAATATTTTACTACATACATCATAGTAATATTTTGAGTATTTTTCACACAGTCATAAATTTAAGTAATTTGAAAACTACTCATGGATCAAGAATTGAATTTTACACATAATTTTAATTCAAAATTGAATTAAAAAACTGAATATTAAAAATAGAATTCTATAAATTATTTATTTTACTTTTATTAATATTTTTAAAAACATTTGAACATATTTAAATACGATTAAAAAAGAGCAACTGGGTATGAATCTTAAACCATCCGAATTAAAGTGAAAAAATGTATTAAAACCAAGACTCTACTGCATTAAAAAGTAAAAAAAAAAATACTCCCAGAGATTATAAAAACATCCCAGAATGAAACAAATCTAAATCTCCAAGTCAGTAACTACAAAAACTTGAGAGAAAGTTTCCGCGATTTTACGGTTCAAACCGAATAAGGCCACGCATACTTAGAGCCGAAAAGCAGTAAAACGGCGAAAAAGAAACATCAGCAAAAGCATTCGTATCAGGTCTCCTCCTGGACACGAGTTACCAGATAAAATAAAAGAAAACGAAATGAAAATTTAGATCATTAAGAAGAGAAGGCTGCTGTGAGATAACTCTGGTATGAACAGCCAGTGCTGTAATTATTTCCAGAAGTGGAAGAAAAAAAAACATTCAGTCGAAGCGACTGCTGTGGCCCCAATCATCGGGAACAGTAGTGATTTTGCTTTTGGCATTGTTTCTTCCTCTAGTTTTGGGTGGAAGAAAAAAAAAGGGGAAGGGAGGGTTTGGCTGAAATGTCGAAGTTCGTCTCTGGTGTTGAAAGAGTTTCAACGGTGATTTGTTGAAAATTTCGGCGCTTGCTTTTAAAACGTTGGCAATAAAGCATAATCGTTTGCACTTTTCAAAGTATTGGGTGTGTTAATGTTAACTTATTTTCTTTTTTTTTTTCATGTTTGAGGTATGGAAGTGAAAATATTTTTCTTTTTGTTGTTTGAGGAAAAAGGGAAAGCACTTTTAACTGATATTTGTTCTTTTGGAAGAGTGTTGTTATAATCTTTTTTCTTTACATGTATTGCTATATTATTTTTTATGTTTTTAATTTAAAATATTTTATTTGCAAGTATAAAATGTTTAAAGTCTTTAAGGTATTTAAATTATTGTATGCCTAAATTCCAAACTTTTATATTAGAATAAATTTAGGTTTTATTCTTATTTATCATTTTTTTTATCAGTTTTGCGAATAGTGTTGGAATATAATTTGTGAAAAATTATGATAATTTAAACAGCAATGAAAAAGAGTTTTCGAAGCGAAAAACTATACAATAACTAATCTAGTATGCATGCATACATATTTGAGAGGAAATGAAAAGGCAAAAATCTGAAGAAAATACGTTAATAATAAATAAATAACTATAAAAAAATCCTCATAACATTGAGGTCTGAAAGTAAAGGAATAATTTATAATAGAATAAAAGAAAAGGAAAATAAATTAATACTTAAGTAAAACTGTAAATTCAACAACATCTTTTTCTTCAAATTAATCTAATGTACAGGGTGTTTCAAAAGTCCCATTCGCGGCTTTTATTTGGAAACATCAGATCTTAGTCTTAGGGTCATGAATGTAAGGTACCCCTATGTAAGTAACCATACTAAATACATTGAGAGGGCTTACAGCGACCCTAGCGGTGAAATAAGGAAGTTGAAAAATTTAATTAAGAAACTTACAAACAAAAGTAAGTAAAAGGGATAAGGGAGTAAAGTTACAAAATAAGATTTAATAAAAAAAATATTTTTTTAACTTCTTTAATAAGGTCTAGAAAATAAACGGAAAGAAATTCAAGATAGTTTTTAAACAGTTAAAAGTTATAAAAAAATCTTTGTGAACTTATATCATCTCTCACACATATTGATTGAATTCATCGCCTGTTTGTTGGCTTCACTGTGTTAAATGAATGCTCGTTAGAAAACGAGTTTTACAGGCGTATCCAGGATTTTTGTTAGGCAGAAAAAACAAGTCAAAGTTGATAGTAAAAGTATACTTATAATCGTATGTTAATGGATTTTAAAGCTAAAATGGAATAAAAATGAATATTTTTGCCTCTTTAGAAAATTTTTATTAAAAAAACCCTCCTTGATATAAATTATTGGATTTATTTCAATTAAATTATTAAAAATGAATGCCTTACATGTTAAGAACTTTTAAATTACTATTTTTAATAACAGTTTTTCTACTTTTAATTAACAGCTCATTAATATAATTTATCTTGTAATCATTCATTACACTGAGTTAATATGAAGTGTAATGAGAAAAGAATTATAATTCACAAAATTATAAAAGGAATATAATTTTTTCATATAATTAAACATTGTTACAGACGCTAGAATTATAAAATTTAAATAAAGGGTCATTCCACGTCAAATCAACACACTTTTTGGCATGACCATCTCGGATTTTCTTGAAATTCGGTACATATGTTCTACTTATAGAAACTCGGAAAAGTACCAACTTTCATCAAAAAATATTAATTGGTTCTGGAATTACAGGTGTGCAAAAGTGGTCAAAATGGGCCAAAAATGGACCAACATAAGTTCTTTAAATTGCTCTAGAGAATCTTCTAATTGGGTTATACAAATGAAGTTGGTGTCATTTTAAAGTATTTTAAATGTTCTTTTTAATGGTGTAAAATTTGATTTAAAATTTTGAAAATCAATATATTTTACAAAACAAAATAGAATTAAAAGTTCGATTTCTATCAAATGTACCACTTTTAAAATTTTGAAAAAAATTCCAGTAATAGGTAATTTTATTCTAAATAATCTGGTAAATTTATAGAATGGGACAAAAATGGGATCAGTGCCAAAATCTATTAAAACCAAAGTTCGATTTTTCTTATATCCCCTTAAAAAAATTTAAAACTATCTTTTTTTCATTAATTGGATGCGAATTGAGTTGTATTCAAGTGCTGTTGACAATTAGGGCCCCTGCACAAACTTGGTGTAGCACGGGCTTCATATTTACAACCTGTATATTAATTCAGGCCATTGTATTGTAACAATGCACATAATGTAAATATGAAGCCCGTGCTACACCTAGTTTGTGCAGGGGCCCTAATTGTCAACAGCACTTGAATACAACTCAATTCGCATCCAATTAATGAAAAAAAGATAGTTTTAAATTTTTTTAAGGTGATATAAGAAAAATCGAACTTTGGTTTTAATAGATTTTGGCACTGATCCCATTTTTGTCCCATTCTATAAATTTACCAGATTATTTAGAATAAAATTACCTATTACTGGAATTTTTTTCAAAATTTTAAAAGTGGTACATTTGATAGAAATCGAACTTTTAATTCTATTTTGTTTTGTAAAATATATTGATTTTCAAAATTTTAAATCAAATTTTACACCATTAAAAAGAACATTTAAAATACTTTAAAATGACACCAACTTCATTTGTATAACCCAATTAGAAGATTCTCTAGAGCAATTTAAAGAACTTATGTTGGTCCATTTTTGGCCCATTTTGACCACTTTTGCACACCTGTAATTCCAGAACCAATTAATATTTTTTGATGAAAGTTGGTACTTTTCCGAGTTTCTATAAGTAGAACATATGTACCGAATTTCAAGAAAATCCGAGATGGTCATGCCAAAAAGTGTGTTGATTTGACGTGGAATGACCCTAAACAATTTAAAGTATTTTTTAAATGAATTAATCTTCCCAGCATAAAATAAATAATACTTATTCTCAGATACCAATTCATTTTCTATATTTCATAAAATAGGATGGTTGTATTTTTAAAACAAAAGTTCACAAAATAGAAGATGATTATAAGCATTTTACTAGTTAACTATAATGTCAACTAAAACTTTTCGATAAAATTAAAAAGAACTTTAATAATTTTAAAAGGACCGAAAAAATTGAAATCATTACCAAAGTAACACATACTAGAGTATTGTACAAAATAAAATCTTAGAAGGCAATATCAGTGCAACTTTATAATAAAATTAAAAATACAATTACGAATGAAAAATGACATTTATTTAAAACATATTTGTCATAATTTGTTTTACAATAATTTTTAAAAATTCTGGAATTTTTTTCATTATTTATAATAAATTGTTAATATACAGGGTGTTTCAAAAGTCCGTTTCACAGCTTTTATTTGGAACCAACGTCTCATAGGGTCCTGGGAGTAAGGTCTACCCCTAGGTAAGTGACCCTGGAGAATCCATTGAAAGGCTTACAGCGCCCCTAGCGGCGAAATAAAAAAGTTAAAATTAATTAATTAAAAAACTAAAGGAGATAGAGCAAACACCTCAGTCAGAGTATTGTTGCCACTGTTATAAGTAACTCACTGAAAAAAAATTCATGAAAATATCTTGAATATTCGCGGAGATGTGAGCATGTGAAAGCCCTTTTTCAGGCCTCATAAAAGGGAAAGTTCGCAAATTTGCAATTTTTTCAGAGTTATTATGTAGTTTTGTATCGTTTTAGTTAATTAAAGTAAAATTTCAAACAAAAAATTTAAAAAAACTTGTAAATTTTTGAACTTTTCCTTTTTTGATGACTGAAAAAGTGCTATTTTCATATGCTAATATCTCCGCGAATATTCAAGATATTTTCATGAAATTTTTTTCAGTGACTTACTTATAACAGTAGCAACATTACTCATACTGAGGTGTTTGATCTATCTTCTTTAGTTTTTTAATTAATTTTTTTAACTTTTTTATTTCGCCGCTAGGGGCGCTGTAAGTCCTTTGAATGGATTCTCCAGGGTCACTTACCTAGGGGTAGACCTTACTCCCAGGACCCTAGGAGACGTTGGTTCCAAATAAAAGCCGTGAAACGGACTTTTGAGACACCCTGTATAATTTATTATAATATTGTTATTTATAATAAATTTAAAATATTAGCAGAGCCTGATTTCTGGGAGGGCATTCGAGGCACTTGCCCAGGGCCCCCAAATGCTCTTAAAAAGCTAAGAAAATGTGAAATAAATGTAAAATAAACTTTTTTAGCTTTTGCACAAACAATTTTTAAATATAGTGTTTACACTTGGTTTATAGTAGAAGATTAATTTTATTATTTTAATTCAAATAAATTTAAGTTTTATTTTAAGATATGTCGGGGCCCCCAAATGGGTCTTTTACCCTGAGCCCCTTTAAGTCGGGTCCTGATAAGAAGACTTGAATACATCATAACTGTAACTTTACCTGGTCGTAAACTCCAAGGAGACGGAGAGGGAAAAGTAAAGAACATGTCTCCATATATCTCTCCATTCCCCATCATTTCGTAACAGACCAATTTCCGATCTGGCCTTCGCCCTTAAACACACACAGACTCGGGTTTCGTAAAAAATTTATACCCCTAAAGTCTCTTTTTTTCTTCACCATAAAAAAAATATTACAACAAAAAGAGTAAAAACCTCTATCGGTTTCATTAGTAATTCAGAACTTCGTCGGAAAAGATGTTGAGAATTTTGCACCTGCTAGCTTCCCCGACAATAAGAACCAAAGTAACAAAAAGTTTGAAAGATTCAGGTGAAGGTATTTTCTGTGGTTTTTTTAGAGGTCTACATCTGAACACTTCTTTTTTTTTATATTCTTCCCATGGGGCTAAGAATCTGTTGAAAATATAATCATCGTAGATATAACTAGTGCTAAAGCGTCATAAGCTCGAAACGGCTTTACTTTGTGTTTAAAGGGACTGGTTGTCTGCTAAATAGGATAAAGTCAGTTATTCGACAAAATCGTTACTCTTTAAAAATTTACAAGCTAAGCTAAAAAAGAGCACTTGCAAAAAAAAAAGAAGTTATTTTCGTTCGATCACCTTGGAGATGTGTTTAATATTAAAAATAAACTCACATATGGCGTATTCTAAAACGGGAATCTTCTTAACTAAAAACCAATGCCATACTCCAAAATGGTTAGAATAATCATCTATTTTATTGTGAAGCAATTAATTTATTAACTTTTAATGGTCGTATGACTCTTGCTTTACATTTTAAACCTTTCACTCTATTCTAATTTACCACGTAACACCTCACGAGGATGTAAAATAAAGAACAAAATAATTTGAACATTCGCACTATTTTAGAAAAAATATATCTAGAGAAGTACGAGGTAAAATATAAATTTATGAGGAAAAAAAGTTTGAAACAATATTTTAAAATTCTTTCTGAAAAATCTTTCTAAATCTGGTGAAGAATAATCAATAAATATAATTCTAATTCTTTTTCTGACTTAAGGATTTCTTAGTAAATGATAATACTAAAAAGATCATTAATTAATATATTATTGGGAATTAATAATTCTTTAAACATAATATTACTCAAAAGTATTTTTAAAGTATGCAAACAGACTAAAAAATTGATATTGCTGAAAAATACCTTCAACATCATATTCAAATTCACCAACCACTTAATATTGATCACTCACAACACGTGCTTAAAGAAATTAAAAAATCACCATTTTAATTGAAGCTATTATAGTATCGCGTTTAAAAATACACAAAATCACCACTTAGTTGAGCACACTTTATTACACAGATAAAGTTTCAATAAACACTTCCTAATCGAGTAGCAAAACGACCAAAAAAAGAATAAAAATTCCGGAGAAAAAACCTCCGCCATTAAACCAGTGACGTCACCTATCGAGATCGATCTGGAATTCTGATTAGAAGTTGGGAAAAGATGTTTTGAGGCCAGTGCTACGACATAAGGATGGATAAGGGGGTGGCGGGAAAAATAAATAACCCTGGTAAAAAACAGGAAAGTTTTGCGGATTCCTGGAAGAGTTTGTGGTATAACGTCGATTTTTTTTTATCATTGAGGTCGTGAGCAAGTTATTAAACAGCTTTATTTCGCGGCTTAAGACGTTAAACAGTTTTGAGGTTGACTCTCGTGAATGTCAAGTTGGGTGTTCGAATATTTTGCGTTAAAGTTGTTTGGAAGAGACGGTGTAACATGTTTTAGCTCTTGTTGGTTTTTTAAAAGGGTAATGCCTCTAGATTCTAGATAAATATGTGGTTGAAAGAATGTAAGGGGGTAAGGTTACTTTAGGATGTAGGTGTTAGGTGATGTGTTACTTTAGGATAAGATAAGGTTTTGTAGTGGAATGATTTCATGAGTTTGGAAAAGTGTGTTTTAACAACTTGTTAGGGTTACTAGTGAACCTGAATCAAATACGTATATTTTTCTGCCACTGCAATATTTTAAATACAGATGGATAATAAGAAAAAAAATTGCAAGGATAAACTTATCCCTGGATATTGAAAGCAATTATTTGAATGATATCAATTTCAGTAAAGATAATATTTAACCATATTCAGGCTTAGTAATTTTAAGTAAAGGTTATTTGTAGTATTTTTATTTTTTAAAGATAATGATTAAAGTACATTAAAATGGTTAACGGATTTAATTTTTAATGCATGAAACAATCTTTCAATCCAGTCAATCTGAATTGTGTGCAATGGGGGTTTTATGATTTGAGGACTAGTTAAGGTTATAGGAAAGTTTAAAAGTCAGTTCTCAATAGTAAGAAAAGTTGTTGACTATATTAACCACAGAATAAACTAATGAACAAACAAATATTCCAAGAAAACACGAAATAAATATGATAGCTAAAACACACACTTTTCTATTGATAATCAAATATTCAAAATAAAAATATTCAAAGTACATTGTAATCATTTAAATGACACTGGAAACATAGTTTTATGAACTGATTAAAACAAAGAAACTCACATATATATTCTTGCTACATTAAACTAAACGAAATCATCCTATAAGGTTCTTTACAGAGAATCAGTAACAAATCAATTTATCATAATGGTTGAAATTCCAGTAAAGAGAGTAAAAATTATTACAATTTAATGAAGATAATTAAATTGATAATTGTTTAATCGAAAGAATCGGAAATAATGCCAAAACGGTGTATCTCAAAACACAATTTTTCCTAAAATCTAATTATTTGTGGTATTATTATATTTTTGTCCGATTATTTTATACACATTATAATCTGCTTTCATTGGAAACTTGAACCGTTATTCTAAACAGTGTGTACTGTACTGTCAGACAAAATCAAGTATTTAATTTTTGTATGCCCTTTGATATTTTGAGAATTAATCACAAACATTTATCTTTGCGTTAAAAACTCCACCAAAAATTAAAGACAAAGGAAAAAAGTAAAGATCAGATCCACTTAACTGAAAATAAAGCAAAAAATAATTTTAAATACGAAAACGCTGATTTGAAATACGAGGTAGTGGGAGTTATTTATACAAGATACATTTCTTGATAAAAATTAACTGCAATTTATAACATAGTTGATAAAAAATCTTACCCATAAAAAAAAAACGAGAAAGTTTTTTTGGTCTCTTTTTCAACCTTTTAACGGCAGTATCATGTTTCCAATCTCTTAGCCAATACAGGTTCGAACATCCTCGTTTCAAAGAGTGGTAATTCAAAACGACAAGATAGAAAAAAAAATTACTAATGTTGAAAGAAATTTATTTTGAGGACATGCTCGAAGTAATGTGGTACAAGCTAGGTTTTTAAATACTTCTTCCCACGATTACTTATCAATTATTGCATCATTACCCATTGCAGTTTAATTTACTTAGCGTGGACACAACATCTTCATCTTGATTTCATGCTTAGCTCTATCCTGATAAGTTATTTTAAAAGCTAGTTTTACTGTTAATGTTCAAATTATGAGCAGTATCCCCGCAACAAGTTACGAAGCTTTTAAGATAAAGCGAATAAAAAGGATATAAAATTAATTTTGAAATTATATTAATTAGAATTATTTAAGCGTCAATCAAGTAATTTAGAAATCCCGTAGAACAAACATACAGGGTGTCCAAAGATTTGAGTGTCTACCCCCTTTAACTTTTGAAACCCTACAGATATAATCATGAAAGTGGTGTCTAGGTATAGAGTGACCATGCTCTATCACTATCTGATGCAACAACATTCAACGCCCCCTAGTGGCAATGTTAGGAGTTATAATTTTTATTTTAAAAAGTTTTAGAGATTTGCTAAATTTGTCAATTACAAAGTTGTAGAGACACGTCGATTTAGTACGAAAAGACACCTTGTGCAGAGAAATTACTTGAATAGCATCCCTAAAACGCACACTCAATTAGGTAGAATTTCCCAATTTTTACCTCCTAAAATGCTCTTCATAACGCGAAAATTAGAAATTTTCCTTATTTATGATCTAAGAGTACTTTTAGTCATTTATCTAAGTAAGTCATCAAAATGAAAAAAATTCGCCGAAACTCCTACTAGCAACCCACCAGGCTTTCTGTTTATGCAGTTTCTGTATCCGCGTAGTGACGTCATGGAAACGTTGCTGTCGAGTATATAGTATGTGATTATAAAGCTGAATAATGAATACAACTGAAAACCTGATTAACACTTTCATACCTACAGTTAGCTGTAACATAACTCAAAATAAATAATTGAAATCATCATGACGCGATTTTCTTTCCAACTGAGAATGGAATGAAATAAAGCAAAAAAAAAGTCCCGACTCACTGGGTGGGAGGGGAGGGGTGACAGTAGTTGAAAGCAATTTCGTGACAACAAATTGGAGTTAATAAATTCGAAAACGATTATTTCTTTCTCCCCCCAGTCGTTCGAAATTAATCGATGTTTTCTTCCGACGCGTAAAATAATATCGAGATGCCGAAAATAATTGCATTTCCGAGAAGAAAACTCACTCTTAAGAGAATATTTTCTTTCGATCGCGAAGCTTATAATGACAGATTGCGGAAAATAAGAGATATTCTTCTGTCTGCAGAGGGTTTCTTTTTTAGTAACTGGATTAACTCGTGTCTTTTCGGTTTGAGAAATTTTATAAATGGATAGGAAAAGATTCATTTGTGTTTTTTTTGGGTGGGGGGGGGAACGTTTTCTCGAATTTCTCTCGGTACCGTTTAAGTAATAATTTTCTCGGTACTTTCCCTTTTCGTTCTTTAGAAACAATTGCGATGAATGTAAAAGATGTATTTGTTTTTTGAATTTAAAAATGGTTTAGTGTTAGTTAAAAATAAAAAGGTCATGGTTCGGCAATATAAGTTAGAATTCTCCTGCTAAAAGATAAGAGATATATGCATTCCTTTTGATATATACATGCAATAAAATTAATTTAAATATATTTTATGAAATACCAACTGTTCGGAAACAATCGCCAATTTGTTTTTCACGATGCCCGACATGAAATGTGGATTTTTTAACCAGGAAAATGGTTTTAGGCCAAAACATAGGGTGTTAGAATGCTTCGATTTAAACAAAAATATGTAGGAACTTTTCTTGGAAGTGTGGGGAACAATTTGGTAAAGTTTGAAATTAAATGTCAGCTTGAATAGTTTAAAAGTATTAAGGACATACAGGGTGTCCCACGAAAAGTGGCCCAACCCCCTATAACTTTTGAACCCCTACAGATATAGTCATGAAAGTGGGGTCTAGGTATAGTAAAGTGACCATGCCCTATCCGATGAGACAATTTTAGACGCCCTCTAGCGGAAACTTTAGGAGTTATATTTTTTATTTTAAAAACTATGTGAGGTATGTGGAAAAAGTCAGTAACCAAGTTGTAGAGCAGCATCGATTCATTATAAATCGACACCTCCACCACAAAAATGCCTACAATGAAACTTATTAAACGCCCGTTTATTTAATTGTGATTTGGAACACTCAACCTCACGAAACGCTTTAAACGTTTGCTTGTTTATTTGAGGTCTCGAACACTTAACCTCAAGAAAATAAACTTTTTACACTTACCGCTGATGCTGTATGTGCTTCCCGTCCGCGACAATGCACATTTGGACTTAAGATTGAATATCGAGTTGCACATTTTACACCCCACACACAATTACGCATAATTAAACAATAATACCCAAAATTCAATAGCCTCTTAATTAGTATATCCAACAAGACAGAGCGTTTCAAGCACCAAGTTACTACATGCAAAAGCGTTTCGTGAGGTTAAGTGTTCGAGACCACAAATAAACAAGCAAACGTTTTAAGCGTTTCGTGAGGTTGAGTGTTCCAATTCACAATTAAATAAACGGGCGTTTAATGAGTTTTATTGTAGGCATTTTTGTGGTGGAGGTGTCGATTTATAATGAATCGATGCTGCTCTACAACTTAGTCATTGACTTTTTCCACATACCTCACATAGTTTTTAAAATAAAAATTATAACTCCTAAAGTTACCGCTAGAGGGCGTCTAAAATTGCCTCATCGGATAGGGCATGGTCACTTTACTATACCTAGACCCCACTTTCATGACTATATCTGTAGGGGTTCAAAAGTTATAAGGGTTGGGCCACTTTTCGTGGGACACCCTGTATATGTATATGTTACGAGCAATGTGATAAATCTGTGCATTATTATTTTTGCCCGCGCATTTCAGACTAAGTGATAAATACTCATTGATAAATGCCATTGAATTTATCACATTGCCCGCCCCAACATCGGGTATTATTAGTAATGCCCGGTTTATCACTTTTCCCCGTAACATATATATACGCACACTTGATTTTTGCATTAGAGTACTTGTTGAATAAATACAATATAATATACTTAAATACAATATTAGATAACACACGCGAACTTAGACCCAAAGCACAAAGCCCACAATGCTATAATCGAAAGCATATTATACCACACATATACCCCGGAGTGATTTCAAACATTGACACTAAAAGCATATCTATAACCTTATAAACCTTACAAAAAAAAACGCTACCTTCGCAACCAAACCACTTCGAACCTCTAACGGACGGGTCAAGCTTATTATCTTCCGTCTCACCCATTATATCCATCATAGCATTGTCCGGGATCTTTTGTGGATGATCCACTTCCGAAATACGCCATTACCGGGGCCAAAAAGCGTTTTGGCCGAATCCGGGAGAGCATGCGTGACCACACTGAAAAGAGACGTTGGTCATTGTGTCCGAAATCATATGATGCAGGACCTGTGCCGCTTTTGTTGTGAAACCGGATACATGGCAGGATTTCGTTATGGAGAAGTGCGGGATGACTTATTTGTCTGATTGGAGATGTTGTTGGGGGCTTTTTTGAGAGATTTCGGAAGGAAATATAAATCAGATTTGGTAAATGTGTGTAATATTCTGTAGGGATTTTTGAGAGTTGCCGGGATAGCACTCTGGGAAAGTAAGTGTGTGGGGATAAAAGATGGTAAAATATAGAGTGATTCTATTATTTTCTGAGTGGTGTAGAATTTTGAGGACGGAATGTTAGGCAGTTCAGTTACATTAACCCTTTTTAAAACTATACCGCCTGAGATTTACAACCCTTGTAGCACAGCTCATACCAAATATGTCAAGTTTACGTAACTGCAACTAGAAGTAAACGAAATTTGGCCATAGTACGTGACGAAAATTGGACGAATATTGAACGTCTGTGCTGCTTGGGAAGAGGTTAGAACCAAGGGGAAACTTTTAGCAGAGTCTGCTCTGATTGGTTGGTTGAAATTCCTCTAGGAAAATATAAGCTTTTTTAATAAAATAATAACCGGGGATAAAACCCAGGAACTGCCGCATGCTAAGCAAGTATCTTACCACTGCTCCAGTGGAGAGATTCAGTAACCTTAAAAATTATTCTAACATCTCCCTTATTGTTTTAACTTGCAGGCGCAGTGTTGCGGATTGAGAAAAGTTCCCCTTGTCATTATAATGACAAGGGGAACTTTTCAGTCAGGGGAATTTCTCAGAAAAGAGGCTATAGCCTCTTTTCTGAGATTTTCGCCAAGTTCTACAAAAAATTTGGGTTCTAGTAAGTAAAGGGTCAAGATGACTAAAAGTGTGATGATATTTATAAGACACAATTCATGAGGAACGTAATAGTTATAATACGCGATGCTAATTCTTAGAGGATTGGTAATCTTTATTAATGAATGGACAATTTCTTTTTAAGGATTCATCAAAGAGTATTAGGTTAAGGGAATTACGTCTCGACAATGTTTCTTTTTACTTATTGATACATTGATTGATCTATTGAAAATGTATAATCTACAAAAGGTATAAAAATTATTAAATATGACAAAATTATTTTCAGAACTTGTACTAAGTGTGCCTAGATAAATTTTTATCAAGAATAAACGTGTAGTTGGAAGAACTGAAACTAAGTCAGCACATACCTGTCAATATTTCTACAAGAATATATCCAAATGGTGAGAAAATGATTTCAGGTACTTACCTAAAAAGGAAAAAGCACACATTAGTAAACAAGAAAAACTTTCCAATTATCTATTATCAAAATTTCTTTAAAGAGAAAAAGCCTTCATTTAATAAGAATACATTTTAGAAAAGTAGCATGCAAAGATAATAAGTTTTAATCAGTTTATATAGACTTTTAAGCAATACTTATAATAGCTCATAAAATAACCTTATTTGAATGAAATTAAAGTCACAGTATTAACCAGAATATTTTTTAATAAATGAAGGAAAATGTTTATATAAACTTTAATATAAATATCACGTGTTGCGGAAATGAGTTATACTAGACTGCAACGTTTCGTGACCCTATGACGTCACGAACAAACAAAGTAGTTCCCAGCGCGGTGTCTGAATTTTGAGTGAAATAAAGAACGTCAATTTCAAAATATTATTATTTTGTTAAACCCATGTAATATAAGTATAGCGACTTTTTATCACAATTTGCGTACCGAAACTCCTCCTAGCAACCCAACAGGCTTTCTGTTTACGCAGTTTCAACTTCCGCGTAGTGACGTCATAGGGTCAGGAGTATAACTATAAAGTATAACTATAAGTATTTTGTATGTTTTGTTCAGTAAGTAAAACATTGAAGACCTCACATTATTTTAAAAGTTTTAGCAGGACTAGAAATAAACCCGACCACAGATAAACACAACGAATGTTGTTTAACACTGAAATAAACTTAAATTCGAAGAAATAATTTAATTTTCAATTTATCAATTGGTTTTAGTGTAAATACTGATTGCCTTTAGCTGAATACTAAAGCATGTATTCTGCATGGAAGGAAGCTTGGATACCAAAAGAAGACAAGTATCGAAAAAAACTTTTAGGGCCTGTCCTGTCAAATAATCGAAGTCACACTTGGAGGGAAATATATCACTTTGTGACAAAGAGATTGCAAGAATGGTGACATATCACACATTGCTTAAAAACACACTTGAAATCAACAACAAAAAAAAAAACATTCTTTTTGGAGGGACTCTTTAGATGTATAAACTAATCTAATAAAATACTTTACTTACTAAAATTATTCTAATAAAAGAAGAACCTTTATTTATTTATGTACACAAAAATGCACAGTGGAAAAACTAGGAAAGCACACACAGAGTGCAATGTAACATAAATTATGAAATAATAAAAAAAAAAAAATAAGTCAATTGTGGCACTTTGTGAGACATGAGAGGTAATATGTAAATGTAGTAATAATATGTAAAGCTGGTAGTATATAAAGTATGTATTACATCATATAGTAATATATGTAATATAATGTAAAAAAATAGGAGAGTATTGTATTTTTGAATTACACCGTCGAGAGCATTTCAGGTATAATAAAAAGTCTTAAGGTTCATGTCAACCCTGTGCTTAACATAATAGTCGGTAGAAGAGTGTGACATAATGAGGGAGAAGGAGTGGTAAATTGTGACACTTTGTGACACAGAGGAGGGTAAAGTGTGGACAATATTTATGACCAACCTAAATATTTTAGGCGATTTTGTTTACAGTTAAAACTTTTAAATTAGTGTTTTATTTCTATTGTTATTTACATTTGTACAATACTTTATCCTCTTAGATCTGTAAGCCTCATGTTATACTATGTGAAGCATGAGTTGTGCAATACATTTTAAATAAAAAAATTATTTACGATCACCCCTATAAAAAGAGAATAAAATAAAGCTCTGGCTTCAAGTTTACACATCAAAACCAAATCACAAATATTTAATGATGCCTAAGCAGTTTATAGTGTTCGGCACTAGTTAACTAGAACTAGTTGCAACTAGTAGTTAACTACCGATCAACTAGTAGTTAACTAGTAGTTTAACTACTTTTGGTTTAAACTAGTTTAACTAGTAGTTGAACTACTTTTTTTAATAACTACTAGTTGAAACTACTTTCAAATTTTCAACTACTTTAAAAAAAATTTTTGTTTAAAATTTCAAAAATATTTAAAATTTTTATCAAAATATACAAAAATT
This sequence comes from Tetragnatha montana, assembly GCA_963680715.1. Taxonomy (NCBI): domain Eukaryota; kingdom Metazoa; phylum Arthropoda; class Arachnida; order Araneae; family Tetragnathidae; genus Tetragnatha; species Tetragnatha montana. The sequence goes on along the minus strand of OY796681.1, from coordinate 51,872,046 downwards.
ACACTGCTTTTTATAACTACAATGTCATGGTAGAGTACTCAAATACCATAACCAGAAATAAAGCACCGTTTTGAGCGAAGCATAAAGTTTTTTGTGATATAGATAAGAAAGATGTATTAGAATTTGGGCAAAAAATAGGTTATGAAATTAAATAGACTAGTTAACTAGTAGTTAACTACTTTGGAAAATAGTTAACTACTAGTTGCAACTAGTCCCAGGAAAAAGTAGTTAACTACTAGTTGCAACTAGATTTTCCCGGACTAGTTAGTAGTTGGTAGTTAACTACTTTTTGACCACTAGTTGCCGAACACTAGCAGTTTACTAGACACGTCAGCATTAGCTTCAACTGTTATCCCTCCATTTACCGATTAGGCATCCCCCACATGCAACATGCAATCCAAATTGTATCCCAAACACATGGGGAACACCGGTGCCCGCATCCACCGCCATCTAGCGCTGTTTGTCGAAGCTATTTGCGGGCGAAATTAAGACGGATGTGGTGCGTGGAGAGATGATATCAGAGTGACAAACACCCAGGAGGCAATTGATCTATTGGTTCAAGCGATCCCGCATGGAATGGGTAACACGCGATGAGGAGAGAGAGCTGTTGAAATTTGCCTGGGGATGGGTGGGAAGCGCCGCGGGATATTGTGGGGGAGAATTGAACTTAAATTACAGTATTAAAAAATTAATGATGATTTTCTTCCAAATAGTGTCTTTGAGGTTTGAACGTCCTTTGATAAACAAGAGCTTAAATAGATCTAACAATACTGGATAAAATTCTGAAAAGCGTTTAGTAGGCATCAAAACATGCTTCAAGAGGGTTAAAACTAAAATTAATCTACACCAAAACTGGATAAAATCATGCCCACACATAAGGCCAGAGAAGCTCGAAATCTTGAGTGACGATCTGTCTACTATTTCGCGTCATCGTAGCTTTTGGGACAACAGAGTAACTCCAGTCTGAAGGGAGCGTGCAAGATTTCAGACTGGAGTTGCGCTGTTGTCCAAAAAAGCGATGATGACGCGAAATAGTAGGCAGAACGTCATACAAGATTTCGACTTCTCAGGCCTTATGAGTCTAGATGGCCATGATAGAATGCGGTTTTCACTTGCGCTATTTCAAGAGAGAATCCAGGGCAGGGGACAATTATTATCAGTAAAATTTTCTTCACTAATTTGAATTTTATCTTTCTGATAAAAGGTAATAATAAGCAATTTACAGCCATATTCACAGCCATCAGCGTCAAAATTAAATCCTTTGTCAAAGGAGGATTCCAGCAATCAGAGTAAGAGAAAGGCCAATTTTCTCTCTTTACCTGCTGGTTAACACCGACGCTGATGGCAGTGAATTATGGCTGTTAGGGTGTTTTACCTTCCAAAAAAATCTTAGGTAGCCCTTTTAAAATTTGTAAAAACTAAAGCATTTTGGATCTTCAGCTCTCTTGACACAAATCCTAGATTTTCTACATCATTTTAAGTTTTTTTCATCGATTTTTATTCAATTAACATCGCCAACCCTGAATGAATATTAAACTCATTGGGCTGACAAAACATTCAAGAAAATCTGTGGACATAAAAATAAAAACCTACAAATAAAGATGTATTTGCTAAACCTCATTCGTGTTCCCATAAGTCGTGGACACCTTTTAAATTTCGCAAAATCTCACTGTGACTATCACTGCCGAAAGTGACAGCAGAGGGACTTCCATGAAAATTAAGAATCTACCCGGAAAAGCATACTGCACCACATATTGGAGCTCTTGCAATTTATTGTTATGACCCCCCCATAAATTTTCCTTCTTCGGGCTATCTGGGAAACAGAGAAATTCCTATTTTTTTCCTCCACTTTTAAAAGCGCATCTCCAAGGGTTGTTTTTTAGATTTAACGAATGCCGTAAGGTTTTCTTTTAAAATTGGGCGAAATTGTATAGCAGGGTAAGGGTATAAGATTTCTTCGGGTAAGTAGTAGTTTCACAAGAGCTAGTAGGTTCGTAGTTGATTGGAGTTTTTTTATTAGCTTAAGATTGCAGCTTTGGTTTTGAAGGGAACAAGGAGTTTTGTCCGGTAAATTGGTTACTTCCGAGATGTATTGTTACCTGCGGCCATATTTCAAGGTAGAAAGTTGGTTTATTAACATGTTCGTATTTGTCATTTTAAATCATGCTCTACTCTAGTATAGTTAGTGACTAATAGAATTACTCTAGTATAATTATAATTAATGTAACACATGAAATATATGAAACCTGTATTATTTAATCTTGCATAAACAAATTCTTAAACTCTTTAAAATGCATTAAATTTAACTTTTGTTTCCATTGTATGTGTCAGAAAATATAATCTATCTAAACATAGACTAAATACGAAAATGCAAACAGATATTTCTTGAAAGACAAGAAAACTAAAAACAGATCACTCAGATACATTTTACAGTGTAGGCATTAATTCTAGATTTTTACTCAATTTCTTTATTCTTTTTATTCATTTGGCAATTCTTTTCTAAATAAAGAAATGTCAATAATGATCAAAAGTTTTTATAGTTTAAAATAAGTGCTAGCACGCATTTCTATTGTTTTCCAATGAAAGATTTTAGATTAAAGATTCTTGTTCTGTCTACGGAATTCAAATTTAACAATTGATGCTATTCCATTTTCAAAGTATTCTCTTAATGCTCAGGTAGCTTCATTAATTTATGTGATTTAGAAATAAAGGAACAATCGAACTCTAAAGAACTGCTGATACAAGTGTGGTAATGGTCTCATTTTCTTTGTATTTCATTGGAGGAACAATTCCGATGTTGGTACTTTCAGATATACTCTTTTAAAATATTTCGTCAATATATTGTACACCATCGTTTATAACTTTAAAAAGTAAATGCGTTAAAAAATTTTTAATATCATAACTTTTAATACAAAAAGGCTTCATTCGTTTAGATTTCCAAAGAATATCTCCTTTTTTTTAAATTATGAAATTAAGTACTTCTATAAATCTTCATAATATCTCAATATCTCACTCCATATCAGTATTTTAAAGAAACCCCCGAGCTGTAGAAAATTTTGACCAGCCTATTGAACACAGTTATAAATTTGTCAATGTCAATGTCAAAGCTATAAATCTTTTAATATGAGGCATCTGAATATAATACAGTCTACTCCACTTAATGTGATCACTTTTATCTGAGAGTAGAATAATAACATCCGATTGCTAATAATAGGCGATTAAAGTTTCAAGCAGTGTAACTCGAGGGCTTGCTTTAAAATCACAACTATGTAGTCCTAACTGAAGTATTTTAAACGATTACCTAGAGTGTATTTTGCAACTTTTACATTCCTAAAGAAAACTTTGAGGGTGGAACATATAACACTAATGAACTAATGACTCCTTTTGTATGATTATGTATTAAAATTTGCCTTCAAATGTGGAAAAAGGAGGGTTTTAGGGGATTTCCCATATTTTGATAACATTAAGCGATATATTTATCACATAAAACGATACATTTTTGCGTTAATCTAAATAGGAGTGATCCGGACCGGGCTGGTCATTTTCGATAACATTATCCGACTGATAACATTAACTGTGATCACAATAAGCGAAGTTGACTGTAGATGAATCCTAAAATTGTACAATTTTACGGTTACGTGAAAAAACCGTCTTGAAACGAACAAACTATTCAGACAGTATAGTATATAATAGTAGGTATACAGTATTTACTCTTCCGAAACTAAGTGCACATCAAAGTACAGTAAGCGTGATGCGCTTACGAAAACAAACCCATACAAAACTGTGAATGGAGTAAGGATATTCATTTCCACACTATTAATTATTTCTTCTTGGCTAGCAGCCAAAAACTGCGTCTGGCTCGAATCATAACTGTGGCAGAAAGTTACTCACGTCGCGAACGGGTCCAGCATCCCCAAGTGCCCTGTCAACATCATTAATATTCGATTCGGCTTTTCCTTCCTACACCCCTTGCCGAGTTTCGTTTTCTTTTGAGCTCCAAACGTGGGAAAAACGAGCTCAGTGCTGGTATCGGTCTTCTTGTTTTTTTACTTAAATTACTACAATTATATGTGTAGCATATTTTTTAATACAGTATAACCTCGATATTTCGAAATCGAAGGGAGCCGAAAAGAAAATCGAGGTATCGAGTTTTCGAGAAAATAAGGGAAAATAGAAAAGAAAAATGCTTAGTTTCAAAGGGAAAATATTTTTTCGAGATATAAAGGTTTTCGAGGTCACGAGGTTATACTGTATTGAAAAAAAATTAATTATTCACTGATGAATTTAATTGACACAAATCAGGGTTATCCCAGGGTTAGCCAATCAGTTAAAATTTGTCTTTATTTTAATAATCAACTCAACACTACATAATAAAACTGAAGAACTAGCAAATTTAAGATCCTCTTTTTTAGAAACATAAAAATGTGTAATATTTTCTCTTGCTAATATCTCCTCGAACATTAAGGATAACTTACTAAAACTTTTTTTTGACCATTGTACTCTCACAAATATCCTCCTGGATTATTTCTTTGCGTTTGTTATAATATTTCTAACAATATTCTAATTGAGCCGACGTACTGGCCTAGTGGTTAGAGCATCTGACTGCGAAGCCGTACGTCTGGGGTTTGAATCCCCGTTTGGCATGGATGTTAGTTTCTGTCCTTATGTGTGTGAGGAATGAATGTGGCCCCCCTGTAAAAAGGGGCTGTGCCTCTGTGTGTGGCGTGGGCAACAGTGCTTCACCTCCGTGGCTTCGGTCCACAGGTGCCCACTGGGTAACGCAAAGTAAGTACTGCTTCGGCATGACATGGGTTAGTGGACTTAAGTTACAGCTGTAACGGTTCAAAATTACCTGCCATTAAAAAAATATATTCTAATTGATGTTTTCGTTCACAATCTCTTTAAGTTTTTTTAGTTTTCTTTTTTGGCCACTAGAAGCACTGCAATTATTTGTCTCAATAGATTCAACACGGTCAATCCCTATGGATACATCTTACTTCCATGACCCTACGTTGTTTCCAAATAAAATTCATGAAATGGACTTTTGAAACACCCTTATATTCTTTTCGTAAATGTCTAATGTCTAAATCATTAAACTCGATTCCAAATTCAATAAAGGTTATTATCAGACATCACAGACACAACAAACCTTAACAAAAATGCCGATACATCGCCCCTCAGGGTCTAATAAATCTCCTTGATCGTTCAGTGGCTCTCGCGTGATAAATTACCTCATCCCCCTCCTATACCCTTGTCAAAAATAGTTGACGCTAGTCTGTAAAGAATGCGACTGCATTAAACGCAGCCAGCTATTTTTAAAAGCTAAAAAGCAGTGACAACGCATATTGACACCACTTCGGAGTTTGCCGGTGACAGCCAAGGCGACAAAGAATGAAATTGTGTCATCAGAGAGGAAAGGGGAGGGAAGATAAGTCCCCCCTCGAGAGGGGGTGGGGACAATATCTTCTTCTCGAACTTTGGTATTTTGGGGATGAAACTCGGAAGAGCATCTTCTTTGATTTTTTTTTTTTTTTGGAAGGGGAATATTTCTATCTCTGTAAACTTATGGTATTTGTTCGGAAAGTTTTTGAAAAGGATTGAGGGATTCTTTTAGGAAATGGTTTTGGGGGGTCGTAGACATTGTGAACCCAAAAAGGACAAATGTCCACTACACGTTTTACTTATAATAATTTCGGGTAGATAAGTGTATAAGCCGCACGCACGTTATAGTTATAGAAATATCGTTATGTTATAGATAGGTTTATCTTTATCTAATACTAAACACAGTTTTCATTATTGTAATTACACCCATCCTTTACTTAGAGTAATTATAAAATTTTAACACAGTGTGCAATAAAATTTAAATATTACTTTTAAGTGATTTTAATATTACTTTTAAGGGTAACCACCTCCTGAAACAAGAGTCTGGTTACATCCCTGGATGTCCAAAATTTTGGTGGGCGCGATGTCTGGCTGATACACAAAGGGGGGTCGCGGCGATCGAAAGTTTAAGAACCACTGTTATAAGATTGTTAGATTTTACAATTGAAGTGAAACCTGTCTATAACGACACTTTAGGGGCATAGAAAAAATAGCGTTACGGACAAATTATCGTTAAACTAGACTCTAAAGTTTCCTGACCCTATGACGTCACAACGCGGAAAGAAAAACTGAGTGAACAGAAATCCTGTTGGGTTGCTAGGAGGATTTTCAGCACGCAAATCGTGATAAAAAGACGCTATCTATACATGGGTTTAACAAAACTAATCTTATTTTCAAATTGACGTTCTTTATTGCAGATTGCACTCAAAATTCAGACACCACGCTGGGAACTACTTTGTTTGTGTTGTTTCTTGACGGTCAAGTAACATTGCAGTTTAGTATAGTGTACTTTCCGTGAGAATAAATAAATATCTTTATGTTGTAATTACTCCTTTTTCGATTCGTATACTAGTAGGAACGGATTCTTATGAGAGCGATTCGCTGTAAAAACCTCTTCTGGCATTAGAAACCTATCCTTCTGTAGTTTCAATCATCCATGACCTCTTCAATCCCAAAAATTTCCCCAATATCCCCTCTCCCAGAAATAGCCCACCTCCCATTCTCGATTACGTCCACGTACACCAAATGACGTCACCACCATCCAAAACAAGAGTAAAAGCTCTCACTGCTATCGTATTACGCAGGAGAGAGAGAGAGAGCATATCTCCCCCGAAACGCAGATAAAATAATCCCCTATGAGTTTTGAGGGTCGGAATGGCATCACTCAGGGCGAAAGCCAATGCTTGAGACTTGAGAGGTCGAGAGATTTTTTTTTTCAGAGGAAAGGTGGAATTGTGTTCTAGGTTTGATCATTTATCAATTTTAAAGGTTGAGAATATTATAAACTCAATTAATCGATTGAAATAGTATCTAATTATTATCCACTATTTATCCAATTATTATCCACTATTTATCCTCTTGTAATATTCATAACTGTTTAGAAAAATGTGTTGCCAGTACAAAATACGAAACTGGCGGGCGTATATTCACCATTAACCTATAGGTTAACCTGGAACCAAAACTTCTAATTGGTAGTTGAAGAAGGAAAACAAGGTTTAAGCCAATCAAGGTTAGAAAAATTTGATTCCAGGTTAACCTTAGGTCTTAGGTCAGTTTAGTGGTGAATACAGCAGTGAGACATTCATGACAATGAACATTGAAGGGAAAACGGTTATTATAACTTGGAGGTAAGGCTCTTCTGTGTAAACCAAACCTATTAGGGTAGACAAATATAATGAAACCCGGGTCCTAAATTACACACCGAATTTCTTCCCAAGAAAAGTTTCAAGGAATTATATTATATGCTTCTGTGAAATGTAATACTAGTTTGAGAGCTCAAGTGCAAATTCTACCCCGGAAGAGAGAACTTCTAAAATCCATTTTATTTTATAATTTGTATCCTTAATTCAGGAGCTAAAATTCTCCAAGTTTAAGCGGTTGCTCTAATTAATGGCAATCCAGAATTCTACTTCATTATCTTAATAACATAGCTTCGTGATATTTCCGACCGAATAATAATATAGGACATTAGTATTTCTAGGTATTGAGATATCCTTTCCTACATCAGGTTTTTTACACCCGCATGTTTTAAGAACAATTTCCAATTTTTATTGACTTTCAAAGGTAGTTAACCAGAAGGGAGAAATCAGATGACATAATATCAAACCCCCAGAAGTTAGTTAAGTTAAATAATAAGTATTTTCCACTTTATCCATTGAGCATGTTAAACTTTATCTTGTATATCTACTTACATGTAGTATTTAGATAATTTTTAATGAAAATTAATTACATTTTAAGACCAAATAATTCACTTTTATGACTTATAAATAAGTTTTGATATAACTTGAAAGATGATGAATTTTTCCACGTGTTCTTGAAAAAATTCTTACTAGGCAAAGTAAAAAAAAGTTTTTGTAAATAAATAAAGTAGATATAATCAATGTTTTTCGAGAAATCTTTTAACATTTCTATAACCCATTAAGCTTATTATAATCTAGATTCTAGAGTTTTCTATAGGAAGGCACAGAGCTACATATTCGATTTCTAAAAGTACCAATTTTGGCCAACCACTAGTTTCTGGGAACTAACAAAGCCTATTGAGGGGAACTAAAAGATGCTTTGGCCGACATCGAAATGGCGGGATGCTTGGGAGAAAGAAAAGTAGGTCATGTCATTCAAGCTTTTCCTAATGCACGGCTGCCAGAAGGGGTAAAAAAAAATAAAGGTTCGGTCTCATAGAGAAGGTTCAGGGGTCTTCTTAGCTTATCATTCAAACAGAAACTTTTCAAGGTCAAATGAATAGTTTTTCAGTTTTGTGTGTGTTGATGAAAAGAGTAATGCATAGGATATTTTAACCAACTAATAAAGTAATGTTAACTGTTTATAAAAATTCATTATGCAAATGGTTTTAGAATAGTTATATGTCCCTGTTCTTAAAGGGACATGGTCATGGACGAGGTCAGGTTGAGTTAGAATATTTTCAAACAGTTAAATTTGAGCTGCAATTATTCTCTTAACCATTGACTTCCAAATGTACTCAAAAATAAATACAAAACCATAAAATATTTTAAGAAGTACAATATTTACTTAAAAGTACTTCAAGAGGAAAAGGGTTAAGATTAGAAATGGATTGAATTGAATTTTACTAGAAATCTGCCAAGAAAATTGAATAAAACTTAAAAAAAAACCTCAACAGCCAATCCTTAGAGATACATTTCCCCAATTTAAACAAGTTTTAAGAGCCTCAATAAGGAATTTTTCCTGTATTTCCATCAAATTGTAAAATTCGTAACATACTAAAATAAAATACTTCAAATTTTAAAAGTTTCAACATTTTCTATGCTGATATTAAAACATAAAAAACGAAAACATTTTAAAATAAATTACAGTTATAGGAGAGGCATATTTACGTACATAATAAGGACTATAAAAAGTGTCACAAACATGGTAAAGTGCCCCACTAAACAAAAAATCAACAGGGAAAACAAAAAAAAATATTCAAAAACAAAGTAAAACCAAAAATACAAAATAAAATCCTCGAAAAATGTGCCTTATTTTTGTGATCGTTGGTAAGGGATTCCAAAGATGTAAAAAAACAGCAGCGAAATATGATCACCGTAAGTTAAAATCGAACTTTTCCCGTTCCGGATTTCATTTCGTGCGAAAAAAGACATCTTCTCCACGGTCCCTCGGAGACCCTCGACGTATCAACGCGTTCGGTTCCGAAAACGTGTGAAACGAACTTAGCAGTGCATCCAAGAGAAACGTGTGGACTAGAGTAGAGTCGTTAGGTAGATAGGGAGACCTTTGAATGTATGTTTCTACTGTAGAAGACCGTGGTCATCATCTATCTAAATACAGTTGACCCCGCTTATAATGTGATCACCTTTGTCCGAGAGTAGAATGATAACAATATCCGATTGATAATAATAAGCGATTTGATCTAGAAAGTTTCAAACAGTGTAACTCGAGTTTTGCATTAGAATCACAATTATGTAGTCCTAATTGAAGTATTTAAAACAGTTTTCTAGTATGGATTTTGCAAATTATACATTCTTAAAGAAAAATACGAGAGTGGAACATATATTACTAATAAATTAATGACTTATTTTTTGTATTAAAATTGACCTTCAATTGGGGAAAAAGGAGGTTTTTAGGGAATTTCACAAAATTATTTTGATAATATTAAGCGAAATGTTGATAACATAAAACGGCGCACTTGCATTAAACTAAACAGAAGTGATCGGGACCGGTCAATTTTGATAACACATTATCCAATTGATAACATTAACCGTGATCACAATAAGCGGAGTCGACTGTACAATCTAAATAACTGTTGTTAATTGTTTCTTATGCCACTTGGAATATCCAAGCTCCATCCGTAAAGCGTAGAGGATATCTAAATAACTGGGGAACAAAACCGCTCCGTTGTCGAGGGAGATTTTCACACCTACACCTGCCTCGAATATACAAAGCCATTTAGAAAACCAGCTGCCAAAGTCATCCAGTTGACTTTCATCCAAAGTCATCCATTTTTCAATCAACTTCGTTTTCAAAACTCAATCACTAAAGGATAGAATTTCTTTTGCAAATGCAGGCTTCATCTAGTAAAAAAAATGGGTCAAATCGAATCAGGAGTGTTAATACATAGATTAATACATAATTTTGACTAGCCTTAACTGAAAATTCCTCGTATTAATCACCTTAAATTGTGGTTGGAAGTATAGTAATTAAAGAAAAGGTTTCTTCCAAACTCTAAGTGTTTCAAAATCCTCACTAATAATAAAGAAAACTATCTTGGATGGAGAAGATTTTTTTCGCTGAATAATTCTACATTATTTCTTTAAATATAAGAAATTGTCAGCTAATTTTTCCTATCATTTTATTGGGAAGAAAGAAAGAAAGAGAGCAAGAGAGAATAAGAGAGAGATAAAAATGAGAAAAAATAGAGGAAGGGGGGATCGAGAAAACTAGAGGGTAAGAGAGAGAAAATTAGAAAGGTAGAGAGAAGGATAAGAAAGAGAATGAGAAAAGGAGATGTGAAGAGAGAGAAAGGAATAGTACGAGAAAGAGTGATAAAATAAAACAACAGAAAAAGAGCAATAGGGGGAGAATAATAAGAGAAGAGGAGATAAGAAAATAATGAGAAAAAGAGTAAGAGAAAGAATAAAACAGTGAATAAGAAAAGTAGAAAATGAGAAAAATAGGGAGAGTAGGAAAGTGTAAGAGAGTGAGAATAAGAAAAGGTGAGTACGTAAGAGAGGGGTAAGGAGAGTACCAGAAAGAAAGAAAGAGGAAGTGAGAAAAGAGAGAGAAGAAAAAGAAAAACGAAGATAGAGAGGGATTTTCCTCCGAAATCTACACCTTTGAAAGACTTACGTTTCTCATTATATTTTTACCATTTCCAAAATGTTGGTACGCAGGGGTCATCATGAAAAATGCTCTCTTTTTATAGCATCCTCTACGCAAGGACCGTCGCAACACATATAACTTGGGTATAAAACGGTCGAGAAAAACTGGGACTAGGAGAAGAAATGAAATTTGTGAAGGTTAGAGGACCAGTTTTATGAGAGGCTCACTGCGAATTCGGAAAAAGTCGTTCATGAATTATTCAAAGTGGCGTGGCAGTATGTAAAAATATATATGTCCATCTCATATTTTTTTTTCTTTATAAAGTAGGTTTCATGATGGGAGGGTATCAGTTACCTTTAAAGGGGAAAGATGCTTCACGGACGATTACCTCTGTGTAGTGGGTAAAATTTTCGGATGTGTTAGGGTTTTGGATTTTTATAAAGAAAAGAATAAATTGTTTTTTCTTTAGTGTTTTGGTTGTAGGTTGTGCATTTGATTGTTACAGATGATTCTTCTTGTTTGTAAAACAAGGATCCAGTGAAGGGATATATGTTTAGACGTTTAAAAATTTCAAAGAATTATTTTTGAAAACAACATATCATTAAATCATACATCCCAAAACTACATCAGATTCTGATGTTTTTGTCTATGAAATTAATACAAATGAAAAAATTATAGATAAACTGAAAACATCAATTTTACTGTTTGATACTTAATTATTATTTTTGTATGCTTAGTACATGTCTGTCATTGAATTCATAAAAAAATTTTTTAACTTTTTTTTGAAAGGGGAAAAGGAGTAATATATAAATTGAATAAAATATATCTGAGGTTCCAAACTAAGGGATCGCATAAGGACGCAAGATCATGTACGGTTCTTTCTCTGTTTTAATATTCACAGAAAATTCATTAAATCATAGAAGTAAGCTTTTAAAAACAAATCCTAAAAATCTATCATTGAGAAATAATACTTAGCCAAATTGAAAAAAAATACATCTGTTTTATTAGTTAAGTCAAGAAATGTATGGAAAAGAACTAAAAGATATAAAGATAAAGTTACTAAGATACTCTTATTTAAATTCAGAAAACAATCATCTTTTATTCTAATAAAACATGGAGTTTCTTGAATAAACCAGCAACTCTATTCAAAGAGATATGAAACTCTTTCCTTAATATTACAAACAATGTTTACTTTTTAAATGTAATAATAATTTTCACCATCCATTTATTACCTCATATTTCTTTCTTATTAGTTTAAGAATTCAGGAGAAAATTATAATTCACGTATAAGTAAATGCGTGCATAATAATGAAAAAAAAAGATTTAATGATAGTAAATGAAATAAAATAAATAATGATAAGAAAACGATAATTTAACTTTGAAGTAAATGCATTCAAAATAATTTTATGTTTTCAGTTTCTGAATTTTTGGAACTCGTGAGAGGTAGCCTCTTACTTTCCACATAACTCTCACAGATGGCGACACGAGCACTTACGGAATTAAAAATGAGAAGTTTCTCTTTCGGTTTTTACATCGATACGGGGGAGGAAAATTCAATAACTTGATTTGATAAGTTAAAATATTTTTCGTAGCGTATGTCTTTTTTAATAATTTAAATAGGCTTGGTGTTTATGTATTTTAGATTTCCTTGAGAGTTTTTATTGCTAAAATGTAATTCAGTTTTAATGTTTGATACAATTTAAATTTTTGGTTGGTGTCTACAAAATTTCATTTAACTTTGTAAAGTAAAAAATGTGAACATAATTTTGAGTGCACTATGACTTAGTACTAAACGATATTTCAGCTAGCCCAAATCAAGCATATTTAGGAATGAAATTTCCTAAAGGAAACCTTATTTTAAGACAAGTATTTTATACCGGTTAGGAATATGGGAGAAATGTTTGCTTCCCAGTTCAACACGGGCAACTCTTTTAATTAGAATTGTTCCTCCTATTCACAAAATATAGGGAGCGATGATAGTTTGCGACTGTATTTAATTTTTATTGAGCAAAATTGTTATTAAAGTATTCAGAAATTTATAGCATTTAAACTATACATAGGTTAAAAAAATAAAATTGACTTAAAGGGAAATGTGATACAAATTAACTTCGAGAAACCAATCTTTCTTAGATAATTGTAATACGCGTCGATTGCATCTCATGTTAACAAAAAATATATATTTAGTATTTTAATTTAAAACAATTAAGTTTGTTGAAGTAGAATTTTGTTCTTTAGAAAACCTGAGTCAGATATTTTTGGTTTATTTAAAGAATAAGAAAATAAATCAAAGTATTGAGGCATCTTAAAGGTTTTCTGTAATCACGGCCAAGTATTGAACCACTGGTAAAAGAAATTGCAGTGTAAATTATCATGTGGATAAATCTTCTTATTTATCTAAATTTACAATAAAAAATATCAAGCTACGTAGATGCAGCTCGATGAAAAAATGTTTAACGAAAGGGTTAATCCACAAAATTCTGACATTCTTAAGGTATTTCAATTAATTAATTAAGTATCAAAATTGTAATAATGTGAAAGAACTTATCCGTCTAATGAAAAACACTTTTATCCTGAGAAAAAATAACAGGATTAAGTAGTATGAAATTTTAAAATATGATCTTTCCATTAAGAGTTTTAAAGCACAAAAAAATAAAGTAAAACATTAAAAAGGCCCACCTCTTGTCATATATGATGCTTCGCTTTCACAGCCACAAACTTTTTAAAAACTTCCTATATGAAAGATTTACACACAAATATTTAAATAAAAATAACAACAAAATAATTCCATTAAAATTTACCAATTATCCTATTTAAAAGTTACAGCAATTTTTTCTGCAACATTTAATTTTGTGTAACAACATGTCTACATCGGTTTACGGATTAGTTAAAATTAGCGTTGCCAGAAAAAAAATTGGATGATTATAATTTGTAATGAATAAAAAAAAATAGAAACGAACGTTTCCCCGATATTTCTTAATCTTTGCCTTCAAAATTACAAACTTCTTATAAACATTCAATATCAAAGCTTTAATAAAAATATTTATAAAATTAAATAAATTGAATTTTATCAAATAGTATATTTAAAAGCAATGAAATAGAATTCTTTCAGCAACATTTAATTTCTATGTTCTATACTTTTGTCCACATCGGAAAATTGATTAATTAACGTTGCCACAAAAAAAACATCAGACGCATGTAATTTAAAGTAGTAATAAAAATTCAAATTCACTTTAAAATCAATAAAGCACAAAAAAGTAAACGGAAGTAATATTAAGTAATTATGGTTCTTTAAAGTAGTCTGTAAAATTTAACCTGCAGTACTTCGACAAAATTATAAAAAAACCCCTCAAAATACAAAATATGTGACATCATTAAATTAAAACTGTAACGATTGCAAAATGCATTAACTTTGAAACCTAAAAATAACTTCTTATCTTAAAGGCTTATCGGTAATACTCAAAAGAATGAATATATTTTATTGTACAATTTGATTATCTTTAAAATAGGGAACGTCTTTAATGGAAAAAAAAATTCTTGAAATATTTCAGAACTTATAACTTGGGCACCTTTTCTAATGAATAGCTTCTGTACACATTTATTTATGTGTAGACTGGAAAGAGTTATTAAAGTTGTTTTTATAAGAAAATTATTCAGTGTTTGAAGAGTACAACCCCAGCAAAATATCTCCCCCTAATGAGGTAAATCTTCAAAATATTTGTTCAGCCTGGGAATTAAAGTTTTCAAATAGGGTAAATTTTTGCTGGTATAAAAACGTAATCTCTCATCTTAAAAAAAGTCATCTATCTGTTTACTTGGTTAGACTTCAAAGGTATTAAGAAATTCTGAGATAACTATATTTTAAACATGGTTTGGTTTTTAGCTTCAATAAGCTTAGATTAAAAAATATATTTCTAAATTTATGCAATAGAATTTAGTGTACACATCTTATTTTTTATGTTGATATTTTTTATAGGCATATTCTTTAGAAAATCCTTAAAGTCATCATCAATATCTCAGTTCATGTATTTTTAATGTATTTTTCCAATACAAACAGATTTAAAACGTTTTTCTGAAATGGCTCTTTCATCATTTATCTTGATTAAAAGATAACAAAACTATATTTTTTGCTTTCACAATTTTGAAGTTAAAAAAATATTAAGGAATTTTGGAAAGTATTTAGAAATTTAAGTGATAAATGAATTAAATATTAAATTATTACAATTTGTGTATGTATAATAATCTTCAAGGTCGGGGTGACAAATTTAAAACTATACCTACAATTTCAATTCCGTTAAAAAAGAATCTATATTCAGTAAGGAGATGTTTTCCATATTTTTAGATTACTTTGGCGTTATGAACAATTACCTCTAAAATATGAAATTTCTTTTCTCCTTAAGTATTTTTTAGCCATATATAAATTAGTCAAAATAAAAATTTGAAGCTTAAAATAAATGAACTGAAAGTTAAAGTTATGGTAAAGAAATCTGGTTCTTAAAACCATTGCGGTTTTTTAAATAATACCTATAGATATAATTTACATAGCTATAATCATTGTTATTATATTGGTTTTTACCCTTCAAAATAAAATTACATATTAAAAATAGTCTATAGAATATGTATTAATACAAATTTTAGCTTAGTTTACGGTTTTATTTGGGATGAAAATTCTGTAAAAAAAATTCACAACACAATATGTGCAGCTTTGGAATAAATAAAATCACTCAATAATTAAATTATTTCAGAAAACAATACATTATTTTTACTAACAATTCTTACTTGAATTTAAACGATTCGCTTAAGAAACTATCGAAGTAAATAGTAAAAAAGGGTAAGGTATAAACAATTTAAATTTTACAATACTGAATCTAGAAACACAGCTTAAAATAACAACCCGAACCCTTTTTTCTCCTAACTTAAAAGTTTTATCATCCATAACCAAACTTAAAAATTATACTTTAATCACAAAAAAAAAAGTTCAGAACATTCAATGAAGTCTTAAGAGATCATAATCAACTCAACATACTTCTTAATTCCTAAAAAAGATATTTCCATCCGCGGGAACTTTGATCTATCGATATTTATTCCAAGAATCAAATCCCTCATACAAAGAACTTCCGAAATATTTTCATTTTCTTCCACTTCTCCATCCAAAGAACCGCTTCAAAAAATATTATGCAAAAAATATTCATTTTCTGCCGCAATTCCTCTAGTCAGTAGAAAATTGAAAACTGTTCGCCTCTAATCTTCAGAATATAGGTGCATCGGAAAACATTTTCCTTAAAAAAAGGCAGGCACAATTCACGATCTGTTTCCTAAGTTTTCGGGGATCGTACACATATATTACTCTTAAGCCTAAATTGTGTTTTAGGATCTTTGTAAAGCAATGGGACGATGTCCTATCAATCATTGGACCATTAATGATATCAAAAACTGTGCGTTTCTTAAATTACAGTAATAAAAATGCTAAATATTAAGTATTGGTTACTTACTTATAATGACTAAAGTAATTCAGCTAAGGTACCAACATTTTTAATATCTTCACTTTGACTCTAGGATCCCCAATGGGCAAAAATTTAACAAAGGTTTTAAGATTTTAATCATTGTATTGTGTAGAAGCAATAGTTAACTTTTAATTTTTAATAACTATTAATAATTTTAATTTATTAATAATAAAGAAAATAAAATTTTATTTACTAAATATTTGGTCCTTCCAAGTGAAACTATTAAGAAAATTTTTATGCCACGGATACGCTCCAAAGAAAATAGTGTGCAAAAATTGCATCGCGAAAGACATGTAAGGTATGTATTATGTACTTTTTCTAAAATGATAAAAAACAAAACCCCACACGCACACAATTAACAAAAAAAAAACTAACATGAGCACACATAAAAGTTTAATTCAAATGATAAGAACAAAAAATGTTAAATTTCAAAAATATTGTACCTAAATTCTACTTTAAGAATTTCAAAATTAAATAACTATAAAATTAAATTACCAACCATTAAATTATACACAAAATTATATATTTCAATAAAATCTAGGCTATCTTTTCGTAATAACTGAAAAATAGAATCATACAACATCATTTCATAAGTCTGTAGCAAACGATATTTAACAGATATTACACCGATATCAATCGATAATACTCCGATTTCTACCGATATTGTATCGCCATTTTAACATCAATACGAAGTCAATAGTTACATTGAGAATATTTACACAAAATATATAACTTTAAAAATCGCAGTACGAATAGAAATTCCAAAAATAGATTTGAACGAAGTTTCCGGTATAGATATGCCGATGTAACTATAAACGAAAACCTTACGTTACTAATACATATTCCCTTTTCCTATTTCCTGCCACTTCTTCCTTAGAACTATTTCCAGAAAAATGTATTTTTGTATCAACGAGCTGATGGTTCTCCATTTCATTGCCAGCGGAGTTCTTTTGGAAGTCGCATGAAAGAAAAGAGTTGTTTTCTGTAGTAGACCGTTTTTTGCTTGTTACTTCATCATCAGATTTTCTACCTTATTTGAGCGTATTAGGATTTGGATTTGTCTCATCATCATTGAAGTGTATTTTTAGGAGACACTTTTCCTAAAGATAGACAAAGCATAATAACCATAACCGATGTATCTTTGATTAGTTTTTTCTTTTAGTTTAGTGCTTTAATAAGTTCTTTAATTTGTGAAGTATAAAATGAATTTTTATAATTAGGGGCCTTCCATAAATGATGTCACACTATTATTTTAAACATTTTTGACCCCCTCCTTCCCCTGTCACACTTCACCATACCCCGTCCCCCCTTTGTCACATTGTCACGAACTGATACCAATAAAAAGTTTAGAAAGGTGGGTAAGAATTTGGGACCCGATGCTTTTATTGAAGTTTAAGTGCACCATACCTTATGTTTAAAGTGAACTCATATTTCGTTGGTATGAATCTTATAATAAAGCTACATTTTACAGAAAAAAATATTTTTTATTTAGTTTCATTTAACTCTAAAGAGCCAAACTTTTCCTTGGGGCCCAGTTACAAGTTAAGTTTATAAAGAAGGAGATAGAAGACTGAAAAATCTATATAATTCGTCCCCTCCTTATTGCTACGATTATTTTATTTTAGAAATGCGCTGTGCCCGTATTCAACTATTCTTTTATTCCCATATTACTTCACTTCAAGTAGTAATCTTTACATTAGCAATCTTGTATTGTAGGGTATTATTTGATCATATTTATATGGATATCAGGCAAAATTTTCTTTAGCTTCCATGTGAGGGGTTGATTAACAAGATCGTTGATTTTTATCCAAAGTTCTTGTGATCAATGGATAAGTTTATCATTGTTTCTAAAACCGCAAAACAAGATTATCACATGATTGTATCCTATATATTTGAATAATATATCCCTTTAACCACTGAAGGAGAAAATTTTTTAGTTGTTGAAACTTTTTTTGTAAGTTAATGAATAGTCTCTGGGAGCACAATTTTTTAAAACAAAAACTTCACTTATCAGAAAAAATTTGGTCCCAAAATATATCCTTTTATTGGGAGAAAAATAATGTTTAAAAGTTATTCAGTTATCAATAATTCAAAAAATATAGTTATTTTTAATCGCATTAGCGTTTCTAACCAAATCAAAGGCATACAAAAAATAACTAACCAGCACGACAAAACTTCATGAATTACAAAACAGAAACCGTTTCTATAGAGCATTTTCAATCACATGACTCGGACATAACAACGACCATAGCAACAGAGGTTGTTACAGTTTTTTTGCCCTACAGAGGTTAACAGTTACAAAAAATGACTAGCCGTGGAATTCTACTATTGGAGCATTTGCAATCACGTGACCCCATACTTAAAAACCGCCTTAGCAACAGATAAACAACGGCCTTAGAAACAGTTAAAAGCCCTACAGAAGGTACACAGTTAAAAAAAAATAACCGGTTGTGACGTCACCTGAAAACACTCTATACGCATCTCAAGGAAAACTGAACTACGATACACAAAAATCCCAAATATACTAGTACTTTCTATTTATGCAAATACCATTAGCATAAATAGAAAATGTAAATATTTTACCCCTCATTACAAACAAACGCCCAAACAAAACCCGGAATTCCATCAATTCCTAAGTACAGCAAAAGGTTAGTTCAGGCCTATCCTTTGCCCTTTACTATATAGGGCTGATGGGAAACAGATTTTGGGGATCCATACCGAGTTGGTAAATACCAGCTTTGTGAGCGCCATGTTTCGAAATGAACACCTAAACTAAACAGAGCGGGTTCTGGATCAATGCCTACCTTGTTTGAATCCACTCAAATAAGCCTCACACAGCATAGTACTGTGATGTGGCAGAGTTGTGTCATATGCGAGCGGTCGTGTTAGCCAACCGTTTTGAATATGTACTGGTTTTTAATGTGCTAAAGCATGATGTGGCATATTTTATGAGTTTAAAAGCGTTTTGGCCTGTATATATTCGCATGGCTTTGTCCTGCATCCTAAAAATAAACGGTCCGTTTTGCGTGCATTGTGTTTTGAAAATAGACGTTTACCAATAGAAAGAGTTTGAGTAGTAATTTGTCGGGGGTAAACTGTTAAAAATAACATATCGTACGAAAGGTTCTTCAAGTAAATGTCATTGAGATATGACCTTGACATTTTGGGTTACATTACTATTCTAATGTTTAGATTCATAAGCCGGATTTTTTAAAAAGTATTTCTAAACATGTGAAATATAGTCCGTTATATTGATGTTTAAAGTATTTTAGTTCATTTTTACATATTTTGGTACAAAGTGCATTTTATTTTCTGATTCCCACATAGCAAATAGCCTCAGAATTATTTTAACCAAAATGGATTTAGCAAACGAAAAAATAGTAGTCCTTTTCTCAGCCATTAGAGTCGGTGTTAACTGGCAGCTATAAAGAAAGAAAAATTTGCTTTTCCCCGACTCTGATTGGTGGAATCCTTCTTTTACAAAGGATTTAACACCGACGCTGATGGCTGTGAATATATGGCTGAAAAAGTTTGAAAGTTTAATGAACTGTTCGTTTGCCTGTTTAAAATAAAATGTGTTAAAAAAGTACACATCTACTATCTTCTAAAATTTTGCTTTTGTACGGCTAAATCTTTAAGAATATCCAAATAATATGCACTAAGTGTAGAACTTATGTACAAAGTGGTTATGGTATGAAAAGTATTTTTAAAGACCCTTCAATAAGTCTTTAAAAAGTTATCCCGCTTTTCTATTGACCAAATCATTTTCATATCACCATTGTTTATTATTATTCTAATTAAAATTACCTGTGGTGGACTGAATACCGAATAAGTACAGCTTGGTATGGTTTATTCATGGCTTACTTGATACAATACAGGCTAGCCGAGATACGGAAATCATTAAAAATATAGTAGATGGCAATAGCTGACATCTGGAAAAGCACTAAATCTACACTGTAAAAAATTTCGTGCTATGTTGCACCGAAAAATGGTATGAATTTGCTGGCTACATAAAATGGTGCATAGTTTTACCATACTTTGGTGTTATACTAGCACCAAAAATCAGGATGAGGTTGCACCAAAACTGAGAAAGAGGTATAAAGAATTTGCAATCGACTGCAACCAACGAGAAGAACAGTTTCAGATTTGATGACAGCGCGGGTACCGTTAGCTGTGAGGGAAATCTTTTCCTTTCGTCTACTATTAGTTGTGATTATGAAGAAATTAAAGCAAATCCATAGACATGTAACTAGTATCTCGTCGATATTACTATCCATCTGGTAGAGCCATCACTGACTCCGAATGGTTGCCTGCCCAGAAGCCGTTAAGTTTATTAGAGAACATCGACTAACTTGTTATATTTTTCCTCATTTTAAAAGCGGTGACTAAAATGCTTCAAGTATACACCCTTAAGAGAGCATTTTACCAAACTTTGGTGCAACCGGTTGCACCATAAAAGTATTTTTCAATCATACTACCAAATTTTGGTACAATCTAGCTAAAATAAATTTTCATTGCACCAAAGTTTCGTGAAATCAAAAACTTTGCACCAAATATTGGTTTTACATTTACCAAGATTTTTTACAGTGTATATGGAATACGTATGATACGTTATAGGTATAGGGTATGAGGCGACCCTGGCGGGAAAAGTTGTCCAATGGTTTTCATTATTCAAAACTCGGCTAGCCAGTATAGTATCTAGTAAGCCGTGGACATTTTTCCCCTATACTCTTCCACTGTCTTTGATCTTATATTTATTTTTATTTAATCCGTTACCCCATGGATGAGCAGTTGCTCCTATGGAATGAATAAATTGTATGATCAATGCGTGTTTATTTTTTTCCCTGTCATATGTTTTTGTATTTTGTATTTTTTTACCTTTCTTGTTGTTTCTAATAAATTTGATTTGATTTGATTTATCACATCGACATAATAAGAGACTTCTACTCTAAGATATCTCCCACATTAACCGAAACATTTTCCTCTCTAGCTCAAACACACCAAATAATAAGAGACTATCCGAACCACTTCATTCATGATAAACAACCGGGTTAGTGCATCCCATAGAGAAGGCGGAAGACGTTCTAATTGGAGCTAATTGAGCTCCCTCCCATTAGCCTCCACCTCGATGACGTCACCCATCGACCACTGTCCAGGGGCGTGCCCCCTTTTTGCCCGCACGTAAATAAACGTGTTTATGAGAAGAAGCTTTTCGGCCACTTCCCGGAGCTTCTGGCCGAAGCCACTACGCCAGGAATCGACGGTATCGCTAGCACTATAACAACGAAAGTGCCCGTTTATGGCCACTCAAATACTCTTTCTTAAATCAGATAGTTTTTTAACCCCCTTTCCCTCGTTATACTGGATAGCAAATTAAGTTGACCCTATGATGTCACTAACAAACAACGTAGTTCCCATCTCGGTGTCTGAATTTTGAGTGACATAAAGAAAGTCGATTTAAAAATATGATTAGTTTGTTAAACGCATGTATATATAGTGCTTTTTCATCACGATTTGCGTATCGAAACTCCTCCTATTCTAGACAGCAACTTAAGTTGACCCTATGACGTCACTATAACAAAGTAGTTCCCATCGAGGTGTCGGAATATTGAGTGAAATGAAGAACGTCAATTTATAACTATGATTATTTTGTTTAACCTATGTATGTATAGTGCTTTTCAATCACGATTTGCGCTTCGTGTTTACCGATTTCTCCTTCCGCATTTGTGACGTACTGGGTTCAAAAAACGTTGCAGTCTAGTATAGAAACCCAACAGACTTTGTGTTTACCAATTTCTCCTTCTGCAAGAAGTGTTGCTGTCGAGTATAGCAAAAGTAAGAAAATTATTAACCAACTCTTTTATAATAACGAAAACACATGCCTATCCCCCAGTGTGTTTTTGCATTAAATTTTCATTATTGATCTGATTTTAAAAATTCCATGCGTTTTATGTCTTGCGTACCCCTTTCCCCTATAGGTAATTCCCCCCCCCCCGTAATTTTTGAATGTCCCCTTTCAGTAAAAATTCAACTAATATAAAAATGCACTTATTTTTTCTCCTAAAAACAATTTATACTTATACATTTTATATTATGGATAAATAAAAAAAACTGCGCAACAATGAATATTCGGAAGTTGGGGTAGCGTAACTTAGCGTGTTAATGTATAAGAATAGATATTAAAACATTGTATAGAGCGTCTAACAGAGCACTATAATACGAAGAATTTGTGCTTTAACACGAGCTAAAGAGAAAATACAATTGGAAAGTTTATACAATTGGAAAATTTCCTTTTGTAGAGCAATTTAGAGGTCAGTATCCTGTTTGCCCAATACGGATCTCACAGTAAGGATCTCACAGTCAAGATATTCTAGGGTTGTCAAATGTATCTTGGTTGAAAGCATATAATGTGGCTTAGACTTAAAATGGGTGTTTAAATTCTTAAATTGAGCAGATACTTACAAACGCATTTCTTAATGCAAATGAAATCAAGCAATCAAGCATTTAAAGATTTGTACTGAAGTATTAATTGTTTATGAGAGAAAGATGTTTGAAAACCCCTTTTTTAATGTTTAATTGAATATTTTCCATGAATGTAAAAAAAAAAATTAATTGACAAGATCCAGGTTTCAAAATAAGGGGTATAAAACAAAAGATGCAGAAGTTAGAATTAAAGTCATTACTTATTGAAACAAAATTGTACAAATTTTTATCAAATAAACTTGGAGTGTATAACTTCAAGTGTGGACTGTTTAAATGTCAAACCTCTATGACTCATAAGAACGCTCTTCACAACCCTTTGAACAGAACTAAAGTTTCATTGTGGCCTTGGTTATAACCCCAAATTCCCCATCATTTTGAATAAAAAAAACCTCAACGTCCATCAATTTAAAAAAAAAATCGATCCACGAGATCACTCGATAAGAAAGAAATCACTCGCCATGACTAAAACGGTGCTTCCCTCAATCAAGCAATGGACAGCTCCCATCCTGTGGGAAATGGCCTTAATGCCTAAAGAAGAGGGGGTTCATTCCGGTCACGAAGTGCTTTCCAATCCGTTCGAAAGCCAGCCCACCCCCCTAGGACACAGAGGGAGGGGGGACGTAAAAATCACAACTGTCGGAAGTTCGCGTCGTCTCTTTCGCAATCAATCGCGACCCCGAGACGTTTTCTAATCAAGTTTACGGAGACTTCTGGAGGAGGTAGTTCACTGACTGGGAATGCGCCGATAAGTGCTGACGGTAAATGTCAGACAGTCAGCAGAGAGCTAATGGGTTTGAATATTTCCAACTACTGATCGTGCGTATAGCTGAGTTTGAGCTGAATTTGTTTGGAGGTAATTAAAATTGTTGGTTTGGAAATCGAGAGTTTCTGGGAAGAGGAAGAAATTCGCGTGAATAGAGGAAAGGGATTGTTTTATTTAATTTTAAACTGGAAATATCGGAGATCCGGTGATTAATTTTACTGGGTTTAGGCAGACACCAACCTCTAGAGAAGATTTGGTATTTTTTCATGCAATCTAAAGCTATAATCTTGTTTTTTTAAAATTTTCTTCGGAAGTAATAATGCTCTATGTATATTAAGTTTTAAATCAAACTAATAACACTTTTAAGTTATCTGAAAACTTTAACTTTAAATTGAGCGTAGAAACTATGGAGAATCCGTAGTACTTGGAGTCTCCGGTTTAAAGTGTATGGTCGCTGTAAAGACCTTTTAAGAATGTTAGAGTGTCATTCAGTTTTTTATATAATACAAAGATTTTAAAAGTATAAAAAATCATAGAGAACATCAAAAAACAAGCTTCATACAAGTATTTTTTGTACACGTACAAGCCCGACGACCGTTTAGTGGCCGTAAGATTAAGCGGCACAGCTATCGGGATTTGATAATGTTTTCGGATTCAGCGGCACGGCCGACGGGCTAATACGTAAATACCATATTTTTATACTTATGTAATGCAGTTTCGTTTCAAATTAATGTATCGGCTTGAAATTGTATGATTTATTCACAGTTTCGCATAATTTGGATTAGTAACAATTCATTACATATATTTTACACGAGTGTTAGTTACAAATAAGTAAAAATGTCAAGGGAAATATTAAGTTTGACGAATTCCAAAATAAAAGCGTATTTTGATGTATTTCATAGTACAGAGTTTCTAATAGTTTCATACACAAGAGTCAATTAAGCTCAGGTTGGAAAAGACACACCTTTACTAAAAGCTTTAAAATTTGAGTTTTAGGGAGGAGTGTAGAATTTGCAGAAGGATATTGCGAGTAAAACTATTCTTTTCAGAGAAAACATATTTTGATATAGCTGATCTCGAACTTAAATTAAGTTGAGTAGTAGTCATCTGTAACCATTTCTTTTATTTTCCACTTCCACAAACGATTTGCCGAGTAGTACATTCAATTCCCTATCACCCCTTTATTTCATTCAACATTTATTTCATTCTAGATACAAAAACCTGAAAAATGAAACACGTCGACTAGATTTCCAAATTGTCTCACCTTCACGCCCTTCCCGACACATAAATTGTGTCAAACAAGATGTCCACCAAAAAAGAGATAAGTAAAAAAAAAGAACATCCATTACCATAATTACTAGTGATCCAATAGACTCCAATGCAAATGCAGTAAATAAACAGCTCGTTGGTAGAGAGGGGGGGGGGAGAAATTTAATTAGGCCTAATAGCCCAGGTAGGCCGCCAACCAAAGGTCAGCCCGGCACGAACACTGATTAATTTTAAGCAGTCATAAAAAGGGGTCTTCATTAGTAAATGCACGGGTGGGAGCGTGCGTAGGGTGTTGATGTGTCATGGAGATTAGAGAGGATGTGATGGTCAGTTACAGTTAATGTTTGATACTGTTGTTGTTGTTGTTGTTTTGGTTGGTGGGTTTGTAACTCTTTATGCCGTGTGTTTGGGCAATTCATATACAGTATAACCTCGTTATCTCAAAACCGAAGGGACCCGAAAAAAATATTCGAGATAGCGAGTTTTCGAGGTAACAAGGTTAGCTCGAAAAATAGGGGCGTATATAAGAGAGGGCCAAGGGGGCCCTGGACCATCGAAATTTTGATTAAAAAGCAAGTTAAAACCCTGTTTTTAGAGTTAAATTTCTAATTTTTTTCTGGATGAGGACCCTCAAGCCTCCCTGTTATATTTGGAGCTTAATTATTCACGACTTCTTAACTATAAGAATTCGGCAAAATCCAAATCATACCTACCAAAAACAAGTTGAAACCCTGTTTTTAGCGTCAAGTTTTTAAACATTTTCTGGGGGAGGACGCTATATCCCCTTTTGTACTTGGAACTCTATTAAACACAATTTTTATTTATATTAAGTTCATCAAAATGCAAATCCTACCTAAAAATGTATATCCAAAATTCATACAAGGTGTACCAAAACTTATTAAAAACCTGTTTTTTTAGAGTCAAATTTCAAGAAAAATTGAAGTGACCTTTTTAAAATTGAAATTTCTCCCCCTTCCCCTTTACAAATTTGCTCCTCAATTTCCTTACAGTATTTAAAAGTACGATTTAATAGAAATTTATACCGTCGTGAAAAAATTTTAATTATACGTAACTTTTTGAAAGCAAGTTATATTTTATTAAGCTATGAAAAGATTTGCCAAAATTCAAAAGTTGAGTTTTCTATGTACTCTTAAAAATCTTGTGTGAAATAATGGTTCAATTCCGTTAGTCCCCGCTAAATATCACCAATATCCAAATCGGTAAATTTATCCAAATATCAACAGATTTTTCTGACTTTTATTAATAAACTGAATAGTTATTGATCTAATTAAACATTTTAATTCAGGAGTTTGATATTATTTATGAATATTTCTACTTTTTATACTACTATAGAACCGGGCAATATTTAGCGGGAACGCTAACGGAGTTGTAACATATTTTTATTTGACTTAACATTTGACTTTACATTGATTTTTCAAACATTGAGATGGTGTTTTTTTTTTAATTTTTCAGATCACTTGTCATAGTTTTTCTAAAAGATTGGTCATAGGTATTTAAATTTAAATGAAATTAAATGCTTGTTGAGTGAAACAAGTTTTTAGAAATTAGTAAAAAGTTAGAAAGTTTATATGGAATATAATTTTAAATAGGATTACACACCACACAACTAAAACTTTTTAGTAATCATTTTGGTAGAAATAGCGGAATGAAGGATAACTTACATAAAATGTACGAACCTACAAAATTTTAAACGCATACTTAACCAAGATCACCAACATCCCCCCTAGATATATTTTTAAAACTTTTTTGCACCAAACCTTTTGAATTAAGTGCATTTTATTAAAAAAAAGGTAAAAATTTAGAGACCGGTGCCACTCTCGCCAAGGCGAAATTTTTTCGCCAAACTGCGCCAAACCGCAGTTTCAAGAAATCGCCAAAAAAAAAATGGCCGCGCTTTCGGGTATTTCTCCACCGCTAACAAGAAAGAGATGAAAACAATCACTTAAAAAGACAACACTAATGACATATGATATAGTAACAAACTTGCCAACATTTACGGATTTTTTTTTTAATATTTACGGATTTCCTTTAGTTTTATGGTTTAACGGATTGATTGAAAAATATTACGAATTTTGCTGTTTAGTCCACTTAATAACTATCCGTGAAAACGCAAACCACTCGCAATGTAAAGATTTTCTCTAATCTCATCTTTTTACTTCAAATCTAGATTCCTCTGCTAATCCCTGTCCTTACGATTTCTCAATTTTGTCCCTCGTATAGAGTTGGCTTTTTTTGAGTTTTTTTCGGATTCGCCGGTGAATAAGCTGGACGGGCGCTCATCTGTTAAATTTGGTTAAACTGCGCCAAACCGCAGTTTCCAGAAATCGCCAAGAAAAAAATGGCCGCGCTTTCGAGTAGTTTTCCACCGCTAACAAGAAAGAGATGAAAACAAGCACTTAAAAAAACAACCCTAATGACATTTTAACACATAAATTATAGTAACAAACTTGAGAAAATTTACGGATTTTTTGTAATATTTACGGATTTTCTTTAGTTTTATGGTTTAACGGATTGATTGAAAAATATTACGAAGCCTTGCTTTTTTGTCCACTTAATAACTATCTATCCGTGAAAACGCAAACCACTCGCAACGTTAACGATTTTATCCAATTCCATCTTTTTACTTCGAAACCAGATTCCTTTACTAATCACTATCCTAACGATTTCTCAATTTCGTCCCTCGTATTGAGTTGGCGTTTTTGAGTTTCCGTGCTCCGTTCGCAATACGAAAACAACAACGTAATTCGTGTTGATGTTTTCAGGCTTGTTAACGTGAAAAGCTTAAAGTTGTAGTTTTTTAATGTTAAGCAAAAAAAAATTTACAGATGCAAGTTTTTACAAGTTAGCTTGTATGCAGTAATTTAGTGAAAATTATTTTGAAAAAAAACTGGGTAAAATTAAACTAACCCAAGATACAATACCCAAGATTAAACACGACATACAATAATTTTTAAATAAAAGCACTCAAGAACACTCAGTCGAAATGAAAAAAATCGAAATGAAATGATAAAATAATAATATAATAGGAACTTACCCCTTACTTGAGTACAGCCTGTTACTTCTTATGTAAGATAAAACTTAAAAACTATTCAAAATTGCACGATACGAAATTAATGCGTGATGTGTGACTGAAACATGATATAAACACTTAAAAAACAATGTATGTAAAATACTAGTTATCCCATATGAGTCGTAAAAATAAAGAATAATATCGAACGACTCGGCAAAGAAAAACATAATTCATAAAATTTTTTAAATTTCATTTATTTTTTAATAAGCCCTCCCCTCATAAACTAATAACTAATCACCTGCTTTGATAAGTGTAGTACCTTATTTTCAAAACTGAAACTAGATCCTTTAGGGTTGCATTGGGAAAGAGCGATCCTCCTGCCACTTTGGCGGGTTCGCCGCATTTATGGCGTTATCGCCCTGAATGTCGCCTTGGCGAGAGTGGCACCGGTCTCGAAATATCAGCCAAAAAAAATAGTATTTGTGATTTTTCATTTAATATTTTGATAAAATTATACATTATTTCTTCATGCAGAATTAACATGCATCGCACAGTGTTGTAACAATGGACTCTAACCGTCTGACGTCACACGGAACCAACACGTGACCTACTGAGCTTGCGATTGGTTACCACAGATACTACACTAGTAGATCTACTAGTGTAGTATCTGTGGTAACCAATCGCAAGCTCAGTTGTAGGTCACGTGTTGGTTCCGTGAAGTCTCGAAACAGATAGGCGGTTAGAGTCCATTGGGAAAAATATTCAAAGATATTTATTATAGTATAACTAGTTTTTTTAAATTTATATCTATTTCTTAGGCTGGAAATGTTGCTACATAATTAAGTTTAAATTTTATTTTAATTTAAATTTTACTACCTATTAATTTGTAATATTATAGTATTTAAAACTTTGCTTGAATAACTTATGAATATTTTGTCCATATGGTTATTTTTAGATTAATGACTAGAGTAAAAAATATCATTTTCTATTTATTTTTAGTTTTTATGAATTGAATAAATAACATTTTCTTTAAAATTATGCCTTTTCATAAATTAAACTGCTTTATTTTGTTTCTAAATCAACTTTATCTTTATAAACTATTCTGGACTACTCTAATCAGGTATTTAAATTTTATTTTTGAGTATTTCTTACAAAGACCTATTGTTTGCGTGTACTTATATAGGACAAAAGAAGAAGTCAAATTTATTGAAATCTATTTTTATTGACTATTGATGGTTGGGCTATTGTACAGTTTCTATTTCTATTGCTATTGCAAACACATTCACAACACAAACACAAATATACACATAATCTTATATCATACACTTAACATAAAACTTAGATCCTAAGTCTTAAATACAACCGAAGCAGCACTAAGTTCTCCTTCTGTAGTCCATCCGTTTCTTCTCGATCAGTTTCTTGAAGCGGTGGAGCAGATTCAGTCCTTGGCCTTTGAGTCCAGTTTTCTTGGCACGAGGGTTCACAGGCACCGAGTACAAGCGCTCTCCAGGCACAGAAGGTGGTGGTGGCAGTTGACCTTTAGCACTGGTCACAGGATCCAAGGTTCCTCCATAGGCAGGGAACCAGTCATCTCCACTGTAAGGCATGACTACAGGAGTCCAGTCGTGTCCAATGTCTGGAAGAGCCACAGGAGTCCAGTTATCTCCGTCAACAGGCTCGGCCTCAGGAAACCAGCCTTCTCCAAAGAGAGGCGTGACTGTAGGAGTCCAGTTATCTCCAAAGTCTGGGATGGTCACAGGAGTCAAGTTATCTCCTAAATCAGGCTCGGCCTCAGGAGTCCAGTTATCTCCGTCAACAGGCTCGGCCTCAGGAAACCAGCCTTCTCCAAAGAGAGGCAAGACTGCAAAGTCTGGGATGGTCACAGAAGTCAAGTTATCTCCTAAATCAGGCACGGCCTCAGGAGTACAGTTATCTCCGTCATCAGGCTCGTCCTCAGGAAACCAGCCTTCTCCAAAGAGAGGCACAACTGCAGGAGTCCAGTTATCTCCATCAGCAGTAAATCCAGGCGAGACATCCAATCCAGGAGCCACAGTGGGCTCGACTGGTTCAAAGGATTCTCCAGCCACGAGACCTCCAGTCTCGGTTTGCTCTCCAGAGGCAGCGAGAGTATCAGAGCCGTCGGTCTTCAAGAAGTCCCAGACCAGGCAAAAGAGCGCCAAGTAGGCGACGTAAGCTGGGTTTCCAAACACCACCAGCTGAAGGATCACCCAGATCCACGGAAAAACAAGCAAACCACCGAAAACGGTCGATTTGTCCATCGCAAAAGATTTTTCAAAAGCACTTGTAAAATATCGCAACAAGCAATCTCAAGAGAAAGCAGATAATGCGTGATCTTTTTAGGAAACCAAACTTTACGACTTTTGACCATTGTTGCAAATCATTGTTGCAGTAATTATATTTGTAAGGTGGTTTAAATAATGACTTTAACAATGCAAAAGTTTGCTTTTAATTAAGTGAAACCTTTCTACTTCTTTTTGAAATATGCTGATATAATTATATCGTTTAAAAGTAAATTTAACTCCAGTTTATAAAAATTCTACCTAAGAATTATAAAAATTTATAGTTTTGTCAATTATACAAAATTAAGAAAACATCGGTGCTGGAAAAATTTCAATGGTCAGCAAGTTATTATGATAAATGTGCATTTCATTGTGATCTCTTACATATTTTAAATACTTCTACAGATATTTTTGCAAACAATTTATTACTTTATTTTATTTTAAATACATGATTCTTGTATTTAAATTCATGTTAAAAACATCTGATTTACTACAGGTTTTCAAACATCCCCTAATAAAAAAAACTCTAATTGATGTTATTACCCTCTCTGCTTTCAAACTAAAACACATTTTAAAGAAGGATAATTTTTAAGTAGTATATTGGTTGTGTCTGAAAGGGTAAATTAGGTACAAGCTTATTATTGATTATTCTAATATTTTAAATTGGGTGGTACTTTAGGATAAGACGGAAGAAAGTACCACGTATTCTGATAAATCCCTAAATATAAACAAATATATCGAAATAAGTTGCAATTCAAGTAGAAGTGTAGAGCCTGCAGCCTCATAGCCGGTCTCCCTGGATTCGCTTTTGAATTTGTAAAACGTAGCCAGTAAAGTCCGATTGGCAAGATATGCGCCAACTAATCCTAAAAGACCCAATATTTTCTTCCCCTCTTCTTTTGAATTTTGATATATAATTACAGGGGTGCAGAAAATGTTCCAGGGCCCAATATTTCCCCAGAACACAATTAATGTCGTCCAAAATTTCCCCTAGAATGTCTCCAGATTTTCATTCTAGTTTATGTTATTACAATATTACAAAGAGTTTTGATTATAAAATATAGTTTTCTTAATTACTGAACTTCTTCAAAGTTCAATAATTACCAAATAATCCAAGTTATAATTTTTATGGACCTTCTTCTATTCTTTCTTGTAATACTTGTCCCCTTAGCTCAAAAATCTTCATTATTAGTCAAAAACTTCGTTGTGATTGAACAAGAACGTGATTTTTAGTGGAAAATCGGCAATCCCGTAACGGATACGTTGTTTTTCTTGCATATCGATCAAAACGCAAGGAAAAGCCAACTTTCAACCAAGGAAATTCGTGTTTTCGGCGTAGGCCCGTAGTTTTCCGCTGTACATCCGTAATTCCGTAGAATTTGGAGGGTATAACATTGTTCCCAGCAAAAATATTTGTTATTAATAACAACTTGGAGGATTTGTAGAGGTTTTTTTTATGAACTAAGACAAAATTTCCCCACAACTTCCTGAATTTCCCCCGAACCATGTTCGGGCGTTCGGACATATTCTGCACCCCTGTATAATTATAAGATAAAGATTTGATAAGATAAGAAAAGTGATAATCAAGCAATGATTTAAAAGTCACTTTCACTTTTTAGCTTCTTCATTTCAGACGTGATGGTCCAACCCATTTGTCACTGAATGATGTTGATGACCAATGTTCCAAGTTCCAAAGTGAGTTAAAACCATTATTTAAATTCCAAATGGTTTCTAGGGGCACCACCAGCCCTCCTTTTGTTCTCGGAACTCATGGAACACAGAAATGTTTTATTCAAACTTCATCAAAATACCTATAAATGTTCCAACCTATGCGTGCGTGCAAAGCGTCTTTAACTCGACCACCTCCCGTCAACCCGGAAACTAATTTTGATTTTAAAAATTGTTACTAATTGTTTGTATCTACTATTTTACTTCTTTATTTCTCATGACCACATCAAAGACCAATCGCATAACCTATTTATACATCCCCATAACATTAAAATCCCGCTTTTTCCATTCCATTACTAAAGATTCACGATGCTCTTGTAAAGCCTACATAAGCTCCTTCATAGCATAATAAAAGATCTGGCAAATCTAGAGAAGAAAATAAAATATCCATCCAACACAGTACAAAATGGAAAACCTAGTCTCCACCGAAATATTTACTGCCCATCTCCTCTCTGCAACTAAACTCCGCCACAAATCTCACCAAAAAGAGCATAAAACGACCTTTAAAAACGAAACCGTTGACTAGTACACACTAGACTCGAGTCCCAGACACATCGCTTATTTACGACATCTTCTGTCGCCTACGAAGAAACACGACGGGTAAAAAAAACGCGCTTGAAAATGCCCCATAAACCAACTCGTGTCCTAGCTAAAAGCGCCTCAAGCATAAATAGTATCGATAAAAAAAATGGAAGATGATTTCTGAAGTTGCCTTACCACTTATCCGCGCTGTATCCTGATTGATGTAATGCAAAAAGCTTGTACCGTTTCCCCACGAGGGCTGCGCTCTTGCCTTCATAACCCTGTCGATTACACTACTTTTTAGCGGTGAGGGAATATTTTTTCTCCATACATGTATTGGGTTTTGGTTTTTAAGTCTCTAGGGAAGAAGCGTCATAATAGCTGATGATAGATGGGGTGTGTGAGATAATTTGTTTTTAATTGTGCAAAAGTGCTCGGTTGAAGTTATGTATTTTTTTTTTTATTCTTCTTTGGGTATTGTAATAGTAAAGGGAATGATCGATTTGGAGTTATTGGGGCAAGATAAGTCACGCAAAGAGTAAGATGCATGAGAGAAGATAGTAATCTTATTCTACGTATGCAGGGAGAGGAGGGTCAGTTTATACAGAGCTATTTTGGGAGTATGATGATTCAATATATTTTTAGATTGGTTTTGTAGTCTCAGGGAAAGAAGAATCGCGATGCTATTCTAAAAATTGTATTGAATGGTAATGGCATAAGTCCACCTGACTTAGTCTAGAGCAGTGGTCCGTGGTGTCTTGGAAATGGTCCGTGAAGGAACTAAATTTCTAATAAGTCGAAATTTCAGAGTATTAACACGTTGACTGCCACAATATTAAAAAAATGTCAGTGTGGCCGCAGTTTTGAAGTTTTTATTTGCTTTAAAAATTATTTTACGTATCAAAATTTCTGGAAATTTTGCAAAAAAAAAAAAAAATTCTATGACTTTTGGGTGTGAGTTGTATGTAACTTCACAGTTCCAAAACATGTACAAAAGTTACCTTTTGAAGAAAAATCCAGGCCAATTTAAATTTTTTTGTCTCTGAGGCCATACAAAATGTGCCTACATCAGATTGACACGGTATTTGGGGAGTATAGATGTTGGTTCCATTTTCCCGCTTTCGAAGAATTCTCCAAAGTGACTTAGTGTCTTTCTCCTGTAAGCCTAGGATATATGAAGGAAAAACGCTCGAGTAGTAAAATTACAAGATGAAAAAAAACCCTCCATTCAAAACCCAAAACTTTTACCCCCATAAATTAATCAGGAAAACACAAAAGAAAATCTCTGTCGTATCACTTAATTTCCCTTTTTGACGCTTTTAACCTTGTTTCCCGCTTCTCATCAGTAATAATAGTAATAAAATCCCTTTTCAAAAATCCGAAGACATCAGCTTCATTAAAAGCACCCGATTGGTAATTATAGGAATAGTTAATTTAATGAGGAGATTTTGTTTTGGCGCACTCCTC
The DNA here is from genome assembly GCA_963680715.1 of Tetragnatha montana. Classification (NCBI taxonomy): domain Eukaryota; kingdom Metazoa; phylum Arthropoda; class Arachnida; order Araneae; family Tetragnathidae; genus Tetragnatha; species Tetragnatha montana. The sequence continues at coordinate 51,838,089 of OY796681.1, read as the reverse complement.
CAGTTATCGTCAATTAAGCGAACCACTTAAAAGACAGGAATCGATGAGGGTGAGTTGAGGTGTACGAACGCTGCGTGTGGGATGTTACGTTGTTAATGGAATTGTGATTGTAGTTTGACAGACGAGAGGGGTTTTTTCAGTGCGTATTAGCGGATCTCTAGAGGTTGTTGAAATTTTTTTCAGGAGTAGTGTGGGTCATAACTTAATTTTTTATGGAGTGGGATCTCGGTTTAGAAAATATGCAGCAAGAAATTATTAAGTTACGGTCTTACGCAGATTTAAAAGTCGTACTTAAAAAAAATACGAAAAATCATGGAATTTAAGTCTGCTTTAGTTACTTCAGGGTATTGATTTTCTCTTAGCTTTCATTTGCTGCAATCTTAATTTATATTGTATTATATTTATTTACCGTCTGCGTGTATCATTTTGATAGGGCGTCGATTTGTCATACACATAGTATTTAAAATTTAAAAAATTACAAAAGTTTATAATGATAGTAGGTTTGGTTTTTCGCATCGGTTTACGGTTGGAAATAAATTTAAGCTTCTGAAACTGGTGCAACTGGATATTAGTTGAGAATAATTATGTTAGGGGTCTTTCAAATATTACGTAAGCATGTTTTTGGTCATTTTTGACCTCCTCCCCTTCATAATTACGTTTTTTTTTTACAATACGTATTTTTTTTTAAATAAAAATTTTAAAGTAAATTAAATTTTGTTAAATTTAAAATTATTTATGCAAAACACAAGAGATTTTCAAGTATGCAGTGTCTGTAACATCTTACGTAAGTATCACTCACCCCCTCTCCCCCTTGTCAGAAAATATAAGCAAAGAGAAAACCCACTCCCCCCGTTAGGTGCTTACGTAATATTTGAACGGCCCCTTACTGGAAGTGGGAGTAAGTTAGGATCAATATGTATCCCTCCAGGGAAAGAAAAAAACCTCAACCGACTAGAAAATTTCAGAAAAAAAGTCAAGAAGAAAACTTTTGATTGGTATTTTAATGATTAATCACTACTTGAATATCCAGACACGCTGTTAAAATTAGATACTTTAGAAATGTACAACTATTTAGCAAACTAATATACTACGTACAAAGTGATTAAAAATTCAAGTTTATCCCCCTTTAGCAACAAACAATAAAAATAAATATACAATTACTCACAAGAACTTAAATTAAATTAACAATATGTGACCATATGTAATGGCACACTTTTAATAATGCATTGGAAACATTAAAATTACCAGTATAATTCCTAACGAAACCGATAAGATAACATATTTCATTTCACTAAAACGCTTCTTGAGAAAATATTTACCGAGTAAAGAATCTCACAGTCATTTGCAAGATTACTTAACCCTTTATTAACATTTAAGTTTTACAGAATTTGTTTAAGGATGCTTCGGTATACTAATTTAACTGATGACCAATATTTGATTAAGTGTCAAATAGTTTGAGGTTAGCTTAGACACCGATATCAGTCGGTTTAAAAGTTTAGAGTGCATTGAAAAATCTTAATTTAGCATGAAATAATGAAAGTGAAGTGTATTAAAATATATTTAAAATTAGTTTATCTGATCTTTATCAATTTTACATAAAAGTAATAAGCATTAATTATTAGATTTCCCTTGAGGGACACTCCTATTTTAATAACTTACAATACTTTTTTAAGAAGTGGATGTGTATTATGTACCCACCTAACTAACCCCTATTTCAATGAATACTCCAGCTTTTCTAGTATTTTTTCTTTTCTTCTTTTAAAAGATTTATGAAAAGATATTCTCCGCATATATTTGTTTAAGAAGGAATAAAGCATTTATTTTAATTCTCAGTTTCCTTCACGCTTTTAAGTCATTTTTTTAAAGTACCTTTTAAACAGTATTTTAGGGTTTGAAATTTATAATTAAAAAAAAAATCATTGTCTTTATTTAATGATAGTATAATAAAGTGTTAGAATTTGTAATGGTTTTGAAGAATATAATAGTTTGGAATATGTTATTTTTATCTCCAATTTTATTAAGGGGATGAAAATTTAAATATATCGTTAAGAAGAAGTGGTGAAGGAGAATGAGCAATTTTCAACAAAGTCAAGTTTCAAAGAAGTCAATAAAACTATTATCTTTATATTCTACAGAGCACGTTTACCTTTTGCATTATTATCAAAGTTCTTAACAAAATTAAAAGATATATAATTGCATTCTAATAAATTGTACTTTTTTTGGACGGTTCTACACCGGTATGGTACTTTTCAATAGTAGGAAAAAGGTTTTGAATTATTTAGCAAAAATAAGCATCTTCAAAAAAAATCTTTAAGATATGAAATACATATGAACACTTCTTGCTTCTATGTGTTTAAAAAACTCAACGTGTCAACTCAACTCCATTCTTTCAAAATCGCGCATGAGCACAACACACAGATAAAGACACGCGTGAATTCATTCTTCCGCGGACGAGATGCAGCCGTTGCCAACACACTTGAAAAAATGTTAGACTGTAAATATTTATTTACGAAAGCTTTTTCGACAGCTGCACGATTTGGAACCTTTATGGTCCTGGATGGTGAAGAACTAGGGAAAGCTGGATCTCAGGGAGGACTTTTCACAAAAAGATGAAGAAACGCCACTTTTTCATTTTATCTTCGAACTAAATGAGTTCTGACTGATCCGGTCTGACATTATTACGTATCGATATTTCTTACACGTTATGCACGTAACAGTGGAAATGTATACCCATAAAATTTATTTCATTTTTTCAGGCGAGGGAGGAACGTAAAGTATTGAAATGGCCATGCAAATGCAAAGGTTTTGGGTAAAGTTATTCAAGATACCATGGTGTCAAAATCTACCGAATTTATGTCGTTAAATCTGAAAGTCTTCCACTATAAAATGGGGTTTATTAGGAGAAATATTGCCGAAAGTTTTATTTAATGGTAACAAGAATATTGTCTTAAATCAAAGTCATATAGCTTTGCACGAGTAAAAGGCATCAGTATTTATTATTTTCGTGCAATAAATGGAAAAAAATTTAGTAATATAAATACATAGTATATCTGTTAATAAATGATAGAAAGATGCAAATAAAATTCTATTTCTAATAACGTAGTGCCAAGATTTCAGTTGTGAACTCAGAATTAAAGAGACTTAGAAACAATTTAAATTAGCGTACAATAAAGAAAAAATGTGAAAGATCTCCTAAAAATAAATATTAATTATAACTGAGCTTGGAATAGCATCAGTTATCTAATGTCATTATTTTTTAGAAAGCTGTAAAAAATAAAAAATTCTTTTATACTATAGACTGCAACATTTCTTGACAATGAAGAAATAAGCTGAGAGAAAACGAAGGAAATAGTTCCCAGCACAATGTACGAATTTCGAATGAAATTAGGCATTTTACTTTAAAAATATGATTGGTTTTTTAAACCCACGCATATAAAGAAAGATTACACATACACCCCCAATCCACTATAAAAACAACTTTCCAATAAAAAAAAGTTAAAAACTAATCATTTCATGTTTTTTTTTGTGTAAAAGACTACTCTAAAAAGATCAAAATGTATAACGCACAGACTACAGACGAATACATTTACATAAAAATGCATTTCTTAAGAAAAGTTTTAAAAAGTTTTCTATAATAATTGGACAATTGAAAATGGATTTTTGCAAAAAAAAAAAAAAAAAAAAAAAATCTCTAACAGACAGAAAGGAAAGAGATGCATATCTAAACAACGCAAATGTAATATTCGTCTTGAAAAAACATCGTTTTCATACTGGGCGCCGGTGTTCCGTCTTCAATTATGCCCTGCAAGCAATTATACAACTCTACTTACACCAACGATCAATACCCTTGGGTGAAATTACGGACTCTAAAGCTTTTTACTCTAGAGAAAGTGAGCAAAAAGAAGAGGGAACAATAATTCATTCCACACAGCTTGGACTCTGGCCAGAAGGTCTAATTGACTGGGATTTTTGCTCCGGCCGCAAACGATATATGAAATGACAGAGACAAAGAGTATTATTTTTCCATTTTTGGCAACGCGGCTGTAAATTACTGTAATTCCTTCGTTCTGTCTTTTTTTCGTAGGAGAGAGGGTGACAAATCTATAGGTCGGGTTCCAATGTTCCATTCTTTTATACGAACTATTTTTTTTAGGGAAGTTGGTGAAAGATGGAGTAATTTTCATCGGCTTCGAAATGGGACGGGAAAGTTGATAGAGTTGTGTCGATTTGGTCACGTAGAAGTGATTTTTCGTTCTGCGGTTAACCTTTAGATGGACAAGACTGGACAGCAGGACCCCAGGCACAGACATTTATTGCAAATCGATTTTGTGTTGATCTTTGACTTCAGTTTCAGATAACTATACCGACGTACTGGTCTTGCTGTTAGAGCAGTGTTTCCCAACGTGGGGTTCACGCCCCACCGGGGGCTATTTGAAAAGTTTTAACCAAATTGCCCCCAGGAAGGGCATGGACCACTAGGCTTTATTTACCTTCCAAGAAGGATTATCGAAAAAAATAAAGGACATAGGGAGCACGGAAAATTTAGAAAGGCTCTGGTAGGGCATGGACCGAAAAAGGTTGGTAAACACTGGGTTAGACCATCTGATTGCAAACCTCCTTAATAAAACTTAATTGATGACATCCTCCAGTAAAAAGGGGTTGTGCGAGCTAATGTCGGCGCGGGTAGCAGTACCTTGGCTTGCATGTGATGATAAATCCAAATACCCGTCCATTGGTTAAAAAAAAACTTTCAGATAACTGTTATAAATGGTAAAAGAGGATTGTTATAATCAGACTACTACAGCTTGATTATCAAATAAAAAACTTTATGGGTGTGATGGGGAATAGTAATGTTTATTATATTTGTTTGTTTGAAGGGTAATGTTATTTATTATCCAATCCACACTTTTTTGTTTGAAAATTTTATCAAGTCGATAATTTAAAATTTTCGAGGAATGTAAGATATAAAAAACCAGAGGGAGTTGGTTCATAAACCAGGTAATATTCCATGCTTGTAGTACGTAGAACGTTAAAACACAAGTGGAATATTAACTCTTCAAACTTTTCGCACTCATCTGAGGGACTAAATCTAAGAAAATATGTATTAAGAAGCTTCCAAATTTCGGTTTATCAAAAACCAGTGTGTGTAAAGATCACTTGTTAAGAAAAAACTAAGTTACTTAATTTTTAAAGGGTAGAACTAGATTTTACATGAACTGTAAAGTAACATGTTTTAAAGCAATTTCAGCAAATTTCAAACTTTTAATTTGTCCACTTATCGATTAAATCATAGATGTATCATAACAAAACAATCCAACAATCCTTGGTTTAACCCGGGAAAGACGAAATTAATTTTTTTTCTCAAATTTAGTTTTCCTCTTTACTGTATGCTTATAGCGTGTCTTGAAGTAGCAACCATTTTTTCAAAAAAAAATTAATTATTTTGGTCAGAATAGGGTGGTACCATATGGTACCGCTAGGCTCTTACACTACCATTTTGTGCATCTTACCTTTTCTTCAAAGTTTGGGATTTCAAATGGAAAATAAGAAATTTATCACACTTTTAACACTTTGTTTATCATTATTAACTAAATCAATAAGGGAAATTACAATTTAGTCCATGATGATTCAATAATTAATTATTAAATAGTTGATATTTCTCTCATTATACCAATTATAGTAGTTCAGTTTTGCCCTTGAAATTCTATTATCAAATTCATTTCTAGAAATAAATTTGTACATACTAATCAAAGGGTTATTGATAAACTTTTTATGTCATGAAGAAAGCTGATATGACGAGAAATTGAGATTTTCATAAATTTTTCCCTTGGTTCTGTGTGTAACAATTAGATATTTTCTTAGAAAATCTAAGTTTTATAGCTAAAAAGTTCCATAAACCATAGTTTATTTATTGCATCTATAGTGTAGTCAAAGGCTATGAACATTATATTGATGATTTGAATGAAATACTACCATTGTGTATGTAGATTAGGGTGGCCCTTATTATAATGAGGGAAATTTTTTTTCAATATTTTCTTTCAGCCCCTCCCCCCTCAATTTTATTCCTTTAACTATAAAATGAAAGTGTGCAAAAGGATTTTCCGATAATTTAATATTAACACGTGCCTCATCGCGGTTGAAGTTTGGCCATAGCGCACCATAGTTGTAGTATGGCTTACTACGGGAATAACGTCTCCGCTAACTTCCTCAGGAGGAGAATGACAGATAATTTCATAAATTTCTAATTTTTATTAGTAAAGAAGATGGAAATATGACTTAAGAATATTATTAGTGTATTAAAATAATTGTTAGAAAGACAAAAATTTAACAAAAAGTGTATTTATTGAAAATAAATTTCAAAAACATGTATATAATTACTCAAAATTGTTTAATATAAAACAATAATTATTTACACTTACCATACAATTATAAAAAAGTTTCAGTTTAAAAATTAATATTTTAAATACATTTATAGTAGAATATATTCTAACAAATTCATAAAAATCTAACTAACATCTTAAAAACATGAAAGACTTAATTCCCTTTTTTGGAACAATTAGCATTCAAATTTACGCTTAAGAGTATACTTTTTACAATCGGGGTTCGGGGTATTGTTTTCTTGAAGCTACTGTTTGATCATCAGAAATTTCTTCATCTTCAATACTAGATAATGATAATTCCTCAAATGAGTATCGGTTATAAATCGTCTCGGAACTATTGAGCGGCTTGGCCTGTCTCTTCTCTTCGTTACTTAATCTTTGTAAAGCTCTTTTGCCAGCTTTACATTAATTCCACCTAAACATTCCACTCGACCCGGCTTTCGTCGATTCAGTAAAACTTGTCTATCTTCTTCAATTTTTAATATTTCCAACGCATTCGCGGATGCAACAAAGAGATTGCTCAGGTTATCACAAACGCCTGTTCTAATTTTTTCTGGGAGCCTGACGGACGACAAGCATTTTGTTGTAAACTTTGCCAAGTGGAATACATCTTCATAACTTTATTTGTGCATTTGTTAAACTCTCTTGTAGGGATTCTTGCTTTTTCCCAAAAAATGAGACATTCTCGCACGGCCAAGCATTCCTGTTATGTGATGGCATACTTTTCCAATCAAATAGAAATTTTTATTACTACTTCTTAAATTAGAGAACATAAATGCAAAACTAACAGAAACCAAGGCTATTTTTCCCAAACACTTTTTGACTCTTCCTAAACTCCATACTCGATTTCCTGGATCTAAATAATGCTAAAATTGTGAACTTTTACCTGTTGTTTAATGTTTTATCCTCATATGTTTATCAACATTTCTTCATGAACATATCTACGCATACTTCTTCCTCAAATTTCATCTGTTCGTCATTCTGCTCTTAGGGAAGAGAGCGGAGACGTTATCCCCGTAGTAAGCCATACTATAACTATGGCGCACTATGGCCAAACTTCAACCGCGATGAGGCACGTGTTAATATTAAAATATCGGAAAATCCTTTTGCACACTTTCATTTTATAGCAAAAGGAAAAAAATTAAGGGGGGGGGGCTGAAAAAAAATTCCGACTTTGAAAAATAAGGGCCACCCTAATGTAGATATTCCACTCAATCACTTACATTATAGTATTTTTCTTATAAAATTTAAAATTAATGGCCTCAAAAATAAAATTTATGGGAAATACAATATAAATTCAATTTATTTCTAGCATAAAAGAATATTCTAAGAGTTTTACATTAAAAGTTAATTTGTTTTAAAGCGTAAAAAGCGTCTGAAGGGCCTCTTCAAGAGTCAAATTTCTATTGAAATAGTTAAGAAATATTTAAATTAATCAAATAATGAACTACAAAATAATTAATAAATTAATTACAATAAATAATTTAAATTAACTAAATTATTAATTATGATTAATATTTAAAAAGCATTAAATAAGCATTCGAATACGTACTTAGCATTATTTATAAATATATTCTAATGCTGATTCAATTTACAAAAATTAAATTACGAGTAAAAAAATTGGCTGTACATCAAATTTATGTGAATTTTCTTCAAAACACAAAATAAAACGTTTTCAATAGCGATACTTTGGAAGGAGAATAAAATACGAAATACATAAACAAGAAATAACGTGCAAAAAGCTAACGTAGAAGCCTAGCGGTACCATATGGTACCGCAAGATTTCGTAACCAAAATTTTCTACCTTAAAATAATGCAATCTTTTCCAAATTTGGGCTAAAATTGCATAATGCAATTGTAAATAATAATTCACTTTTAATTAATCAATTTACAAATTTTAAGTATGAATAAATTGGAATTACTTTTTCCGACGGGCCATTTTTTCACCTGTCTTGAAAACACGATTTTCATTAAGCTTTTAAACAGGAATGCAAAAAAATAATTAGTTGTTTGACTGCTGTTTAACAAAGTTTGGTCCATGAGGTGGTGACATCTACCGTCAGAACAAAAAAATAAAAGTATTTTGATTGGAAAAATCCGTTTTTACGAAGTGCTGTCTGCCGGTACCATATGACAAACCGATCATCTTTCTTTAAATTTTAATTATTGATCGTGAATCAACAAATTTTAGGTTTTTTTGATCAATTACTAACATTTTGTTAATGCACCTTACAGTGGCGAATCCAGTAGGGGGGGCTGTGGGGCTGCAGCCCCCCCCCCAGAACCAAGACATCCAAGTTTTGGTATAGTTAAAAATTGCAATAACGTTTTATTTTTTAAAAAATTTGGTAGTAAATATGATTATTATGAGCCCCTGATTTACTTTTTCGTGATATTTTTTAGCAGAATCATTATTCTTCAGGGTCTGTAACCCTAGTCATTAGGTAGGGGTTTTTTCTAAACATTATATAGAGGGTTTTTTTGTCGGTTTTATGTTTTTGAGAGCGCTGATTACGAATATCAAATTTGCTCCCATTTGGGAGGTTGTCTTCATATTCAAAATTCGCAAAATTTTTCGATTTTTTGCTTACATTTCAAAAACTACAAGTTTCTCGATTATAATCTCAATTACAAAGTTGAAGTAAACAAAATTTTACTACTTAAATTTGATTTCTGAAGAGTGGTTCAGCCGCTAGAGTGTGCTGAAAAACAGCGATTTTTTGGTCTTTACGCAAAAAAAGTGAAAAACGGTTGGGTTGCTTCTAGCCTCTACGAAGTGAAAAATATTCACGTTATCAACAAAAATTTTATCTAATGTGAAAGAGCATTTAATTGTCTATTCATAACCCTAAATTATTATTTTTTGTGAATGGGGAGAATAAAACTTTTGCGTCTTACATCCAAAACGAACTCTCCCGAGTTGTTAATCTCCAATCTGCTTTACCTCCGGATATTACCAAAAAAATAGGTTGTTTGGATGAATTGATGACTAAGCATGTTTAAAAAAATATTTTTTTTTAATTTATTTATGAAATATTTGGTATTTTAATCGGAAATACAATCAATTTTTTAAATTCATAAATTAAATTATGGAAGTGTTTTAATGACTGAATTTATATGCTTTTTACATTGCTGAATCCGAATTTTTAGTTCAAAAACCCTTAAAAAGGCAAAATTTTGAGAATTATTTTGCATTTTTTGATGTGAAGGTGACCTTTGAAATAAAAATAAACTCGAAATTTCCATAATTTAATTTATGGATTTAAAAATTTATTAAATTTCCGAATATTTTATTTTGTTGTTGATATAAATATTAATGAAGTGCTGGATAAATTAAGCCAAAAGAGCCGAGAATTACAAATTTTATTGTAATGATTTCAAAATTTAAAAAATGATCATGTACTGAGTAAAAATTTAAAAAAAAATATTTTCAGTTAAAAAATTCTTACCTTATTTATTATTGATAGGTCTTTAAGAGATTACAGTTTTTTTGCAGTATATTTTAGTACTACCATATAAAAAGTCTTATAGTATAATAGGAGTTAACACATTTGAAACTCGACTGGATTCGCCACTGTTCATGATTAAAGCATAGATCTGATAAACAGTGTTTTCATGGTATAATTTACTCCTTTTTTATAACCTTCTTTCACTTATATAAGAGGGAATGGGGAATGGTATAAGAAAATAAGAAGCGAAAGAAAAACAAAGTATTTCTGGAGGAAAAGGTCCCAATATTAGCTTAAGTTCAACTCACAATTAACCTCTAAAAGGTAATTATTACAGAACAGAAAAATTTCGCTTAGAAAAATCAAATTAGTTTCTTAAAATTCATTGATTACAATAAAATACGTAAAGCAAATTGGAACTTACCAGAAAGAGTAAATTCTCTTTAACTTTAATTCAATGTCGTATCGTATCTGTCGAAGAAAATTTCAGGCAAAACAGAAACAGAGCTGTTATGGAGAATCACCGTCGTGGCACTATGATATGAACCAATAGCTGATGAAATGAAGAGCTCAAGAAGATGCGTTACGAATCACTCCTTCGGACAGGCTCCTTCCCCCCCCCCCAAAGCACACAAAAATTTCTGGAATTCTCTGGTCAAGAACCCTCACAGAATCTACAGTTTCAAGATGAAATGTTTGTTATTACAGCAACGCTCCCTTTGAGAACAGGATGTACACACCCAGACCCAGGTGGACACAAACACAACCAAAACTCGTAAATCTTTCAAGGCATGCCTCACTGACCAAATTTAAATCCCCCCTACCTGCCCCATCCCCTTTTAACCTATTATTGTGACCGAACTGTTATCTTAAAGACTACTTTCAATGTTTACAGAAGAATAGACTGCTGGACACATCTGGTTAACAAGCGAAATTTTACAGAAGCGAGACTTCTCCATTCAGGAGGGCTTCTTATCTCTTGTCCCGTAATTAGTCACCGAAGGGAAAGGGTTGTGTCCTTCCCTTTGAGGGTGAGGAAAACAAGGTCGTTCGTCGTTGTTGATCGGGGGTAGTGAGGTGAGAGGCATTTGTAATTTTCGGTAATCGAAAAACATCGAAGGGTACATTTTGGTCTTTCCGAAAAGGGTTCGGAACGCGATTTTATGCGCTCCGGTGCAATTTAAGCCCTGAGAATGGGGGAGTTTGAATTGAATGTTCTACTTGAGAGACAAGGTGGAAAAACTCCCGTTCACTTTGTGAAAGATTTGTTTCGCTCACAAATATTTATAATTAGTGCTCTATTTCTATACAAACATTAGATTTCTATGATACAAACGCAGCACTAAAATTTCATCGAAATCGGTAGGCAGGTTTTTGAACTGGAATTTTTCAAGTATTAAAATACACCGGATGTTCATGTAATTAGGCTAATTAAGAGACTTCCCATAGAGCTAGGACCATGAAATTTTAATATGTTGTTCATGGAGTGAATCCACACAATCTGATAAATTTTCAGGGTCCAATTTTAATTAGGGGGGGCCGTATACTTAATAAAACAGTAATAAACTTGAATAATTTATAAATCCAGAACTAATTAAAAAAAATAATGACAACCATATTTGAGAGTAAGAACCTCAAAATTACGATTCTTCAAGGTGAAACGAAAAAAAATGTGACCATTCCCGTACTAAAATCACTAGAGGTCCATAGATGTGCATCTTAAGTTAAGTATGTGTAAGTTTGCAGGAATTACATTAACTAGCTCCCGAACATGCCGCTAGATGGCGTATCAAAGCTCTGGCATGGCGAAATTCGGGCGGTACTTTTTCCTATCCAGCTTGCTACATCTCTTTGAAAACTTCTGGCAACACTGTCACCTAGTCGGAATCCAAAGTGTCTTCGCTGCCGGCCGGCGGCCGGCAGCGAAGTCCTGGGAGCTCAGCTGCCGGCCTGTTGCGCGCGCACTAATTTTTGAACTGAGCATTTGGGCATGTGCAATGTAATGTTTTTTACTGGTTTTCCGTTTATATATGTTTCTATGGACCTTTTGTTTGAGTTTGTTGAGATTTCTATTTAAAAAGATATTTATTCTAGTCAAACTTCAAAATGAATACGCTGTTTTAAAGAGATAAATATGGATATTCTATGTAAGTGACTGTATTTCTCATTTTAACCCTGTAATTATTATTTTTTTTGAAATTACGGTGGTCTATGATGAAAAGAACGTTTTGATCATAGTGTGGGGAGATTTTTGTAACCGAAATAATTGTTGGGTCCCTGATTTTATAATTATTGTGGGTACTCTAATGAGTTTTATGCTAAATTGCCTATATAATCAAGCATCAAAATATAACACCAATAAAATATATCAATTAGCAGTGTTTCTTTTAATTTTTATGTGTAAATGATAAGTTGCCAATGCCTACGAATGGATAGAATGCTAAAAAATTATATATCTTAGTTTTGTTCTTATGTTTTATCTTGTTGACCATGCCGCTGAATTCGAATGAGTACCAATGACCATTGACTGTTTCATAGCTGGGCTGCCATTTGATGGCCACTAAACAGTTGATGGGATAATATGTTACCCTATTTCAAATACAGGATTCTATGATGATGAATATTATGGACATGTTCTGACTGGAGATATATCCTTCATCGATAATGTAAATTTAAGAAATACCCAATAACAGCGGTTCTTAAACTGTGGTCCGCGTACCCCCGGGGGTCCCCAGGGCCTTTCTAGGGGGTCCGCGAAAGTCTATCATAATCCTTTTAACTGCCGTCACCGTAAATTTCGTTTCGGGAATTCCAAGCGTTACCTTTGAGTGTTTCCCAAAGAGTTTCAAAAGGAGATAAAACACTATTTTAAAAAAGTAAATTCCAAAAAATTTTCTGGGGAAGAACCCCCAGTCACCCTCAGAATTTTGACGTCTATATATAATTTTTTTCCTTGAAAATTCTGTGGTTTAAGAGCTGTTTTCTCCGGGTATATCCAAAAATGTCTCAAAATGAGCTAAACCAACTTTCAACATTTTTCCTGGGGGAGGCCCCCACGGCTCCCTTTTCATTTGGAGTAACTGTAAAATTTTAACATAATGAGCTAAATAATTTAAATGACTTTTAAGTTATCTGAAACTTAATGTACTCGTTAGGGGGAGTAATAAGGAATAATGTTGAGTCAATAACTACCCACTCGAAACAAAAGTCTGGTTACGGTCCTGGGTGTTCAAAATCTTGGGGGGCCGCGGCTATCGAAAGTTTACGAACCGCTGCCCTAGAATTCGGGAGTAAATACAGAATTAACACTTATACCTCTAAAAAACTCATTTGGTGAATATAGGCTACTCAAGGCATTTGGTGAATATGGGTATATAAATTTATTAAAATATTTTTGAACAGCATCTCTTGTCATTTAAACATCTTCAATAATATAAATTAAATTGGATTTCTCATATCTAATGAACATACAAAAAATGTTTTTGTTTTTTTACTTTGGTCCAAAAAGTAAATGGTAATTATTCTATTTGTTGTAAAACTATGTTGATATTTTGAGAAAAGAGCTACATAACACCAATATTTATAAAACCATTAAATTCAAAGAAGCATTCATTGCTAAGAAGTTTACAGCTTTCTAAAAAAGTTTTAAACTAAATTGCCTTATAAAAACTAATATCCTATAAAATTGAGGTTTATTTGCTCAGATATCAGGGGCCGTCCATAAATGACGTCACGCTCAGAGGGGGGAGGGGGTTCATCAATTTGTGACAGTTTGTGACAAGGGGGGGGAGGGGGTTTCAAAAGTTGTGACATCACATCCTCCAAAACTGAAAATCAACAAAAAATAACAAAAACAGAATTTTTTCTTAAGATATTTGTTTAAGTAATTGAAATTTTACAACTCTATGTGTTAGATGTATTGATCGATTGAAAGCGTGACATGTGACATAGGGGGGGGAGGGGGTATGGGGAAGTGTGACATAGGGGGGGGGGAGGGGGTCAAAAATGGGCAAAAAAAGTGTGACATCATTTATGGACGGCCCCTCAATACATGGGCAATTTATATGGAAATGTTTGATGCCTTATGATGACTCTGAATCCTCGCCCTAAACCTGCTGAGGAGTAAAGAAACAATACTGATTAAGTTGTGTCGATCATCGATATGGAATGTCTCCTGCACTGATATTGCCTATGGATTATTTTTTTGTTTCTTAATATCCTTTTTTTTTTTTTGGTGTCTGGCAGTTGCAACATGGCTTTCGGCCTTTTTAATGCTGGTTGCCACATTGCAAGAACGAAACACCATTAATACTTTATTCTAATTTGTTGGGGCTGCCACTGAAGAGTTCCCTCTTTAATTACTTTTGAAATATTTTACATATCTTTACATTACTAATTATATACTAGGAATATTATTCCTTAGCCTTAAGCTGCTTTAGCGCTAGTTTGTCCTATTGTTAAATTTCTTTCTGTATGTTGTTGACATGTTAATTAAGTTTGGAAAATTTTTAATTACAATTTAATACCTATAAAATTGTAAAATCACAAGATGAAAATATATTTTATCAAACACGATTGGATCTGAGAAACATACATAAGTTAGCATAAGAAGTAATGCATTTTAAAAGCAGTCTTAGTTATTTCTTTGGCACTGTGCATTTAACAATGCTCAAATTTTTTTATTTTCAAATATTATGTTTCTATCCTATTAGTATTTTAAAAGTAAGTTAGAACTACATTTTTTTTTTGTTTTATAATAATTGCTATCTTTAAAATCATGAATGAATTAATTGTTCTTCAATTATAATGATGCTAAACTTTTATAGGTAAGAAAATTTTCTTTGAGGTAGTATAATGAAATTATGTTCAAAAATTTAAAAAGTTCTTGGTACATTGATTTGTCCTCCTAATTATTAGCAAATATCCTCCGGGTAATTAAGCTTTAATTAAAAATGCTCCTAAGTAGTAATACTTTAGTCTGTACTAGTATTCACTTCTAAAAAACAGTATTTTTCTAGTTTAAATCTGAAAATATTTTATATATGATACGGGTAATGTGATAAATTTAATGACATTTATCAATGAAATTTATCACTTTGCCCGTCTCCACTTCGGGCATCATTAATCAGGGCCGTAACCAGACTTTTGTTTCGGGGGGGGTTTTGACTCAAATATTTTCTGAGGTACTTCCTTACGGGTACTTTTATGTTAAGTTTTAGATGACAACACTGGATTGAAATTTTGATGCACTAAATTTCAAAATTGTATAAACAATATGAATTCGAAGTAAAAGGGGGGTCTGGGGGTCCTCCCCCATAATTTTTTTTTAAATTTGCCACTCAAAAGAGTGTTTTAGCTCATTTCTGAGACCCTTTAGATTACACCCATAGAGCACCACTCATTGTAAGCGGCGAATTTTCAAGGTAAAAAGAAGGTATATTGTAATAAATGGCGAAATGTTAAGGGGGTTTTTAGGTTCCTACTCTAGAAAAATTTTTGAATTTTTCCCCTAAAAGTGGCATTTTAACTCATTTTGTGGCATTTTTAACTCACTCACATTAAAGAGGACCACTCCTTGTAAATCACACAAGTTTGAAGGAAAACCGTATACTTAATAGATTTCAAAATTTCGAGGGGGTTTGGGGGTCCTCCCCCAGAAAAATTTTGGAAATTTTAGCCTTTAAAGTAGGGTTTTGACTCATTTTGAGACCCTTTGGGTTATACCCGAAGAGCATATCGCTCCTTGTGAGGCATAATTTTCAAGAAAAATATCAGTATAAAATTGATGTCAAAATTTCGGGGGGGGTTTGAACCCCTAAAACCCCCCCCTTGGATACGGCCCTGTCATTAATAATGCCCGATTAAACACTTTGCCTGTAACATATGTATCAAAACTGTCCAATATTTTGATATTTATATAAATGTCATGATATTTGCCAACCCTGTTACATTCATAGTTGAATACCTAATAATGTATACATATAGTGTGGCAAGTGCGAGCCACGGGTAGATACCGATCCGAAGATCATACGACTCAAAAGTATACTCCGGAATTATAATTGCTTCAGTCGGTATTTATATCCCATTTGAATTATCTGACTCTTATAGTGGTGAGTAAGCTCGCCACATATAGTATAGTAATTTATATCATCAGTGGTAGAATGGCATCAACGAGCGATTAGATTGTAAAAATCTCACCAAGCTGAAAACCATTATTGTGATTATTATTGAAACTGCACGATTCTAAAGAGAGCATTTAGATGTCGCCAAATTTGACATAACCTCAGCCTTCAAGCCAAAAGTGACTTAGTGCCTTTCTCCTGTAAGCTGATAAAAATATGTTTCCACCACATTTCCTTTCGAAAACTTAAAAATTATTACTTTCTCCCTATTAAAGAATTTGCTAGCAAGTGTTATAGCATGACAAAGGGCTTCTTCATAGATTTTAGAGATTCTCATCAACGTTAAACTCAATCCAAAGCAGTTGTCCAGCACGCTTTATCATCATAGCTTTCCAAATTCAAGAGGGGGGTCCACCTCTCTTGAATTGGGAAGGCTGTGTGGAAAAAGCGTGCTCGAATCCTGTTTTGGTTCCAGTTTCAAATGTACGAGAAAATCTGAAATTTATAAATGAGGCCCAAAGTGAGCAACAATGAGCCCCTTGGGTAAGGGTGACACCCTCACATGAAAATAGGTTAATACAAAACAATTTAATTTCTTATATAAAATTAAGTTGTTTTGGGGGACTCACAAACCTGTCTGTCGTGTTTTTAACACAATTCAAATTTGTAGTCCACTGAAAATAAAGATGAACCTTGGAGAAATTACAATAAAATATTTCTCAATGGTTTTCACTTAGGAATGTGCCCAATAATAACATACTAAAAATTGGAACATGGAAAATTTATTCTTTTTTTAAATTTTTAAAAAATAGTCGAAAAAACAATCATGTGATCAATTACAAATTGTTTGCTATCAAAATTTGTCCATATCCCCTACTCGAAAGTTCCCTTTTTAAAGGTTGTTTTTTTAAGCAATCAATGGACTATTGAAAATCAGTTGTATTGCTACAATTAATGTCTGTGAATCACTTATAATTACTATTAATGAGATATATTATCAGTTTAATCTCTGCAAAAGTGATCACATTAAGCAGAGTAGACTGTGTATCTCTGTGCAGGAAAATAAGTTATACTAGTAATAATAAACAGGTTAGCACACAGTTTTAGAATGGATGATGCACAGAGTATAGATTCTAACAGAGGGTCCAAGCGGCGATTTTACTCTTTCGGAGACAATAGTTCCACCGTTATCGCATAGTGGCGCTGATGGTCCCAGTTGTCAATCGATATCATATCGATATCAAGTGGGAGGGAACAAGTCGGAACGAGTGATTCTGATTGGATATGGAACTTTTTATGGGAATTTCGCAATCACTGTTATTTTTCCCCAGATCAAGGAACTTTTCCCTAAACTTTCCCTGCCGGTAGTAAAATTTCCCCATAAATAAACATGGATGATTTGTAGTGTCTCGGTCTCATCAGTGATTGCTCTAGCAGATATTATTATTTTGCATCATTCTCCAAGTAAGTCTCATTTAACATTGTTTTATTCAATAACTTAAATCCTATGATTAATTATAAAAATGCTTCTTTTCTAAAAATGTCTTTCTTTTGCTTTTAGAACACGTTTATGTTGAATTGTAAACAACTTCCTCCAGTTTTGATGATTTTCGTTTGGGAAAGGATAAACTGTAAGTGGGTAATGACTTTTTAATAATTTTCAAATCAATGTTTTAAAAAGCAAGATTATGTTAAGAATATTTGTTTATCAAATAAAAAAAGCAAAGGATTAAGACATTACTATAGTAAAAATTTGCCAATTATCAAATGAAAAAAAGTAAACAAAATGGATGAATTTCCATTACAATGATCCGAAAGTTATTTAGAACTGTAAATGAAATCTTTATTTTTTTTACTAAATATCGTCTGGTAATACATATATATTTGAAGATCAATTATATGTTATTTAATGTTATAAATGGTTTGCGAGTACTACTTTGTTTCCTGAATTCATTCCTTGAGTTTTTATTAGTATGCAGTTTATTATTTTTATAAAGCAACTTTCCAATAGCTAATAAATTGCAAGTACGTTTCAATGCTATTCTTACCTTTTGATTATTTACTTTATCACTGAGTTTTGATGAGTTACTTTATTTGTGAAAATGTTATTTAATCTTATATTCGTGCTTTTTGAGTCATGTTTTTATAATTAATTTGGAACTATGCTTCTCTGGTAATTACTGTTGACTTGAAAATCAAGTCTGTATCCTTTTCCCTTATTGTATGTATATTCTTCAGTTTATTGATAACTATATTAAATGAAGCCATGATAAGCTTTTTTGCAGTTTTTAATTATTTGAATAGGTTTAAATTACCTTTCTCAAGTAGTATAATCTAAGTAATGGTTGAAATTTTGAAATATGTTTTAATAAAAACTATAACAAAGCATGGTTTGGGAATGCAGGCAATCACTTTAAAATACTTATTTTGAAAAAAATCTGATAAATTCATCAATTTTCAGGGGCTTTTGAATCTGCATTGGTTGAATTCAAAGCTATCAAGAATGATTGCATTATATTACCCTGCAGTGTCAAAATTGTTATTGAGTTATTGTTATTCAAAGTTATGTTTTTTATGTAAGAGGTTTTAAGCTTAGGTTGAGTATTGTGTGCCTGTGAAAGCAAAAGCTTTTACATAAGTCAGATACTAAAATAAACAATAATCTGATAAAACATTTTAAAATATAGAAATTATCTACTATCTCAAATTCTATTGTGGAATAGGTTGGCAAAATCCCTGAAGGAAGTCAAGGCACTTCTATGTCTAAATCATTGAAATTTCCTGTTAATTTTTTAAAAGGAAAAATGCTTTATTTGCAATGACTTAGAAATCACTACTAATCATTTTTCTTAGTCAAATTCTGTTATATTGTAACTGGGATTTTTCCCACTTGTGTCATTTTATTTAATTTCAATTTGTCTTATATTTTTGCATACATCCCTTCAACTAATTGGTTCTTAAGATATCAGAAATGCTTTACATAAAATTTGTCTAGTTTTTTGTAATATCTGTAAATATCTGTTCAATAAACTATTTTTTATTACTACTTGTATTCACTGTGTTGAAATTAATATGAAGTAATTATTTTCTATGTTTCTTCCAATCTTTTCACCTAAGAAAAATTATATTTGGGTATAATTTATGGTGTTGTTTTATTTATGGATAATAGAATTGTTTATATTATAAATCACCATATATTCATTCTACCTCACCTGCAATCCAATTCAGTTTTTGAATATACTATAGCATAATCTAATGTGAAATAAGTTTAATAAATTTACTACTTTTGAATAACCAAAAAAAAATAGCATTTTGTTTGCAAAATGCTAAAAAATGCACTTAAATCATAATCACTCAGTTAATCAACTCATTGTTTTAGTTTAATGAAAAAAGATAAACTCGCGATAGAAATAGATAACAAAAACTTCAATTGGTGAAAGTAAAATTACAAAGATAATTCAATTTCTAAGTCTAGAAATTATTCAGATCAATCGCTGTAAAAGGCGATTTCCAATTCAAAAGCCGAAGTTAGAATAGAAATTTCCTCTTTCCCCAGCGCATGCTCAAAAGACACACGTAGCTGTTTGAAAACTGGGAAAACAGAAGAAATCTTTTTCCCTTTCTAGCGATTTGAGTGACAGGTGAGGGATGATAGCTGGCCAGGTGGGCGGGGTTAATAGAGAAAGAGGAGGTTGCAGAGAGAAAGATTGCATGCGAATTGAAGAGAGTCAATAACGTTCGTCTTGCACTGTCGTCCTGTTCTCTGGTTAGTTCCACCGTTATCGCATAGGGGCGCCACGTTCTATGGGAAAAACCATGCTTTAAAAGTTGCCATTAGCGTCTATGGAGATGGACCCTCTGTTAAGCTCTATACTCTGTGGGATGATGATTCCCCGTTGAAAAAATTCTTCTTTAAACCACTATCAAGCAGGTTAAGGGGAATCAATTCATCGGGGATCAATTTACATATAAAAGCATTTTAAATATTTAAAAAAGTAAGAATTTCTTAAAAACAATTTAAGAACAAGGTTATCTGGAAGCCAAGAAACATCATCCAGTAGGCTAGGACAAGAGTGGAAGATATTCAAAGGGTCATAGAATAATTATTAAGATCTGTGGAGAACCAAATTATAGAACCGAGGTGACAGAATTATAAATTATCTTTAATTGTGTGTGGAGTGTTTCTTGCAAAATGAACAATTTTAAGTAAAATAGTCTTTAAAAAGACTGCACCCATTTTACAATGGGCGAAGACTACAAGAGACACAGAAGATTGTGCTCATCTTAGTCAAAAAAACAATAAAACCAAAATTACCATCTTAACAAATATAAAGATATTAACAAGATGATATTAGGGGGTGTAGTAAAACAATGATATTTATTAATATCATCAAATCAATGAAACTCAAAAATAGGTAGTATTATTAGTTGACACCAAACATTATTAATGGATCTTGAGTAACGAGTTTATTAAAATCTATAACCTCTCAACCGCAACGTTTCTTGTCTGTGGAGAAATATACTGAGTGCAGAGAGAGGAAGTAGTTCTCAACGCGGTGTTTGAATTTCAAGTTTAATATGTATTTTTATTTGAGAAATACAATTGGTTATTTTAACTCATTTATTTATAGCATTTCTTTGTCGTAATTTTTGAATAATATCGTACATTTTTAATTTTCGCTAGGCGCATCGCGGAGTAATATACCAGAATGTAGAACTGAATGCGCCAGCCAATAAGAGCTCACCAACAGTTGGCGGTCTTGGGATTTGAAGTTTTGGCGACTGGCGAGATTTAGCGTCTAGCGATTTTGTTTACCTTTGATTTTGCGACTCGTTCTATATTTCTTCCACGTTTTTTACTGCCTCTTGTCTTATATTAGCTTTTATATCGTTTGGAGTTTAGAGTTTAGATTTTTAAAGCCAATCATTGTTAAATATTTTTAGTCTGCGTCTTATATTAAGTTCTCGTAATGGAATCAACGCCAAAGTTGAAGTCTTTCAACCCCACAGGAAAGGCAGCGCTTTAAAAAGCTCTGAAAAAGTTATTGTAATGAATGTGTTCCACAAATTGAAGGAATGGAATCCCAACGATTCCTTAAATGATTGCCTACGCAAGACTTCTGAACTAACAGGCGTTTCTGCAAGAAGCATCACACGCATGCAAAACGAATATGGTCTTGCTGGCTCATTTTCGACCCCTGGGAAAAAAAGACCTGCTCGGAAAGGCAAGGGAACTCGTCTCCAAAAGTTTGACAATTTTTCCCTGTCTGCAATTCGAAGGAAGGTGCACTCATTTTTCAAGAGAAATGAAATCCCCACAGTTCTTAAAGTTATGGATGCCATCAACAAAGATGATGAACTTCCAAACTTGACCGAGGACACAACTTTGAGACTAATGCACGATTTGGGTTTTGAATTCAAGAAGCGGCAGCGGAATTCTATGCTCATTGAGCGGGAGGACCTGCAGGTGTGGCGCCGGAAATTCCTTCGACAAATTCGCCGTCTTCGCAAAGAAGGAAGGCCCATTGTTTATACAGATGAGACTTGGGTAAACTTCGGCCACACTAAAGAAACAGTGTGGCATGATACCTTCATTAAGCGCCCGAAAGACGCATTCCGGTCTGGTCTCTCCACAGGATTGAAAGCCCCTTCCGGCAAAGGTTCCAGATTAATCATTACACATGCTGGATCGGAGAAAGGGTTCGTGCCAAATGCTGTGGATATTTTTAAAGGGAAGAAGGGGAAAGGAGACTATCACGAGGAGATGAACGGTGAACATTATGAAAAGTGGTTCACCGAAAAATTACTTCCCAACTTAGAAAGCCAAAGCGTCATTGTAATGGATAACGCGTCATACCACAGTGTATTTGTGGAGAGTCTCCCAAACACCTCCACCAAAAAGAAGGATATTCAAGAGTGGCTTACTTCCAAGAATATATGCTTCAGTGAAGATATGCTTAAAGCGGAACTCCTGCTCCTCGTATCTAATGTCCGCAAGAAATACGAGGAGTATCGGGTGGATAAAATCGCTGCACTCCACGGGCACACAGTGGTAAGACTTCCACCCTATCACTGTGAGCTGAACCCTATTGAGCACATTTGGAGCATCGTTAAGGGTAAAGTTGCTTCTTCAAATCGAGGGTTCAAGGAGAAAGAGGTTGTAAAGCTGACCGAAGAAGCGATTGAAAACATTTCTCCTGAAACGTGGCAAAATTGTGTGAGGCATGTCATCAAGGCAGAAGAAGAAATGTGGGAGCTGGATGGTATGTGTGACTTCACGGTTGAAAATTTAATTATCAGTGTCGATCCAGAGTCCACTGATACTGCTTCGGATGAAACCAATTCTGGAGAAGATTAAAAATAGGACTATACGCCTTCCTTTATATATTCCTCTTGGATGTAATGAGGCAGATAGTCCATCACAGCTATTGGCATATATTTTTCGGCGAAGTTCTGTGACAGCTCTCTAATATCGTGATGAGTCTTAGCCTCTTTGTAAACCTACGCTGCAACATTTAGTCCTCTCATTTGGATGGTAGATAATGCCTTCCAACAGATGCCATTCTTGACAACTTTCTAAAAAGATTGTGCTTATGGAGTAGTGGGCTTATTACCTGGACCTTAAACCTGTTTTAAATCTTTGAAATGCTCTCAAATGTACTGTATGTTTTAAACGTTTCACACCTCGTAACAAGCTTGACCACAAGTTGTACATTTTATATGAAGGTCATGGGTGTTCACATACCTTATTGAGGGACAATTCCTGCATTTTGACTTTAATTTTTTATTCGATAGATAGTTTGGATTAAAAATGATGCAAAATAGCTGATGTCATATACCCTAAACATTTGATTTAAACAATGATTAAGATTCACAAGTGAATGTTTATTTTTACTTTACATTGTTTAAAATAAAGACCCCATCTTTTAATATATGAAAATTCAGTATTTTATTGTTATGTAAATCTTTGTTTTAATACAAAAAACCCTAAGAACTGTGCTTGCAGCATTTTGTTTTAATCAATGTAGTACTTTTCCATATTTTCGCATTTTACCACTGCTTAATTTTGGCAGGAGTGTTTTCTCCCTCCTTCTTAAATAATATATAAAATATTCATAACTACTGAAATGTACCATAATAAACTTAATTTTTCTACTGTTTATTTTATGTGTTGTGGCATTTTCATGTTTTTAAGTGTCCAATGTGCATGAAAATGCAAAAAAAAAGTGAAACTTTAAATTTTAGTTTATTGTAGAAATTTTATACACAAATGAGGATTTCAAAAACATACCATTTATATTAATAACAATCCTTGAATTATTAGTTCCGACAGACACCTCCATTCATACAGAAAGCTTTTAAGTTAATGATAATTTGTTGCAAAGTATGTTTCGGCCAATTTTAAATTGTTAAGTTAATAAATTTTAAGTATGTTAATATTAAATATTACCAAACTGTAATAACTTTAAAAACTAAATTTGTAAGAAAATGCTAGAACTTGTGATTAGTTTTAATACATATTATGACGTCAATTTTCATTTATGGAAAATTTAACATTCCAACATTTGAATGAATAATTTTTAATTTTTTTCCTTAAACCACTCTATTGAACTATTAAGATATAGTATAATGAATAATGAGGTATTATTTTTATTTATGTTCAACACACTGTATTATATATACATAATTTTTTTGATAATTTTTACAGACTTAATTCGAATAAACAAGTAAATAGTTAATCTATTTTATATTTCCGAGGAAGTATTAAAGTTAAAACAGTTTAAAACTACCCATTGATCTACATTTTAGGTTTCAGAAATAAAAGTTTAAACTAATTCCCCTTTTTACTAGTATGTGTTATTTTTTTAAGTTTATTTTTCTTTCAGATATTCTCTTTTAATTTGTTTATTCACTGGTCAATTAACAGAAGAAATTGGCACTAAATTAAATTTTTTAACTGTTAAAAATTCTATTCTTTGAAAATTTAGTGCAAACCTTAATCAGATATTGTTGAAATACCCTCATTATGTAACTACCTCATTGGGATTTTTTGTCTAATTTGAAGTGTGACTGATACAGTTATAAATTGCCCAATGGTTATTCTATTAGGAGAAAAGATACTTAATTATTGGTAAAAATCTTTGTAGAATATTCTCAGAGGGGAAACTTTAATAGGATTAATATATTTTTAAGGAATACTTTTATGAAGTAATTATATTAACTTTTTTATTTTAGAAGACTAATGAAGATTGTTAATTGAGAAGCAGGGTTGAGTACATATTTCTTTCAGGTGTGGAAATTTTGAATACATTTGAATTATTGTGTACAAATTTTGAAATTTATACTTTTAATAATTACAGCATACATTTTATTACACACTTGTTTTCAATAAATTCAATAATAAAATAAATACTAATACAAAATAAATTCAATACTTATAATAATAATTCAATAATATCATCACAATTCAATAATTTCAATTGTGATGGATTACTTTCTGCTTCTATCCATAAAAAAGTTTAAAAATCTAAATTTATTTCTGCAAAATATTAGATTAAACCTACACAGTTTTAATTGCTACAAATATAATTAAGGATTTATTAACTGTACATCTTTGCTGAAAGTAATTAAAAGTATGCATTCACAATAAAATGACTCATTAAATGAGTGTTTAACAATTTCTATTTAAAATTTTTTCACATTATAGTCTATTGTCAGTTCACGTACATGAAGTATTCTACAAATAGAATGCATCTCAAAGAATGCACTGGCAGGGCACAGCAAATGACATGTTTTAGTACTTAATAAAACCCCTCCTGTAGCATCAGAAAACAGAAACCCCTGTTTGTACACTTAAAAAACAATTAATTGATTTTTAAAAACAATTCTTATGAATAAAATCACTCAGGCATAGATTCTGGCTGTGCTACAGCAAGAATATATTTTTGTAGTTTATACTCAACAGTTTTAATGCATTCATGCTGTTTAATTTAAAATTTACTGATTAAAGTCTATCTAATTCTGCTCATTTCTTTGATAATTGTTTTTTACAAATTAGGTTTTTGGCAGGGAGGTTTTTTACAAGCCGGTTTTAACCATGGTTAAAGCTGTCGCATGTCAAAAACCTGCCAACTCCGATGAGAAGTAATTTTTAAAAAAGTAAATTTATACTTCAAATCTTTTCAAATTAATAACTACAAAATGTTAATGCAAAATATGTGTGTATGAAAGGAAAATGCACAGGAAAGTTGTATTGTATTAACCTTACATTCAATTTTTTCCCTTAGTTAAAAAATATTTTTTAAAGAAAATAATGAGATTTTTTAATACATTTAACCATTAATGTTTTAAAGAATCTTAAAGAACCCACACTTTGATAATAAATTTTTATTAACCAAAAAAATTTGAGCTTGTCATTCTTATACTGAGCAAAGAATAAAATTTACTGAACTCAAATAATAAACATATAAAAAGGATGAAGAATTCCTCTTGGCAGGCTTAATATAAGTTTACTTTGTATGCATTATTAAAAACCAACCATTTTATTTCAATCAGTTCCCCAAAATTTAGTATACATAAGTAAAAAAAAATTCAACTAAAGCCATTTGTCAAGCTTTTAATAACACTTTGACCCATATATTTATTTAAATCTGAATAACAGGTAATTATGAGATGAAAAAGTAATTTATTTGAAGAGTAACTAAAGTGTTTAAGGGTAGCTCATCCCAATAAAGATCTCCTTCCACTATGTGCCAAATAGAATGATACTTTGCCAAATGTGGCGTCTTTTATTATCGCTGTTTACTTTCTCCGCTTTCTCCTCCCTGCAACCCTATAGTTCACGCCGGTTCACGCAGTTTTTCCACGTGCATCTTGCAGAAGCTCCTTCATTTTCTGTTCAGTGAGCGGATGTGAAAAGTGATTTTTAAGCGTGTCTTTCGTGCTACTGCTCTAACATCTTACGGCCTTTCCCAATTATTTGTAGTCTAGTGATTTACTGGCAGTGTTTAGTGATAGTGTTCAGTGATTTACTGCAGAATTTATGGCTAGTGTTAAGTGATTACCGCATTTCCCAATTATATTCGTAGTCTAGTGTTAAGTGATTATTGCATTTCCCAATTATTAGTAGTACACAAAACATGACGGAGTCTTCAGACATGAAATTCAGGGAAGAGTTCGAACACTTTATTAAACAGAATTTCCCGCGACTGGGGCAATTCTTCCAGCGCGTTCCAACCGATATCGAAGGGAATGAGAAATTCGT
This sequence comes from Tetragnatha montana, assembly GCA_963680715.1. Classification (NCBI taxonomy): domain Eukaryota; kingdom Metazoa; phylum Arthropoda; class Arachnida; order Araneae; family Tetragnathidae; genus Tetragnatha; species Tetragnatha montana. The sequence continues at coordinate 51,811,874 of OY796681.1, read as the reverse complement.
TTGCAGAAAAGAAGCCGCAGTAGTATGTTTCGAAAATATGACCGCGCGGATGTCTAGAGACGAATTTCAGGACAATTTCGAAACGTTGTCTAGTTTTTGGGACATGTTGCTGAGAAACCACTTCAGAGGCCAGAACGTGGTCGCATTGGGGAACGAGTTGTACATATATCTGCAAATGTTCCTCACCCACGCGTCGTGGATCACATCCGGGAAGACCTCCAAGATGTGGGACCTCTTGTCCATTACAGCGAAAGCCCTCGACATGGACTCGGACATCATGCTGAGGATTTTGGACTGGGAGCAACGTCACTCGGCCAAGTGGGACTTAACGACCAGCTCCCTTCTCATGGATGACATTTTTAGGAATAATCCCTTGACCGAGATCTTGATCCGGAAAGGTTTTCCCTACTTCTATCAGGGACGCCACTTTTACCTAGTCTGCCGTAAGTTGCATAGGTAAGTAATAGTTTTGTGTGTACATTCAATTATACAACAATTGAATCGTCAGTTTAAAAAAGGGAATATGTCCATACTTAGTCTTAACTAAAGCCCTGGATGAAGCTACGTTACTTAAGTAACGTCTTCATCCAGGGCTTTAGTCTTAACATATTTAATTCAGTTTGAGTACATTGATGTGACTTAAAATTTCTTTTAAAAAACATTTATATTGTTGTATCATATGTAGTTGTAGTTGATAGGTAAGGGTAGGCGCACACAGGGGCGGATCCAGACCAAATTTTCGGGGGGGGGCCATTTGTAAAAATACTTCCCCTTCTGGAACTAATGTCCTATCGCCCCCGGACTGTAGTGGCGTCCTCTATAACCTTACCAGTAACATCGACATCCTATGAATACCTTTATGCGCATGCTCCGCATCTTAGCGATCTCGGACACTACTGTCTCTAATCAGCACTAATGTTAAGAGTGACCGCAATTGTAAAAACTGCGTAGCAGTGACAATGCCTCGCCAAAAGAAATCTAGAATCCTAATTTTAATTTTTTTTAAATGATATAAAAAGGGTTTAATACTACCCTCCTGCACATGCAAGACTTTTTTCTGGGCTGCTTTTTAGTGCTGATTACAGATATTTAATCAAAACTGTGGTTTGAAAGATTTTAAAATTTTAATTTTTTTTTAAATTGATTTAAAATTGGTTTTATACTACACTCCTGGCACGTGCAAGACGTTTTTCTGGGATGTTTTTCAGTGCTGATTACAGTTATGCCATTAAAAAAAGTGTGGCTGTGGATTGAAAATTTTTAAAGTTTTAAATTTTTTTAAATTGATTTAAAAAGGGTTTAATACTACCCTCCTACACATGCAAGACTTTTTTCTGGGCTGCTTTTTAGTGCTGATTACAGATATTTAATCAAAACAGTGGTTTGAAGATTTTAAATTTTTTAAAATTGGTTTTATACTACCCTCCTGCACTTGCAAGATGTTTTTCTGAGCTGCTTTTCAGTGCTGATTACAGATATTTAATCAAAACTGTGGTTTGAAAGATTTTAAATTTTTTAAAATTGATTTAATACTACACTCCTGCACTTGCAAGACGTTTTTCTGTGATGTTTTTTTAGTGCTGATTACGGTTATTTCATCAAAAATAGTGTGACTGTGGATTGAAAATTTATGAAATTTTAAATTTCGTTTTAAATCGCACGTTGGACACGTGTGTCAATATTCAAACGGTTGTTTTTTCCATTGTAAGACAGCTATGACCTTGAAATTTCAATATGTTGTAATAACAGTGAATCTACCTAATCTATTAAATTTTTAGGGTCCGGGTAAAATTAGGGGGTCGTATACAAATTAAAAACCGTTAAAAGTCTAAAAGTAGCAGAAAAATTTCAAAATCTAGATTAGTGCGATACGCTGTTTGAAGCGCGTTTCTTCTAGTTGCACAACATACTAAAATTTTATCAAAATCGATTGGCAGGTTTTTGAACTGGATTTTTTTAAGCATTAAAATGCACCAGATGTGCATGTAATTGGGCTAATTAAGGGACTTCCCATAGAGCTAGGACCATAAAATTTATATATGTTGTTCATAGTGTGAATCTATCTAATCCATTTTATTTTCAGGGTCAAATTTCAATTAGGGGGCCATATACATATTGAAAACTGTAATAAACTTGAATAATTTATAAATCCAGAACTAATTCATCAATCCCTTAATGTGATACATATTTTTGTTCGTCTAAAAGTCTACTACAACATATTAATATTAAACGAATCGAAAAATTATTACGAATGACTTTGGGAAAAAAATTTCAAGTAAAACGAAAATTCTTTGAACCTAAATTACAAACGCAATATGTACATATTCCCCTAAAAATTTATAATTCCTGGAACCATTTTTTATAAGCTTTCTAAATATGTAAAGCATTAAAATGTAAATTTAATAGTAAACAAACCGAGAACTCAAATCTGGGAAATATTCCAGAGTCATTCGCGTTAAGGACCAGTAGGCTCCATTCTGCTTTGAAAAATTCTCAATTACGTCATAATCACCATGGAAACCCACAATTCTGGAAGAACTTTACCATAACAGTCCTTTACCCATAAGTAAAATTTAAATAATATTTATCGATTTATTAAGAAAAAAGTGGACTTGTGTTTTTGACGATCATATCGACTTTATTAATAAAACTAATTACTCCCTAAATATAAAAGGTATATTCATGAAAATCGGATATGAAGTGCATAACTAGTCATATTTTAAGAATCTATCACTGTTAAAACCATTATTAAAAAACAATTGTGCTTTATTTAAGAACTAGCGCTTTCAGCGCTAGACCCGGCGTTGCCCGGGCACAGTAAAACTTTATATATATACCTACAGCACAACGTTGCTCAAATGTAATTGACGGGCTGCGCCCGTACTAAGATCCTTTGACTGAATCTCATAACTTTGAAATAGTTGGAAAGTCATATTTGTTAAAAAATATTAAAACAACTTTGATAAGAGTAATATATTTGATTAAAAATATTAAAACATCAGCTGCAGCAGATTTGGCATGACCCAGACTGCACCACGTGGAGGCCTGCTGCATTACAGTCCATAGAAAAGGGGGAAATATGTTTTTCTCCCCCATTTCTACCCCTGTTTTAGCATAATACATTGCTAAACAGGGACCTGAATATATCTTGAAATAAATGTATCAGATTAAATGAAAATTACTTATTAAATTACAGCACATACTAAACAAACAGATAAGCCTTAATTAAGCACAAAGAATTTGTGAACAATAAATATGAAGTGTTTAAATTTAAATTAGATTTGCAACTAAATCTTGTCTTTAAGACATACAGAAATAAAAATTAAAAATGTTTACTTCAAAATTCAATAGACTCCACTAAAAAAGTGAAGAAAAAAAGATCATACAACAGGAAGTTAAAAAAAACAGACAAACTAAGCTGATCTTAGTTGTATGTGAAAAAAAACGCTGAATATCACTCAGCACAAAACTATAGGTATTGTAATGCGAAAACAAAAGACGGGAATCAGATGATGCAACAGTAAAGATATGTTTTTCTCCCCCTGATTTTAGCATAATAAATTGCTGAACAGGGACAAATTCAATAGACTTCACTAAAAAAGTGAAGAAAAAAAAAGAACATTCTCCCCCATTAATGAATATCACTATATTGAATGTAGCACAAAAGTATAGGTATTGTAATGTGAAAACAAAACACGGGAAACAGATGATGCAACAGTAAATATATGTTTTTCTCCCCCTGATTTTAGCATAATAAATTGCTGAACAGAGACAAATTCAATAGACTTCACTAAAAAACTGAAGAAAAAAAAAGAACATTCTCCCCCATTAATGAATATCACTATATTGAATGTAGCGCAAAAGTATATGAAAAACTAAACTGATCTTAGTTGTACGTGAAAACAAAATGCTGAATATTACTCAGCGCAAAACTATAGGTATTGTAATGCGAAAACAAAACACGGGTAATCAGTAAGTTTTAACAAAATAAAAAAAAAATAAAAAACAAATAAACTGATCTTAGTTGTACGTGAAAACAAAACGCTGAAAATCACTCAGCGCAAAACTATAGGTATTGTTATGTGAAAACAAAACACAGGAAACAGATGATGCAACATTAAATATATGTTTTTCTCCCCCTGATTTTAGCATAATACATTGCTAAACAGACAAATTCAATAGACTTCACTAAAAAAGTGAAGAAAAAAAAAGAACATTCTCCCCCATTAATGAATATCATTATATTGAATGTAGCGCAAAAGTATATGAAAAACAACTAAGCTGATCAGTTGTACGTGAAAACAAACGCTGAAAATCACTCAGCGCAAAAGTATAGGTATTGTAATGCGAAAACAAAACACGGGAAACAGATGATGGAACATTAAAAAAGATGTCATTTGGAAGCAGGAATTATATCTCCTAATGTTTTTCAGAAAATGCTTGGATTCTTGGGTATCTCCTGATGTGTAGGACAACAACTCTTGAGGAGGCAACTCTAGGCTACTCAGTTTCACTTTTCCATTCTTGCAGCAAATTCCCTTTGGCTCTGACTTAAACCTCACAGCTCCACAATATGTACACAGAACATCCATTTTTCCAACTTGAACACTCGCATGTTGAGGGTAATCTTCTGAAGGATCATAGTGAAGACCTTTTAAAACCAAAGAAAAAGTTCCAACTCTCCTTGACACTGTCTGTACCACTATTCTTTCTTGTGATTCTTCGTGGTGTTCAGGAATTTCAGAAGACACTTCTTCTACAGCTCTCTCTCTCTGCAGTCGTTCTTGATACTGTTGTGGTGTCTCAGAAGACGTTCCGGGTAGAGCTCTCTCTCTCTGCAGTCGTTCTTGATACTGTTGTGGCGTCTCAGAAGATGTTCCGGGTAAAGCTCTTTCTCTGTCCCTTTGCAATTGCAGAGCCCTTCTTTCTTTTTGCTTTTGAAGACGTTGCTCATGCTGCTGTGTTGTCTCTGAAGCTCTATGGGCTGCAGCTCTTTCTCTGGCACTTCGGAGTCGTTCCTCATGCTGCTGTGTTGTCTGTGAAGCTATTCTGGCTGCAGCTCTAACTCTGTCTCTTTGGAGTTGTTCCTCACGCTGCTGTGGTGACTCTGAAGCTGTACGGGCTGCAGCTTCATGTTGTGGTGTCTCAGATATACGTAGAGCCCTTCTTTCTCTGACCTTTTGAAGTCGTTCCTGACGCTGCTGTGGTGTCTCTGAAGCTCTACGGGCAGCAGATCTTTCTCTGTCACTTTGGAGTCGTTCCTGACGCTACTGTGGGGTCTCTGAAGCCCTACGGGCTGCAGCTCTATCTCTGACACTTTGAAGTCGTTCTTCACGCTGCTGTGGTGTTTCCACAATCTTTTGTCTTTTTCTCGGTGGCATTTTTATCACCAGAATTTAACACAAAAGTAAATAGAATTCAAAACACTATGCACAAACAAACTCACGCAGCAACTAAAATTCAACTACGGTGGCAGTGGTATCGAACCACGATTTAAAACAAAAGTAAATAGAATTGAAAACAGTATGCACAAAAGTAAATAGAATTAAAAACAGTATGCACAAACAAACTCACTAATACCGAAAATCAGTAATTGTAAAATGCAACCTTTGGTGCAGCAACTAAAATTCAACTATGGTGACAGTGGTATCGAACCACGATTTAAAACAAACCTAAATAGAAATCACAACAGTATGCACTAAAGTAAATAGAATTCAAAACAAACTCACTCACTAATACCGAAAATCAGAAATTGTAAAATGCAACCTTCGGTGCAGCAACTAATATTCAACTACAGTGGTATCGAACCAAGATTTAAAACAAAACTAAAAAAAGAATTCAAAACAGTGGTACCGAACCACGTTAACGAACTTACGAATGAATACACAAACGATTCCGTAATCGTAAAATGTGCAACCAACCTTCAGTGCACTAAATAATATTGAGTAAGCGTATAATGCTCCCTTTAGTGCACTAACAAAAAATCAACAGTACTAAGTGTAAAGAAAAGTAAAATATATAAAATACTTCAAATATATATAATACTTATCGTTGAGGTAAAACCATTTGCCGCCTCGGCGATTGTATAGCAATCGAAAGAATATCGGCGTCCGATATCCGCCGTGAGCAAGGCCTAGGCTTTAGAAATGAAAAACGATACCTGAGAAAAGAAACAACGTAAAAAAGAACGAAAGATAAATCAGCTTTTAGATATGAACAGAAAAAAGATACTTTGCAGTGGAAAAAGCAGTGGAAATCAGGAAAATTTGTTCTCACAAAAGTCAGCAAGTCGGCTATGATGTAAATAGACCGCCAAACAGAATGATTATTGTTGCCAGGTTTCAGAGAGAAGAGGGCTACGCTTAGATCACGATTGTTCTTAGCATTATGATATCCTGACAGGACGAATCCTAATCAGCTTTGGACCAATCACATACGTCGAACAGGCAACGCGGAGAAACAACGGGGGTTTCCGGCACTTCCGGGTTTCTATTTTATTAGTATAGATTATCGGCGTTTTTCGGTAAAATCCGCTAATAATGCTGCTTTGGCACATTGTTTGGCAGTATTGTTTTTTAATGATGGTTTTAAAAGTGATAGATTCTTAAAATATGACTAGTTATGCACTTCATATCCGATTTTCATGAATATACCTTTTATATTTAGGGAGTAATTAGTTTTATTAATAAAGTCGACATGATCGTCAAAAACACAAGTCCACTTTTTTCTTAATAAATCGATAAATATTATTTAAATTTTACTTATGGGTAAAGGACTGTTATGGTAAAGTGTTTCCAGAATTGTGGGTTTCCATGGTGATTATGTATGACGTAAATGAGAATTTTTCAAAGCAGAATGGAGCCTACTGGTCCACGCGAATGACTCTGGAATATTTCCCAGATTTGAGTTCTCGGTTTGTTTACATTTTAATGCTTTACATATTTAGAAAGCTTATAAAAAATGGTTCCAGGAATTGTAAATTTTTAGGGGAATATGTGCATATTGCGTTTGTAATTTAGGTTCAAAGAATTTTCGTTTTACTTGAAATTTTTTTTCCCAAAGTCATTCGTAATAACTTTTCGATTCGTTTAATTTTAATATGTTGTAGTAGACTTTTAGACGAACAAAAATATGTATCACATTAAGGGATTGATGAATTAGTTCTGGATTTATAAATTATTAAAGTTTATTACAGTTTTCAATATGTATATGGCCCCCTAAGTGAAATTTGACCCTGAAAACGAAATGGATCAGATAGATTCACACCATGAACAACATATTAAAATTTCATGGTCCTAGCTCTATGGGAAGTCCCTTAATTAGCCCAATTACATGCTCATCTGGTGTATTTTAATGCTTAAAAAAAATTCCAGTTCAAAAACCTGCCAATCGATTTTGATAAAATTTTAGTATGTTGTGCAACTAGAAGAAACGCGCTCTTCAAACAGCGTATCGCACTAATCTAGATTTTGAAATTTTTCTGCTACTTTTAGACAAATAATGAACTGACCCAAGTAGAAAATGTCATCCCCAGTCGTCCCCTGGTCAAGTCACGTGGGAAGCGAAAACAGGAAAGGGGCAATACAACAATTTGAAACTGGACCTGAACGAAATTGGACACTCCATTTTTAGCATTACACACCAAGCCCCAAGTATCTCCCCCGTAAGAAGATATGGTGTCAAAACAGAAGGGGCGTTTCAGCAACGATCGTTAAAAATAAAAGGGTCATAAATAATGTGACAGAAAGGATGTGATAAACAAACAAGCACTGGTTTAACTGACAGCCTCCGGTGGGCCTTATCTCGCCCCCCGAACATGCGAAAAGAGTATGCTGGAATGTTGGGATTTTTCTCAGGATGGGCATGGCCCCCCTTGCGTTTTGCGTTGTTTTTATTCTTGTCAGACATCGCATGAAGTACAATGACAATTTTTTTGAATTTTAGCTCTGAAAAAGGTTTTTTTTTAACTATTTTGGAAATTTTCCATGTACCCCCCCCCCCGGGATCCGCCACTGGGCGCACACGGGGAACTTTTGTCACTATGACTGTTTTGTCACTACCGTTCTGGCTATGAGCGAAAGGTAGGGACCGCACACGGTACGACGTGACAATTTTGTCCGTAGCTCTAGAGACAGGCCCATGACGAAACAGTTTCTCTGTCTATTAGATTCTATGGCACTGCGCACACGAGTGACAAAAAGTCATCGAACAACGGGCATCCGCCATTTTGTGCCCAGGTTAGAACCATACATTACGATTGCTTTTACACTTTTTGTGTAAAGTTAAATAGTTCCAAAAAATCTAGAACAGCTACTAATTACCAAAAACAGTCATCAGACATTAATGTGTTACGAAAGTAATGGATATCTAGCCTTAGCAGAATTTTCTCGCATCAGCGTATAATTACTTGTTATATTTTCCGATAGAAGGCAGCAGCAGCAAACGATCGATCTTTACGATTGAGAAACAGAGTGATTTGGAATGATAATTTCCAATTGATCGTTTCGTGATCGTGTTAAAGTTTCTGAGTACGGCCCATAAACAGTTCTCACGTGTGCTTTCCAGCCGTTTATAGAAATTTTTTTAAAAAATGGACAAACAAACTCAACAAAATTTGGAAATTTCGGTTGCTGAGGATGATATCGACAATGATCTGTTAATTGAGGAAGTAGAGCAGCAGCGACTATTATATGATAAGAATTTAAAAGAATATTAGAAGAATTTAAAAGAATAGAAGCCAAAAGCTGTGAAGGGGCCTCCATTGGAAAATGTCACGTTCCGTTTGCGCACTCAATTTTTCTAGGTGACGGCGACGTGACAAGGTTGACAATTGTCACGGAGACAAAAGTTGCTCGTGTGCGCCTACCCTAAGGGTTGAAACATGTGTTTACCAGTATAGTGAAGCATGCATGGAAGCGCCTCACATTCAGATGTAACCAATTTTAATTTAGACTAATTGTTTTTACAGTTTTATTCTGTAATTTCACGTGATATTACTATTACATGTTGTACGAATGAATTTGTTATAGTGGAAAAACTCCCATTTTTGACTGAAAATCGCTGTTTTTCTAAACATTGACCTCAATGAGGGGGGTCTTAATATTATCCGATTGAGTTAAACATTTTCCAATCCTATTTCTCGGCACATTTAAGAGAGAATATAGATTTTTTAAACGCTTTTATTAGACTTGCTCTGGGCCAAGGTCACGGGTGAAAACTTAAAACTCGATTTTCGGTCACTTCCTGATATTCCAGGACCCTGAAACTTTACACATTGATGTATCCCTCATGACACTCCAATATCCAATTATTATCTAATCAATAACCAAAGGATTAAGTTAATTAACGAGTATTTTTAATTATCAGAAAAACTGAAATTTGAGGCCCTTCCAAAGGGATTTTAGCTCCCAAAAAAAGAACAATACTGTAATAGGCATAGTACTATTATATTCAACCATCAAAACGACAATTCTCAAGTAATTAAATTAATTAACGGCAAATTATCGCAAAAAATTTAGATTCTTGTACATAAAATTTCAGGTACTTCTAAACGATATTAAGCCTTGAAACTTTGCAGCATGGTGTAATATTCATGACAATGCAATATTCCATTATCACCGAGTCAGTAACTCTCTAATTACGGTAATTAACGAGTATTCTTGATTATCCGATTAACTCTATTTTGAGACCCTTAAAAAATATTTTCGCTCCCAAACACGGATCAATAATGTAATAGGCATAGTACTACTATATTCAATCATCAAAACGGCAATTTTCAACTAATTAAAGAAATTAAAGACGAATTTATGCAAATTTTTAGGTTGTCATTTAGATTCTTGTACATAAAATTTCAGGTACTTCTAAACGATATTAAGCCTTGAAACTTTGCAGCATGGTGTAATATTCATGACAATGCAATATTCCATTATCACCGAGTCAATAACTCTCTAATTACGGTAATTAACGAGTATTCTTGATTATCCGATTAACTCTATTTTGAGACCCTTAAAAAATATTTTCGCTCCCAAACACGGATCAATAATGTAATAGGCATAGTACTACTATATTCAATCATCAAAACGGCAATTTTCAACTAATTAAAGAAATTAAAGACGAATTTATGCAAATTTTTAGGTTGTCATTTAGATCCTTGTACATAAAATTTCAGGTACTTCTAAACGATATTAAGCCTTTAAACTTTGCAGCATGGTGTAATATTCATGACAATGCAATATTCCAATATCACCGAGTCAATAACTCTCTAATTACGGTAATTAACGAGTATTCTTGATTATCCGATTAACTCGAATTTAAGACACTCCAAAAAGACTATGGCCTCCAAAACTTGTACAATTGCGTATTATATGTATTTGAACCATATTCAGTCTTCTAAACGGGAAATATTATCTTTAAATTAAGATTATTAACGAAGTTATTAATGAGAAATTAGAGCGCTTGGAAATAGTGTTCTAAAAGCTTGGAAATACTTTCATTCATGTCTTTTCATTTGATGGATAAATGGGAGTTTTGATGACAGTTATAGCTATTCATTTCTTTTAGATTTCGTTTTCGTTCAGATGGAATTATTTATGGCTTAAATAGAAATACTGAATATGCTTCGGGTGTTGCGCTTTTTCAGTAAAAAAGAAATTATAAAATCTCTTCCTTTTGGGAATTCTTCACTGGTGTTTGGAAAAGTTTTTATTACTTACAAATTACTTGCTTTGAAAAATTTTATTTAAGTCAATAGAGGGGTAATGTTTTAATTGAATTTAAGGGGTTTTACTAATCATATACCAACAATTGGAATAAAAATAAGATTTTAGTCAAAATTCTAAGACTAAAAAGTAGAAAATAAAATAAGTGAAAAAAAGCTTTTTTAAAAAAACGCTTTTATTAAAATGTCCTAAAAATTCAAAAATAATTTATTGTGTTTTGTGAAATAATTATTGGGGAGTAGAAAATAACTTTCTGGAAAGTAAAAATTAACTGATTTTCTGATCACTAAAAATAAAAGCGTGGGCGCTAGTAATTTATAATTTTATATAAAAGAAAATAAGAAAAGAGAACCTAGAATAAATAGTGAATTGAGAATTACTAGCGCCCACGCTTTTATTTTTAGTGATCAGAAAATCAGTTAATTTTTACTTTCCGGAAAGTTATTTTCTACTCCCCAATAATTATTTCACAAAACACAATAAATTATTTTTGAATTTTTAGGACATTTTAATAAAAGCGTTTTTTTAAAAAAGCTTTTTTTTACTTATTTTATTTTAGGTTTAATAGAGATGAATTTTTCCGCATAAGAAATTCGAATGTATATTATCTTTTTTTTCATAACCACCCAAGATGGAGGTGTACTTAAAACTCTTCGTTTCTTTCAGCGGCGTCCGTGTCAAGGGAGAACTCATTAATTTTGACACCGACAACATGGAGGAGAATGGACACCTAAGGCTACAGCTCGCCGTGGAGCTTCTACTGGCTCTCTTCGACCACAAAAATTATGAGCAAGTGGAAAGGACGACGCAAGCTCTCCTCTGGAGAGCCCTCCCCTGTCCCTACATAACAGGGGATGAGATGTACGACCTGTTGAAACCCCACTACCGGGGTACGCTGCCACTCGAGGAAGTTTGCGAGGAATACGTCAAGAGAAACAACCTGTTTAGGGTCCCCGAGAAGACACAGCCTCGCTCCCTCCAGCACCAGGCGAGAGTGCACATAAGGAGACAGTTATCTCAAGAAAAGAGCATAACAGACAGTGCAATAGACGAGTTAAGGCTCCCCAGCATCCTTACTCGCTATATCAAACTTGATTTTTAAGGAACACTGTTGAATGTTCGAAGGCATTTTTTTGGACAGAACTTCATTGATGATTTCATTCCTTCCTTTCATGGCTTTAACTTTATACTCGTACTTTTATACAGGGTGCATAGGAAAGTCTCCTAAACCTGGAAATACTTACGTACAGAGAGAGCTATGCAAGTGAGGTATTGGTATAGTAAAGCGACTGCGTTCGACCTTATTCAATTGACAGCAGTGCCCCCAGTGGACAAATTTTGGAAGATAGCCAACGCAAATCTAAAACAAAAAGAGTAAAAACTTCGTGGAGAAAATTGTTGGCCATATCTTAGAAAAGGAGTAGATAAAATTTCATAAAAATATCTTCAATATTCGAGGAAATATTAGCAAGTGAAACTAGCACTTTATTAATATCTCCTCGAATATTGAAGATATTTTCATGAAATTTTATCTACGCCTTTTCTAAGATATTTCCAACAATTTTCTTACTATAGTTTTTGCTCCATCTCTTTTCATTTCAAATGGCTATCTTCCAAAATTTTCCACTGGGGGCACTGCTGTCAATTGAATAAGATCGGACGTAGTCGCTTTACTATACCGTTACCTCACTTGCATAGCTCTCTCCGTTCGCAAGTGTTTTCAGGTTAAATGGACTTTCATATGTATCTTGTATACTTAACTTTTTCATCAATTTGTATAATAAACTAATCATTACAGCGCCATTTTATTGTTAATTTATTGATTATAATTTCTTAACCCTTATGGTTTTATGTTAGTGTAGTTTACCTTTTTTAAATACCATCCTTACTTAAGTTACTGATACTCATAAAGTCTTGGAGTAAACAGGTTGAGATTGTAGCATAAATGGATATCTGATATGGCATAAATCTAACGTAATTTATGATGAGTAAATGAAATATGCTTACAAATATATTTTGGTAAGGTATCGAAATTTGTTTAGTTTAAAAGCAAAAGATGGAAACTATTTAGCATGGTCAATAGAAATCTAACAGAATTTTTAAATTTAGAATAACAACCTCTTGTTTTTGATGCATGAAAGTTATTGGGAAGGAAATTAAAGAATTCAATCACCAATTATTATATTTACAACATCCTACTACTATTATAAATGTGAAAGTTTGTGAGTATGTGTGTTTGTCTCTCTTTCACGCAAAAACTACTGAATGGATTTTAATGAAATTTTACAATCATGTAGCTTATACATCAGAATAACACATAGGCTATAATTTATAAAGAGAAAATCATTCCTTCATTCTTTTTTTTCCCATTTTCCTGCTTTTTTCACTTATTTTTCCGTGTTTAAAAACCTGTTTTACCAGTCATGCAAGCCAGTTATAGGAAACTTTAGTACCAGTGTTGTAGCTACTATTGTACCTGAACGATTGTTTAACTCAGTTTCAGAAATATATTTATGTTTTAACTCAGTTTTATCTGCTGTAACCCCCTGGCCGCTGGTTATACAGCGTTTCCTACGTGGAGGTGGGCTACGTTGTTCCCCAGGGGTATGCACCCTTACTTCTTACCACCATTACTTCTAAGGGCACAGCCCCCGGGACCTCTACGGGGTATTGATATTGTGTTTGCATACAGCGTATATTGCATTATCACTATTTTTTTGGCCGTTGCTCCATTCAAAATTCATTACGCAATTTATTATTTTATCATTCTAATAATCGTTGCTGTATGTTCTATATCAAACCTTTAAAACGTATGAGAATACCAACTTATGAAAAACTTTTAAATCCCGTGGATACTTTGAAACTAATGGCTCTAGTGATATTAAAGTTAAAAATTCAAAACATTTATTACTCCAGTTTAGTTTAATACCTAGTTAATATTTGATTTTTAAAAAACTGTTTTTGGGTAATTTTTATTCGCAATCATAAACTGAAAGGATTTCCCGTTGTTTTTAAAATCAATGAAAACGGTCTAGTGTTATGGAATTAGAAGCACAAAAATGCTAATATCTTGGGAAAATAATTAGAATTTAGAATTTAAATGGTCAATACGGGATTCCCGAATTTTTGGCCGTATTTCGGTACCTCAGGCACCCTTCTGGGTTCATTAGTTTCGAAAGAGTTTTATTTTTTATATTATCGATTGGATTGAGATAAAGCCAAAAAACAGGAGGAAGAAAACGCAGCAACTGAACCTCATGTGAAAAGAGCAGAAAAACCGCAAATATCTTCAAAAGTATTTAGAATTTCGGAATGAAAATGGGCGACTCGGCGTCCCTGGGTCATTTGCTGTCTTTTGGTACCTCGGGCGACCTTCTGCGTTCAGTGGTTTCGGAGGAGATAGAGGGACATACAAACAACCGGACATACGTTTGTTTACTCTCGGATTTTAATAGTATGACTAGCTGAACAGCAACCCGATGCGTTGCGCCGAGTGTAGTTTTAGTTCTACAGTTTTTACGATGTATTATGTATTAATATTATATTTTTAGAGAAGAAAACTATGTAAAAAAAGAAAATTCAATAATTTTCTTACATAACATTCTATCTTTCCAACGTAATTAAATATTTGTTTTGACTTAGTTTTATCTGCTGTAGCCACTTGTCCCACATTTCCAGCCTTGCACGGTTGGAGTATATATGTTACGGGCAAAGTGATAAATCGGGCATTATTAATAATGCCCGGAGTGGAGGCTGGCAAAGGGATAAATTTCATTGATAAATGGCACTGAATTTATTGCATTGCCCGCCTACTCTTCGGGCATTATTAATAATGCCCGATTTATCACATTGCCCGTAACATATATTTTTAAAAAGGTTTTCTCGAAATACATTTCTAATTTTGTGTATCAGCAATTACCACAATCGTTCAGGTATCCCAGGCTTCTTTTTCGTATTCCAGTGTTCCCGGTAATTTTTCTTATCACAGTTTTACAATATTTTACCTTTTTTGGTGTTCCCGGTAATCTTTCCTATCCCAGTGTTCCTTGTAATTTTTCCTATCCCGGTGGCCGTTGTTTTTATTTTTCATCTTAATAAAGAAATTAATTTGAAACCTTTTCATAAATATATTATAATCTTAAAATAAAGGAAAATAATGTTAAAGCAGTAATAATTTTAATTTATTTTGGTGTTTTCATAACTGAAATTAGTTTTAATAGATATTTATAGGATTTTTACCCATTAAAATATTTAATTTTGAGGTTTTCATCTCATTTACAATAGTGAGTGGTTGAAGCAGATCTACTCTAGTAGAGAAAAATTTAAAAAACATAATACAAATCCTAGTAAATTTGTAAGTCTAGTGAACCGTGTCTTATGAGTTATTCCATAAATATTTTTATTTTAAAGGAAAAAATCTTAAAATTAAGGAAAATAACGATTGAAAATAAATTATTTAAATTTATTTTGGCGTTTTCATAGCTGATGGAGTTTTTAAATGGACAATTATCGAGTTTTTCCTGTTAAAAATATTTAATTTTGTGGTTTTCATCTCATTTTTACAATAGTGAAAGCAGATCTACTCTAGTAGAGAAATGGAGAAATAAGCGTAAAAGAGCAGAAAAACGCAAATATCTCGAAAAGTATTTCGAATTTCGGAATGAAAATGGGTGACTCGGCGTCCCTGGGTCATTTGCCGTCTTTTGGTACCTCGGGCGCCCTTCTGCGTTCAGTGGTTTCGGAGGAGATAGAGGGACATACGGACAAGCGGACAAACATACGTTTGTTTACTCTCGGATTTTAATAGTTAAGACTAGCTGAACAGCAACCCGATGCGTTGCGCCGAGTAGTTTTAATTCTACAGTTTTCACGATGCATACTTTAATATTATATTTTTAATACAAAATACCTTTCGACGTACTGGCCTAGTGGTTAAAGTATCTGACTGCGAAGCCGTACGTCTGGGGTTTGAATCCCCGTTTGGCATGGATGTCAGTTTTGTCTTTGTGTGATGAATGAAAGTGGCCGTCCCCCAGTAAAAAGGGGTTGTGCAAGAGAATGGTATGTGTGGCGCGGGTAGCAGTACCTCACCTTCGTGGCTCCGGTCCACAGGTGCCCGCTGGGTAACGCTGAGTAGGTAGTTCTTAGGGCAATTCAGTGGTCAAGGATAATAATTCCAGTACCCGCCCATTGGATTAAAAAAAATATATTTTTAGAGAAGAAAAATATATGAAAAAGAAAAATTCAATAATTTTCTTACATAACATTCTATCTTTCCAACATAATTAAATATATGTTTTAACTCAGTTTTATCTGCTGTAACCACTTGGCCGCTGGTTATACAGCGTTTCCCACGTGGAGGTATAGGCTACGTTTTCCCCCAGGGGTATGCACCCTTTCACACTTCTAAGGGCCAGCCCCCCGGGACCCCTACGGGGTATTGTGTTTGCATACAGTGTAAATCGCATTATCACTATTTTTTTGCCGTTACTCCATTCAAAATTCATCGTTAATTAATTAAAATTATCCTTTGCTGTGAGCTGTATGTTCTATATCAAATCACTATTTTTATAACGCATTATCATTTTTTGGGTTACACACGATGCTTCCTTGTAAGTTACAGAATTTTCAAGGTACTTTTATATTTTTCTTATTACACTGAAAACCTTGGGGGTTGGGGGGTCAATTGCTTTCTCCTTCCCCCACTAAATGACGTCCATGCCCTCTTATATTTGTCCTTTTTTAATAAAAATGAGAGGGTACTTAAGTTTCTAAATACAATTGAAGTGGCTTGTGTTTGTCGTCTCCTTCTATATTTATGTAATGTGACGTACTATACAATACTATAAATGCATTTTACACTAATTTCATATTACACTGTTCAACAATGAAAAAATTCTTTGATGAAAATAGTCATTCTTATATATTTTGGGTCGCTGAACCCCTTGTCACCCCAAATTTTTATAATAGGGTTACACCCTTTTTTAATGTTTTCTTAATATTATTTTTAAAAATTCAACTTTTAGCGTGAAGATGAACGGAGATTTTAAGTTCCGGTGTCACCCTCATTGTTCTCTAGTTGGGTGACATCTTACTCGGTAGTCACAACTGTCCGCACAGCCATATTATATGTTTTATGAATGCGTGGTATATAACAGTAACTTAATATTTGATGCGAAATTTTTGTGTTGCATTAACACCAGTTGATAGTTAATGACCCTGTACTTTTAGGAAATGACCACACCCTAAGCATTTGAGATAGCTAACACTCCCAAGAGAATGCACGTTATTTAAATATTGCACAGTAAGAAAAATTGTGTTCACGCATGGTTTTGTAAAAGAAATTGATTTTGGCAGGGTTTTTTTTTCAAATTAGTGTTTATTTAAGACATAATTACTTTTGATTAGTATAAAAGTAGATTCAAAAACATGAATTTGTCATTATTTATGTGCATAAAATGTCATATTTATGCTGCTTTAAGAAAAAAACTGTGATCTTAACACATAAAGAATAGTGCATTGTCTAAATAAATTTACTTTTTAATCTATGATATACTACTTTCAACTTAATGATAATTTCGTAAAGCAGTTTAATCAATGAAAATTGCTATTATACTAGACAGCAACGTTAGTTGACCCTATGACGTCACTAACAAAGTAATTCCCATCTGGGTGTCTGAATTTTGAGTGAAATGAAGAAGGTCAATTTAAAAGTATGATTATTTTGTTAAACCCATGTGGTATAGTGTCTTTTTATCACGATTTGCGTACCGAAACTCCTCCTAACAACCCAACAGGCTTTGTGTTTACCCATTTTCTCTTTCTACGTAGTGGCTACTGGATTCAGTAAACGTTGCTGTCGAGTATAATGACTATTGTGTTTACTAAATATTCTTTAAGCTTTTATACACTTTACCCTATCAAAAAATATCTAAAAATACTACACCAGAAGTAATTAAATATAAAATTACTACATCAAAATTTCAACACAGCTACCTCCCCACGGAACGCTTAAAAAATACCTTACCACTCTCCTCCACACTACCAAACCTATTTTTATCCCTACAACATCATCCCTACACTTGCCACCAAAGCAAAACTTTATCCGACCACTATCAACACATAAACATTTCCGCGATACAGAAACTAGACCTTCCTGGGGGATGCCAAAACCCCTCAACTCTGCCTCTGACGGGGAAGCATTTAGTGAAGGGTGTGCACGTGACAACCTCCAACCCCGGAAAGGTGTTCCATGGAGCTTGCAAATCGTTCCTGAAGAACACTCAAAGAAGCGAGTAAGCACGTCCAGGCCTGTTTATTCGGGATGGGCACAAGTGGCATGGAAGGAATATTTCGGGCAGAACCTGGAGAGGAATTTTAGGGGGAGAAGATTCCCCCATCACCTTCTTGAAGGGATTTTCGGGTAGGGATGTTGTGAGGGAATATGTATTGTGTGATAAAGAGTTTTGGGATGAGAAGCTATCATGATGTAAAATTATACAGAGATGTAAATCAGGGAGTTCCAAAGGGGGTGCCATCCCCTTTTTTGGGAGATGGAGGGATTTTAGAGAAAGTTATGGATATAGGGGCGCGTGGATTTTTTAAAATCTTGTTTATAAGATTGTAGCGGCTTTATTCAATTGTTTTAACAAGTATAAAGCTTAGTAAGAATGGCAACAGTACGATTGTACAGTTCTAAATAAAATTATAGAGGACTGCCTCTTTAGTTGATTTTCTTCTAAATTGGTGACCCGGGGAGGTTGCTATGGGGTATCACATATGGGGTACAGAGGTAAAAGGATTCCAAACGGAAGATATATACACTGTAAATGTAAAACAATCCCGTAAAATTTACGGTTTTAAACTGGCAGCTGGGTTGGTTGTGGAAAACCGTAAAAATTACAAAGTAAATCCTTAAAAACAACAGCGTTTTACCATTTTAATCCATGTTAACACGTTGTTCTTACGGATTCAGATTGTAGTTTTTACGGTTTTCCAAAACCAACCCAGCTGCCAGTTTAAAACCGTAAATTTTAGGGGAATTTTTTACAGTGTAAGGGGTGCTGTTGAGATCATTTACAAGGGAAACTGAGTAATTATTTATATATTAAGCCATAAAAATCCATGGATTTTTATGTACCACATACCCTTCTCCCATTGGTTGCTCCTGGGAAATCCCGAGTCATTTATAGGTTGTCGTCTGGATCCAATCCGTGTGTACAAACACGGCCGCTCTCACACTATTTCGGCATTCATTCTCGATCCAGTGTTATTTGTGCATTTTATACGTTGTTTCTGCCATACATTCAGTTTTTTTAACTTAAATAATAATAGCACAAAGTATTACTTTATCTCTAAATACTTGAATTATCATTGAAGGGATATTGAAGCGAACAAATAATAAAAAAACTCACCCAGTTGTCCCTGACAATATTTCACCCCTATTCGTGTCGTATTTTCACCCCACAAAACCAATTATGTTAAAAGCCAAAAGGGAAAAAAGTTACAACTGCTTTTAGCACAAAAAACCTGTGAGTGTCCACGGGAACCCCGTTGGCACCCGAAATATTTCTTGTTTTTATACAAGGTCGAAGGAAGAAAAAAAAATAGCGATTTCTATTTAGCACACCCAGGTGTGATAGTTGAGCCACAGTAATCAATTATACTGACAATGGTATATGGTTGAGTATCTTTTTTATGGCAGTATATTAATTTTGTTTGCAATTTTTCATCCATTTATTCAATGAATTAAATTTCTGTCTGTATTATGTATGTGTGTGTGGGTTACATTATAAAAGATAATAGGTTCCTCCATATACAGATACACTGAAAGCTCATTTCGTGCAAAATAAGTACTATATGTGTTTTAAAATTGTTTTATTGTACAGAACCTATCTTTGAAACTTAATTGCTTTTAAGAAGATGATGACAGCTAATTCAAAACTCTATTTTTTTTTCATTCTTCTTGATAAAACGTTTAGGGGACATCCATAAATTACGTGAGGTGTTTTTTCCAAAATCTGGACCCCCCCCCACGTGAGATTTCTCAACCACTAGTTTTGTTTTATCGGCATAAAAATTACCATCCAGATCGCAAAATTTTGATACAAAAACACATTGAAATCGAAAACATGGTTCTAACTTGTAATTATCACGACTGACTGGCTAATGATTTGCTAGTTTGACTAATCTGAGCATTTTTTCTGAACTTGTGCTAAAAAATATTAAAGAAAAAAAAACGTAAAAACGTAAAACGTCTCTGCAAAATACATTCCACTAAAACTTTCAGCGTCCCGAGAAATCCCCCCCCCCTTTCCACGAAGCACGCAGCAACTTCCGCCTAATGAGACAAATATCCCCCAAAAAAGTAGATCACGGAGGGAGCAGACTAAAAACCCACAGAACACGAAAAAAAATATCGAATATACCACAATGACACACAGATTATTCAATCCTTCTTGGGAGATCCCCCATACGGCACACGCACAGGAATGCGATAATAATACAGTAATGAACCAACCAGCATAAAAAAAAAATCTCGAGTCGATTAGAAAAATCGATAGTTTTTCCTCCCCATCGATGATGTAGATATAAAAACGTCACCGGCCAGTCGGTAATTTTCTTGGTCGGAATCTCGGGAAGTTTCCCCTGCATAAATCATGGCGGTTAGGGCGATGGGGGATTATTTATTGGGCCTTGGGTGACACTGATTGTTTTCAACCCATTCAGGTAGGGGATGGTGAAATAAGTGATGGATTATATTGAGAAGGTATTTGTTAGTCTCTTCCTCTTTGAGAGTTTGTAATATCTAATCATGGAAGGAATTGGGAAAAGTTCGTTTATTGAAGAATGTGGTTAAGCGGATAATGTAAAATAGTGTGAATCGGAAAACTTTTTAATTTTCAACAAACATACAAAAAAAAAATTTTGGGGGGTGGGCCTTGTTTTTTAATGCAATTTAGAACGAAAACAAATAATTTTTATTTTTTTTAATACTGTATTGATTCAATCCTATTACTCTATAGAGTCCTAGACATCAACTTAAGTTGACCCTACGACGTCACTAATAAACAAAGTAGTTCCCATCGCGGTGTCTCAATTTTGAGAGAAATGAAGAACGTCAATTTAAAAATATGATTATTTTGTTAAACCCATGTATTATACTTTTCAATCACGATTTGTGTACCGAAACTTCTCCTAACAACCCAACAAGCTTTGTGTTCACCGATTTCTCCTTCCGCATTTGTGACGTACTGGGTTCAAGAAACGTTGCCGTCGAGTATAGCAAGGTTGGTTGGTAGGTGTTTTAAAGCGCATGATCTATATCAGGACATTATGCGCCAGACAAGACAAATTAAAACAACTTTAGAAGGCTGAAGGCCTTTGTAGATGTACTCTATACATCTCTTATTTAAAATGCAGTGAAATGTTATTTTTAAACAAATTCAATACCTATTTACTTGGTTAATCAGAGCACTATACTATTCAATTCATTTATTCACTCTTATTTGCGTGCTGAATTAGAATAACGTTTAGTATCTTTATTTGTTCCGATTTAGTGCTGAATAATATATTATATTGGCATTCACGAGGGATGAATAAGAACACGTAATACATTTTACACATTTTTTTTGTCATGGGGGGACTGAGATCTTCAAAAAACTTTGTATCATCGTGACTTTTCAAAAACGAAGTTATTTTTCCCAATAATAACATCCCAAATGCCCCATTGCACCCTATTTCATAAAAGTAAGGAAATTAAATACGAATTAATGGATACATTTCTGATTGTATCAGAAAAATGAATCAATCTCTTGAAGTTTTAAAACTTTAGGCAAGGGCACGTCTTAGTCTTGTTATATCCATGTGCGGGTTATTTTTTACTTAATTTGCAAACCACCTCAAAAGTATTCAAACTAAAAAAAAAGGCAATGACAATAATTAATCATCTAAATGACGAAAAATTCTCTTTCAGAAGTACAAAAGAGGCAAGGGGCTGAAAGTGTCCATTATGCACTCGAGTTGAAGAAAAGTGTTTTGTTCTTTATTTCGTGAGGGTGACCGATACAAAGTCACGCGTAAGTATATAGTACTTGTTTGAGGCAATTTAGATTTAAATAAAAAGACTACAAATTATACCCTTGCGAATTTAAAACGCTTCATATATTCCCATGATGTTGATAAGAAATACGAGCGGTACGTTAACAATTATGTAATTTAAAACCGTAGTGAAAAGGAGTTACTGCGTAAAACCACCCGGAAGTTGAAAGTAGTAATAAAGAAAAGTATTCACAGGGTATATTAAACTAAAATATAATTGTTGGAACTCTTAAGTCTCAAAGCTGTTTTGATTTCATGTCTGTGTCTAGCTCTAGTCTATGCTTTAAAAAATATTTATTTGAAAATTAAAATTGAACTAAATGTGCTATAGAAATAAATATGCAATTAACTCATTCTTAAAATCAGCCAAAGTAATATGATATTTTAAGAATCTATTCATAAAAGGACATTATATACAAATACTTTAGTTATGCCCAAAACTCAAAATTTTTGGTACCTTTTACATTTGACCAGGCTTTTGGCTTTGGATTTAAAACATTTATACTTCAAACATCCATAGAGCATTTTCAATCACATGACTCGGACCTAACAACGGCCTTAGCAACAGAAAATGTTACAGTTTTCTGCCCTACAGAGGTTAACAGTTACAGAAAATGAGCTGGCCGTGGAATTCTTCTATTAGAGCATTTGCAATCACGTGATCCCATACCTAAAAACCGCCTTAGCAACAGAAAAACAACGGCTTTAGCAACAGTTAAAAGCCCTACAGAAGGTTAACAGTTAAAAGAAAATAACCGGCTGTAACGTCACCTGAAAACACTATTATCAATGTTGAAAACCAAATATTAATAAATTCTGAAGGTCAAGTTCGGTAAAGCAAACCAATCAAGTAAGTAATTTCTCAGTAGTTTCAAAGTCTATTGACGATGTCCCTTGATGAACACATCAGATACAAATAAGGAATAATGCCGTCTTATTAATTCCCAAATCTCTACGGTCTTGAAGTTGTTATGGGTTGGGTGACAATCCTTAATTTGGTCGTATTCATGATGAGAGAAACATAGAAGGGTTTGTAGCGACTTTGAAATTTTAAAACTTGTTTTATAAAGAATCGTAAAATTAATGTGTTTAAAAATTTAGTTAAAACATCTCGAAAGTTTCCTTCAAGCACAGAGTGAGAGCTCTTTTAAAGGTGTATTCTACAAGTTGTAAAATAGAAATGTTTCGTTCATTATTTTGGGAGACTTTTATAGTAAAATTATTTGATTAAATAAATATAATTGCCCATGCTAGGTATGTATTAGGAATGAACCTCCATGAAATTTTATAAAATTAACAGTATTCTTTATTTTTATTTATGTATGTTCAGAATAATTATGTTGATTTGATTAGTTCCTGTTACGAAGTATGATAAGTTAGTTTTCAACATTAGAATCAAGGCGCGCTAGCAGAATAGCGAATTAATTAATTAGCTCGTTGTTGCTACAAGTGCCTAAATTATTGAAGAATAGTTTCTTTACTTGGGATAAAGTTTGAATCCTATATTAAGGTATTAGAAGTATTACCACATTACCAGGAAAAATACAGAAACCCAATAGGAGCATCACCGACTATGAATACTCAATGCAATTTAAAAGAAATTAGCAAATATTCTCCCATATTGGATTATTAAAGTTCCGCTTTCTTTGACATTAAAAAGTATATTTGAAATTTTAAATATCAAAACTTCTTCTTATAAACCAAAACGAAAACATTGAGCTTTTACACGAACCCAAATCACAACAAAACTGTTTAAAATTCTACGTTGCAGAACATCATGACTTTAAATCATGAATCATCAAGAAAAACAGGAATATATTCTCATATCGACATTTTATAGGTACAATTTTTTTTTGGTCTTAAAACCTATACTAGACAGCAACCCTATATGACGTCACTAACAAATAAATTAGTTCCCAACGCGGTGTATGAATTTTGGTTAAAATGAAGAACGTCAATTTAAAAATAGGATTAATTTGTTAAAACCATGCAAATATAGTATCTTTTTATCACGATTTGCGTACCGAAACTCCTCCTAGCAACCCAACAGGCTGTCTGTTTACCCATTTTCTCCTTCCGCGTAGTGACGGTTCAGGAAACGTTGCTGTCTAGTATAACACACAAAATACTGAATTTTAATACACCGATTTTTATAAACCGAAATTAAATCATAGAGCTGTTGCACAGCAGACCGGGACATCAAGAAGATAATTAAAACTCTACGATGCTTTTTATTTCCCACCCCTAATCAATATACATTACTCAATAATTTAATGTAGCAGCTGAAGTTTAAATGGAAATGCAGCATTCAGTGTAGCGGCATAGGTGTTTCCAACGAAACAACCCTTTAGCAGGAGAAACACAATCCTTATCATTATTGAACATATACTGAACATTTCCCGAGGTTAGCTATTTTCAGACCCTTTCAACACTTTGGCGACGAAATCGTCCCACTCACGAAAAAGCTGCAGCACCTGTCAATTTCTCTTCTTTTTTTTTCTTTCTTCTCGTTTTATTTCATTAGCGATGTCATCTGTATACTCATCGATAGTAAACCGGAGGAGAAAATAGCTAGGCGCGAGTGTGTCGTATAGAAAACTACCTAGTAAACTTTTTTTCTCTCGGGTTGCGATGGATAGATAGATTGGCGTTTTTTTGAACGGTTTGTAAATATTTAAATGCTCGTTTAAAAGTAATGGGAGATAAATGCGTTGGACTCTGTGTGATGTTTGTACAATTTGGAAATCGAATTTTTAATGATTGTTTAAAAAATAATACTAACTAAACTAGTACTAACTAGAAAAATTTTTTATAAAATGGTTGTGTTGAATGATGACGTTTTCTTTCTTAGACTTGAGTCGAATTCGATTCCAAATAACTATTTCTGTTCATTTTTAATCACTAAAAACAGAATGAGAGTAAAAGATTATTGACTATGCAAAAAGTTAATTATTTACACATGTGAAATAAATGTACTGACGTCATATGATCCATGTAAGTTTAACAGATAAAATTATTTTCAAGTAACTATAAGTGTTTTGATTAATTTAACTCAACTGAATAAAAATCATGTAAGGTCTTAAAGAAATTCTTTAATTGAAATTCAACACGACAGGTTTGAGAAAAAGTTTAGTTTTTCTAGAGGAACATTTAATAAGTACACATTGAAAATTGTTCAGGTGTAAGGATTTAAAGACTGATATGATATGATATGAGGCATTATTAAACGATTATTGTAATTCAGATTGTAATATTTTTCATTGCGTTTTTTAAGTTTCGTAAACGGGCTATGGCCTACTAAACGAATAAAATTTATTTATCTTCATTATTAAACGAGATCTCTTACGCTCTATTGCACATCATAAAACAGGCTAACTAATCTCAAACGAACTGCTATTTCGATTACTCAGCTATTTTAAATTGCAAGTTTTATTTTTTTTTAAAGCGAATTTCATAATTATATTACTTTGTTTCATCCATTTATTATTATTATTTTATATTTATTACTTTGGGTTTTTATCTTTATCAGTTAAACTTACACAGTGTCTTTTTATATTTATATTACTTAAATCTTTCTATTGAAATTCTGACCATCTGATTCATCTGATCGAACTGTTCGATTTATTAAACTGTAACCGTAACTTAATTAAAAAATTTATAAGGATCTTGCATTAATTTGATTTCATCTCTCGCTATCCTGCTCTTTACAATATTTCTGTTCAATAAAGTATTCATTTGTCCCAACTTGAAATCTTCTCTGCCGAGCAATAACATAGACCTGAGTAATGATTACTGAGTATAGCACCAACTCACTTGAAGGTTTTTTGGTGAAATAATAAACAAAAATAAGATTTCTCTGTCCCGCTTTGGTGATTCTCATCGTTTGCTTAAGAAAGCGGATCCTACAAATTGGAGAAACGTTGTTCTACTAAATAAATAAACAAATCAAATCCAGCAGTTGATGAGAGAACACATCATGCACTCCCTTTTCAATTCAATCGCACCCCAACTCATTAGAAACTTCAGCAGAATAACTTTCACTGATTAAGAAATTAATCCGTCCAAGGTACCACGTCAAAACAAGACACTTCCAAGCTTCTTATTTGTGGAGTTTAACAAGAGCGATTCTACGAAAACTGTACGAATAATTCGGTGAAAATGCCTCGAGGAGGTGCTAAGAGACGTGACACCATCCCTTGTTCTTTGGAATGAATGCTTCATAACAAGCGAAATGTTGAGAGGTGAAAGATTTAAATTGAGGATAAATTTAACACCTTTCTTCGTTTTGTTTGGTTAAGGATTTATAAATACGCTGTATTTTTCAGAATTTTGTTGTTCTCTTAAACAGAGAACTTTAAAATTTACAGCATTTAGAGTTATATTTCATTTTCTTAAACGCATTAAAATTCAAGAAGTACTTGATTAGTTGTTTCTTGTCCTTTAA
This sequence comes from Tetragnatha montana, assembly GCA_963680715.1. NCBI lineage: Eukaryota > Metazoa > Arthropoda > Arachnida > Araneae > Tetragnathidae > Tetragnatha > Tetragnatha montana. The sequence continues at coordinate 51,785,612 of OY796681.1, read as the reverse complement.
TAAGCGTGCAATATCAAATAAAATACATTTATAAATTGTAGGGCTTGGGAGATGAAGGGGTTATGTAACAAAACCCTAATTTAAAGTAATTTAGGTCCCAAGTTTTACTGTTGCAGCTTTTTCGTTTTCTGTTTTTGTCGTTGAGTGAGCGTATGAAATTAGTCTAATGAATCTATTTTTTAATGTACCAAGTTTTATTTACTTACCTAATACAATCTAATTTATTTAATTAGATTGTATTTTCAAAAAATATAACATAGCCCCTTCATCCACTAAACCCTCAATTATATTTTTACCACCCTATATTAAAATAGTAGTTGGAAATGAAAGAAAAATTAATAATTAATTAATAATTAATAATAATTAATAAATTAATTTTCTACAAAGGGTAAGCACTAAAAGTAAATGTGTGCTTATGAATATCTTTTAAACTAAAATATAAAAATAATTATTTAGTTAACTTTTATTAAACTAGCAACACAATAAACAAACTTTCCTTAGAAAAGTATGTCCCCACTAAAATTCCATTCCCCATTTTGACGCTTTTGACTCGTGTGCCAACAGAAAAGTGTCTAAATCTTAAACAAGTCCATTTCTGTGACTATCAAGCTTCAGAAGTGTATCCCATCTTTAGCGATTTCTAGATAACCCATAACTTTATATAGTATAAGCTGGCCTGAAATGCTGTTTTCTACGTTGAGCTTTTTTTATTTACTTACCTAATACAATCTAATTTATTTAATTAGATTGTATTTTCAAAAAATATAACATAGCCCCTTCAT